>JAVLUX010000221.1:4715000-5915000 GCA_032164185.1 Moxostoma hubbsi
GGCGAGTGTGTGTTCGGTGTTTGTCTCTGAACAAACATACGCTCACAACACTTTTCACAATGCTTACAAGCTGCATGTGTGCACGTGTCTATTCTCACACCTCTCTCAATGAAATCATCAAGTCTTTTCAAGGTTTTTGCAGAAAGCGGCGTTCTGAAACGTAAAGTACACAGGAATGCCGTTTTTCTTACGTCGTTTCAGGGATTAAGAGAAAGCAGGTTTAATGAAGCCATTTAACACATAAGTGCTGTTCTGACAGGTTTCTGCTTTTACGTAAGAGGGAATCCAAACTATTGCAGCATAATTCAGCTGCAGGTCACAATAGAAAGTTACAAAACAGCAACAACTCTGGAATATCTGGAAATAAAGCGAAGCAATGGGGAATAATATAGTGAAGATGTTTGTTATTTACACAAGCGTCGCGGGGAAGTTACGTTGAGGAATCTGCTTACTCACCGAGCCGCATGTATACACCGCTTATACAGATCATGTAAACAGGAACGCTACTTTCTGACAATAAGATACTTTCTGGTGTTCACATAAACGTCAGTGAGACGTTTGTCTTTGTCATGTCTTTGTTTGTATGTGCTGTTAGTGAAGCATAGCTCACATTCTTTGGACATTCCCACTTCCAGACACTTCTGCAGGCGGCAGTACTGACAGCGGTTGCGCGTCACTTTATTGATGATGCAGTTCTTCTCTCTGTGGCACGTGTACACCATGTTCTTCTGAATACTTCTCCTGAAGAAACCCTAAACGCACATCAAACACACAATTAGGAGCGTAAATGAAAGAAAAGGCAGGTCAATAGTGTGTGCTTGCTGAAGGTCAATCTCTTAATGCTTTCAATATTCATAAGCCTCATTCAGATCCATTGATTCCTGACCACTGTGAAAAGGTCAAGAATCTGTCAGACACTGAGAGCAGAAAGACGGAGAGGAATATAAGGGGGTGTGAAGAGGAGGAATAAAACAATGATTGTGAGGCTCGAGTCGGCTGAAAGAAGACTATGAAATTCTTGTGAAAAAACATGCTAATACCGCTGTACTCCGCTGTTGTTAGTGTGTGTAGCACAATCCTTGTCACAGCAAACAATGCGTTTGTTGTGTGGGAATGATTATTTTCCTTGCCTCAGGACACCGCAAACTCTTGGAGATGATGTATTTTATTGAGCGTTGGGTTTCTCTAAACAGAACAATGTTCAATGGTTTGTTGCACACTTGATATTTCTATGAGTCCATTTGGGAAAAGCTAAATTGAAATGTAGCTTATACACTCAACAACTAACTACTCATAATATAAACTGTCAAAATAGTAGTTAGTTAAAACAGTGATTAGCTACCGTCAGTAATTAAAGCAGTAGTTAGCTACACAACAGGTTACTAACAGAACACTACACTGACCAACAAAACTAACAGACGAACAAAAGAATTACATGAAAGTCTGACACAAAAACGTTCTATTCGCAAACATTTAGGGTCCTGTGAAATCAGTGTTTTCGTTGTTTTTTCCCCCCTAAATGCCGTGTTTTAAAGATGAATGAACCTTTATCATCACAAAACAGAAGAGCATCACACTATTAATGAAAGCATTGATGTAAACTTCTATTCAGCACTCTTGTTTACAAGATATTGCTTTAATATAAAGACATTATTATAGATATATGAATATTACATTGCTGTATAATAGTGATAGATTTTATCACAATTTCTTACATTTCATGGGTTCATTTTGCGCTTTCATTTTGAAGTGAAGCCCTTTCAGTTTCAGTGTTGTTGATGACAGCTTCACACCTCCGGATAAGCAGTTCGCTATATGCCTTAATGAGCTTATTAAAAACAGTGTGATTTAATTTATTAACATTAAAGGTATAATGAGTCCAATCCTCTCAGAAACAACATGCCGGCTGAATATTATTGAATGTTGAATATTAGTAAAAGCATTAAAGGTGCTGTAAGCGTTTCTTCATGGAAAGTCATCCATAAAAATGTTAATCTCCCTAAAAGATATGAATGAAATAAGTGTTGTGAGATATCTCAGCGGTCTCTGAGACAGCTCTAGACTCTGCAAACAAAAATATGTCCGTGGTCAATGACACTGTCGACCTGTCAATCATTTTGCATGTTCTCATAGTGTTGCAGTTGCTGTGAACTATTGAGGCTTAATGCATTTTTATGCCATGTTGTTCATAACAGTTGCCAGTTGAGGGCGCTATGTTACTACTGTTGTTTTTAACAACCATTTCTGCTCTCAATAAAAGCTCATATTTTGCTATCTTTGGAGTGCTGCGTTTTGGAATTAGGGGCCATGGCTAATCCAATGGCCCATTATCATGAAAGTAGAACAGTTAAAATCACTTAAAGCACAGTTTTACAACATTTATTAATCTTAGTTCATGTTAATTTATCAAAATACTTTTGTTCATTGTTACAGTTCAGAATACATGAACTAATGCTAATGTATACAACTTTTAATGTTAAAAATGTATTAGTATATGTAGAAATGAACATTAATCAACATTAATAAATGCTGCTAAGTATTGTTCATGTTAACTAATGTAATGAACTCATTTGAATAAATAAAACCTTATTGCAAAGTGTTACTGATAAAAGCTGAAAGGTTAATATGTTATAAATTATAGGACTAAAATCTCAATAAAGGGGAAAGTATCAATTAAACAAATAAATTATGAACTTTAGCAGCGCTAATGTGAACACAATTAAGTGAGGTGGTGGTGGCGTAGTGGCTAGAGCACAGGGCTGTTAATCAGAAGGTTGCTGGTTCAAACCCCACGGCCACCACCATTGTGTCCTTGAGCAAGGACCTTTAACTCCAGGTTGCTCTGGGGGGATTGTCCCTGTAATAAGTGCACTGTAAGTCGCTTTGGATAAAAGCGTCTGCCAAATGCATAAATGTAAATGTAAGTGACAATTTCAGTTCCATTAAAATGATTCTGAACAAACCAAAAATGAATTTCTGGGACATCTAGGAGAGTGTATTTGATAATTGTGCAAGGTTTGCTCTTGTGTGAATAAAACAAAAAACCTGTGTTGTCATGTTACACTTCCACTTTGTGGAGAGAAACAAAAGTTTGTTATTGGAAAGTGTCTAAGAACAGCAACTATCACACTAGTGAAAATGTAGTTAAGTGAGTAGTGTTTTGGTCAGATACTCCCCAACACTGGTCAACCACATGCTGTCTGTGTCTGTCACCTTGCAGCCTTCACAGGCGCTGACGCCATAGTGGTACCCTGAAGACTTGTCCTGACACACAAAACAGGGCTTATAGACACGCGGAGGAGGGGGTGGTGATGGAGGGCTGGGGACGATCTCCTCTGAACTCGTACTCTGAGTCTCAATCGCTGTGAAAGACAGAAAGAGATTGAAAGGGTTTCTTGTAACTGGCATCAGATGTCACAAATAAAACAGAAGAACTGCCAACACATTTTGAATTTTGAGACCCCTTAATTTCCGATTCGGTTCAAATACATGCTGAAGTATGCTTGACGATGAAAGTTTTTCTAAAGAAGAATGAAAATAACTTGGCATTGAATTTTCCTCTTGGATACTCCTACTTGTCATTGACCTTTTTAGTCATTAGCATATTTCCCATTCATCAAACATTTTTGAATAAAGACTCACAAGCCTTAAAGCAAACTAACCAGCCCTGAGCTGAACCCCAACATTACAGACTTTAAAAGGGAACGTCCTTAATGAAGAAATGAACTACAATCCCATGATGCACTGTGTAATCGAATATCCACAGATTTCCTGACTAACCACTGGATGATTCTAATGAAATGCATCAATTCTTCAACTACAAACTCTTCAGACATGTTCAGTAAGTTCTGCTCTCTGTTTTGTATGCAGCTGTGTTGTGTTCTGTTGTCACTATCGCTGTTTTTAGAGAAACAAAAGTTTTTGCTTGAACGCCACAATGTTGCGAGGGGGTTATAAACAATAACAGAATTTACATTTTGGGTGAACTAATCATTTAAATATAAAATGCAGAATGTCACAGAATTTGACATATTTGGGATAAAATTCATGCACAAATGCAAAAATAATCAAATTATTAGTGTCTTAGTGTGATTAAATATACAGTTTGCATGTGATGTTCACTTCAAAATGATAAAACCTCATTGGTCCCTATCAAGGCTGAATAGTCTCTGATTCATTACAATCACATTAGAGAGAAGAGCACACATTAACCTCGAAGTGTGCAGTACATGAAGAATATTTATTTATATACTTAAATCACATTGTTTTGCAGTTTAATAAATACCTTAAACCAGTGTATGTGTAGCCCTTGGGGTACACCAGGTGACAATTGGGGTACACGATTCAATTCTGAGATTGACCGTTCTTTCAATTTCATCATGGTCTAAAATTCATCCAAACTCAGTTCACGTATTTCTCTCCGGCAAAAAGTATTTTGTGTGCCCACTAGTGTAGAAACACCAAATGTTTGTGTCATAAAGGTCAGATAAATATGCAATGAAATAACATGCTAATTTGCAGTTAAAAAAATGCATCTACCCATGCGTTGTGCGTCACACAAGTATCTTTTTTTGCCAGCCCAGCGCTAGGTGACGTAGCTTAGTGATGCAAGTAAAATACTTCACTATTTTACCAGACGCGCACATGTCCGTCATCCACGATTTTATTCATTTATTTTTTCACAGTTTAAAACGTCATTTGTATTTAAGGTTGGATGCATTATATTTGATTCTGTTCATAAGCGCTGAAGACAGGTGTCAGACATTCAGCGCCATCAAATAGTTTTCCACATTCACAGTAATTTCCACTCACATTTGCTCGCACGCTAGAGACCCGTTTTCACATTGTTGCATGATGTTTTTCAGCAAATGTGACCCTGAGCACCCTGAGTTGACTGCCTAGATACTTTACCCTCAATGCTCGAATTCGGCTAGCAATGCCGTACCTGCAATGATGCACAATTCCAGACACAGAATTGAACGCTATTCTTGCATACCGTGACGCGATGAGGGGGGAGTTTTCAGATATATCATATTTAGCATTCCCATCTCAATCTGTAAGCCATTTATTCAGTATGTACAAAACGTACAAATATAACATGTTTAATATAAGGGAGATGTTTTACAAAGATAATTGTGTTAAATATACCTATTTTCAAATGACCTTGTGTGAAAGTTATCTGTGTGTTAGAGAGGGGGTATGTGAAAGGATGTTGAATGTTTGGAGGGGAATGTCACTGTAAAAACTTTGGGAACCACTGTCTTAAACCATATAGCGAACCGCTTATCAGTGGAAAGCGATAACTGATTGGTCAGTCAGACGTTCCATTTACCTGCCAACCTACATTTCTGACATTAGCTTGCGGGCCACATGAAAGGAGGTGGCGGGCATTGAGTTTGACAAGTGCTCTAAAGTAATGGCACTATGGAGCCACAAGCTTTTTTTTGACAATTTTATACACTAAACATCATATTATCCCCTAAGAACATACGCCTAAACATAATATTCCACTTGATTGTGTCATTCGCATTGCTTCATGGGAGTGGGCGGTCACTGCTGAGCAGCAATTTCCATTTCTATGGTAACAGTGGCTTCTCTGATTGGTGAATCACACTGACTAGTTGCTTTACAGAAGCATATATCATCCTTTATAAACCTCAGAGCTCATGATAGGTCTGTGTTGAAAGCTATAATTATAAATTAAGTGGTAAGTCTATTGTTGTGCTCTATAGTCTCTGTTTTAGTTCTAAAAAATCATTTTCATCTTCCCCTATTTGTCTTGGGCCCAGTTTACACCTCATATTAAGCAGCATTTCAGATCTTCAGAGTTGTGCTTTTCAAATGGATCACCCAAAACGCATCTGAATACTAGGGTTAAAAGGAGCCTAGAGTCCTTATCCACCTCTAATCCTGATCAGCATGCAGTATTCACACATTCACACAGAGCTGCGATTGATGCAAAACATTAGAAGAGGGATCAAAGACACAGTCCCAAATGAACCGAGAGACAGATCTGAGCGCACTCATGAAACATGTGTAACACAGTTGTGCTGCTCATAATTATCCAATCATCACATGACAGAGCAAGACATAAACACTTGTAAACACATTTCAGACCAGTGGCACTGATGTGAGGATGACCAGACGCTGCTGGCTTGAATTCTAGACGGGTTTTCTGCAGTTTCTGCAGTGGTACCTGGACCATTCCATGTCACGTCAACCCAAACTCATTCGATTCTGACAATTTAGATTTTGTTAAAACCAAGTTTGAGATCCCCATGCTTTATGGTCTCTGATGCCCAGACAATTTTAGTACAGAAAAAGACTAATGGGACAATCAGTACAAATACAATAGAGATACAGAAGAGCTTTGCAGATGTACATTTGTCCAGATGTACTGTACATGAAATCCAAAAACTAGATAGAAGCAGTTTCTAAAAGCTAAAGATCATAGATGAAGTGTGTCTTAGTGTTCCTCTGGCCACGGCTGATGGGCATGATGAATGTAGTAAAACAGGGAATTCCGATTGTCACTCAGGGTAAACGTCTGCCCTAGGTTCAGCTTCCCCACCTCAATTTCAAACCTTAATAAGTAGTGAGAAGTGAAAGTCTGACTCTAGATCAGTGGCTGTGAACGAATTCATCTTACATGAGTGGTTTCGGCCGAGCACGGTGTCCATGCGATCAGATCTTAATTTGTGAAATCATTTGATATTTTCCCAACAAATATTAAATAAAGTATTGTAACACTTGGATTAGGTTATGGTAGTATTGAAAACAAGTTCATAACAAGTTTGTAGTGTTCCTTTTTAAAAATTCAAACTCTAAATTAACTAGCACGAGTTGACTTCGGCAGAAATCAATTCATCAGACACATATATTGAACTTGTAAAGAAGACTCTCTCCATTGGATCTCAGCTGGACTTCTACAGCTTTTCAAGTCATGGCTGCATGACATTGTCAGTGCGGACTGTGGCGTATAGGATCATAACAGTACAGACGTTTCTATTTCATTCTGCTTTGAAAAACAGCACTTATACTTATTATTTAAGAGTTTTGTGAAAACAAATGACTTCTATGTGCTTATATTATTAAGATGGAGTGTTTGCATGGAGTGTGAATATTGTACACTAGGTAGTATACCTGCAGTTTGAAGAATCTTTAGCGTTGAATGTATGGCTAAAGATGGCAAGAACTGTAGGCTTTTGTAAATGTAAGAATTGTAAATGTATTTTTTAATAACCTCAAAGTGTTACATTGCCTTAACCTGCAGTTCGTTCACCTTCCCTCAATGCTAAGAATGCAAAGAACGGATTTGCGTTCTTGTGGAAACAAGAACAAGGTCAAGGTCTTCCCTCACTACCTTGAAAGAATGAATTCAGATGGACAGGAGGAAGTAGAACACACTAATGCAAGTATTGTGATGTGCTGGGATATGTAGATTCAACAACCTTAGAACTATTTTCTTCTTTTCATGGCAGATGATGACATCCATAAGAATGCACATTAAGAAACAGCCATAGTTTTTAGATACTAAATATGAAGAGCCACATGCGTTGTTTATTCATAATATATTTTTGGACTTAATATCTTTATTTGTACTTCAGACCTTTGTTTTAGTCACACATTTGGTTTTCCGCCATTGAAATTAGCTAAAAGTTTACAATGTACACATTGAGTGTTCCATATCTCTGGTATTTCACCATATAGGGCCTAAAAAATTAAGATACAAAATTCAAAGTTTCTTCTGAACCAGAATCTAAAAAGACATTAACTAGTGCCCGACCGATATATCGGTCGGACAATATTAGCCTTTCAATGATATATCCGTATCGGTGTATATGTTTACCAATATGCTCAGATATGAAAACCTTTTTTCAGAACACATAATGCAGAAAACAACTCCATTGTTTACAGAGCTGAGCTGATGGTGGCTCTGCAGACAGGGTGGAGTTAAGCGGTGCGGAGTTAAGCGGTGTCTTCTCGGTAAGTTGCTAACTAGTTTTTGAAATACATACTGGAAAGTTAATAAAAAATAACCCCATCATATTCCCTTTTCAATAGAACTAATATAACATTAACCCTGTCCCTGACAACCATGTCATTCCTGTTTATCACATCTGTTTATAGTTTCAGCTATAGTTTGTCAGTACAGTCAGTAATGTAGCAGATTTAAAGGTAAACATCAGAGCAATTATTTGCAGCTCAGCAAACAACAGTGCGGTGGTGGATTGTGTCTGTTGAGTGTTGATTTCATGTTACATTGTTACCTAGTTGGTGAGACGCAATGCCGGTCCATCTTTCAGTCTCCATGACAATGAGCTTATAGCAAACTTTAACTTATAGCTTAACTTTTTTTTTTTTTAGAGCTTTTATTCACATCATTGGCAAAAAGGTGAGCTTAAATCAGCTGATTTCAGTAATAGATCTACCTTTCTCAGAGTAAAAATATAATCATGACGCTGACACCTCTCTAAGGTTATTTTTTTTTTACCTGTAGTAAATATTTTGCCTGCTTGTAGGATGCATTATGCATTTAGTGAACCCAAATCTACTGAAATGTTTGTATGGTGACAATAATAGTATGAAAAAAGTCACAGTGTGCATTAACAAATGTATGTGAAGTACATCTATCATCTGAGCTGATAGACATGTTTATACTACATTGTGGGAACCAAATGTCCCCTCCAGGATAGTACAACCCGAGATCACCTTCATTGTGGGGACCAGCCAGCAGTCCCCATGAGGGAAATGGTTTATTAAACATACTAAACAATGTTTTTTTGAAAATGTAAAAATGCCAAAAGGTTTCTGTGAGGGTTAGGTTTAGGGAATAGAAATTATCGTTAGATCTGTATAAAATCCATAAAATCCATGGAAGTCTATGGAGAGTCCCCACAATGATATAAAAACAAATGTGTGTGTGTGTGTGAGAGAGAGGGAGAGAGAGAGAGAGAGAGGGGTGTTATGTGGAGGGTAGCTGAACTTGCGAATGCAGGATAAATTTAGAAGTCTTATTTACACACCACTGCAGACAGTCCCGCAGGGCACATCTCACACACACACACACACACACACACATCTGTAACAGCATCCACACACACACACTCTGTCAGCACGCATGTTCCCCCCTGCCTCTCACTGGACAGGAAGTGCTCAGACACAGGAACAGGAACAGACTGATGGAGTGAAGGGCTGATTCAGAGACAGACAGTGAGAGAACAAGAAAATGACAGCAGGAAGGAATTCATAACAGCGGAGGAGAAAATCGAACAATTGAAATTTGACAGCCAAGATAAACACATCAATGGGCAAAACATCTGGCGTACATTTATTTACATTTACGCATTTGGCAGACGCTTTTATCCAAAGCTACTTACAGTGCACTTATTACAGGGACAATCCCCCCGGAGCAACCTGGAGTTAAGTGTCTT
This sequence comes from Moxostoma hubbsi, assembly GCA_032164185.1. NCBI lineage: Eukaryota > Metazoa > Chordata > Actinopteri > Cypriniformes > Catostomidae > Moxostoma > Moxostoma hubbsi. Next base: position 4,724,435 of record JAVLUX010000221.1, read on the forward strand.
GCTCAAGGACACAATGGTGGTGGCTGTGGGGATCAAACCAGCAACCTTCTGCTTAAGAGTTCAGCCACCACCACTCCACAAAGTCGTACAAAGAAATAAAGTATAAGTTTGTTTGGAGGCTGAATTGACTTAAGCTGCGTCTGAATATACATACTTCACTTCCCTACTACATAGTATGCCAGTAGATTAGGGCATCTGACGCCTCAGTGTTTATGAAACACTAAATGAGAAATACCCAGTTGACCTACCACATTTGGCAAAATTCTTAAATGTGCTTCCACTGGTTGCTGTTCTATCCCATAATGCCACAGGAGCTGAGATGGCATCATAACAGAAACACTAGATTTTAAACCAAGTCAAACAGCTTTTCTTAACTGTAGGTGAAGTATACCAAGAAAGTCTTTCCTTGTGTTTAAATTATGTTTGTTTCACGGTTGTTGTCATTACATCATATATTTGTGTAAGGGGTCAATACCCACGCCCCCGGGCACCTCTCATGCATACCTAAAGAGCGTTCTGTCCTTCATCAAATGTGACAGTATGCCATGTCTGACAAATCATACATCTGGAAAGGAATACTGTTTAGTGCTCACTTTATACTGCATACTTCTTATTTAATACAATGTAAAACAGTGAGCAGTATACTTCCTCAGCAAGATTCTCTTCAAACTTCATTTTCTAAGACAATATCATGTGATTTTGATTAGATGAAGTCTACAAAAGTCTTGAAAATACAAGAACAGATGGTAGCCAGTGCACATGAACTGATCTGAATGTGCCGTCACGCGTGTGCACACAGATCAGCGTGTCACTAGTTCAGCGCGTCACCACACACAGCCCGTGTTTATCTGTCTTTAACACTAGAAGCGCCGAGTCACTGTAACCTACGAATAGCGTGACAGAGGTCAGATGATCGGCTAGTCTTCAGACAGGGACACTGCTACTGACACAAAATGATCGCTAGATGGTGCCTCTTGCACGTAGCCAATGGATTGGTCTTAAAAATGTCACTGCGAGTTAGGCCGCAGTTGGCCTATAAATGCTTATAGACTGAATTTATCGAGACATTCTGTCTACGGTTGATCCAGATCCATTTGTCTTGGCAACATTGTCTCACAATTATTTTAGGATATGATCCTATATTTAGTTTGTATAATTTCGTACTTGTTTGGCATAAATTACGTTGTGATTGAAGGCTTGTAACTGGAGAAGCGCAAGTTTATATTTATATTCATTGTTAGCAAAGGCATGCTTTGTCTTGCAATACAAATGATTACAATATAATCGATAATAATTGTAGTGTATATAGTATAAATAATAATAATCATTTTAGTGCTGTTATTCGTAATTAAATCGTTGAATTCTCGACATCTTAACATGTATTTACATGGAAATAAGCTGAAATAAAAGCATGTGTTTACACGAGCTATTGAATCAGTAATTTGAACTGTGAATGTTGAGATGTTTGTAACTCCACCACATACATTTCCAACATCCCAACCCCCTCTCCGACACACACAATGGAATGCTAATTTGGGCATTCAGGTTCCTGGGCACTACCATCTCACAGGGCCTGAAGTGGGAGACACACATTGACTCCATTGTGAAACCGGCACATGGTGTATAAGTGTTGTTGTTTTGTGTGTGTAGTTTACAATAAAGACATGAGAGAGGATGCATTTTTACCATTTATAGAATTATATTTAGTAAATAGGGATACAGGCTACAAAAATATATGAATTTTCCATTATACTATACATTCTGCTATAATACGCGAGATAAAATAAACATATATTCTACCCGAATAAAAACAAAAACAAAACAAAAAACAGATTGTGGCAGTGGGGGTGTGGTCAAGTGGGGGCATCTCTCGTCTGATTTTATTCATTGTGCCAACAATGGTGGTTTTGTTCGCCAAAAGATTGTTTGCCAGTTGCAAAAAGGTGAAGAAATTGTCTGTCGTTACATTTCTTCCCTTTCCCAGGGAAGGCTCGACCAGACGCATGACAACATTGTCAGATAACTGCTGACCAGCCGGCCTACTGTCATCTTTGCCTAGATAGGGATTTCAACATCAGCGGCCACCCAGAATTTTATGCCAAATTTGTCCGGTTTATTGGCCATGTGCTGTGTGAAATGACAGCGCGCCTTGGTAGGGAACAGTTGTGCATCAACTGTTATGTTCTTACCGGGCATGAATGAAGCAATGCTGTTTTTCACAAATTGTCAAATATCTCAGATATCATGGCAAATCTATCTGTCACAAGGCGGGCAAGCTCTCGTGTTCTTGTCATCAAAGCACAGATAGCGCATTTCTGTCGCGACATTGTCTCTTTGAAAAAAGTGTGTTCAAATTCATTGGACCAAAAGTCACCCAATCTCATGCTTTTGCCTCCCATAACAGCTCTCAATTAAGCGAGACCAACAAATGCTTTTAGTTCATCATCTGTCAGTTTGAACTTTTCAGCATTATTCCGCCCAGCTTCCGCATTAGTGTACTTTCATATGTTTTGCCACATTTCTGTGTCAAACAAACACCGTAAGCCGCTCAATGGACTTGTAATATTGTCCTGGGCATAAGATGTTGGCCCTGCGGGTTCTCTCATTATATTGGCCTCTTGGGCTCTACCCCAAGGGTTGCCAGGATTTTGTTCAACCCATACTGTGCCATCTCTTGCAACCTCTTGAAATGAATCCCCAGCACACTCAATTTCAGAGTCTGATTCTGAATCTGAACCAGATTAAATATCAACGCCACCTCCTCTCCATCAAACATCTCACATTCCTCGCCCTCCGATTCCACCTCATGAATATTTTGTAGCAAGTCCAACACTTGCTGTGCTGTCATACCCAACCTTCGAGTCATTGTAAGTATGCACATATACCATGCAACCATGCAACCGCACAAACTGTGGCTACTTTATAGCTCTCGATACATAATAGATCATATTAGCTTACTGGTCAATTACCCTCAAAGCATTTTCAATGTGTCATTATATATTGAATAGGTGAAATTTGCATGCATATTTATCACCTTAGCATGTTTGCAAATTGATCTCTGTGGCAGGGTGAAGGGCGGGGCCGGGTCGTGAGTCTACACACCCGGTCCCTTATCAGGCTAATCAAGCCTCCGAGAGGGATAAAGGCTGACTGCGGAGGATGGTGCGGGAGAGAGAGATCGTTTACGGACATGTCCGTCATGTGTGTGTTTTGTCTTTTGTTTTAGTTTATTATTAAAATATTATTTACATTGTCAAGCCGGTTCTCGCCTCCTTTCCCTTGAACTGCTTTACAATCTCATATTTCGATTTGTGGTTCATTAGTATGCATATATATATATATATATATATATATATATATGCGCACTATAGGCATTTATAGGCCAACTTTTTTTAATAAACACGAAATTTGTTCATGAACAAACTGGAAATAATTGCACACACAAAAAAGTACTATCATTGTTATCATAATTATAATATTCAGATAATAATAATGGCTTCTTAAATATTCTGAAACGGTAATGCAAACAGAATAAATTTGGACGTAAATAATTCCATTTATTCAATGAAAATATTTTTTTAAAGACTGAAAATACATGAATGGTATTTTATTTGCAATTGATATCGAATTAATTGATAACAAATATGTATGAACACATACACAATATATTCACGATCCTTGCGTTATTTTAAAAATATAGACTATAGGCCTACTGTCTATATTTTCAATGTATATATATATATATTGTATTTAGTTATAAAATAATACACTTTACAGGTATATATATATATATATATATATATATATATATATATATATACACACACACACACACAGATACATACAAAATTACTGTAGGACTACAAGTGAGCCCCTGCGCCATCTGCTGGGAGGAAAGAGAAAAAAGAGGTGGCCGTCAGTTCACAGAATTAGAAGCAAAATAACTTTGAACTAGCTTTTCCTTGTGCAATTTTGAAAATGTAAGCGAGTGATAAAACTCAAATATCTAGGAAAAGTCAAGAAAGTAGCGCAAAGAGTGCAAAGATTTATTTTTCTTAAAGCACAGCGGTCAGATGACCACATGCTCGTCCGTTCTAGTGTTTAATCTCCAACTTGACAGCCATATCACCCTGCAGTTCTTGCCTGGTTGCCCACTGAAGCTAAGCAGGGTTGAGCCTGGCCAGTACTTGGATGGGGGTCCTCCTGGGGGAAACTACAGTTGCTGCTGGAAGAGGTATTAGGGACGCCAGCAGGGGGTGCTCACCCTGTGCTCTGTGTGGGTCCTAATGCCCCAGTATAGTGAACAGATGTGCTAGGGGCTGTTCACAACCTTGTGTGTGTGTGTGTTCGTTCTCGCACACTATGGCAGGTGGATGCTGCACACTGGTGGTGGTTGAGGAGATTCCCCCTATACAATGTAAAGGGCTTTGAGTGCCTAGAAAAGCGATATATAAATGTAAAGAATTATTATGATTAACTTGCCATGTTGATGTTATTTGGTTTAACTGTGCAGTCCTGAAGGATTGTGAAATGAGTCTACTGACGCGCTCTTTATGAAACATAATGGCCAAATGAAAGCACATTAAAATCATCACGATATTGCTCAATTTTCATTGTCAGCAAAATGATCTCGAAAATATCCTAAAAATCGAGCACATGAGCAAAACTAGCTACATAGCTCTATTATTTATTAATAATCAATTTATTATTCAGTAATTACAAACCTGAATGCAAACACCAAAATCATACTTGGAAAAACTCACCCAAACCGGCACAAAAGCGTTGATTTCAGACCTCTAGCAGAGATGTGGTCTTTATAAAGCGTTTCAAATGAGTCACTTCTGAGGTTTCATGTCAGTTAGGATCAGAGCTGAGTATCGCCAGCCACCTCACATCTCACCCGAACGCTGATGTAAGGAGTTACTGTCTATGCGGTAGTTTCACGTGACTACCTCAAACTTAAACATGGCGCGTCACATTGTGTGTGTGTATACAGCTTTACCTCATATTTAAACATACGGATTAATGCAATCCATTATTGTTACATTACTCAACAAGATCTACGCTAATGATGACAGGTAAGGTAATTACAGTATTGTATAAACTACGGCTTAACTTGCTATATTCTGTAAACTGTTACAGTGGGATCATTATTTACATTGCTGATGACTGTATTTGGATTTTTGCCATAGCATATCATATTATTGATTGAGAATCCCACCATTTTACTTAACAGATAGCCACGATCTTCCAAACTTAGTGAGTAGCTGGTCAAAAATCCCTTTATAGAACAAAACAAAGCACAAAATAAGATGACAACAGTGTAAGTAAAGCTAACAAAGTTGGCAAATATAACAACTTACTGAGATCTGCTGCAGAGGACACCAGTGATTCACTGTTTTTCACGAGTGTTATTGCTGAATTCAATGCCCCGGATAGTTAGCAGGCTGGTCGTGTCCGAGTCCAAATCATCATTGCTCCGTCCACTGTCGCTTTTTCTTATGTCCTTCTACGGTCCCTGTACTCCCTTAAGTGTTTTTCAATTTGTTTATGATTTGGTCAATTGTCCGATGTGCGGAAGAGTTCGAGAATTCGCACCAGCCCAGGAACCCACACCTGAACCATGTCGGTGGAAAAGGGCTATGAGGAACACCGCTAACAATTTACACTTACACAACCGGCTTCTTCTTTATTGAATTGTTGGATATTATCTGAATACAAAAATATTTGAATTGAAATATTGATACATGGATCTAAAGTATCCATATAATATGGTGATACAATATATAGATATTTGATTGTATTGACACAGTTCTAGTTAGGATGCTGCCTCAGAAGGAAACTGCCTATGTAGGCAGTGAGGCAGCTCACTAGGTTTTGGAACACAGCCTGTCTCTCTGTATCCCTGTCTGTCTGTCTCTCTGTAGTTTCAAGATGAGGTTGTGTTCCTGATGTTCTGATAACCAACAAACAGTGTAACTCTATCACGACTCTCGTCCACATCCCTGACAGACAGTATGTCTCTCTTTCTGTGTGGAATCACTCTGGCTTTATTCATCTGTGGGTTCAGGTCTGGGTCTGGGCTTGTTTAGCTCTCATTACAAGCAGTCGGAGAGCTGGGAGTGGACAGGAGGGGGTATTAATTCGATAAGTGTGTTAGCGGGACAGAGACAGGCCCTATAGAAGAAACGGTCAAACACACACTTATCTCACTATTAGATTAGACACTGCCTTGCAGTGTCAGAGAGAGAGAAGGAGAATGAGTGTGAGTGTGTGTGTGTGCGAGAATGTGTGTGTGTGTGTGTGTGAGAGTGAGTATTGTGTGTGTGTGTGTGTGTGTGTGTGTGTGTGTGTGTGTGAGTGAGTGTGTGAGTATGTGAGAGTGAGTGTGTGAGTATGTGTGTGTGTGAGAGTGAGTGTGTGAGTATGTGTGTGAGAGTGAGTGTGTGAGTATGTGTGTGTGAGAGTGAGTGTGTGAGTATGTGTGTGTGAGAGTGAGTGTGTGAGAGTGAGTGTGTGAGTATGTGTGTGTGTGAGGGAGTGAGAGAGTGAGTGTGTGAGTGTGTGTGTGTGTGTGTGTATGTGAGAGTGAGTGTGTATGTGTGTGTGTATGTTTTTGTGTGAGAGAGAGTGTGTGAGTATGTGTGTGTGTATGTTTGTGTGTGAGAGAGAGTGAGTGTGTGAGAGTGAGTGTGTGAGCATGTGTGTGTGTGTGTGTGTGTGTGTGTGTGTGAGAGAGAGTGAGTGTGTGAGGATGTGTGTGGATCGGTATCGGCTCCGACACTGAAGCTTTTAGACGGATCGGGTTTCGGTCCAACGAGCCCGATCCAAATCCGATACTGTGTGTTAGTCATGTTCATTACTGTCAAGCTCCACAAATGACATAAAAGAACCATAAAAACACAATTAAAGTAGTTCATATGACTCTTGAAAACGTGTGACAGCTCTGTGAATCACAAAAGACGGTTTAATAAGTAAATATATAAAATGCATGCGCAGCTCCAGCGCGTCAGTGAGTGATGCTGCTCTGTATACACACACACACACACACTCACCTTCACACGGTGCACAACATTTGAGCGCTGCTCACAAACAACATCTCAGAAGTAGATGCTCAATAGTTCGGTTCACTTATAATATGCATTTAGAACGGCACCGGATGTGCACTTGACCAGAATTTCAATAAGAAGCGAATTAAACTACTGTGAACTTTCCTACAAACAGACACATACAGGACTTCCTGGAGAGTTCAGAATGTCAAAATAAAAGCGTGAGGGTTTAAAAGTTAAAGGTGGTGACTGAGATATATTACTATTATAGTATATTATTATTATTATTATTATCATTTATTTACAAGTTGAACGGGCTCAAAAAATAACTGTGTGAATGAAAAGTGAACTGATATCTTACAACTAAATGAACAAAAATGAGATCTGAATCCTCTAAAGTCCAGATACAAGTTGAAAAAAGAGTTTCTTTTCTACTGATGACTTGTACTGGAATCACTGTTCATTTAGCTGCTACATTATCCAGAATACTATTTAATAATAAAGTGTTTCTTAATAAGCGATACATTTCTATTGAAATAATGTGTAGTTAGAGGTTTGTGTTTCTTTACATATTACAGAGTACTCCCAATTAGTTCCACACAATAATGTAAAGATATTCAAACTGATAATGCAAAAAAACAACACTGCTCTCGGATCGGTATCGGCCAATACTGAGATTTCTGATAACGGAATCGGAAGAGAAAAAGTGATATCGGTTCATCCGTAGTTGACATTGCAAACTAACAAGAAACATGTTTCGAACTACAGGCGGAGAGCTGTAGATACAACCACACAACTTTACAATGCGGTTTGCAAACACTCGTTGAAACTTCGTAGGCTATATCAGTTTGAAATCTACCAACAGCCTCATCAATAATAATGTGTACTTCATGAGTTTTGAGTAAATGTTGTGTAAAATCAGTGTTCATTTGTATTACATGCAGTATATCAACATTATACCGTCCATCAGTCAGCCTGTGTCAACACATTACAGTCAGTCGCTCATGCAAAACCACAAAAAAACAACTCATAAAGACACACATCTCTGACAGGAACTGGGCTGTTCCAATTTCATAATCTGTTGCCATCTCCTGATTTTGATGTCATTATAAAGGAAAGTAGGCCAATAATTTTGCCAAAGCAAAAAGCACTCAAACCCATTACTGCCTTTAATTATTTCCCATGAATTCTCTCAAACAAACAGAGAGGAGTCCGTTTGTGGAGCATTGCTGAGATCTGGGGCTCTATATGGTGATGTATGGATTTGATGGTCTGCCATAAGGGCCGTGGGCATCAATTATTGCTCAAGTGGACAGCTTTAACATGAATAGTGCAGTAGAAACAACCAGACCCATTATTTAAACAATGTCAAGTGTTTTTGTTTGGTCTGGACACAGACTGAAATATAATGCCATATTTCATTATTGTTGCCAAACAACACCCTCAGAAAATATCATGGTACAGTGACGGTATCAGATGACATTGATAGCATGATGACTGATTAGCATATCATTTACATGATACATGAATCAATAATACCATAATAATAAAATGACTAAGAGAGTAAAACATTCATAAAATGTATTTATTCTTCTGTACAACACATTGTATCTCATGAAAACATTTCATCCCAACAATCTAATGAAAGAACTAAGAAATGATATTCTGTATCAAGAAAATAGGCTTATTTTTCCATTTTAAGACAATTGCGATTTTTGCCATTGTAACACTATTTTTTTGAGGTGAAGCTAAAAGAAAATATAGTAAAAATGTGCTTAAAATGTTCCATATTTTAATATTAATACAAGACATTGTTTGCAAAGGAAATCACACATTTTATTGATGTTTCAAGTTCAACGTGAATGAATTACTTTTTAACAAATGAACCTGAACAAACATGACAATTAATTACTTGTATGATAATTAATAGTCAGGCAAAATGTTGTTATGGTGTTAGTCGTAGATGGCATTTCAATGAAGGCAGCTGGCAAACACTCTCTCTCTCTCTCTCTCTCTCTCCGTCTCTTTCTTGTTTGCCCTAAATAATTAAAGCAGGAGAAGACTGACCCCATTCACTCTCCATGCTGGTCCTGTCTGAACTACACTTCCCATCATGCACCTGTCTTTAGACTAGAATGACTGAACACATGCAGACTGTTACAGAGATCACAGGTGTGTGTGTGAGTCTGTGCGTTTGCTTCTGAAAAAGTCTTTTATCTGGTCCAGTCAAGGATGTTTTACTTTAATGTCATGCATTTGAATGCACATTCCTCCATGAAACATTGAAACTATGCCTTACACAAGCATGCACAGTTTCTATTCAGTCTTTAACACACGTATGGTGACAAATTTATGCTGGCCATAAATGGTCAAGCAAATAATTGTGATAATGACAATTAATTGTCAAACAAATGATCATACTTCTGAGGTGTATATTTGCCTCATACATTTATTCATATTTAACTTCTTTAAAATCTTATCATAGACAATGTCATTTTAGACAATGTATGGGCACTGAATTGAGCAAAGTACTGGTACTACTGGGCTTTACGGTCTTGAACACTAGAGGTGCTGTAATAACAACGACTTTTATGCACTTTCACACAAATCATGAGTACTTTTCGCTCCGTTCCTCACACAATGCTATCATATGACACTGAAACCCTGTTACTATATAGCGCAACAGAAATGTGTTTATCATCTGACGTGCTTTTTCTGACACTATCGGTTAGGTTTAGGTTTAGGCTAGGGAGGTTGGTTTTGTTGATTTAAAAGAGACAGCATTTAACATACTTTAACCACCACACAGTGGACATTTTACCTCAGAACTGCCATGATACTTGTCATGACAATGCAAAAATGTTGACACAGTCACGTAATTGTGATTAGATCAGGCTTACTGTTATACAACAGTTCTACAATCAAGTTATCATGTACATTTTAGCAACAATATGGCAAGTTGTTTTGTTAATTTCACCTCCCCCAATGAAAATAGTTCCAAATGAATCCAATCAGGATCAAGCGTTGTGCATGTCGCCCAGCAATGCACAGACTTTTAGTCTCAAGCAGAGGGATACAAAGACTGACACACAAAGTAAGAAGCAGTAATTCTGTCCAAAACATATTCATCTCTCTTTTTCTTTCCTTCAGAGGATTGACAGAATGTGCGCAGATGCTGACCACCAGCCTGACAGATGATAAAATGGACAAAAATCCAATAGACTTACATTGCAGGAGGGATCGTACAGTCTAGTGCAATATCTTCTCTATCTATCTCTAGTGCTAAACTTACATTGCAATTAGTGTTGTCAAAAGTACTGGTACTTCTGTACCAGACTGCTTCTAAAATAGAAAAAATGTAACGATACCAGTGTTTCTGCAGTACCGGTAGAACCGAGCACCGACTCAATCTGGTACCAGCGTCCAGTATGACTGACACTCGACAGATTTAAAATGCTCACATGCTTATTTGAATGTGTGCTCGGTTACTCCTTTTACACTGAAATGTACAATTATTCCAATTTAAATCGTGACATGTCCTAGTGTGATTTATTAAACCAATAAAGGCTGCAATCTTACTGTGGATGATTTGCATATTTTAAATAAATCCAACCTCTCATCCACTAGAAACTCCACAGACATTGAGAATCATTCACGTTGTATGAGATAACAGAGGAGAGCACTAATCTACTGTAAACCACAAAGCACATATACAATATATATTTATATCATTAAACTTACAGCATTTGTGCTTTAATCTCAACTCAGCTTTATTTATATTGCATTTAAATCAACAGAGTTGGCCAAAGAGCTTCACAGTATTAACATTTAAAACATAACGTTTCAAAATGAGCACATACACAAACACCAGTAATCTAAAATCAAACACTGTGAACTACATTTCATTTGTCAGACTCAAAGGCCAGAGTAAAGAGATGAGATTTCAGACGTGACTTAAAATCTTCAGTGATCACATTGGGCCATGTGTGAACTGTTTTTCGGGAAAAGTGAAGCTTCTGGCAAAAAACACACGTCATAATATATGCACAATTCAAAATAAAAGCTAGATGCCTGAAATTGAAGAAATTGTGACAGAAACATATAACAAATGTATAGTAAAATGTAACATTCTCTGTAATAATAATAATAATAATAATAATAATAATAATAATAATAATAATTATTATTATTATTATTATTATTAAGCAATATATCAAAGCAAGACTGCTGCTGATTAAAAGTTGGGGGGAAAAAATGCAATGACATGCTGAAAAGTTCCATTTTCACTTGTTAAGTGTTTTAGGAATTAATTGATTATACACCATTTAGATGATGAAATTAAATACAATTTTAAAACATGGACTGCTGAAAAATAATAATTATTAAAATAATGATTCAATTATTAAAATGAACTAAACTGGTGTGTTCAGTAGCACTATTATATTAGCATATTTTTGCTGCGGTATCAAATTTGATATTGAGAACTGTGAAATTTCACTGGTATAGGTACCAACTTCTGATATTTTGGTACAGTGACAACACGAATTGCAATGTTTCTTTAAATGTCCTAACATATTACCTGTAATCTTACAACTAGCAAGTCAAATTCAATGTAAAAGCAATCTTTCCTGTAGAATTAACTTTCACTGTTGTAAGCATGTGTTCACTCCTGAACCTGATCTTATGTGGGACTGAAATCCTGCAACAAACCTCCAACCACTGACAACGAAGTGAGGCATTCAATTAATATGCTCATTATAACCTTGACAGACTCGTGTCGTTTGTGTGGTTTTACAAAGACTAATCCACATGATCTCCCTCTTCTCTGTGTGCTTAACTGTTCTGAAACATCCTAATGTCAATAAACTGCACTCAAGTCACGTCAGAATGATTGGATTTATGACAACACACATGAACACAACCACATCACCATAATTATCAGAGGGAGAAACACATTTCATTTGTACACATTTTGTGTACTGTTTGTGAAGAATAGTGACATAGCAGGTTCATAAGATTTTTGTGACAAAAGTACATTTCTATATGAGAGCAGGAGAATGGTCACATTTATTAATGATTACATATAATGCACATCGTTTGCTCTTCATTTTGTTTGGCTAATCATTTTGTTTATATAGAGGAGATATTTATGCTGTTGAAACATGTTTATGGTGATTGAATATGCTCCATTTTACGATCAGCGCTTTAGAAGCGTCTCTGACCCACACATCTGTGTTTCACGTGAGTGTTGCACACGCGGGATCATTTGTGGCTTCACTCGATTACGTGGCACAGACCACCAATCTTACGTAACCCATTCTACTGATTTCATTTTTTACCATCAAGCGCTATGGAGGAAGTAAAACATCTCAGATGGATAGACAGCTGACATTCTAACTCCATTCTAACTCCATAGATAACTGCTTAAACACAGTGTCATGCGCCAATAAATGTGTCATGCACCAGAATAAAAGGTTTTAAAACTACACATCATCACCCTTAATAATGACGTCAGATATTAGAAACAAACAGCCATGTTTGCCTTCAGACACTCCTATTCTCTACAGAGATCACTTAAATTATTAAGTGTTTATTTTTGTTGGATATTTATTTATTATAGCTCATGCTACTCTCCACAATCCACGCACAACTCACCACACGCCCCATTGAGAGCGAGAACCACTAATCACCACCACGAGGAGGTTACCCCATGTGACTCTACCCTCTCCCTAGCAACCGGGACAATTTGGTTGCCAAGGAGACCTGGCTGGAGTCACTCAACACTTGTGAATTCAGGTGTGGAAGTTTTTGTTGGATATATTTTTTACTTATGCATTTTTAATTTGTTGCATTTCTTTGAGAAGATGTCGAGTTTGTTAAGGAAAATTTACAATAATAAAAATATTGGTCAACAACATCAGACTGAATTGTGGCATGAAGTGAAATTGAGCATTTTGGAAAGCTTAATTTAAAACCAATTTAAGTGTTTATTCTTTTTACTTTGATTATGTTGTGTTGGAAATAATGAGAAACGTATATAGGAAGTGGTTTTCATTTAAAAAATAATTATTCACTGACTGGATTAACTAAAAAAATAGACATTACAATAATGTTATTTAATATAGAACGCAATTTTTATTGATTTTCCAGAAATAAATGAATTATCGTGAATTTATGAATTTATCATTCATATTGTGATATTAGATTTTGGTCATATACACAACCATTCGCCCCGACTCGAGCCCTGCTTACACCAGGTATTAGGATGTGTTTTGGGTGATCCGACCACTAGTAGACCTGGTCGTCTCTTTTGACCACTTGAGTTCAGATTCTGAGGGGAGAGTCTCTGATTTCATGACGGCAAACATTAATCATTACATCACTGTATTACCGCATGACAATAAAGAGCAAAAGACGAAAAAAACACTAGAAACTGGCACAGCATTTCTTGTTATTATACGTCCGTTTAATAGAAGCACAAACATGAAGCTTAGAGCAGAATTCAGAGTTATTTTAGTGGAATGTGTGCGCTTCTCATTTGTGTCACAGATTTGTGAAGTTGTAGTGCACTTCTCTTTATTTGCTGTTTTACAAGTTTCCTTTTAAATCCACACGTAACGGATCGCCCGAAACACATCATGAAGATATAATCAATCCTGAAATTCATTCATAAACTCACGTACGTAGCACCGGGAGAGCTTGTTCGTGATAACAAACATAAAAGAAGGGCTTGCTGAAGAGTATTGCACTGATTTGCACAGAACAGAAAAAATAAAATAAATATAAAACAGCTGAAAATGACAATTTTTTTCACTTTTTTCTGAAAAGACACTCGTCTTGCTCTCGCTCTCTCTCTCTCACTCTCTCTCTCTCTCTCTCTCTCGTGCTCATAGTCTCTCACTCATTGGGACAGTACACACGCTGACGACAGATATCAGCAGGTTTGAAATCCATCGCGTTTGATAAAGTCACAGAAGTACGTACACTACACGACCATCGGACGCCGAATCAGAACATCAAAGGAGATGTAGTGTGCACTAGGCTTAAAGCTGGGATGGCAGGAAGTATTTTAACATTTAAAAAGTTACACACATCAGATTTAAGTATGCACAGACTCAGTATGTATCTCAGTGAACAACAATGCCCTGACATCATGATGAAATGTGTGCAAAAGCACAAGATAAATGAATAGAAGTAAAGAACAGTGTGTGACTGTCATGTGAATAAGAGGCAGCACATTCCTTCACGCTGAGACGTGTAATCTCTCCCTAAACTCCCACCTCCCAGATCCTGATCAACCCCCGTTAAGACCATACTGACACATCAGCACCCTCCTATGTGTTATCTATTGCAGATTTACTGCTGTTCACCAGGACCGCACACAATCCATCCTCATGTTCAACACTGGGTCTGATTTAACCTTAAATCTTGATGTTTACTCTGTTCATGATCATCTTAATTGTCAACCAAATTTCACCAAACACTCACTGTCTGTAAATTGTATGTAAAAGCACCATTTCTGTCACATAAACATCTTTGTCTTTTAAGTAGCTCAGTTCTCACTGATAATCAGGCCAATAGTGTACATTGGACAAGAGTTAGGGTCTTCTGACAGCTCAAGGTACACTTACATAAAGCATATCTTATCCATACACCTTGAACAAAACCTGAGAAATGCACTTTAGAGCAAGCGGATCTATGTACTGATCTGAAGTGCTTGATTTCTATAGAACAAAACAGAGTCAAACTGACATATGTAGAATCAGGGTTTTCAATCGGGTCCATTCAGATCCTTGAACTGATATAGAAAACACAGCTTAACAAATATTCTCTATATTTCACATGTATTTCTAAAGTTGGTGAATTTGTTATATAGTTTTATTTCAAATGTACTGTCAAACCAAACAACGTCTTGTATGGCTGAGAAACTAGGTCAGCATTAGTCAAGCATTATGTAATATTTACGGCAGATTTCACACAGCGCATACAGAAATCTCATGTATGGCAATATCTGCAAAACACATACAGCATAGGAAATATATGTTAAATATATCGTTTTCACGGATTTAAAAAAAGTCACATCCTTGTACAGATATGCAATATATATTTCAAAAATGCACGATTTCATATATGTAACGTACATTTTCCCACATATGGATTTTGAATATGAACATACTGTAAATGCTCATGTGAGCGTCAATGATGTTTTTATCCAGATCTATTAAATCTATCAAAAATACATTTCAAATGCCATTCACACAAAACAATGACATGAATATGCCTCTCTCATTAACATGTTTTCAATTGCTGAGTTCAAAGGCATTTTGATGTTTTTCTGGGGCTTAAAGTCAAAAATGTCATGTGGTGCAACAGTCCAAATAAAAGTGCAATATGTACAAATTTGTAGGTAATATTCACCTTTTTTTTGCCAATGTGTGAACAGCTTGTAACGCAACTTAAAAAAATGAGCCCTTCCCAGACTTCCTAGGTTTCCTATTAATTCCTGTAGACTGATTTTCATGCGAAGGGAGCAGGTCACATTTGCTGGGAAAATCCAAAGGATGTGACATTTATGTGCACTCCTGAGAGCCTTGCCTCAGTAATAGCTTCTCTTCCACATCAACAGACAGTCTGCAACACTAGGTAACTTAGAGATGGAATCCAGCAATCCTCCGGCTCCTAGCACAACATCGACTCCTTCACAAACTCTGAGTAAGCCAAAAAAAAACATTTATCTACTGAATCCCATCTGGCTAAGCGGGAACATAATCTTGGTTGAGCAAAAACTAGAGTGAATATCGGCAGGGCATTTGATTCTTGGAGGGACCTTCATTTGTTTTTAGGGATCAAAACTGACCCTGAATTGGTGTTCTTATTGGACAGGTAAGCTTAAATAAATGCAAAGCATGTGAAATATAGTGCCATAAGGATTGATCTGTGTCATTTTAGCTAACTTGATCATGCCTGCACATAAACAATGCTAATCTGTAAGTATTCAGCAAGGTAAACTACAGTAATAGATGAAATGAATGCTAGACCATGTTCAAGAAAATGCTAAAAGCTCCTTTCATTAGTGTAAAATAACTTGGTTATACAGAAAATATATACATTCTATTATTATAAAACAAAAGTGCATTGATATTTCAAAATGACAGTTGTGATGGAATCACATCAATACTGACATGTGTCAACATATTTAGAATGTACATTACATTTCTTAAACGGCTTCTGTCAACATCCACCAAATTTAGCTAACAGCTAAACAGATAAATCTGTTGTTAGGGGTTTCAAAAGGTTGTGTTGGGTTTAGGGGTTGTTTTAAGTTTAGGGGATGTGTTGGGTTTAAGGGTTGTGATAGGTTTAGGGGTTGTGTTGGGTTTAGGGGATGTGTTGGGTTTAAGGGTTGTGTTGGGTTTAAGGGTTGTGTTGGGTTTAAGGGTTGTGATAGGTTTAGGGGTTGTGTTGGGTTTAGGGGATGTGTTGGGTTTAAGGGTTGTGTTGGGTTTAAGGGTTGTGATAGGTTTAGGGGATGTGTTGGGTTTAAGGGTTGTGTTGGGTTTAGGGGATGTGTTGGGTTTAAGGGTTGTGTTGGGTTTAGGGGATGTGTTGGGTTTAAGGGTTGTGTTGGGTTTAGGGGATGTGTTGGGTTTAAGGGTTGTGTTGGGTTTAGGGGATGTGTTGGGTTTAAGGGTTGTGTTGGGTTTAAGGGTTGTGATAGGTTTAGGGGATGTGTTGGGTTTAAGGGTTGTGATAGGTTTAGGGGATGTGTTGGGTTTAAGGGTTGTGATAGGTTTAGGGGTTGTGTTGGGTTTAGGGGATGTGTTGGGTTTAAGGGTTGTGTTGGGTTTAAGGGTTGTGATAGGTTTAGGGGATGTGTTGGGTTTAAGGGTTGTGTTGGGTTTAAGGGTTGTGTTGGGTTTAAGGGTTGTGATAGGTTTAGGGGTTGTGTTGGGTTTAAGGGATGTGTTGGGTTTAAGGGTTGTGTTGGGTTTAGGGGTTGGTTTTAGGGGTTGTGTTGGATTTAGGTGTTGTGTTAGGTTTAAGGGTTGTGTTGAGTTTAGTGGATATAATCTATAGTTTGTACAGTATAAAAATCATTATGTCAATGGAAAGTCCTCATAATGATAGCTAGACCAACGTGTGTGTGTGTGTGTGTGTGTGTGTGTGTGTGTGTGTGTGTGTGTGTGTGTGTGAGTGAGTGAGTGAGTGAGTGAGAGAGACTCGGCTAAACTGAAATGTCAGTATATGAATGTCTGACCAGAAGAATCAAGATCATCATGTGTGTCCCCAAAACAAGGTGAACTCTATAAACAGATGTATATGAGCAGCACTAAGCGTGTGCGTTAAAGGTGATGTAAAAGTGCACGTACAGTGATTAGATCCGCTCCAGTGCTGCTGTCTGAACGGATGATGTGGGATCTTGTCCGGGATCAGACATCCTCTGCTCTGGTTATAATAATCCATCATGAGGAAAGGGTTCACATCCACACTCTCATACATGATCAGATCGGACACATCCACGAATATACACTTAAACTGAGAGATGCGTCCATCCCACACATTCCCAGATATTCCCAGAGGAGATCAGGATCTACAGCAGCATGGGAAACTCAAACTGAAGCCCGTGTGCATCATCAGAGATCCGGATCGATCCAATCGATATGTGATCAAATGCAACTTATTGCAGGAAAGCCAAATATAGGGCTTAAGAGAGATACATTTTGTCCTGGTTTGAAAAGGTGCAAATATAGATGATATGTGATGTTGTTCGTACTCCGAATCCTCAATCGGTTTAATAATGCAATAGTAAAACACAAAATCAACGAAGCAGCAATAAATCCATGAAATGTCCAGTGTGAAATGATGCCGATAATGAGTTTGTCCGGTCTAATGTTGTTATTTGATCCGTTTATGTCCGTGCTGTCATTAAACTCTTTCACCGACGTTAAAGAGATCGTTTAAATGTCTCGTCTAGGATATAAACAGCACACAGACGCGTGTATAATCAGCTTGTGTGTGTGTGTGTGTTTTAATCCGGTGTGTTCACGGAGCGGCGGAGAATCTGATCAGACTGTGACGAGAGCGAGCAGCTGTCTGTAAACCACGCCCACATCACATTCACTATAAATGTCTGTCTCAGAACTCCACCCACATTCCGTCTCTCTCTCTCTCTCTCTCTCTCTCTCTCTCTCTCTCTCTCTCTCTCTCTCTCTCTCTCTCTCTCTCTCTCTCTGGGTATCTCTGTCACTTTTAATGGGTAAAACATCATCATTAAATGAGCTGTTTTTATAGCCTAGTACTACCTGGCAGATATCAATGAACTCCTCAGAAGTTACACCTGTAGTGGTGGAGCACATGCTTTTTTAACCAATCAGAAACACTCTCTGGACCACAAAGCCCTGCAGAGGATAGTGAGGACAGCTGAGAAGATCATTGGGGTCTCTCTTCCCTCCATCAAAGACATTTACATAAAACACTGCATCCGCAAAGCAACCAGCATTGTGGAGGACCCCACACACCCCTCACACAAACTCTTCACCCTCCTGCCGTCTGACAAGAGATACCGAAGCATTCGGGCCCTCACGGCCAGACTGTGTAACAGCTTCTTTCCCCAATCCATCAGAATCCTCAATACACAGAGACTGGTTTGACACACACACACACACACACACACACACACACACACGTGTCCTGAGTTGCACTTTAATTATAGTCACTTTATAACTGTCTGCTACCTCAATAACTGCTATGTGCATAGAACACTATCTCATAGTATGTTATGTTTACATTTGGCATTTTTAGAAACTGTCATCTTTTTGCACTACTGTGTACTGGTCGACGCTGCACTGTCTCTCACTGTGTCTATTGTCCTGTTCATTGTCAGTAATTTATTATACTGTCCCATACATTTGGCACACGTTTGCACGTGCACTTTATATAGGTATGTTATTTAGTCTGTGTAGTCTCATGTGGTTCTGTGTTTGTCCTATGTTATTTTATGTAGCACCATGGTCCTGGAGGAACGTTGTCTCGTTTCACTGTGTACTGTACTAACTGTATATGGTTGAAACGACAATAAAAACCACTTGACTTGACTGTCAATCATTTTACATGTCTGGGTTGGGTGACATGTCAGACCTCACCTTAAGGACTGAATTATGAGGCTGATAATTCAAAACTTTACCTATTGGACTCTTTTTACAGATTGTAAAGACAAGTTTGACACACGATGACACGACTGATCGTACAGTGAAATCGGAAACTGTTGGTTGACTTTTCTTTAGCTGAAATCGGTCTATGCTTACCAAAATACAAAACACTGCCCCTGGTGGCCTACGCAATAAGTGCTGTTGGGCATATGGGCATGGGCAAGCTCCATTTTCAGGGTAAAAAATAGAGTCAAAGGGGTGCTAAAAGCGGTTTGTGAAGCGAGCTGTTAACCTTTTTTAAATTATTATTTTTGTAATAATTCCGTGTAAATGTATAAAATGTTTGTATCTTTTTCTTTCCCTAGTGCTGTTATCCAGCATTCTCTATTGTTTTCCTCTTGTGGAAAGTCGTGGAAACATAATAGTGGATTTTTTCTTTTGCTGTTGGGAACACAACATTAAATATTTGCTACCGTCTCCCATTCACTGCTATAGAAGTTTAACCTGCTATAGTTTAAATGTGAAAAGGGTCCATATTATGAGAACTGATTATAGCTTGTGTAACGTGATTCCAACAAATGATGTGGTTTCAGGCATTTTGGGATGCCAATAATTATAACTGTATATATAATTCATATTTTTAACTTATTAAAACAAAAAGAAAAACTACATTTGACCAAAAAAGTATATTTACGGTCTTTTTAAATATACATATTTAATGTCAGTTATAAGGTAATTCATACTTTGCACAAAAATTTTACAAATGTTTTGACTTGCAATTAAGTTACCAATTAACAGGTTATTGAAGCATTTTTACATTCTTTTCCCATTATAATAACTTACATTATTTGTTACAGTAGTTGACAAACGCATACATCAGTGCATAAAAGTGGAAATTTCACAACGTTTCATCATAGTACCATAATAAAGTTTTCGATTTTTCTCATCTGAAGTTCCAGATGAAGAAACACGCATGCAGAAAAAGATGTCTTGTTACAAGAATAGCACAAATGATTTCAAGAAACTCATTCACACTTTATGAATATTAAACGGCATGTCCCGTCAGTCTTCCTTCAGCACAGTATCTTTAGGGTTCCTCCCACTCAACTAGTTTGGCTGTTCTCTAATTCTTTCATCGCTCATTCACTTCTCTTCTTTCTTTCTCTCTCTCTGTCACTAATTTGCCTAATGTTATGCGGTTGAACTTTCTCTGAACCTGTGGAAGCAGGCAGCCTCACCTCTCTATGACCCGCTCCATGACACAGATTCACTTCCATGCCATTCTCATCTGACATCACACAAAGGCGTTCCACCTTGTTCATCAGTCTCACACTCAGCAAGATGAGCCGTTTCCTTTGAACAAACAGTGGGACGTTTCCGCAGAAAACACCTGAAATGAGTCGCTCAACTGGCGGTCAACACGCAACACTTGCTTCTAGAGGAAGCATAGGATGTTTCAGATGCGTCTCACTCACATTTTCTGCTGAATATCTAAAGTATTGATCCAAAAGTGATAAGAAAGGAAAGTTTGAGACCAAGAAAAGCTCACTCTGAAATCACTGTGCCAAAAGTCCTACAGTAAATTTGCTATTACATTTTATGTTGTCAATTTGAGTTAAGGCATAACAAGTGAAACGTGACAGTGATCTAACAACTCCCATTCCAAAACAGTTGGGACAGTCGAGAGTGAACTACTGTGTAACATCACCATTTCTTCTAATAACACTTATTATACGTTTGGGCACTGAAGACACAGGTTTGTCAAAGTTTGCCAAGTAGAATTATAGCTGTGCAATTGCACAGGCCGTATTTTGCACTTCATAATGCACCACACATTCTCAGTTGGAAAAGATGGCATGAGGGATCCGAGATCACGTGCATTCAGAAGTGCTTTTCGTCAAGATTTGACCGGACTTATTGAAACTTTTAAATATATTGTGCACTGTAGAGGGTGAAATCTAAAATCCTACAATTTTGTCTTTGCGGATCATTGTTCTCAAAGTGCTGGATTAAATGCTGAAGCATCTGTTCAGGAGTCTTGACTCATCCTTGCAATAGGACTTTTTGGAGACTCCTTACACTATAAGACAATTGCCTCACCTGTTTAACATCACCTTCTTATTTCAACTTGTCAGATTGTTATTAGTCCTTAATTGCCCCTGTCTAAACTTTTCTGGAATGTGTTGCAGTCATAATTTTCAGAAAAAGAAAAAGAAACATATTTCTTCAAAAAGCAATGCAGTTGATTTGGTAAAACTTGAAGTATGTTTTTCTTTGAATACAAGTCCAAATCACTCCTTTTTGTTTTAATTGGCATTTTACATCCTGTCCCAACTTTTTTGAAATTGGGGTTGTAAGCACAGGGTGAATTTAAAAGTGTGTGTGTGTGTGTGTGTGTGTGTGTGAGTGTGTGTGTGTGTGTCATTGTGTGTGCAAGAGTGTGTGTGTCAGTGTGTGTGTTTGTGTGTGTGTGTGTATGTCAGTGTGTCTGTGTGTCATTGTGTGTGCGAGTGTGTGTGTGTCAGTGTGTGTGTGTATGTCAGTGTGTGTGCGTGTGTGAGAGTTTGTATTTGTGTGTGTGAGTGTTTGTGTGTGTGTTTGTGTGTGTGTGTGTGTGTGTGTGAGTGTGGGTATGTTTATGTGGTTTATGAGGACATTTGTTTGTGAGGACACTTGGGTTTAGGGGTTGTGTTAGGTTTAGGGGTTGTGTTGGGTTTAGGGTTTGTGTTGTATTTAGGGGTTTGTGTTGGGTTTAGGGGTTGTGTTGGGTTTAGGGATTGTGTTGGGTTTAGGGGATGTGTTGGGTTTAGGGGTTGTTAGGTTGTTAGGGTTAGGGGTTGTGTTAGGGTTAGGGGTTGTGTTGGGTTTAGGGGTTGTGTTGGGTTTAGGGGTCGTGTTGTGTTTAGGGGTTTGTGTTGGGTTTAGGGGTTGTGTTGGGTTAGGGATTGTGTTGGGTTTAGGGGTTGTGTTGGGTTAGGGGTTGTGTTAGGTTTAGGGGTTGTGTTGGGTTTAGGGGGTGTGTTGGGTTTAGGGGTTGTGTTAGGTTTAGGGGTTGTGTTGGGTTTAGGGTTTGTGTTGTATTTAGGGGTTTGTGTTGGGTTTAGGGGTTGTGTTGGGTTTAGGGATTGTGTTGGGTTTAGGGGATGTGTTGGGTTTAGGGGTTGTTAGGTTGTTAGGGTTAGGGGTTGTGTTAGGGTTAGGGGTTGTGTTGGGTTTAGGGGTTGTGTTGGGTTTAGGGGTCGTGTTGTGTTTAGGGGTTTGTGTTGGGTTTAGGGGTTGTGTTGGGTTAGGGATTGTGTTGGGTTTAGGGGTTGTGTTGGGTTAGGGGTTGTGTTGGGTTTAGGGGTTGTGTTGGGTTTAGGGATTGTGTTGGGTTTAGGGGTTGTGTTGGGTTTAAGGGTTGTGTTGGGTTTAGGGGTTGTGTTGGTTTTAGGGGTTGTGTTGGGTTTAGGGATTGTGTTGGGTTTAAGGGTTGTGTTGGGTTTAGGGGTTGTTAGGTTGTTATGTTTAGAAGATGTGTTGGATTTAGGGGTTGTGTTAGGTTTAGGGGTTTGTGTTGGGTTTAGGGGTTGTGTTGGGTTTAGGGGTTTGTGTTGGGTTTAAGGGTTGTGTTGGGTTTAGGGGATGTGTTGGGTTTAGGGGTTGTGTTGTGTTTAGGGGTTTGTGTTGAGTTTAGGGGTTGTGTTGGGTTTAGGGGTTGTTTTAGGTTTAGGGGATGTGTTAGTTTTAGGGGTTGTATTAGGTTTAGGGGTTGTGCTAGGTTTAGAGGATGTGTTAGGTTTAGGAAATAGAATATATAGTTTGTACAGTATAAAAATAATTATGTCTATGGAAAGTCCTTTCAAAGTCCTTTAAATGTAACCCTGACTATATTTAAATCTGGTTTAAAGGTTTGGTGCAACTGAATTATTAGATAAACATCGATTTAATCAAGATTAATCCTTATTTGTACAACTGACATAGTGTCTCACACAGAATGCATATGTATGTGTGTTTCATGAGCAAGATTTGGGATGGGAGAACTTCATGAGAAAGTGGAAATGAGTTTTTGTGATTTACTCAGGATTATGGGAGAAGATGCTAGTTTGTGCAAAACTGGCTTTGCATTTATCTTGATTCAACCTCCTCATTCACACATGTCAGATTACATACACTCACGAGTGGCACCCCACCCCCATGCCAGGGCAGCCAGTGTTTGAGTGTGCTTGATAAACAGTGGGACGAGGGAGGAAAGGTGGCTTTATGGGCCAGGCTGATGGCAGTAATTGTGGATAATACCTTTGAGAGTGTTAAACTAATTTTATAACCCACACTAAAATGTATTATTTCCTGGAAATTACAAAAGGTGCCCTATAAAAGGACAATGCGTGTTTGGTTTTTAACAATCCTGTCACATGCATTGTTTTCAAGGTTGCTGTTACGACCTAAGTTCATTCTCAGAACAGTGTCAAAAGTTACAAACTATAGTTGGCAACTGTGTGAATTCTGGCAGACTACAAAATTACTTTTATGTTGAGTCCAAGGAGACTAATCTTACATCTTAAAACTTCTGAGAGTAAATTTGTGTCAAAAGAAAAATTGGGGGCTCATCCAGGATCTTGCAGACCTTCTCACAGGTCTAAATGAAGAATCTTAGCATAAAATCTGTCAGGTATTTATGTTCCACAGAACATATTAAAAGTAATAGATAAAAAAGAGAGTACAGCACTATGGAACTATCATAATGATTCAAATTAAAGACATGAATTTTGCAACAAGTGAACTTCAAACTGCAGCAAATCCTGAATTTTGCAAAATGGCTGAATATATGTGCATTATTTCTTCAGCAAAGCAGTCTTGGAATTAAATGACCTGTTTTATGTGACATCACTGTATGAATGCGCTGTCATGCTTGTGACTAAAACCCCATATATATCCTTCAGTGCACTGTGGGATGTGGAAAAGTCTGCCAAATATTTTATTTTATTTATGAATCTTGAAAAAGTGATACTGCTGTTTACTCACCAGAGCCAAAATGTAATTTTTCTTTCAATAAAGGAGAGCAGGGATAAAAACATTTTTTGTTTGTTTTTGCTTATTTCTTCAGACATGATTAAATGGACTTAATCAAGTCAGATAAAATGAAACTGCACATAGTACAATGTTAGATTCATAACACCCAGACTGTATAAAGCTATAGATTCCTAATTGCACTATAATGTCAATATACAGTATATATATATTTTATAATGTGTATATTCTAATGTTATTCAATTAACAACACATCATAAGATTATGAAGCACAGACTTTATTTACGACACCAGACCATAATGTAAACATTCATATTTAAGTCATATTCACACAGAAAGCTGATATGGAAAATACCGTCACTAACTGAATGAGAGCTGTAGCAGGCAGTTCAACAAGGGGTGTGTTTCATAGATCTAGATACACAACAGACTCCACGTGGCCTCACATTGTGGTTTTATTCTGTCTGACCCATCATTCCTGGAACACACAGAAGCATAGCCCCTTTAATGCACCCTATCGAGCACACTCAGTCATTATAAGCACTGGCGAAGGTTCTTTACAGCATACGGCTGATGTATGGCACTCATAACCTGCTATACTGCCTGATACACACCTTCAGTCACAGGGTGTGAAAAAAGCTCCATGTGTGCCAATGCTTTATCATTATTCATCAGTAAGTTTGCTCTTGAATTTATTCTACATTTAGGATTAAATTTAGAACCAACTGAAACCACACGCAAGGCAAGGCAAGGCAAGGCAAGGCAAGGCAAGTTTATTTATATAGCACATTTCATACACAATGGTAATTCAAAGTGCTTTACATAGAAATTAAAAAGAAAAAAAACAAGAATAATAAAATAAGAATAATAAAAACAGTTTAGAATAAAAAAACTTAAAAATAAAATCTAATAAAACACAGTACAAACAGTCGGACACACAGTGGCACAGTGCTCATTCAGTAAATGCACAGCTAAACAGATGTGTTTTGAGTCTGGATTTGAATGTGACTACTGTAGGAGCACATCTGATCTCTTCTGGAACCTGGTTCCAGCTGCGGCTGGCATAATAGCTAAAAGCAGACTCTCCTTGCTTAGAGTGAACCCTTGGTATTTCTAGCTGATGTGATTCTAATGATCTGAGTGATCTGTTGGGTTTATATTCAGTGAGCATGTCTGCAATATATTGAGGTCCTAGCCCATTGAGTGATTTATATACCAGTAATAATACTTTAAAATCAATCCTAAATGTAACTGGGAGCCAATGTAAAGACCTGAGGACTGGTGTGATATGTTCATATTTTCTGGTTTTGCTCAGAATTCTGGCAGCAGCGTTCTGTATGAGCTGCAACTGTCTTATGGTCTTCTTGGGAAGGCCCATGAGGAGTCCATTACAATAATCCACCCTGCTGGTGATGAAAGCATGCACAAGTTTCTCTAGGTCTTGACTGGAAACAAAGCATCTAATTCTTGCAATATTTTTCAGATGATAATATGCTGATTTAGTTATTGCATTGACATGACTACTGAAACTAAGGTCTGACTCTAGAGACACACCAAGATTCCTGACTTGATTTTTAGTTGTTTGACCCCTAGCGTCAAGGTATGCATTCACCTTGAGAACTTCATCTTTGTTTCCAAACGCAATGACTTCAGTTTTGTCTTTGTTTAACTGAAGAAAGTTTTGGCCCATCCAACTGTTTACTTCATCAATACATTGGCACAGGGAGTCAATGGGGCTGTAATCGTTAGGTGATAGGGCTAAGTAGATCTGTGTGTCATCTGCATAGCTGTGGTAAGCCATTTGGTTCTTTCTCATTATTTGGCTAATTGGGAGCATATACAGGTTGAACAGGAGTGGAGCAAGAATTGAGCCTTGAGGGACTCTGCATGTCATGGGCGTCCACTCAGACTTATGGTCTCCTATACTCACATAATAACCTCTCCCTTCTAAGTATGACCTGAACCATTTTAGGACCATCCCAGAAAGCCCCACCCAGTTTTCCAGCCTTTCCAGAAGTATGGTGTGATCGACAGTGTCAAATGCAGCACTGAGGTCGAGTAGTACCAGTACTGATAATTTGCCTGTATCAGTATTTAAGCGAATATCGTTTATTATCTTTATGAGCGCTGTCTCTGTGCTGTGATGCGATCGGAAACCAGATTGAAAATTGTCAAAGTATCCATTCGAATTCAAGAATTTGTTCAGTTGATTGAAGACAACTTTTTCAATGATCTTGCCTATGAAAGGAAGATTTGAGATCGGTCTATAGTTGCTTAATATGGTCTTATCCAGATTGCTCTTTTTCAAGAGGGGCTTCACAACTGCAGTTTTCAGGGAGTTTGGAAAACTCCCAGAGAGAAGTGAGGAGTTTATCACTTCTAGGAGATCTGCTTCTAAACAGTTGAACACACTTTTGAAAAAAGATGTTGGAAGTGCATCAAGGGCGCAGGTTGATGTTTTAAGGTGCCGTATGGTTTCTTCCAAAATTTTGCCATCAATTTCTTTGAAGTCAGACAAAGTAACCACTTTCTCAGGTTGTGGTTTGATTTGTCTGACCCCAGCACAACTCAAGGATGTGCTGATCACCTTTCTGATATTATTTATTTTCTCAGAGAAGAAAGAAGCAAACTCACTGCACTTGCTGTCTGAGAGCAGTTCACAGGGAATCTGGCTTGGGGGGTTTGTCAGTCTCTCTACAGTCGCAAATAGAGTGCGTGTGTTGTTTAAGTTGCTGTTTATAATATTCGAGAAGAAAGACTGTCTAGCTTTGCCTAGTTCCATATTAAAAGCATGGATGCTGTCTTTGTAGATATTATAATGGACTACAAGTTTTGTCTTCCGCCAAATGCGCTCTGCTTTTCTGCATTGTCTTTTCATATTTTGCACTGCTGTTGAGTTTCTCCAGGGTGCTTTTTGACTGCCACTCTTCTTCCTCACTTTCACAGGAGCAATTTCATCAATTACACTTTTAACTTGAGTTAAAAGAATCAAGGAGAAAATCAACAGTGTCAGCAGATATACTTGGTGTTAAAGATATAGCCTTCATAAATAGTACACTAGTGTTCTCATTTAAGCATCTCTTCTTGACAAACACAGATCTAGCTTCAATGGCAGGAGAGATCAATATATCAAAGAAAATACAGAAATGATCAGACAGTGCTACATCCTTAATAACAATCGATGAAATGTTTAGACCCTTACTGATAAGTAAATCTAGAGTGTGTCCATGATTGTGTGTGGGTCCATGTACATGCTGAGTCAGATCAAACGTTTTTAAAACAGTTTTGATTTCTTTTGTCATATTGGTTTCTGCATTGTCTATGTGAATGTTAAAATCTCCAGCAATGGCAAAACAGTCAAACTCTGAGGTAATTGTTGATAACAGTTCTGTAAAGTCCTCACACAAAAATGGAAAGTGATATATATATATATATATATATATATATATATATATATATATATATATATATATGTATATATTAGGGCTGTTAGAAAACTTTGTTCTTATTGTTCTTAATAGCGATTAACATATTCCCCATTAATACAGCTTAAACACTGGTGTGAAGGGTGCAACCTTTGTAATGTGTCTGCCCGGAGTAATTACACTGATGCACACTTCACAAGTATTTTCAGCCAGTGTAAGATGCATTTTAATTATCACTTATATAAATCTTAACAATCACCAAAACGCAGAATGAGACATCTTTGGTTGCAAGCATTTTTCACGTGGAGATAAAAGCGGTGCTGGACATTGGCATTGACTCTCTGACACAAATCATGAACGCAGCTTCACGATTGCTGTAGGAAAGTGGATAGCCACAGTCTACTGGCAGATTAATAGAGATTTAATAATATATTTAATGCACATTGCAATGAATATGCAGCTTATGGGGAAAAATGAATTTTGAACATATCTGTGCCTGTTCCTAACACTCTTCATTCTACAGCGTCATAAGATTCAATTAATTTCAATGAAGTTATCAAAGTCTGCTGCAAAGTTCTGCACATTTGTGTCCACTTTATTTATTCATGTGGAAAAACACAAATGAACAGCGCTAGTGATAGTGATTTATTAGATAAAAAGTTTCAATAATATAGATCATCTGTACACATGTTAAACATGGCTTGCAATGAGTGACAAATGGCAGTACAGAAGACGCACAAATATTAGTGAAAAGTGGCTAGTGAAGAGACCCACTGATAGAAAGGAAGAATAATAATGTGCTCAATCCCGCTGTGACCACTGATGCACACATGGCAAAGTGCCTGTAAAGCCCGTCCTCGTGATGTTGAGTGGAGTGCAGAGGAATAGAAACACTCTCTGGTTGAGTGCCGCTGAAGTGGATTAGTCCACTGTCGGCTCTCTTTCACAGGATTTCCTGTCTGCATTATGACACCACCCTACATGACATGCACTTGACACCAGATCATCAAAGCACTCACAGAGTTTGTACTGAACATGCAGGTGAATATGCAACAACAAATTTTTGACATTTTCATTCTGGCAAGACAAAATGGAAATGGCCAATGCCGTTTGTGCATTCAGTTGACTGACGATGATATGCATTCAGTTGACTGACCTCCCAAACTGGTCTCATAAGAAGTCTTAAAATAGTACAAGATGGTGAAATGAAAAGAAATTGTACCAAATTGGCTTGTACTGAAACTAATGACTTTTACTTCCATAGAGAAAAACAAATGAGCCAATGAACAATGTTATTACAATTTCCCCCAAACTCAAACCCTAAACCTAATGTAGACCATATGTAGATGCTCCTCTGAATGCCTCCCCCAGCCGGTGACTGAATGTTCACAAACTGTATGTCAGGGCCTTCAGAGTGAGCTGAGATGCTAATAGCCATCTGATATCCAGAAAACAAAGCCAGTCAATGCCCTGAGCCCATGGGGTGTTTGAAGGGGATGGGCCAGGGGTAATGAAATGGACTTCCAAACCTCTTCATTAAAGACAATACAGGATGATCAACATATCAAAGAGGAGAGAGAGAGAGAGAGAGAGAGAGAGAGAGAGAGAGAGAGAGAGAGAGAGACGGGGGGGGGGGGGGGGGGGGGGGATGCGGATCTGTGGCCTTCCTTTCAAGCTAACTTCACATATATCATTAAAGTATTACATACATTTTCTGTATGTTTTGCTGCTTTACATTGTAACATTTTTACATTTTCCAGCAGTAACAGTCCAATTAAAATATTTACATTTCCCCAGTTACACAGTTACAAACTGTATCCCAAATAAGAGCACACATCAATACTATGATATCATTGCTTTAATACTTGTAATGCTACTAAATTGTTTAATACTGGACACCCAAAAAAATTACTTTCATATGCAGCACCTTAAAGGACAAGCAGAGAATATATTTGAGAAGTTTTGCATTTCTTCTCAATATGTTTTCATTCACTTTTGTCCTCTTGTGTTCTGATTTCAGTCATTACATCTGTGTTTTACTGAATGATAATAAAGCACAAAAAAGTAAAAGAACAGGAAAAAATGATCTGCAAACATGAAGATTAGAGCAGAATTCTGAATTAAATGCAGAACTGAGCTTCTAATGTGCATCATATCAATCTCTGCATGTTGATATCAGATACCTAATCTGTGACACTTTATTTGAGTCGTTGATCTACATATAACTTGTATTGACAGTAGTAATAACAGTAAATTCTGCATAATTACAAGTAACTAACACTAAACCAAACTCTAACCCTATAGTAAGTATATGTTGATAATTAATATTACCCAGTACTTACTTGAGTAATTACACTGAAACATGGGCACTAAAATAAAGTGTAACCAAACAGTCTCATAGAATGAAAGTTAATCGAAGCACGCAAGCTGACACAAGTGACACAAAATGCCGTGGTTGCTTCATCAATTGTGCTTTTCATGTCACATTTGCTTTCATAAAACACAATCGGTTAGTTTAGGTTTTGGTTAAGGGTAAGGATGTCTGTTTTGTTTACCTCTTTTTTATATTTTAGGACACTATTTAGTTTTAAAGTTTTAGGTTAGGGAGGTATGCTTTACTCATTAAAACCTCCATCAACCCCCCCACTGGACATTTGACTGGGAAACTGCAGCAAAATGTGTAATGAAGCACACCATTTTGGTTTGAAAAAATTTGGCCATGGACACAATTTTCATGAGATCAAAGCGGAAGAATTTCATGTGAGTGTACATGCATTCGCTTTGTAAAATTTTTAATTTAAATCTTTTAATTCAACGTTTAAATTCTTGTTTTATTATGTGGCGCTCGGCTACTGTGACACTACAAGGCCCAATATATGAATGTGTTTGAAATGGACAAATCTCAAAACAGTTACATCTGTCTTTAGAATCGTCCCGTTTCAAACGGATCACCCAAAATGCATCTTAAAATTACCATAAAGGAATTCATTCAGAAACTTGCGCAGTTTGGTTTGAAAACTGGTTTGCACTTCTTTTTATTAGGAAAATAATAATAACAAACAGCTGAAAATAATAAAGGCAGCGCTTCCTATTAACTTGCCCTCCTCTTGCTCTCTCTCTATATTTAATTGGCTGTGGCTCATTGTCATCTGTTGCTCGTCGGGACAGTGCACACGCCTTTCACAAGCTCAAGATATCAAGCTGTTTTGAAAACAGTCGTAGAATCTGGTACTCGTCTCAGCCTGATACTGGAGTGCACACACTACAAGAACTTTCGTTGTGAGATCCGACACTTCTCATTGCAGACCAGTCGCAACTCAAAACATCAAAAGAGACAAGCTTAAAGAACACTAGACTTTAGCGTGTTACAACTGCCTGTGGTCTCCCCTGATCTAGTGAACTCATTTACAGGTATTTGACATGACTCGAGCATGACACACACTGCAGTACACTTGAGATAAGGACCCCCTGAAGCCCATCTGATTCACAGTGGCCCTCCATTAGCATTTAAATGTGTATGATAAGAGGTGAGAGGACACAGGCCGCTCTAAATACACTCCAGTAAAGCTGATCATTAGAATCAATAAAAGAGCTGATCACAGCCACTGATAGACAGCTGTCTGAAGAGAGCTCACATCCACAATCTCATTTAAACATGGAAATTAAGGATTCAGACTTATTTTTCACATAAAATGAATGAGAAAAATTGCAGATTCTGCACTATTTATGTATCTTTACTATATCTTTGTACAGACGGTGAGATTTCCATTCTTCCATTAAAGCACACAAGATGCTCTTTGGATCTTTCTCAAATCATGTTTTCATTGAACTGTAGCTTTTTCCCTGAGCGATAACGGTGGAAATATTCAATAATGTTTTGTAATCAAGACTTTAAGATATGTTCCTATTCAGAAACTGACTTTCAAAACCAAAGCCCTGGTCTCCCTTATGTTTTGGTTACAATCATTGAGTATTTTTGTCTTATTTTACAGTAAAAATGTCTAAACATAAAACATTCTGTCATCATTTACACACCCTTGTGAGTGTTTTCTTTCTTACAGTATGTTGATCCAAGATGGCGGCGCGGTAGCACGCAGCAGCCACTCTGGATCCAAAATGGTGCCATTTTTGTCACTTAGCCTGACTTTTACGGCACATGGACTTCGGAGAAACCAGTGCTCGTGTCTACCATTGCTAGACACTGCTAAAATATAAGATTCATGCAACAACCAAGCTGCATGATGATCTGCAGGAGAAGCTACGTGAATTCGGCTTGCTGCGGAGACCAGTCCTCCAGTCCTCGGCATCGTTTGATGCTGGTGACCGGGGGAGAGGATGTCGTAAGCACTGTGCAAGGAAGTCCATGCTAGGCTAAAAACAAACCCTAGACGGCCGGCTCTCCCATCTATCCTGCTCTCATATGTTTGCTCCCTGGACAATAAACTGGACTAGATCCAACTCCAGCAGGCTACGCAACATGAATTTAGAGACTGCTGCATCTTTGTTTTCACGGAAACGTGGCTCAGTGACAGAGTACCTGACACCACCATTCAGCTAGACGGGCTCGCCTCGTTTTGTGCCGACAGAAATGCAGCTCTGTAAAACCCACCGAAATTACCGGCCAGGTTGAACTGTGATGCACCTCACTGATCTCTGCCAGCATCCATCTATTGATGGACTACACTCTTATAATGGAAAACATAGACTATCAATTGCCAACAAAAGCCTTCATCAGCCAATTAACAAGGGCAATTGCATCTATGTGAACTTCTGCAGTTAATCCAGGATGAACTTCAAAGGCATTAGACATTAATCTTACAGTTCATACAAAATCGATGTTTAAACACTGACCCTTAACACTTAGTTTAATCATTTTAATCCATGACTTGAACTATACATAAGTAATATTTACATTATATTCATGATGTTAGCCAGAGGGGAACTGGCCCCCACAGTCAGTCTGGTTTCTCCAAAGGTTATTTTTCTCCATTAATCAACATCTTATGGAGTTTTGTGTTCCTTGCCACAGTTGCCTTCAGCTTGCTCACTGGGGTTATTAATACAATTATTATTTAATTACTTATTTTTAAACACAATTAGCAATCTTATTTGATCTAATTACACAATGATGATTCATCGACATTATAGACTTTACGGTTTTATCTTCTGTTAATGCCTGATCTTCTGTAAAGCTGCTTTGAAACGATGTGTGTTGCAAAAGGCGCTATACAAATAAAATTGACTTGACTTGACTTGGCACCTGACATGGGAAGGTTGGCGACTCCGGGGTCTTCAATGGGGTCAAGGGGCCGGTCTAAGCAGATGAGTCCTATGAAACTCTGCAATGAGTGTGGGGTCAAGAATATCGGATTTCACCCAACCGTTCCTCCGCACCGTACCCCTCCCAGTCAATGAGGTGTTGCAGTGTCCTGCCCCGGCGTCTGGAACCCAAGAGATCCAAACCTGATACAATTCCTCACCCTCTACGATGATGGGTGGAGGGCCCTGGACCCTGACCTCCTCCTCCTCCCCTCTTGATGAACAGCGGGCTTGAGCAAAGTGACATGGAAAGTGGGAGAGATGTGATAAGTGGGAGGCAATGCAAGGCAGTATGAGAGTAATTTAGGAGTATTTTGAAAGGAGCCACATACTTGGGACTGAGCTTTTTGCAGGGAATATGTAGTCTGAGATCACGGTTAGATAGCCAGACCCATGACCGGGGTTGTAATGTAGATTGGGATGACAATGGCGATTGGCCTGTTCCTCTTGTCTCCTGACTGCCTGTTGAAGATGGACGTGAGCTAGATCTCCGGTGGCCTCTCCCCCGAGGAGCTAGTCGTTAACAGCGGGGAGGTCTGTGGGCTACATGGACCAAGGAAACAAGGAAGGCTGAAATCCAAGAACACACTGGAAGAAAGTCATGCCAGTAGATGGTTTATGGAGGGAATTTTGGAGGGTAGCGATTCCAGTCATATTGATTCTGATCACAGTAAATTCTGAGGAAGTGGGTCAACTCTTGATTCATGCATTCTGTTTGGCCATTGGATTGTGGGTGGTAACCAGAGGTTAGGCTTACGTTAATGAGTTGTTGGAATAAATGTCTCCGGTCACTGGTCTGTCCTGTCCGGAATGTTCACAGGTAGACCATAGAACCAGAATACATTGTTGTCTAAATGCACTGTGGTTTCAAAGGCAGAAGGTAACTTGGGTAGTGGGATTAATCGACAAGACTTGGAGAAACGATCCACTACTGTGAGAATGGTAGTATGACCCTGAGAGAGAGGAAGATCTGTAACAAAGTCTATGGTGATATGAGACCAAGGCTGTTGAGGTATGGGTAAAGGCTGCAGAAATCCAGCTCGGAGTTGCTTTAACTTGTTGATATTGCATCTGGGACAGTTTTGGACCTCCCGGATGGTGTCTGCCTGTAATGTGGACCACCAGAACTAGTTGCATACAAGCTGAAGAGTGGCGGTGATACCTGGATGACCAGAGCTGGACAAAGAGTGAACTCTGAATAACCCTCTCATGAAGCTGAAGTGGAAGTTTTGTCCGGCGGACAGTCGGCAGGCAGTGGGTCATTGGTGTGAGCATTGGGGATCTCTGTCATGATGTCCCATTGGACTGGAGCGACAATCAGTGTATGTGATAAGATGGGTTCTTCAGTAGGGGTTTGCAGTGAGTATACAAACTGGCATGAGAGAGCATCAGCCTTGATGTTCTTAGAGCCTGGATGATATGTGACAGTGAAGTTGAAGCAAGTAAAGAACAATGCCCATCAAGCCTGTCGGGTTAATTATCTTGGATGTACATAAGTACTCTAGGTTCCAATGATCCGATAAAACTAGGAAAGGATGTTTAGCCCCATCCAACCAATGGCGCCGCTCTTCTAATGCTGCATCCATGGCAAGTAGCTCTCGGTTCCCAAAATCATAGTTCAGTTCAGCGGAGCAGAGTTTGTGTGAATAAAAGGCACAGGGGAATAGTTTAGGAGGTGTTCCATACTGTTGAGAGAGTATAGCTCCGATTCCAGTGTTTGATGCATCAACCTCAGCAATGAATGGATGACCAGGATCTGGATGGTGAAGAATGGGAGTGTTGGTTAAATGGGATTTGAGATCTTTGAAGGACTGGAGAGCAACTGGAGACAACATGAGTCGTGAACTCTTCCGCTTAGTCATGGAAGTTAAAGGCGCGGTCACAGTACTGAAGACCCTTATGAATTGCCAGTAGAAATAGGCAAAACCTAGGAAACTGTGCAATTCTTTTGATGTGGTGGGTTGTGGCCAATCCAGAACAGATCTCACCTTGTTCTCGTCCATAGCTACACCCTCTGGGCTGATGATATGCAGTATCTAAGAAAAGACACAGAGCTTTAGTGGAACTCACATTTTTCAGACTTGATCACAGGGGTTAAGTGGAATATTCTGAGCCCTGGTGAAATCCTCATAAATTAAATTGCCTGTTGTCCCAGAGTCCAGCATGGCTGTGGTGAAAACAGATTTCCCTGCAAAAGTTAATGTCACTGGTAATTCCACACATAATTTAGAGGGATTTAACAAACTACAGGGACTCAACGTAGTTGAGCGAAAATGAAGAGGTTGAACTGGGCAGGAAACTCGTTGATGTCCGACTTGACCACAGTACAAACACAGATGCTGCTGAATTCGCTGATCTATCTCAAATGAAGTAAGGTGGGTGTTTCCAATGTGCATGGGTTCAGAGTAGTTGTATGAGCTGCAGGAATATTGGGTTTACGTGCTTGGAGGAGGTTATCGATGTGATAAGTCAATTCAATGAACTTATCCAAGGTTTTACCCTCATCACGACATGCTAGTTCAGATTGAAGCTCTAAGTTCAGTCCTCTCCGAAACAGTAGCTTCAAAGAGTCCTTCACCCACATAGTTTGGGAAGTGAGAGTTTGGAAGTTGAGCATTACCCTGATACATAGATAGCAGCTGATCTTCAGCACTTTGCCCTTCCAATGGATGTTCAAATACTGCACAAAATCATTGGAGGAAACAACTGAAGGAAGGAAATGTTGTTTGATCCCCATTCCAGACCGCTGTAATCCAATCCAAAGCTTTTCTCTCGTAAGTTGGGTAAAGTGCAGGTTGCTGGTTAATGAACAAACCCTTACATTTGGTTGATGACCCATTTAATTTTTCAGGGAAGGCGAAAAAACCTGCAGGTTAGTCATGTAGCATAAGTTGCTAAGGTTATGAACACTGCCTTCTTGACTAATGTCAAACTTACCTGGGTAGCCACTGAAACTGGTGTCATGAGACAGACCTCATCGGATATGGCTTGATGTTTGTTGAGAGAATGAGAGAAGCTTGTTCAAAGTGGCACGCATGTTCACAAGAGAACTTGGACCATTTATCACTAAAACAAAACAAGTTATTGCATGAACACATATCGAATGCCTTCAGAAGACAAGTTACATGGACTACTAAATACTTTTCTGTCCTTTTTAAGCTTTAAAGTGAGTCACAATCAACTGCCATTGTATGGAAAATAATGTTTTTTTTTATTAAAACATCTCCATTTGTGTACCACAGAAAAAAAGTCATACTGGTTTGGAATGTAATGAGGACGAGTAAATGATGACAGAATTAAAATATCCTTTTATTAAATTTTTTCTTTGACAGGGTCACGTGATTGGCACACACAGAAACAAACAGTGGGCCAAAATAAAGGGATTCGATGCATCATGATAAAATGTATATTTGTTATACAGCGGTCTACGTATATTTTCCATTCAGAAAGAAAATGAGCAAGCTTGTTAATTAACCTGTTGATGTGCACCCCGTTTTTGAGCACAAACCATGAAAATGAAATACCTGAACTTAAATGGTTGTATTTACTGGACCCTTTGGAGTATGGACACAGTTGTAGTATCTTTTGAAAGAAGACACTTTGGGCTTTATTTCCCAAGTTTTTAGAATTAACATATGTTGTTATTTTTTAAAGTTAGAGAAGCTGACGTTTGTAGTTATGGAAATATTTTGTGCTGAACATGTTTTTATAATCTTAAAAAACAATAATAAAAGTGCCAAGCCACAAGTCCAAAGAAGTTATGTTTAAAATTTGAAGATGATCTAACAAAAAAATGAGGTTCCAGCAATCTTTTTTCTCTGTAAAATCACTGGAAGCATACAGAATAAAATGAAGGCTCCGCCTTTCAAGACGACACAAAATCTGACTGCACTGCTCTGCTATTATGAATAAAACTATTAAACTATAAAACCGCATTTTTAAAAATAGACTTTGGAGACAGGCTCATTTTGTTTATGAGACTCTAATATTTAAGATAATATACAGTTTTACAACATGAATGCTGCTCAGATTGTAGAGTTTGTTGAAGAACGATGACGAGGGTAATTCTTTCAGGCGAGAGCTCATGTAAACAATGGAGAATATATCAATATATCTCAGATTTATCACTTTTATTGACAAAAAGTGCTATTAGATGTATTTCAATGAATGCTTGTCATGGACAATTGACCCAAGTGTGGCGAACTGGATTCGCGTTTTCATAACAAAGGTATGAAGTCCCATTTTGATAGTGCATGATTTCATTTGAACTCCTGTACGCGGTACGCAGTAGTGACGTCATTACCATGTGTGGGGGATTGCATTTCCACAGGTTAAGATCTACATTCTCAGTATTGAAACTTCTGTTGAAGCCCTCAGTAACATCATGTTTACTAACGTAACCTGAGAAAAGGCCAATGACACTGCGGAGACCACACCCTTTAAGGGGGCCTTAGAGTGGGAATATGTTGCAATATCTTACTGAGTCCGGTCGGAAGCACGTCATGTGGAAGGGTCCCATGGTAGATCCAACCCGAAGGGGGAGGAGTACAAACACGGTGACTGGGGACAGAGAGGCCTCTGCCCAAGGAAGACATGGTTTTCCAATGGGGAAACCCTTTTGCGGAAAATACATCACACTGGGTTATCAACGGTATAACCAATGCATGTGGAGCACCTACACCAGTACAGGGCCTAATTGACCAACCCGATATCACGCCGAGGCGTGAAATAGACACGCCGGTCCACTCGCGGATGCGTGTCGGTGTCACGCTTTGCCTCCTCCAGGCGTGTACATGACACGCGCGCGTCTACGTAGAATACCGGCAGGGGGCGATCGTTTCCTCAACGCCAACAACTCTCCGCGCACCAAAGAGGAAGCGATACCGTTGTCGTCGCGTTGCACGTTCGTGCGGGCGGGATGCCGGCCAATTTCGCCGGTTACTTTCACTTGTGACCATATGTGACAAATAAAGGTTCATTACAGTGCTGCTTTCATGAAGAAATCCTAACGTTGCTGTAGCCTAACGTTGTTATATGTGTGTGTGTGTGTGTGTGTGTGTGGGCTATCGAGTATCTTGTGCTGATGTAAATAAATAAATATATATATATATATATATATATATATATATATATATATATATATATATATATATATATATTTTTTTTTTTATTATTTAAAAAGTGTATTTATGTACAAAAATATATATCCTGCTAACCGGAACTGGAGAACGCGATATATCGCTTCCTCTTTGGTGCGCGGACAGTTGTTGGCGTCGAGGAAACGATCGCCCCCTGCCGGTATTCTACGTAGACGCGCGCGTGTCATGTACACGCCTAGAGGAGGCAAAGCGTGAAATAGACACGCATCCGCGAGTGGACCGGTGTGTCTATTTCACGCCTCGGCGTGATACCGGGTTGAATTGACACACGTACTGGGCCGGCGGCTAGTTTCTCCAAAAACTTACCAGCCAGAGGGCTAAGGAGGAAGAACATCCAGGGTCGACACTTTTGTGAATGCGACTGGGAGAAGAAGTGCACGTCTTCGCCTCAAGGGAGTGGAAAGGTGATATACGCAAGCGGTACACCCGGTCAGCTCTCCCAAGACTTACCAGTTTGAACCTGACAATGCACGGAACCTCACAAAGTTGTTAGGTGTTGCCCAGCCCACTGCTCTGCAGATGTCTGCTAAAGAGGCACCGTTGGTCAGTGCCCAGGAGGCCGCTACACCCCTGGTAGAATGGGCGTGCAGTGCCACGGGGGTGGCACATCCTGGGCGTGATATGCCATAGCGATGGTGTCAATAACCCAGTGGGCAATCCTCTGTTTGGAGAGTTCTGTTTAACTTGAGGCAGTTGATGTGCCAATGCATTCGCAGACCAGTCCAAGGGCCGGCGGCAGTGTGCCCGTTGCACACGGCACCCCAGCCACGCTTGGAGAAGTCCATCATAACCACGACTTGCCTGGAGACCTGGCCTAGGGGAACTCCTGCCCGTAGGAATGCTAGGTCAGACCAAGGGCTGAACAGATGGCAACAGACCTGCTTGATGAGCATGCGGTGTGCGCCATGGCGTCATGCCCATTTTGCGACTCGAGTCTGAAGCCAGTGCTAAAGCGGTCTCATATGCATCAACCCGAACGCCACTGAAGATGCATATGCCTCAAGAGCCTCTGAAAGGATTTCGGTGGGGCCGATGTCTTTTGCCTGAATGTTCTCAGACAGTTCAGTACCAACTGCACATGCTCATTCCTGAGGTGCACCCTCATTGAGACCGAGTCTAATGCCATACCAAGAAAAGAGATGCTCTGAACCGGGGAGAGCTTGCTCTTTTCCCAGTTGACCTGAAGCCCCAGCCAGCTGAGGTGCCTGAGCAACAGGTCCCTGTGTGCAAACAACAAATCCCACGAGTGAACTAGGATCAGGCAGTCATTGATATAGTTGAGAATGCGGTTGCCCAATTCCCTTAACGGGGCAAAGGCTGCCTCTGCGACCTTCGTGAAGGCGCAAGGTGACAGGGACAGACTGAAGGGGAGGACCTTGTACTGGTATGCCCAGCCCTCGAACGTAAACCACAAGAAGGGTCTGTGTCGAGGTAAAATCGAAACATGGATGTATAAGTCCTTCAGGTCCAAGGTTGGCCACAACTGTAAAACCACTTGTTCATCTTGGCTGTAGGAACAGGCTCTATTGCATCCTTCCGTAGGAGGGAGACAATCTCCTCGTGCAAGGCAGCGGCGTTCTCGACTCTCACCGCAGTGAAGCAGACGCCGTTGAACCTGGGCGAGTGCCTGGATAACTTAATCGCATAGCCAAGTCAGACAGTCCTGATCAGCACTACAACAGGTTGGGCAGCGCAAGCCATGCCCCCAAGCTCCACGCGAGGGGGACCAAGGGAACAATCGTGTCGGACATGAGGTGCCTCTTGTGGCCGTGCCGAGTCATGGGACATCACAGCACTTAACTCCCTCCTTATGACCACTCCCAGAACAGCCTGGGACAGGAGAGGAACAAGTCTGTCCTTGTGACCCATGGAGGCCATCACATTGGGGGGAGGATTTGTGCCACTGCTGGGCATGTGGTGGTGGGAACCCCGTCTCCATGGCGCCAAACCTGCCAGAGAGAAACGGTGCCCAGCATTCATGATAATGACAGCCGTGGACGCCGACTGTAAGGCCCAGGAAGTAAAGAAACCATTCTTTTCTTAAAATGTGGGTACCGCAGCCCTTGGGGCATGCGGCGAAATGATAAGAAAAGGTAAACAGGGATCCTCTGCCTGGCCCTCCAACGGGGGAAGGAGTGGGGCTCTTACCAGTTCCTGTGCAGCGGGTCTCCAACTTCCTGGACTGCCCATCTCGGGGGTGCTTTGAAGCCTTTTTTGGGTTCTTGGTGACCGGTCATGTGATGGGTGGTGTCTACTTTCTGCGGGTGGCTTCACCTATTGCGGTGGACTGTGGCGGAGCCAGTGTCTCGCCAAGGCAGGATGTGTTGTATAGTTCCTGTCTGCTTTTTGACTACTGAGGATTGCTGGGCGAAATCCTCTAAGGTGTCATCGAATAGGCCAACTGGGGGGTGTCAAGGAATCGTACCTTGTCAGCTTCGACCAGGTTGAGCCAAAGGTGGCCCTCTGGACCCCCAGAGTGGACATCGCCTGCCCGAGACACCCGGAGGGCGAGATCGGTCGCCGAGCGCAGTTCCTGCATCAATCTTGGGTCAGAACTACCCTTGTGCAGTTCTTTGAGCACCTCAGCTTGGTGAACTTGCAGGAGAGCCGTGGCGTGCAGGGCGGGGGCGGCCTGTCCAGCCCAATGCCAGCCCTAGTCGTCAGTGAAAACGTAAACCTACATGCCCTGGATGGGAATCTCGGATGGCTCTGCAAGGTGGTGTGAGCTCATCGTGCACTTCTGGGAAGAAAGGTACGGGGCGGGGTGTGGCCATGAAAGGCGCTCAGGGCCCGGTACCAATCATCAAGCCACGAGGGTTCAGCTGGGAGTGTAGGATTCCAATCCAGCCCGACGCTCGCAGTTGCCCAGGCAGCATTGCTATCTCTGCGTGGGGAGCGCCCAACACGCGAGGCAGCGATAGTGGCCGTGGGAAGCAGAGAGGTAACAATCGCAACCAGGAAATATACACAAACAGAAAAGGCATCTTTAAAAAGATGCTCTCCGTGAGTGCCACTCTTTTAGAAGGGAAATATACTGTTTTAGAGGAAGAATATACTCTTTTAAGCTGCTGAAGCGCCCAGGGGCGTTCTCTACACTCAACTGGTGCGAGAGGGGGAGAAGTTGCTGTAATGTGCCGTAAATCTATCTGAATGTAGTCTGAATAAGTGGTTACATTCCAGCTCATTATATACCCGTATGTCTGGGGGAGTGGCATGAAAATTCCACTCGTCAATTTTCATTGGCCTTTTTTCAAAGATCAGATATGTCTGGGGCTTCCAAGAGCGACCCCTAGTGTCACTATATTGACAACAATTTTGCATAATTAAAAGCAACTAACCCTAAACCTATAGTAAGCGCATGTTGTAAATGAGTAATCATAAATTACTTTTGTAATTACACTGTAACAAGGACACTGTAAAATAAAGTGTAGCCTAGTTAATTATCAGTTAAGTATCATTTTAATTACAGATCTGCTTCTCAGTCAGAACCCGACAGCATCAAATCTGTATTAATGCATCATATCTAACAATTCAGTGAAGAAACTTAATTAACTTATAATGTACTAATAATGTTTGTCTTGTATCTGGATTAGTCATGCATGCATATATAGTAATTATACATGGTTGTTAAAAAGGTCTTAATTCACAAAATGCTTCATCCACACAGGGGTATTAGACAAAGAAATGTGTGATGCAGCAGTTTCCTTCAGGATCAAAGCATGTTTAATTTTTGCAGGCAACATGAAGAAGTGTAGTTCTAAACATATGCTGTGATAAACCCTTTGGCCTTTAGTTTCATGAAGAAATGATCAGAACTAAATTAACTGGTTATAACTGGTTACCAGCATTTAAAAATCTATTTTTCAACAATCAAAAATCACTTTGTTCGGTTATGTCCTTCTAAAAATTTGCTAATTTTTTTTAGTTGCTGACACCTACACATACAAATATGATACACCAACAAACACGTTCATGATCCAACTACAATACAGGACGAGAGAAGGAACAGAGATGAGAAGCAGAAGGTCAGTTAGATCCAGCGGTGAGCAGCCACATGCGGATGGAGGAAAATAAGCCATCTCTACACACACACATACATGATCATATACATCCCTCAGCATTCACATACTAAAAGCTGCTTTCAATTAGTAAGACATATAGCATGTGGAGAGTAGCAAGAGAAAAATATAGCAGCAGAACACTGAAATCCATGAAGAATAGAGAGACATCTGTTTCTGATTCTAAAAGAACAGAAAACCTTCAAGTCTAAAGCTTATCAAACATCCTTTTCTCATCAATTCTTTCCAGCAGCAAGAAAATCCTCCTGTACGGAAACATGACTTACTGCTGTGTTCAAGTCATGTCAGAGTGATTGTATTATGAGATGTGCACACATGAACAAACCATCATAATTGAACAGTGGAAACTCTGGATTGGGCCCTAAATGTAATGCCATTTTATTTAAAGAATTATGGCTTTGATTATAACGGTACATTTAGTAAATGTTTTTTTTTTAATAAGGCAGATATCTTGGACTTATACTGCAAGATGCAGAAAGTACCACAATCATGTCAGATAATAGAGGTTATCTGCCTGATCTGACACGTTTACCAAATTACATTACGTGGTTCATGTCTCATATCACCAATAACCAATAGTGTCAGAAAAAGCAAATGTGAGATGAAAAACAAAACCATATCATTTTATGGTGCTTCTATGCACTTTGGGTTCGTGTTTGGACTCGTGTGCTCTTCAGGACTTGTACCCGCTCCTTTACATCCCAAGAGCAGCACTCTATCAGTCGAGCTACCGCACAATTTGATCACACTCAACCAAGATTGTAAATTTAGTTGATTACGTTACTGTAACAGGGTTCAAATGGGAAAGGAGGAGATGGGAACCGGCTGAACAGTCAACATAATATTTGAATAAGAATTTAAAGACACAAAAACATAAACGCACACATGGCAGCTGCATGTGGCTCTCTCTCTCTCGAACTGCCACATTCCACTGCGCATATGCCTCTCCTCGGCTGATAAGACTGATTGCGGGCCGGACGAGTGTAATTACGTCCTGGCCCCGCCCTCCTCCTCGTCACAGTTACTTAAATGTTAAAATCAGTCATGAGCTAT
This sequence comes from Moxostoma hubbsi, assembly GCA_032164185.1. Classification (NCBI taxonomy): domain Eukaryota; kingdom Metazoa; phylum Chordata; class Actinopteri; order Cypriniformes; family Catostomidae; genus Moxostoma; species Moxostoma hubbsi. The sequence goes on from JAVLUX010000221.1 coordinate 4,767,678, forward strand.
AGTAAAAGTGTTTAGATGTTAGAAGATAACGTGTGAGAAACGGGGTGAAAAAAGTTTATGAACTCTGCCGAGTTACTCGTTGTAGCGACTCTAGTAATCATTTCACCAGGAAACTGACGTGATATTTACAGCGAGCCACGTAAAAATGATTTTGCAAAATGTATGTATAGTAATGTGATTTTATGAGACCAAATATTCTGGATGAACTATTAATTTTAATACAGGTTTAATGAGGAAAGAATGACTGAGTTCACCTTTAAGTTGTAATTGTGAATGTTGATGGTACAATTTAGTTTGTACACATTTTGAACTTTTGATGAAAAACGCTAAAAATTGCTATAAAAAGTTATTCTTTAAGCTGGTTTATGAGGAGGCTGAACTCATTCCCATTAGTCTCTGTGGCAGCACACGAATGATAAAAAGCATATATAAAGCATTAATTACATACATAATGCACATCATTTACTCTTAATTTTGTTGCACTAACAAGTCAGAAAGAAATGAGAAACTGCCCAAATGTGTCAATTTTATTTTGTATTTTTTTGCTTTAGACATCTGGTTCTCTGCTCATTGATGTGAGCATCGCTCCTCCGCTCTCCGTTGTTGTTGGAGAGCAACTGCCTCCAACTGGCCAGAAGTGTCCATCACAAGCCTCCTCTACAGAGGCTGATCTTGACACCGTTGGTACCAGTCAGTGGCAAGTCAACTCATCTCCACATCCTCCTGTACCACATCACTCCATCTCCTCTCTAGCCCGTGCTGCACCTGTTTATCCCCCTCAATCCGGCCGAACAAAAGCTGTTTAGGCATGCGGTGGCTGGGCATGCGGGCTACATGATCCAGCCAATGCAGCCATGCCTAACGGAGGAGCTCACCGATGGGACATTGTCAAGATCTTTCAAGGATTTGTAAACCCAGAATGGATCGTAGGCAGGCCAGCCTAAATGTTTCTAACCGGCGAAGATGTTCCATTTACGGGGTCCATGTTTTACATGCATAGAGAAGGGATGGAATGACTATGGCCGAGAAAACCTGAAGCTTCTTGTGGAGTGACAGACCAGATAGCTTCCACACAGCATTATGCAACCTATGAAAAGATAATGCCGCTTGACTGATTCGGAGTGAGAGCTCCACTGCTAAACCGGAGACGGTAATGATAGGCAGGTGCTTAGTTTTGGTGGGGCTGATGGTAAGGAGCAACCTCTTTGTGGCAAGCTCCAGGTTCAGCAGCAGCACCAATAACTCCTCCTCTGAGTGAGCAGCAATTACCAGATCATCGGCATACATAACATGGTTGAGCAATAGGGAGCTATCCCTTGACCTCACCCGCGCATCGATCAGCCTCCCGTTGATGTTCGTCTTCAGTGGCGGCATAAGTAACCACGACCACCACTCCTCGCCTCTGGTTGATGGGAAGGCGAGCCCAAAGTATCCTGGGGCTTAAAACATCACACATGCACGCACCCAAAACCCCCTTCATTCTTTTGTTCAGAAGCAGAGCCACTCCCTGTTGTTTGGTAGTCTCCTGCCCTGAGTAGAGGACTGACCACCCCTCATTGTGGCTCACACACACACACACACACACACACACACACACACACACACACACACACACACACACACACACACACACACAAACACACACACACACACACACACACAAATTAACCCTCTGGGGTCTGAGCCCTGGAGAAGTTTTGACATGCCTTGACATTTGTGCTTTTTTTAGTTGCTTAAAAACACATTAATGGCTAAAGTCTGATAACACTGTATTCAGCACAAACTGGGCTACAATAATATGTGAGCAACATGTGTGTACATGTTTGTATTTTTGAGAAAAAAAATGTAAGTCATTGAAATAAGGCCATATAACACACACTCAACATTTGTCCACAATACTTTTGAGAACTGGATCTTGAGTTTTTGCTACAAAATGATGTGAAAACCATCCTGATCACTCATTCATACAAAACAATATACTAATTTAACTTTTAAGACACTTTTAGAAAGGTCATATGGCGTGAAATATCATGAATATTGATGGTAATTCACACCCAAGGAGACAAAAGACCCCTCCCCTGGGCCTATCAATGAGGAATGTGACCGAAAGAGAATGAATGTGAGGAGACTTAATGATCAAAATCAAGTTTTAAGTTAAAAGTTATCTGACTATACATTTTCTTTACATAAAGACTTTTTAGACCTGCACTACCGTTTAAAAGAAGTCTCTTCTGCTCACCAAGACTGCATTTATTTGATCCAAAATACAGTAAAAACAGTGATATTGTGAACTCTTTTTACAATTTAAAGAACAGTTTTCTATTTGAATATATTGTAAAATGCTATTTGTGATCAAAGCTGAATTTTCAGCATCATTACTGCAGTCTTCAGTGTCACATGATCCTTCAGAAATCATTATAATATGCTGATTTTCTAATATGGGCATATTTAAAGTGCATTTTACTCATTTAACCTGAACACATATTTGCAAGCACAAGCTTTGTTGATGATAATGAGGCAGCATAAACACTAGATTAAATATATCTAAAAATTCATATTATTTTTATATCATATTACATATCATATTTATATCATACAGCATACAATTTAAATACCTGCTTTAGCCGAAACAACATTTAAATGTAACTGAAACTTGCTTATTAGGGCATATTTCAAATTTCAATACTCTGAATTCTGGCTGGCAAGTCTGGAAACAGTCCCACTAGTAAAATATGTACATGTTTATATAAAATAGCATGTCAACTAATGAAAACTAAATGGCTTACTTGTCTGAAATTGTATCCTCGTCTGGATCAAGTCTCTCTTCAAAATACAATCGTTCATCGGAATCCCACTCTTCTTCTGAGGAAAATGTTAACTCTTCGTCATATCCAGGAGTTTTCTCACGTGTGAATGAACTTAATGTTTTTAAGGCACAGTCGGGGGGCGTTCACCATTCGCATTGATCGTCTCAGCACATTACCGTATGAATGGCGCGCTCTGCTGGTGGGTGTGATCATATTAGCTATAATTCGCTGAGCCAGGAGAAACTGTACATTGCTTTGTTTCATACAGATTACATTGCAGGAGAATATTTGTTTTAAATTTGAATGGTTTTATTTAAAAGTAGACATTTTAAGCTTTCTTTAGACATACGTTTCATGTTTGTGTGATAAGTATTCGCGGAGTTTCAGTTCATTTTAGTGACGTGTTTCAGAAATATGCTCGTGAACACAGAGACTGCTAAAAGCTCACCCTTTTTATTTTCTTTATTTTACAAAAGCACAAGATTTTATTGTTATTGTGAGTGTACACAAATAAAAGTAGACCCTTTATAGTCTCTAATGATGTCTTACACTTATCTGTATGCCCCAAAATGACAGAGAATTTTACGTTGTTTCTGCTGTAATAACGGAAAAATCAAGCAGGACGCACCAGCGCGTCTGTCGACCCCAGAGGGTTAAAGCAATACTGGCGTAAACACCCACGCTGTGTAGATGCCTCAATTATCCAATCAGTTTGGAATAACATACATTACACACACCTTTTTCTTAGCTTTTAGATGAATTTACACACATCAAATCTATTTTTTGAATGATGATCATACCATAAAAAATCATTTAACACTATCAGCAATATCATTGATCCCATTCCACACATAATTCCTTATAAATAACAAATGTCTCTTTTGAAAATAAAACAGAAATAAATAAAAAAAATACACTAAATCATAACCAAAACCACATGATCATTTTGGATGTACTATCAAACTCTCCTTTAGTTGTGAATAAACAGTACTAATTTTGATATTAGCAATATCTGAAACTGTATTATGATACAATCACTTTGCAATCTCATCTTATAATAAGCAGTAACACAATAGTGTTTTTGTTGTTTCTTTAAGGGGTTAAAGTAAAAAGATTGATATTTGAAGAAACACAACTTTCCAGTGTATTCTGGACACAGACTGGCACAAACCAAGAGGAGAGTCAGTGTTAGTTATCTCTTCAATGAAAAGGACGCTGCAACCAAGGAGGTCTACAACACCTGGAGAGATCTCTGTTAACATTCACATCTCAATGGCAGTTGCTCAGCTGGCACATGACCCTTCAGAAGTACACGACCTGCATGCTGCCATCTTTGCTCATGGACACTCTGTTCTAAGCGCAGTTTTTGGTGCTAAATATCATGTGACTAATCACTCTGGAGCCACTGGAAAATTATGTCATAACAACACCGATTGGCAGATGAAGCCACAAGAATACATACACTCTCAAACCTAGTGATGAGCAATTAAATCAATCAACCGGTAGACATTTTCGAGATTCGTCTCTATCATGGTTATGCAAAATGCAAAAAAGATAAGAAATCTGTGTTCCAAACAGAGGTTGCACAATAAATAATCATTATATTATAGTCATTTTTATTATTAGGTCATTATATTGCATTACTTTTGCATTTTTTCAAAGTCTAAATCTAAATCAAAATAGCTTATGTGATGGAGGGGATTGCTGCTGCATTTTAACCAAAAAGCGAGAAGCCACATATTTGTTTGGATTGAAAAATAATGCATATATAGCTAATTATTAAAAATAACATTTTATTTATTGAGACAGCTGTTTCATTGCAATGGACATGACAGGTCTACCATTGCTTTGGACATTGTTTTAAATCAAATGGTACTTTCATCATAATTTTGTTAATTAAATGTACACATATTTCAAATGTATATACAATATAGTTATACTATATATATATATATATATATATATATATATATATATATATATATATATATATATATATACATACATTTATATACTGCATATCATTATCAACCAAAAATTGAAAGAATACTGTGATATAAATCAAACATCCCTACTCAAACCCTTCTAGAATGGGAAAATATTATACAATTGTTTAAGGCTATGTCCACACTAATACATTTTAGTTTGAAAATGTATCTTTTTCTCTAAGTTTCTGCCTTCTGTCCACACTGAGACAGCATTTTTGTAAGTGAGAATTTAGCTTTTAGAAAACGCTTGCCCAAGTGGATAAATTTGAAAACGGTGTCTTCATGTTGTAGTGTGGACAGGAAAGACGGACATATCCAAAAACAATGATATATTTGTCAGTCATGCCACGTGATCCATTCAACCCAAAACAATCAAGATGGCGGCCAACATTGTAGTAGTGTTCACATTGCATTCCTTTAAAGGCAACAGGAAGTTTATTCAGAATTGGTGTCCGGCGACAGAACACGTTGCCAATTCCCTAATTTGGAGTACCCAATTCCCAATGCGCTCTAAGTCCTCGTGGTGGCGTGGGTACTCACCTCAACCTGAGTGGCAGATAACTAATCAATGCTGGCAAGTGACCATGGTATAAGCGGCATAATCCATGTCTAGATGTGCGATTAACTATTTTAATTCCACGTTGTGCATTAAAATTGTTTAACACACCAAGTCGTGGATTATAGCTTGCATCTTTATGATTTATCCATTGCTTGCAAAAAAATGTTTCAGAACACACAGCTACTTTTGAATGGGTGTCAATGGAGAAATGTGTATTCGGTGTATTTACCATGAGGTTAGAGTTATGATGTGCTACACTTACCATTAACTACCCCTGACATCAGAGTGAAATTATTCAAATTAAAATGAAATGAAAAATGATGAGAATGTTGTTTAAACCCTAAACTATGCCTGATGCCTCACCCTAAAATTTGATTGGCACGTTGATCCAGGAACACATTCATCATCTGAATACATCATCGAACCAACCAGAAAACATTGAGCGCCACTGACCGCAACATATCTTTTGTTTTGCATGTTTTGTAATTCAGACTAGCGTGTTTGAGTCATATCAGTCCAAACAATGAACGAGTGCCCACAACTCTACACTCAGAGATGATTGCTGTTTGTTTTGGAAAGTCTCTCTGTCTCATCTCTTCACCCGTGAGGCAGGTGTGGAGGTGACAGGAAGTGCAGACAGACAGAGTTTCCTCTACTGGCTGATGTGGATTTACAGTGCCTCTTGAGCGCTCGTCTCTTTCTTCTCCTGTCTTGTCACCTGACACTGAAGGGAAGGAATGAGTGATGTATGAGAAGAGTGTGTGTTTGGTTGTAGGTTTAGAGTGATTTTCACCTTCTGTTAAGATAAGTTCACCTGAGTGAGGAGTTCAGGGCAGAAAGTCAAACCCAGAACAGATGAACTAACTCACTTTTACTACACAAGTGAAAGTCTGATGGCTAATACACACCTTAAAACATTTCTGACCAGTCCTACTTTAACTTTATTCAAAGATTACATGTCAGTGGGGTAAAGCCAAGTACACTCACTGTGTGATATTTTTCTTCTTCTGTCCATTGCGATGGTTGCTATAATCTCAGATTATATGATAAAACCCCAGCAAGATCTTGTGTTAACATTAAGACAGATTGTGCGATCAGTTGTCTTTTATGTCAGACTGTACAATTCTGCACACGACTGACAATCAGTGTGCGGTTCTGACATGCACTCGCGCTGGCGATGTATTCACTGGAAAAGAAAAAGCGCTCCACAATTGAAAATAAATCTTTTACTCTCCCGAAAGTTTCTCACACAGCTAAATCGTTGCAAAAATGTTATGTTTAATGTGTGTATCATAATCAGATTAATGTTCATAAATATTGAGTAAAGAAATAACACCATATTACCTAAATTACTTTTCCAATTTTTTACTCACAAATACAAATCTCTCACTTTAACCAAGTCACTAAAGTCTACTCACACAACATCTACACTGTATGACACAATACAATTACACTGCTACCATTACTATCAACAAAGTGGTGTACAGCAGAGTGTCGACTATATAGTGTTCTAAAATATGACTGGGGAAAAGCATTTGTCCATAGCATAAACAAACACAAAGAAAACTTGAATAACTATATCGCTATACCATGTGCCAACTGACAGTAAGAATATGTAACCAAAAAGTAACAAAGGCATTACATCCCATAAAAAGTTATGATATTACATAATTTTGTAACTTTTATAGGGAGTTATACAATCATGAAATGTGTTCCCCTTCTGTCACTCTCTCAACGTTGTGTCGAAGGAAGTGACACAAGGGGTCTTCTCGGACACCGAATCGTACCTCTGAACTTGGGATAAGGCCAATGTCAAGTTGGCAGACAGAATTTGCATGCCCCGCCCCGGACATACGGGTATAAAGGGAAGCGGGGCAGCGAATGCCAGTCAGAATTTTTCTTCAGAGCCGAATGGTTGTGCAGCAAGCAGCTGAAACACACTCCTGTTTCACTTACCTTTATCAGCGAGAAGCATTGCTGTTGGATCCGCACGGCGCATTTCCAGCTGGCATCTCTCTCTCTGCACGCTGTGCAGTTTATGCCCCTGGGCGCTTCGACAGCGCTTCTTTCTGTTTAAAAGAGTGTTCTCCTCCTAAAAGAGTATATTTTTTTCTCTAAAAGAGTTTGAGTTCCCACTCATAAAAGAGCAATACACAGCAGGACGCTGATGTCTTTCCGCCTCTGTGTAGTTCCTGGATGCGGTTGATTTCTCTCCACTTCTGACGGTCATAAAAGCTGCCTTGTGTGCCTGGGCTGCGATCACACGCAGGCAGCGTTTTATAAATGGCTCATATTCTCAGTGTGAGAACATAGCCATGGCAACATTGCGGTCGAGAGAAAGCCACTTCAGCAACCCCCCGAGTTGTTCCTTCTTCCCACGGGATTGAGGTCGACCCGGCTGGTGATGAAGGCGATTTGGGAATGACCACGGGCTCGGTTTCGCCGGGTAAATCCCCACGAACCACCCGCCCCCTGGCACGCTTGTTTGTTTCCGTCCGAGCTCGGGAAGAGTGCGGCTCGCTTCCCGGCCAGCCGGCATTTTTCCCTTGAGCCCCCGGAATTGGATGACGACATCGCCGCTGCATCGGAGAGTGTCTCAGCGGCGTCTGATGCTGATGACTCGCCTGGGCTGCAACCTTCGGGTCTGCTTGCCCAGTCTGAGGCTGATTCGCAGATGTCCGCTATGCTTTCCCGGGCCACCGCGAGCGCGAGGCTGGACTGGAGATCTCTGTCCCCCCCTCTCGGCTACTCGATTGGTTCCTCGGGTCACGGTGCCGCTTATAGCCACGCCCCCACTTGGTTCCGTCGTTCCCGGAAGTGCATGACGAGCCAACGCGGTCGGAACCGCCCTCTGCTTGTCCGCTCTCACTACCCTGGATGGCGGAACACTGCCACCTGGTGGGACTGCCCGGTACTCCTCACCAGAGCAGTAGAATGACGTCATAACTGACCTCAAAAGTCTACAGCACCACTGGACAGGCCGCCTCCGCCCTGCATGCCATGGCTCTCCTGCAAATTCACTAAGCCAAGGCACTCAAAGATCTGCACCTGGGTAGTTCCAACCCCGATGTGCTGCAGGAACTGCGCTCTGCTCCAACCTCGCTCTCAGAGCTACGAAGGTCACGGCGCAGGCACTCGGGTGGACGATGGCCACACTCGTGGTCCAGAAGCGCCACCTCTGGCTGAACACGGTCAAGATGCATGGCGTTGACAAGTCACGATTTCTTTCCCGCCCGGTACGTCAAATCTGATCGTCCCCTTAGTCCCCCTCGCACGGAGCTTGGACGCGTGGTTATCGCTTCCCAACCTGTCGCGCTGGTTGGCCAGGACCATCCGACTCGGCTCTGCGTTTCAGTTCGCCCGGCTCCCGCCTCGTTTCAGCGGTATCCGCTCCAGTCTAGAGCGCGGCCAACAAGCCAGTGCCTTACGAGCAGAGATTTTTACACTGCTCCTCAAGGACACGATAGAGCCCATCCCTCCGGCCGAGATGAAGAAGGGTCTCTACAGCCCTTACTTCATCGTACCCAGAAAAGGTGGCGGGTTGCAACCAATCTTGGACGTGTGAGTTCTCAACCGGGCTTTGCACAGACTCCCGTTCAAAATGCTCACGCAGAAGCAGATTCTCACCTGCGTTCGACAGCTAGATTGGTTCGCGGCGGTAGACCTGAAGGATGCGTACTTCCACGTCTCTATTTTGCCGTGACACTGACCCTTCTTATGGTTCATGTTCAACGGCCAGGCGTATCAGTACAAGGCCCTCCCCTTCGGCCTGTCCCTGTCCCCACGCATCTTCATGAAGGTCACAGAGGCCGCTCTTGCCCCCTTAAGGGAAGTGGGTATCCGCATACTCCACTACCTCGACAACTGGCTCATCCTGGCCCACTCTCGAGAGGTACTATGCGCTCACAGGGACCAGGTGCTCAGGCACCTCAGCCGTTTAGGGCTTCAGGCCAACTGGGAAAAGAGCAAGCTCGCCCCGGTTCAGAGCATCTCTTTTCTTGGTATGGAGTTAGACTCGGTCTCAATGACATCTCACCAACGAGCGCGCCTAGTCAATGCTCAGGTGCCTCGTTCGCTTCAAGCCTGGCACAGCGGTCCTCTAAAACAATTCCAGAGGCTCCTGGGGAATATGGAATCCTCAGCCGCGGTCTTGCCACTTGGGTTGATGCATATGAGACCGCTACAGCACTGGGTACAGACCTGAGTCCAGAGATGGGCATGGCGCCACGGCACGCATCGTGTGATAATCACCCCCGCCTGCCGTCAGACTTTCAACCCCTGGACAGACCTCTGCTTTTTGCAGGCCGGAGTTTCCTTGCAGCAGGTGTCCAGATGTGTTGTGGTAACCACAGAAACCTTTCGACTGGGTTGGGGCGCCGTGTGCAACGGGCATGCTGCCGCTGGCACCTGGGAAGGTCCCTGGCAGCGTTGGCACATCAATTGCCTAGAGTTGATGGCTGTTATCCTTGCTCTACAGAGGTTTATTTCACTAATCCGAGGCAAGTGCGTTCTGATTTGCTCAGACAGCACCACGACGGTAGCGTACATAAGTCGCCAGGGCGGCGTGCGCTCTCGTCATATGTCACAACTCGCCCGCCATCTCCTCTCTGGAGTCAACTCAGGTCGCTGCTCGCCACTCACATCCCTGGCAACCGCAACACGATGGCGGACGCGCTGTCGCGACAGGTTTCGCCCAGCGGAGAGTGGCGGCTCCACCCCCAGGTGGTCCAGCTCATTTGGGACCGATTCAGCAAGGCACAGGTAGACCTCTTTGCCTCCCAGGACAACTCCCATTGCCCGCTCTGGTATTCCCTGATGGACGCTCCCCTCGGGACAGACAAGCTGGCCCCGGGGGCTGCGCAAGTATGCATTTCCTCCAGTGAGCCTTCTTTCATCGGTGCTGTGCAAGATCGGGAGGACGGGGAACAGGTCGCCTTGGTGGCCCCTTACTGGCCCACCCGCACCTGGTTTTCGGAACTCATGCTCCTTGCGACAGCCCCTCCCTGGAAAATCCTCCTGAGGAAGGACCTTCTTTCTCAGGGATGGGGAACCCTCTGGCATCCGCACCCAGACCTCTGGAATCTCCACGTCTGGCCCCTGGACAGGATGCGGAAGATCTAGTAAATCTACCACCTGCTGTCGTAGATACGATCAATCAAGCCAGAGCTCCCTCAACCAGGAAACTCTACGCACTGAAGTGGCGTTTGTTCGCGAAATGGTGTTCTTCCCGAGCCGAAGACACACAGAGATGCGCAGTTCGGTCAGTGCTTCTATTCCTGCAGGAGAGACTGGAGGGGAGGCTGTCCCCCTCCACCTTGAAGGTGTATGTAGCTGCTATCACAGCCCACCACAACGCAGTAGATGGCAAGTCCCTTGGAAAGCACGACTTGATTATCAGGTTCCTGAAAGGTGCCCGGAGACTACATCCTCCCCGGCCTAACCTGTTTCCCCCTTGGGATCTCTCAGTGGTCCTCTCGGGCCTTCAGAGACCCCCATTTGAGCCACTTGATTCAGTCGAGCTCAAGGCCCTCTCCCTGAAGATGGCCCTCCTGATCGCGTTAGCCTCAATCAAGAGGGTAGGAGACCTGCAAGCATTCTCTGTCACCGACTCTTGCCTGGAGTTCGGTCCAGCACTTTCTCACGTTATCCTGAGACCACGACCGGGCTACGTGCCCAAGGTTCCCACGACCCCTTTCAGGGACCAGGTCGTGAACCTGCAAGCACTGCCTCAGGAGGAGGCAGACCCAGCCCTTTCATTGCTGTGTCCGGTGCGTGCTTTGCGTACATATATGGACCGCACACAGAGCTTTAGATGCTCTGAGCAGCTCTTTGTCTGCTTTGGTGGACGGAGGAAAGGGAACGCCGTCTCCAAACAGAGGCTAGCCCACTGTGTCGTTGCCTTAGCCCATCACGCCCAGGGCGTGCCCACCCCCCTGCAGGTCCGAGCACACTCCACTAGAAGTGTGGCGTCCTCATGGGCACTGAGCCACGGCACCTCCCTAGCAGACATCTGCAGAGCAGCGGGCTGGGCAACACCCAATACCTTTGCCAGATTTTACAATCTAAGGGTTGAGTCGGTCTTGTCCCGTGTTTTGTCAGGTCCGAGCCGGTAGAAATTGGTAACGCGGCACAACCGACCGGGTGATCCGCTTGCATCTTGTACCCTTCACCAATGTGATCCAGTGCTCCTTCTGTCCCAAGTCAGCCACTGAGCATCGTTGCCACCCTAGCCTTCTGGCCCATGAATTCAGCAGAGCAACTAGCGGTTAGACCCAGTACGAGTCTTAGGGCTCTGTACTGGGGTCGGGCTCCATGGGCATAGTTCTCTCTTCAGGCTAACTCCCCGTGATGTATTCTCCGCGGTACAGTCCCCCTCTCGGTGGACCCGCGTTTCCCTCAGGCAGCCCCGCTGCCTCGGCCCCTTGTCTGTAGAGTCCCCCCTTCATTAGGCTGGACCTACCACCGCGCCGTTTCCCACGTCCGGCTTCACAACCCTCGTGGTGTATTTGACATACATTACCTCCCCCTGGACTGGGCAGGGTTTGGCCTCTGCAGGGTCTTCCCCTCCTGAAAGAATATGAAATCTGCAGGCCTGACAGCTACCTTGCCTCCGGTCCTGCCTCAGCGCCCGGCACACCGGCGCCGATGAGTTTTGAAGACGCCTCCTTAGGCCTCTTCCTCAGTCTCTAAGCCGCCCCCTGACGGGTGCGTGGATCAGGGTTAATGCTTCGAGTCTTCTCTCAGCACCTCCCAGGCTCTCCTGCTCCCCCCCCGGGGAATGACCGCCTTCCCCGACATAGGTTGGGCCCCAGCCGCTCTACATCTTATGTGAGAGACATAGTGAGAGAGAAGGCCGCAGCTGTTGGGCTTGCTCCCATGCTAGCACGTAATACCTTTTTAAAACCTAAGGTGGATATGCTAAAACTCTTTGAGGGGGCATTGGGGAGGGCGACGTGCATTCGGTTCAGGTGCCTCTAACACGCAATAGCCTGCTTTGCCCCTGATCCTACAGTCATGTCACTCGGTCAGTGCGTGGCGTTTTTATATGGACCCCTTGTGTCACTTCCTTCGACACTACGTCGAGAGAGTGACAGAAGGGGAATGTCTCGGTTACTGTTATAACCTCCGTTCCCCGAGGGAGGGAACGAGACGTAGTGTCCCTCCTGCCACGGCACTAGACCTAGCACTGTAAATGGCCGTGTTTCATCCTTCGGCTCCTCAGTGCAAAATCCTGACTGGCATTCGCTGCCCCGCTTCCCTTTATACCTGTATGTCCGGGGCGGGGCATGCAAATTCTGTCTGCCAACTTGACATTGGCCTTTTCTCAGGTTCAGAGGTACTATTCGGCGTCCGAGAAGACCCCTTGTGTCACTTCCTTCGACACTACATCTCGTTCCCTCCCTCGGGAAACGGAGGTAATAACAGTAACCGAGACGTTAGTGCTACACATTAGTAAAAATTTTAGTCTTTTGATGAAAATGTCTTTCAAAATTAGTCAATATTTCGTCATGTCATATTCATTCATTTTAGACAGTTTTACAAATTGTAACAGACCAAACTTTAATAAAATATTGAAAAATGTATAGATGATTAAATTAAACAAACATGTAAAAGATAGAGATAAACAATTGTCCTTGTCAGAAGTTGAACTCCTGAAATAACAGCATATAATGAATAGAAGTAACTGTATTCTGAATTCTTCGACACTGTTCATGATTTCAGTGTTTTAGTCAGTTTAAGATATTGCATTGTGTGTAACACATTTTTACAGAAACGGTGTATTCTCAACGCAGCAAATATTTGACTAGCACATGACAAAGTTCTGTTCACTTGATCATCACTTCATTGTCTGTGCAGATGTAAGATGTAATATCACATGCTGTATATGTTGTGGATATAGTGATTCATCTCAAGTATAAATTGAGAGAATGTTAATGAAGTAATTATCCCATTTTAAAGTGGTTCATTTTGCCAGTGTTCAGCACGTTCCTCAACACACTGGATTATTGGATTAAATTAATGAATTATTTCTAGATGTTTCTCCTGTTTGAGCATTGTTAATATTCTCGTTATATTATATAATGTCTTTTACTTGAAATGATTTAATTATCATCATGATAGCATGTTTATCATCTCATCTTTATTATCATTGACAAAGAAAAAAAAAAAAACATCATCAATAAATATTTTCCTCAGTAATACTGAGATTAACCAGATTAAATATGAGATATTTTGTGTGCCGGAGCCATGGGTTGGCTTGGGGTCAAGGGTACAGTACACAGCCAAACTGCATTGAGTGTGTGTTAGGAAACTATGACAGACAGATCTTCTCTTGATCTGAACTTATAATAGATAAATAATGAAATAAAACTGTAACACTTTACAACAGGGGTGGATAATGTCAATGGGGCCAATTTTCATTTAGGGCACACCCAAAATAAAATATCAAAATCGTATTTTTCCCAACCACCAGAGCCAAGCATGCTAACAAGCAGTTGTAGCAATGAATAGGATATAGTTTGTGTATTTTAAGAGGACCCTGGGCTTTTCAGAGATGCCAAATGTTTCAGAGTTTGGCCATGACAACTTCCTCTTCTTGCTCTACAGAAATGTATGACATTACAAATCAACACCTCAAATGCAATATGATTTTTGATCATGTTTTTACACACCAAACACTATAGTAAAATATTTTTTTATATAGTAAGATCACATTCTAATAACAAACCATGAAATATGTGTAAAAACCACGAGATCTATATAATGACAGAGCAAACTGCATAAATAAAATAAATCACAATTTCATTTATATCTTTAAAAATGATGTCAGTATTTTAAAAGCTTTGTTATTGTGGTGCATATGAATGGAATGGAAAGATGATTGAGAGAAACTCCTCAAAAGCCTGTTGTATCATATTTGATACATACATTTTCAAAACGATTTATCTATAAAATTATGACATTTGAAGTGAGCACATGTTGCTTGAATTCAATAAATACTCATTTTGAACTATCAGAAAAAAATATAATGTTATTGTACTTTTTGCTTGATCAAAATCAGCAAAGATTTCACATCATAAAGACGAGTGCATCACAATGTGAAGGCAGCCATTTTGGAAAATATAGTACTAGGTCTTCTACTTCCAGAAGAGCGTGGAAACTTTCACCAGGAGCCAGTAGATATCTAGTACACATGTTTTTCAGCTAAGTTTTAGAAAATCATGGTTGGCCAACAATGTCATTAGAATCAGGAAAGCAAAAGTGGACTTCTATAAGAGTACTGAGGGCCTCATAGGCACAGGGACTTATAAGCTTATATGGCCCCATTGGCCTGGTCCGTAATTCAGCTGTGCTTTACAATCATTTTCTATTTGCTAACATTAGTGAATGCATTAGGTATCATGAACAAACAATTACATCTACATTTCTCACAGCATTCATCTTTGTTAAGGTTATGTCACATTGAAAAAAGTCTTAATGGTCCTAAAATAGCCTTCATTTAAAAGTATATAATTTACTATTGCTTTATTAGGAAAATATTTTATACAATTATTTTAATCCTGAAATTGTTCATTTAAAGCCGTTTAAAACAATGTCCTAGCTTAAGTAATGTAGTGGTAATACGAGCGATCACGGAGGATGTTCTATTCTATAAACAATGACTAACGGATTCACTTTACATAACCAACTGGCTCATATTACACACAAAATTATCTTTTGCCACCAACTGCTGGCTAACATATGTAATTTCAAAAATAAAGACAGTAACTCCTAACAGATGTGCACTGCTCTTACTCCTTAGTTTAGAATGGCACGAACACAAGCTGAATAATATACACACAGTGAATCATCCAAGTGCTGATGCTGTCACACCATCAGTGCTCATGGAACGTCTCTCCAATCAGATTTAAGGACCAAAACTAAATGTTGTATATTTATATATATATATAGCCTGTGTATCTGAGCCACACACTTGGTAATAGCATGCTTTAAAGTCCTGTGGAGTAATGAGTGTAGAATACTGTATATGGTATATAAAATGCTAAGTATTCAGTAATATAATACAGTACTATATAACAATGTACCGTGATATGACTGACACCGTTACACTAGCAGATGAGTTGTGCAGTTACAGACTTGTGTCAGGGTTACACAATCTGACTTTCGTAAAAACATCAATTCTACTGTCTGTTTCTTGATGCTTCTGCACTTATAAACACACAACACAAGCCAAGCAGATGTTGAACAAGAGATCATCCAAACCACCAGTGAATGTTTGAAAAAATATATTACAAATATTATAATGTCACAAGAAGTTTTCATATTTCCACCACAAGCATTGTTAAAAATGTCCAATATAGTGTAACAATGCAAAGCAGCACGCCTCAAAAATAAACACACCTCATAGACATGACAGATGCTGTAAACCTCTCAGTATTCATAACATATCATGACTCTGTGTGTGTATATGTCTGTCTGATTGTGTGTTTGTGTTTCAGTGTGTGTGTCAGTCTGATTGTGTGTGTGTGTGTTATTAGTCCAGGTGGTTTTGTTCGGTCCTGGTTGTCCCTAATGAATCCTTGTGGGTGGTTAAGCAGAGACTAAATGCCAAAGCAAACGTTACACAACACACACACACACACACACACACACACACACACACACACACACACACACAGACTTTGTTTTTCTATCTTTGTGAGGACTTTTTATTGACTTCTATTGTTTTTAAAGTGAGCTAATTACATTTTCCATTCCATAACCGAGCCCGAATCTAATGTCACACAAACCTTTCAGCATTTTTACATTTTTAAGATATTATTTTGTGTTTATTAAGCTGTTTTACTCATGAGGATCACTGTGATACCCACAATGCAGGTGATTTCTGTTTTCTGACCTCACAATGTAGGCCACATCTGACCCCTGACCCCTAATCTGGGGAGTGATGTTCTCATTGTGGATCGTCTCATTTTATTGGCCAGTAATTTGTATACACCCCTGTGGAACAGGATGATGCCATCTGTTTTCCCTGAAGAAAAAAAATGTTTATATCTGCTACATAGTGTATTGATTGTAGTAGTAGTAGTAAATAACAGAGTGAGTGAATGTGCAAAAGGAAAGTGTCCTTTAGTGTGTGTACAGGAAGTTCTTGCGTTCTCTGACTCTGTGCTGTTTACACACAGGAAATGTGTGTTCTGTGAAAGGGAAGGAACTTACTCTCTTAGTACTCCCATTTCTCGTAAAGAGTTGTCACTAACAGACTCATTGAGACATTCAATAATTTGCAGCATTCAAGAGATCAGATCCTCATACCACATTCTCAGTATTAACACCAGCTTGAGTCTCTCTGGGTATCTACACACTTGAGTTTACGTTGCATCAGAGATAGCAGTCAATCCATTGAATATAATTGGAGTTGGTGCATCAGAAAAACATGGAGAAAAGAAAAAGCTGTGATGTTCTGTCATGCATTTAAAAGTTGATACCTTTTCGACATGCTGCTACATACTGACGTAAGCATCCATTGACCAATGGGCATTTCAGACTGGAAGGTTCAGTTGTGCTTTTTAATGGAAGGGGTCTCTGGGGGTCTAGAGGGCCCTACTCTCTCGGAGGCACCGCAGGTTTGAGCAGGGAAACATGAAAGGCGGGGGAAACACGGTAATTAGCAGGGAGCTGAAGCTTGAATGATCCAGGATTGATTTGATGAAGAATTTTGAAAGGACCAACATATATGGGACTTTGCATGGGAGTTGTAGACTAAGATCTCAGGTGGATAGCCAAACCCATTGTCCTGGAGCATAGTTAGGGCCAGGACGCTGATGGAGATTGGCCTGTTCACTCTGTTGGCGAATGGCACACTGTAAGTGGACATGAGCTTGATCCCAGATCCAATCCATTCATCGACTGCAGGTACATCGGATGGCTCACCGGACCAGGGAAAAAGTGAGCATACTCGGAACAGGGAAGGAAACGGCTCCAGTCACGCTGATTGACGTGACTGTAGGCCCAGAGGAATTTACCAAAGTCCTGATTAGACATTCTGCTTGACCGTTGGATTGGGGGTGATAACCAGAGTTTAGGCTTATGTTGACGTTGTCATAGTCGGAGACAATGTCTTCAGGTAGACTGTAAAAACCTAAGACATATTGGAACATGTTTTCAGCACATTCCAAAGATGATGGGAGCTTGGGCAGAGGGATGAATCTACAGGCCTTAGAGAAGTGTTAAGATGGTAGTGAAGAGGGGTTGAGAGCAGGAGTCTGGGTGTGAGTTACTGCCATGCTCTCTCCGTAATGTCATGGTCCTGTCACCTTGTCAGGTTGGGTTTTGTCTGATGGGACTGTGACATCATCATACCCTGTCTGTCTTGTGTTTCGCGTACATTCTTTGTGTGAGAGCACGGATCTGTCTTGATCCTGACTTCCTATCTGGTTTGGGTTTGGTCTGTGTCTGGATTTGGACACTCATGCTCCACGTTCTGTTTGTTTTGTTCCAAGCACGTTGACGTTTTCTCCCTCATGTGTTTCAGATGCCGCTGGCATGCGGAATCAACATTTCCAAAGGAACCCTGATTGTTTCCATGGGAATACTGATCATGACAACTTTCAGCTGGCGAGCAGCACCTGTCCCTTGTTTGTTCCTACCTATTTGAATCCCCTCGTATGTCATGTCCTTGGCTGGTTTGTTAAATGTAGTTCAATGTTGACTGAATGTAGTCCAGTATTGTTGAATGTAATCTGTAATGATCATTGTATGTTATCATTGTAGAAAGCTAACCTCACTCTCTCTGCCTAGTTGGTACTGTCTCGTGTGTGGTTGCGTGTCGGGTGTGTAGTTGCCTTCCAGTTTGCTTTATGTCAGATGGGCTTCCACGGAGGATACCTTGTCTTTGCCCGTGTGTCGAGAGCTTTTGTAGAACAATACATTAATACCTTGAGTATTATTAGCAACAATGAGCAGACTCGGCGGTCCGTAAACTGTACAAACAATAAACTTGATCCACAAGAATAACACACCTAAATATTCTATCTCTGCCCAGACGTTAACCTCTTACTTGGATCGTGTGGGGACGCATGTAGAACGTGTGTTTATCCGTCGTTTGACTCCGACTCAGTTCCTCGAGGCTCGGGTGATGACGGGAGGCCGTTTCCTCGCTCTGTCGGCAGGCGGTACGGCTGCTGATTCTCGGCAGGCTGGCAGAGAAATCAGTGACATCAACTTGATTGAAGAGGGAAGGGGATTCTTCTTTCTTCACTTCTGCAGGCAAACGGATGAAGATGCGGATTGCTCGGCGGTCTCCTTCTGAACTGTTCCGAAAGTGTTCAGTGGAACACAGTGTAATCTCAACTTGTCCAGCAAGATGGAGATTGTATGGCTGCAGTTTCAAGTCATACATTACTTCCTTGTGCAATGAGGCAACACCTGAGAGCAGCGATGAGCTACGTCTATGCAAGGCAAGCAAAGTCACTGGAAGAGAGGTACAGAACGATTTTCGAGGTATTTCTACTCCTGATGACATCATAGTTGAGGTGCGTTCTGTTGAGGGCCTCATCCAATAGGAGTTGAGAGTTCGATCCTTTGGAATTCACACAGTTATAAAGTGAGCAATGCTTCTTGGGATTTGTAGTCGGTTTTGTACTCCCTTTGTTTGATTTTGGTGCGGTTTTTATCAGTAAGATTTCTGACTTTGTTTTTGTGTTCCTCAGTCATGCTTTACTACTATGTTAGGCCTGCCTTTGTCTTGTATCTGAATACATGAGGCCCAACACCACAGAGGAGGTGTGCTGGTCCACTGCAACAGAGAAGCTTCTGTCTGATAGACATGACCAGAACCAATTTAGAGCTGTACCTTGAATACCAACACAATGCATGAAAAAAGAATATTGTGGTCAACCAGGTCAAATGCTGAGCTAAGATCTAAGAGTACCAGGGCCATGACATTCCCAGAGTCTGTAGTCATTAGGATGTCACTGAGTACTTTTAGTAGAGCATATGTACTATGCAAAGCCTTGAAACCTGACTGTGGAGGATATACTGTAGTTCATACTTAAAAATGATTGCAACTGGGTTAAAACTGCCTTCTCCCTAATCTTCGCAAAAAAAGGGAAGTTAGAGATAGGCCTAAAATTGGCACAAAGAGCGGGATCCAAAGTGGGTTTTTTGAGGAGGGGTGTCACAGTTGCAAGTTTAAGGCAAGTCGGGACAGTCCCAGTGCAGAGACAGTTGTTATTAACAGACAGTAAATCTGGACCAATAGTGTCAAATATTTGTTTGAAAAAGCGTGGTGGTACGATTTGGAGATTGTAACGACTTTACAAGAAGAAGGACACGGGAACAGGGTTCAAAACACAAAGGTGAGGCTCTTTAATCACGGGGTGTAGACAGACAGGGGTAGTGCAAATACGTGCTATACATAAACGTTTCTAAACTTAAACTAACAATTTGGTGTGGTCTCTCTGTCGCCAACACTGGACTGGCAGCTCTCTCTCTCGACTGGAGGCACTGGTGCTCTTTTATGCCGCTCTCTCCATACTCACTGAAATTAGAGACAGGTGTTAGACATAATTTAGCTCAGGTGCAAGCGCCCTTACCGCTTTCTCCCCTTCGGACGGGCGCTTGACCACGCCCCCGCTGCCACATACCCCCACTGCCCGACTCAGGCCGGGGCGTCATCCGGCCTTCCTACCACTCCCCCCCCATTTCTGGAGAGGAAGTCGGCGACAGCCATCTGCACCCCCGGTCTGTGGACCACCTCGAACTTAAAAGGCTGGAGAGCCAGATACCAACGGGTGATCCGGGCGTTAGTATCCTTCATGCGGTGGAGCCACTGCAGTGGGGCATGATCCGAGCAGAGAGTGAAGGCCCGCCCCAGCAGGTAGTATCGGAGTGTGAGGACCGCCCACTTGATGGCCAGACACTCCTTCTCTACAGTGCTGTACTTCGTTTCCCTTAAGGAGAGCTTCCGACTGATGTACAGCACCGGGCGCTCCTCCCCCTCCACCACCTGCGAGAGTACGGCCCCCAGCCCTCTGTCTGAAGCGTCCGTCTGTAATAAGAAAGGGAGAGAGAAGTTAGGTGAATACAAGAGCGGCCCTCCACAGAGTGCGGCTTTAACTCGTGTAAACGCCTGTTGGCACTGCTCCGACCATTGGACCGGATCTGGAGCCCCCTTTTTAGTGAGGTCAGTCAGCGGGCTGGTGACATCCGAATAATTAGGCACAAATCTTCTATAATAGCCAGCCAGCCCCAGGAACTGCCTCACCCCCTTTTTGGTCTTAGGTCTAGGGCAAGTCGCAATCGCCGCGGTCTTATCAATTTGGGGACGCACCTGGCCATGACCCAAGTGGAACCCCAGATACCGCACCTCCACACGCCCAATCGCGCACTTCTTGGGGTTTGCTGTGAGCCCCGCCCGCCGCAGCGACTTCAAGACCGCCCTCAGATGTTGTATATGCCGCTGCCAATCATTACTATAGATAATGATGCCATCTAAATAAGCAGCGGCGTAAGCGGAGTGCGGGCGGAGGATACGGTCCATCAGACGCTGGAACGTGGCTGGGGCCCCGAACAAACCGAACGGAAGTGTCACAAATTGGTGTAATCCGAACGGCGTGGTGAAGGCTGTTTTCTCACGGGAAATTGGTGTCAAGGGGATCTGCCAATAACCCTTTGTCAAATCCAATGTCGAATAAAAGCGAGCGGTACCTAACCGATCGAGCAGTTCATCAACCCGGGGCATTGGGTACGCATCAAATTTAGACACCGCATTGACTTTTCTGTAGTCCACACAGAACCGCACAGACCCGCCACTCTTGGGAACGAGAATGACCGGGCTGGACCAATCGCTGTGGGACTCTTCTATTACCCCCATATCAAGCATGGCATCCAATTCGTCCTGAACAATTTTCTTTTTATGCTCGGGGAGGCGATAAGGGCGGCTACGAACGACCACCCCCGGCTCGGTCTCGATATGGTGCTCGATGACGTTTGTGCGACCCGGTAGGGGAGAAAACACGTCTGCAAACTCTTCTTGCAACCTGGCAACCTCTGAACGTTGGCACGGGGAGAGGTGGTCTCCACAAATGACCGGGGCATTGAGATCGGTTTTTGAATTTACCTCCGGTCCGAGCTCCGCCCTCTCTGGAACCACCGTAGCCAATGACACAGGGACCGCCTCCCTCCATAATTTAAGGAGGTTGAGGTGGTAAATTTGACGCGCGTCCCCCCTATCGGTTCGTTTAACCTCATAATCGAGATCCCCCACTCGTCGTGTGACCTCAAAGGGCCCTTGCCACTTGGCGAGTAATTTGGAGCTCGATGTGGGGAGCAATACAAGAACTTTATCTCCCGGTGCAAACTCCCTTAGCTGTGTTCCCCTGTCATACAGTCGGCATTGACGTTCTTGGGCCCGGAGCAAATTCTCCTGTGTTAATTTCCCCAAAGTGTGGAGTTTTGCTCTGAGGTCAAGGACGTATTGAATTTCGTTTTTGCTATTCGAAGATCCCTCCTCCCAGCTTTCTCGTATAACATCTAAGACACCGCGTGGGCATCGCCCATACAGTAGCTCAAATGGAGAGAAGCCGGTTGAGGCTTGTGGGACCTCTCGCACTGCAAACAACAGGGGATCGAGCCATCTGTCCCAGTTTTTAGCATCCTCGTGTACGAACTTACGAATCATGTTCTTGAGCGTTCTGTTAAAACGTTCCACTAGGCCATCTGTCTGCGGATGGTACACGCTAGTGCGAATCGATTTAATGCCCAATAGATCGTAAAGTTCGCGAAGTGTGCGTGACATAAATGTTGTGCCTTGATCGGTGAGGATTTCTTTTGGAATCCCCACCCGGGAGATTATTTTGAAGAGCGCCCCAGCAACACTACGTGCTGAGATATTGCTTAGAGGCACTGCTTCCGGATATCGAGTTGCGTAATCCACTAGGACTAACACAAAGCGATGTCCGCGTGCTGTCCACTCTAATGGCCCGACGAGGTCCATTCCAATTCTTTCGAAGGGAACCTCGATTAACGGAAAGGGGCGCAATGGCGCTTTTGGGGTGGCCGGTGGGTTTACCAGCTGGCATTCACGGCACGCCGCGCACCATCTGCGGACGTCGCCGGCAATGCCCGGCCAATAAAAATGGGCTATTAGACGGAGAAGTGTTTTCCTTTCTCCTAGGTGACCCGCCATGGGATTATAATGAGCCGCCTGGAATAACATTTCGCGGCGGCTCCGTGGAATCAATAATTGTGTAACGTTTTCTTTTGTTTGAGTGTCCTGCGTCACTCTGTATAACCACTCATTTATAATCGCAAAATAGGGGTATGCGAGAGCGATGTCCGGCTGAAGACGCTGTCCATCAATCGTCTTAACCTGATCGAAGGCGTGCTTAAGGGTTTCATCCCGTGACTGCTTCAAAGGGAAATCTACGTCAGGGAATTCCCTATGAAGGGGAGGGGCGGAGGGCCCGCCCCTTCCCTCGTCATCGTGATTTGGAACAGTCGAGGATGGCCCCGGCTCCGCCTCCCCTGCCAAAGCATCACACATCGCACATCTCCTTATTTTAGTGCAGGACCCATCCGTGCATATTCCCCCTAAAATATCTCTAAATACAGGCCAATCGGTCCCCAAGATTAGAGGATGGGTGAGGCGGGAGCTAACCGCTGCCTCCACTCTATGTTTTCTCCCTCTGAATTTAATTAGTAAGGTCACCATCGGATAGTTGTGAACATCCCCATGCACACACCTTACCTTTACCCGTTTAGCCGTGCTCAAAGCCCCGGGATGAACCAAGCGTTGATGGATAGTGGTCTGATTACAACCGGTATCCAGCAAAGCTTGGTGTGTACCCCCCTGGATTCTTACCGGAATCCGGTACGCTCCAGCCCGATCGGGGGCAGCATGTGGGAGATCGGAGACCCGAACCACCGTCCCCACCTTCATCAACGTACACCGATCGCGGAAGAGGCTCGGGTTCCCGGACCTCCGACAGGCTGGCCCACGCGCTACACCCGTACCTGCTTCGGCGGACGCCCCCACCTGAGGGGGAGAGCGGTTGTAGGTTGCGGGGGAAGGAGGTGATGTGGCAGATGACTGGGTTGATCCTAATCAGGCTCCTCGCCTGCAGGGGGCAGGAACGGGCCCTGGAGAGAGGACAGAGGGAGAGGGTTGAAGGGAATGGGAGAGAGCAGAAGAAAACACAGGGGGAGGGGGAAGAGAGGGAGAGAGAGAGAGAGAGAGGGCTCATCCGCTCTTGGAATCGCCGCCATGTGGTCCTCTGCAAGCTGGATGGCCGCCTCCAGCGATGCCGGGCGGTGGCACTGGGCCCACTCGGCCGTTTTCCTGGGCAAGCGTTGGACGAACTGCTCCAGCACCATCTGATCGATGAGTCCCTCGACGTCGCGGTCCCCCACTAGCAGCCACCTTCGGCAGGCATCACAGAGCCGCTGGGCAAAGGCGAACGGGCGGTCGGACTTTTCCAGTTTCATATCCCGGAAGAGTTGGCGGTTTTCTTCGGGGCTCCGACCAACCCGTTGCAAGATGGCTTTCCTCAAATCAGCGTAGGCCAGGAGGTTTGTTGCCGGCAGTTGTTGAGCCGCGAGTTGGGCTTCCCCGGACAGAAGAGGAACAAGGCGGGCTGCCCACTGACTCTGCGGCCAGCCCCAAACTTCAGCGGTTCGCTCGAACAGAACCAGAAATGCTTCAGCATCGTCAGCCGCCCCCATCTTCTGTAACGTGGGCGGGGGCAACATGGCACGGGTGTCCGGGGTCGCGGCTGTGGCGGCCTCCTGGCTGAGGAGGCTCCGGATGGCCTGTCTCCGGATATCCTCTGCTTGGGCCCGTACGATCTCACGGAATCGCCGATCTTGCTCCTCTCTGAGCTCAAGCAGGGACTGTTGGTGGTTTTGATGTAGGGCAGCGAGGGACTGGAGGACTTCGGCCAGCTGGGAGGACTCTACGGGGCGACTTTTCTCCATGATTTGGATGTAGAGGATCCAAATTTTTTCCTTTTCCCGGGTTTCGGCACCAGTGTAACGACTTTACAAGAAGAAGGACACGGGAACAGGGTTCAAAACACAAAGGTGAGGCTCTTTAATCACGGGGTGTAGACAGACAGGGGTAGTGCAAATACGTGCTATACATAAACGTTTCTAAACTTAAACTAACAATTTGGTGTGGTCTCTCTGTCGCCAACACTGGACTGGCAGCTCTCTCTCTCGACTGGAGGCACTGGTGCTCTTTTATGCCGCTCTCTCCATACTCACTGAAATTAGAGACAGGTGTTAGACATAATTTAGCTCAGGTGCAAGCGCCCTTACCGCTTTCTCCCCTTCGGACGGGCGCTTGACCACGCCCCCGCTGCCACAGAGATATGGTAAGCTTTAGATGTTCAGTGATTTCTCTGCATAATTGGAGAGAAAAACTTAAGAAAGTTTTCACATAGATCCACTGATGTCTCAGGAAAAATAGTTGTGTAAGGATTGAAAACTGAGTTGATGGTTATAATCTCAGATAGATAAGCTTCTCAGAGATCTCTTCCCGCTGCTGCAACCGGTGCCGGGATCCTCGACATCCACAACTAGTGACTACTTATATTTATAGTAAATAATTCTTTGAACTGTTCCTCTGCTCTAGGGTCTGTTTGTGTCGCTATCGCTCTGACAGATAAATATACTTAAAATCAATATTAAATAGTTCAACCAAGTCAAATATTTATTATTTAACAAAGTATTTGTGCACACTTTATTGTTAAGAGTGCAACAATCTGTTCTGGAAGTAAAAATATGAACATTATGAATATTTCCTGAACAGACAAATTGATTATTAACAATAACTTTTAAACATTTAAAGACTTATTTATAAAACAACATATATTTGTATATATATCTGAATACTTTGTAATAAACTCAAATATATTGTCTCTATACTAATAGTTTTAGGTGGGGGTTGCATAGCACCATGCAAGGGTCGGATGTGTGAATGGCGAGCTCTGCGCACTTTGCTAGTTATACTTTTTATGTCATTAAAGATTCAATACACTCTGATTCTTAACTGTTCTAGGAAGACAATATGCCAAAGACTTCAAAATTCTCAGGCTCTGAAGACATTAAAAGACACTTACGTGCTCAAGCTGAAGCCCCCGAACAACAGACCAATGTGGTGTAAGAGTTACTGTCCAATTTCCCTGATCCAGCTAGACGTAAAAAATATTGTCAAAAATTGTGGCTAACAGCTTAAGTAAAGTTATGACATTTTTTATTCATATAGATCATTTGGGGTTTATTCTGATATAATCAGGCGTCTCATCAATATCACGTGGTCAGTGGCAAATGATCAGACTCCGGTCGCTGTCATCTCACTTGATGCCGAAAAGGCATTTGATATGGTAGAATGGGATTATTTTTTTAAGATTTTGGATATACTGTGTACGGGTTCAGGAATACTTTTATTGGGTTGATTAAATTACCTTGTGGATGCCCAGTGGTGTTGGTACAAACAAATGGATTAATTTCAGATAATTTTACTCTGGATAGGGGCACCCGGCTGGGTTGCCCTCTTTCCCCATTATTGTTCTGTCTTGCCCTGGAACCATTAGCATCCGTGATAAGAAAGGAGGATAATTTTCCAGGGGTGGTGGCAGAAGGTGTGGCACATAAGCTTCTGCTTTACACAGATGATATTTTATTATTTGTCTCTGAACCTACTAGATCTATGCCTTGCCTCCACAGAATTATTAATTCCTTTTCTAAATTCTCAGGATACAGAGTTAATTGGTCTAAACCCGAAGCTTTGGCACTGACAATGTATTGCCTAGTAATGGCTTTTCAGACGGGTGCCTTAAAGTGGCCAATACAAGGCAATAAGTATTTGGGCATTTTATTCCCAGCAAATTTGTATGATTTAGTTAATTTTAATAAAAAGTTTTTCCCAGCAAGGTGGTCAGGTTGGCTTCATTACATTTACCTATGATGGGGATGGTTAATGTTATTAAAGTGAATTGTATTCCAAAATTCAACTTCAATTTCTCCCTATAGATGTCCCCCTCTCTTATTTCAAGTAATTTGATAGCATAGTGAAGTCCTTCATTTGGAATGTACTCTTCCCAGATTACATTTCAGTAAGTTGGATAGACTGACTGACAAAGGTTGGCTAGGCCTACACAAGATTTTGTTTTATCATTATGCATTCAGTCTCAGACATTTGGCTCACTGGTCACTTCCACCTGAGAGAGCCCCTCCTTGTTTTGTATTTAACGGGAGGTCCTAGCCCCTATTTTGCCATTGCACAGCCTTTCTATTGAACTAACCGGAGAGGTTGAGTCACACTCGTTGTCTCGCATTTGCATGCGGTAAGGACAGAAGTATTCAGAGCATTTAATTTCGACATTTATTTAAATATTGCCTCGAGCATATGGCTTAACCCAAAATTATGTATTAATAAGTCCCCTTTCTGATGGACAGAGTGGATTGTGAGGGAGGTTAATATGCTCTTTGACCTATATGAGAGTGGAGTGATGAGATCTTTTGAAAATTTGGTTCAACATTTTAGGATTCCCTGATCTCAGTGTTTTTGATATTTACAGATGCGCTGCCTACTCTGTACTATTTTTAGGGGTGGTATGCACCCCCCTGGGATGGCAGGTACTCTGGAAGTGGTCATTGCTGTGTGTGAAGGGGGCCATGAGGCATCAGTGTGTTACTCTCTGCTAATTCAGAGTCTGGGAGATGGAGCTTCAAGTTTGCTCATGAGATTATGGGAGAAAGATTTAAACTTGGTATTGGAGAAGGGAGTGTGGGCTAGGATTCTAAAAAACATCAAGGTTACATCTAGAGATGCAAGGTGCGCCTTATGCAATTCAAGATTTTACATTGATTCTAGTTCACACCCTCTAGATTGTATAGGCTGGGTCTTCAAGACACAACAACCTGCTAGCGATGCCAATGAGAAGATGGAGACACAACCCATGTTTTTTGGTGGTGTGATAAGATACAATAATTTTGATTGAGGGTTCAGAGTTTTATGTGTGACGTATTGGGTTCTCAAATCTCATTTTGCCCCAGACTCTGAATTTTAGGTGATGGGGTGGCCATTGATATAGGGGATATGTACATGAAGAATTGGATCCTGGCTGGAGTTATGATTATGTGTTAAGTTATCCTTAGTAGATGGAAGTCGGCTGGAGTGTCGTATTTTCATGAGTGGTATGCAGAGAGGGGCAGGGTAGCGACATTTGAAGATTTGTCACATAGAAGGCTAGGCAACATGGATTTATTCAATTAAAAATGTGGAAGCTATTTTGCCTTTTTAGAAGGCTCTTGGGGAGGGGCAGTGGAGAGAGACGTGTTGTAGCCTTTTTGTTTTTGTTTTTTGAATGTATACTTTTAATGTTTTTTATTTATAAATATATTTCTAAATATTTTTTACTTTTTATTGTTCAGGGGGAAGGGTTGTAAATTTATATAATGTGATTCCAAATATTCTGTTATGTGTTTTTTTTTATTTAATATGTTATATGGAATCAATAAAATAGTTAAAAACAAAAAAAAACAAACAATAATTTTATATTTTACATCATTTGCAATGCTTCATAGGATTGTAGTTCATTCCCTCAATAAAGACATTAAGTACACAATCTTGTGTATGGAATAATATTTAGCTTCAAATCAAAGTTTGTAATATTGTGATTCACCTCGGAGCTGGTTAGTTTGGTTCATGACTTACACCTCTTTTATGAGGAATTTTATTAAATCTCTATGAAAAAAATGGGAACCAAGGGGGGCCTGGATATCTCAACGAGTATTGAGGTTGACTACCACCCCTGGAGTCGTGAGTTCGAATCCAGGGTGTGCTGAGTGACTCCAGCCAGTTCTCCTAAGCAATCAAATTGGCCCGGTAGAGTCACATGGGGTAACCTCCTTGTGGTCGTGATTAGTGGTTCTCGCTCTCAATGGGGCATGTGGTAAGTTGCGTGTGGATCATGGAGAGTAGCATGAGCCTCCACATGCTGTGAGTCTCCGCGGTGTCATGCACAACAAGCCACGTGATAAGATGCGCAGATTGACCATCTCAGAAGCCGAGGCTGCTGAGGCTTGTCCTCCGCCACCCGGATTGAGGTGAGTAACCGCGCCACCACGAGGACCAACTAATAGTTGGAATTGGGCATTCCAAATTGGGAAAAAAAATGGGAATCAAGACCACTGTATAAGTGCATAAATTGCATAGTTATCTTAGCAATATGTTAATACTATTGAAATCAAATATGAGTTGAGTTTACAATATGCTTCATGTGCTATTTGCATGATGCACAGTGTTGCTGCCTATGTAGAGCATTCTACTGTAGGCAACAGACAGAAAGGCAACTTATTAGCTTTTGAATATCTGGTGATTGACACCCCTTCCTGTGTGATACAGAATTGTAACTCGAGCCAAAGTAAACCAACACTCTCACAATCAAAATCAATCAATCACACTTCATTGAGCAGGAAATCTCTGAAGTTAAAGAGGTAGTACTCACTGGCTGGTGAAGGCGTACTGTATCCACTGAGGGGTAGTGTGGGCAGTGAGGGCGGAGACAACCCCCCCAGCATGTGCGGGAAGAAGTATGAGTAGTGGAAGCTATTGAGGTGCGGGCTGGGGTTGCCCTTACCAGACATGGCCGCTGCTAGAGTCCAGCCCGTTCAGACAGAAAAATCCATAACATCACTCAACATAGATGCTTTAGATAAATTATTCCACCGTTGGGTCATCCAGTGGAGATGGGGGATGCATTTTGGTGCGTAAAAATTATACGAGTGTCGCTGGTTGATGATGTCTTTAGAAATGGTGAGTCAGATCTGATCAGTCTCATGAAATGTGTAATTTCTATTAGTTTGATTTAGTGGGAGTGAATCAGTGGTAGTGATTCAGTGGAAGTGAATCGTTGTTTGAGGTGAACTCGGGACATCACAGTCTTGTATCACATGTTGAAATGACTCTGTAAGAAAGGACAATTCCGCATTATTTCATAAGACTGATTACACCAATCTGTCAGGCACACACAAAATATGTTCAAAGGAAAAAGGAAAAAATCCACTCAATACCGCTCAAAACACCAGAGGTCTGTTTCTTTAGGGGCGTGTCTGTAAAATGTTCAGCAGTGTGTTTGTCTGAACACAGCACATGTACATGGTTTCCAGTGAGAGAATGTGTGTGAGCTATTTCTTCAATCTTCAATCTTGGAGGATTTTTAGAGTCACTGTTAATGCCTGGCCTGGCTACCATATACATGCATTTTAATTTCTTTGTATGTGTGTGTTCTTGTATGTGAGAACAATGACCATACAATCAGTCATTAATAAAGCTTGGTGCATTAACCTAATTAAATCAGATAATGACATCTTTAAGGAACACTAATATTTTTAGGACTAGATAACATGATTTTTTATTGTTTTTAATGACATTCCAATTAATGAATACATTTAATCATAATTAACCTCAACATGCGTGGACGTTGTATTTTGCTTCGCTATATGCATCAGTATATATAATGTACATGAAAAAAACTAAACGACTAAACACTGTTCAGAAGACTCTAGACCAGTGGCTCTCAACCTTTTTTGGATGAACACCCCCTTATTTCATTATTTGACCTCACGTTCCACATCTCGTGCCTTGCTTCTCACTGATTCTTGCAGCGCTGTGCGATTAAGAGCTTGAACCGATCTGTGAGTAAAAACACACCTGCTCTGTCAATTGAGCGCATCCATCTACAGAGACATACAGGTGCATTAGTGGAGGTTGTGACTCTGCATGTCTATTTGATGCTGCAAAACCAGACACTTCAGATGCGTCGCTAGACTTAAGTTCAAAATCAGATGAACTGAGGTACAAATGCATACCAACCCATATAATGGAGAACTGGTAATCTAATATTCTGAGTCTAGATAAACGTTTTTAAGCAATGACGAACTTGACGATCGATTTGATAAATGATCGCTAAACGCCCCCCCCCCCCCATTTGTGACCTAACATCCCCCTGTCTTCTAATGTGTTCTCAGCACCCCCTAGCGTCCTTTGAATGCCTCCGTTGAGAACCCCTGACCTAGACTGTCATTTAAGGTTTAATCTTCTGATGCATTGAGTCAAGTGAATAAACATCATGACGTCAATTTCCTTGAAGAGCTCCTACGGATGCGGATGCATTTTCACATCTAGCTGGATCAGGGATATTGGATGGTAACTCTTACACTTGCTTGGATCTTTGTCCTTTTTAAGAATCAGTCTAACCCAGGCTTGTGTCAAGGTTGGCAAGAGCTATCCATTCTTTAATGATTCCATATAAACTTTTAACAAAAATGGAGCCAGTTCTTAGCATAAGATCTAAAAAATTCAGCCGCAAGGCCATCTGGCCCCGGAGCTTTGCCTGTAGGCAAGGCCTTAATTACCTCGTCAAGCTCCTCCAAAGTTATTTCAGAATCAAGAGAATGTTTTTGCTCAGTCATCGGTTTAGGAAGTTCAAATTATTCCACAAAATTTCTAATATCTTCATCAGTAGACGAAGACGTTGAACTATTGAGAACAAGATAGAATTCTTTAAAAGCATTATTA
The DNA here is from genome assembly GCA_032164185.1 of Moxostoma hubbsi. Classification (NCBI taxonomy): domain Eukaryota; kingdom Metazoa; phylum Chordata; class Actinopteri; order Cypriniformes; family Catostomidae; genus Moxostoma; species Moxostoma hubbsi. Next base: position 4,798,617 of record JAVLUX010000221.1, read on the forward strand.
ATATCAATGGACAAGGTAAATATTTCACCACCAGCAGATTTCACTGAGTGAATGGTAAAATAAGACTCTCTGTTTTATATATCTAGCCAAAAGCTTCCCTACCTTGCCCCCTGACACAAAGTATGACTATCTTGCTCTGAATAGCCAAAACTCTGTGACAAAATAGTATTATATCTGTATTTCAATCGGGTCAATTCCCTGAGGCCATTAGACAACATTCGGCACTTCAGCTATGCATCAGCCCTTTTAATATTCCCTTAAAATTCCATGAGCTCTTGTGCTTTGTATTGTTTAGTGAATGAGGCATGCTGTTTGAGCCGACCCCTAAGAACCGCCTTAAGTGCCTCTGAAACCACGCCCACAGAGGATACTGAGGACTAGTTAGTCTCCATATAGACATAGATTTCAGCCTTTAGTATTTGTTGGAATTCAGGATTTTGCAAAAGGGATACATTAAAGCACCAATTATATGATTTATTTTTCTCCATTTGTGGCAACACCTCTAAAGACACCAGGGTGATGTGATGAGACTAAAATGTTTTCAATTGAACAATCAACAATTGTTCAATTAATCTTATGGACTGATGAAAAAAAATTATAGACCCTACCAGATGGGTTCCTCCCCATATCTTCCCCAATTTTTCAGATTAGAAAGGTGCCCTTCTTAAAGAAACATAATATCATATTTCTTACGCTTAAGAAGAGAAATAATCTTCCTTCTTTCTATGGGGTGCCCCAACCCATTCACATTCCACATGGAAAGAGACAATCTACTCATATTAACTTTTGACATTTTGACACACAAGAAAAAATAGGTAGCGTTTCAAAAACAACAGTATAAAACCACAGTGCAACATTATTGCAATCATCAAAACTAGAACATCCCCCAGAACAAAACAAACAGACAAAAGAAAAACATGCACATTAGCCCCACGCACGACAGTGCCAACTGGCGTCCATCCCTCCAAACTCAAACAGTCCATGCACGCCTACGAGAACCCCTGTGACAGCTTTACTGTCAGATTGCTCAAGTTCAGTGTTTCTATTCAAATGTTGTGAGACAGAATTACACAGCAAAATATAATCTATAAACAAACTACAGCCAATAGATGGAATAAACACAAAGAGTGTATGAATTCATCCATATATAATTGTCCTGAATGTGTGACACTCTACAAAATAAAATCCAGCCACTAAGCAGAATCAGCACAAAAAAAGCGAAAGAAAGAAAAGTTTCCTCAAACACTCAAGGGAATGTTCAGTGAGCCGGTCCACTCGGCTGCAAGGTGAATACAACAAGATGACTTACTTACACCATTGACTTTATGAAGGACATCGCTTGCTGTGGGCATGTGAATGCTTCATGTCCATCCTTAGTATCAATTCTTAATTTGGCCGTGAATATCAGTGCAAAAGTGACCTTCCGTTGATGTAAAAGTTTCTTGCATTTCTTGAATCTATCACATTTCTGTCTTGTCAAATTCACAAAGTCTTGGAACAAGAAACTGCTGTGATTCTTCCAAGAAAGTCTTCCTTTACTCTTCGCTTCGCATAAGATTTTTATCGGATGATCTCAGAAATTTGGCCAGAATTGATTATGTTTTTTTCCCTCCACGGATCGCCAAGCAGGAACCCTGTGAGCTCGCTCAATTTCCATTTTATGGCCTACCATGTCGAGCAGATTCGGAAGGAGGCCATCCAGGAATTTCACCATAACCTGTCCCTCTTCGGCCTCAGGAATTCCGATGATACAGACATTATTTTCAGCCAGCTATGGTTCTCTATGTCCTCCAACTTCTCCCAGACACACTCCAAATCCACCTTGGTTGCTAGCGGATTAGCAGATAATTCCCTCTCCGATAACTCCAGATAATCAATCTGTTTCTCAACATCCCCCACTCTTGTAACCACATCAGAGAACTTTGCCTCCATGGCAGTGATAGATCAACTTATCACAGCAAGAATCTCCAAGTCAGCAACGACCTTCGTCAGCATTGCCGACATATTAAGCCTTTCTCGCCACATTTCCCACATCTCCTTAACTAAGCAAACTCCCAGGCTCGTGGCCTGCTCGGGGACATCAGCTTGAGCATGTATGTGTCTTTTAATGTCTCCAGAGCCCGAGGCTTTTGAATTCTTTGACATTGTCCTCCTAGAACAGTTATGGAACAGAGTGTATCGAATCTCACTGGTTTATGTCATTAAAAATGTTAAAACTAGCAAAGTGCACAGAGCTCACTGTTCACATGTCTGAACAACGAATGGCATCACTTGACTCTCGCAATACGGTTCTACTGATTACCATTAATAAATGCATTCCTATATTTACTGTGTATTTTCACATTAAGAATCAATATGTTCATTCAACAGTAGGGCAGCAACTAATGATTATTTTGATTATCGATTAATCTAACAATTATTATATCAATTATTTGACTATTTGGATATTATTGCAACAATTAATCATTAGCTCTTAACCGACTATTCAGATAGTGCCCTGACTTAAAAGGTTGTATTAAACATGATTGCTAACAATAAAGAGGACAAAATCATCTTTTAAAAATACCTCTAAATTACATTCACTGAATTAAAGGGAAAAATACTGCAACAAAATACGTTTATGATTTGTTTTGGCTTGTTTTCCAATATAAATATCTAAAACTAATTTAAAACAATGTACATTTACTTTAGGAACTATACTGCAGAAGCCATTTTTTCAATCTTAGAATGTTGAATATAATTCCTCTCTCATTTTCTGTTCACTTCAATCCATCTTAATAAACAAAAATCTCTCGTATTAAAAAAAATAGCATATTGCCAATTCTCTTCATGATAAGAAATGCACAGTGACACATGTATTATGATTCAATAAGTCGAGAGTCATCACATTATAATCTAGCTGCATTAAGTGTGTGCACTCGAGGGATGAGCGTCCCCGTGACAGAGTGTGCATCAGCCGGGTGCAGTTTCAATCTCTCCCCCTCAGATCTGGACATCCATTCAACTCATCGAAGAGGCGCTGACTGCACAGAGAAATGCCAGTTTCAGAGTTTGTAGTTATTTATATGATCTGCTTCCGTATTATTGTTTAGATTGCATCTGGACTGTGATCTGTGTAATTCTTCCTCTCATCAGTCAGGCGCAAACTGCAGTGCTGCTCTCTCATGACATCATTACAGTTTAACGTGATCTCATGTTACATTAAATTACATCAAACGACTATTCGACAATGAAAATTTTTGTCGACAATTTTTTACTGTCGACGTTGTCGATAATGTCGACTAATCGTTTCAGCTCTATTCAACAGCTGAAAAATTTTGCTTTCAGAGGATTTATATGGAGTTATGATGAAAATAAGGTGCATTTCAAACTGTTCTGAGACCAGTGCAGACAGGCAGCATACTGGAGGTCAAGTCATTCACTAAATAGGGAACAAGGGAGCATCCTATAGCTCTCTATGCATTTCACAAGTGCATTCACTCTAAAATCTGATCAAAAGTTCAGTTTCAGGCTGCAGATGATGTTTGGATCACTCAACATGTTTGACACACATGGGACAATGATCATCAGTACATAGATTCACAATTTATAATGGATAATTTTATCTGAACATGATTGACAGTGATTGGATGATGCTGGACATTACTTTGAATCAGAATGAATTATGACAATTTCTGATGTAATGTCTGTAACATCTCAAAAACATGAATAATCAACACTCCTGGACACATAATAATCAATTTGATGAAAAAAGAAATCGGACTTTCTATAGCTTAGTGCTGTTTAAAATTTCACAACTAACATTACATTTTTAACTTTGTTTTTTCTAATAGTTATAAATCAAAAAGGGAAAATTAACACAGCAGTCACACTAAGATAGTCAGGAGTTAAATTACAAATATCAATATTTGCTATAATAAAAGGCACCCAAATAAATGTAATAAATCTTGAATAATATACAAGCAATAAATATAATAATTTTGATATACAGACCGAAATAAACTGCATTATTGTGGCAGATGAGTAAATTATTGATTATACCAATGTTTCCCAACCACTGTGCCATGAAAGATTGATTATTAAAAATATATAATTTCAGGGATCCAAACTCTTCACCTTTAGGAGAAATTTGCCATTTTTAAACCATAATCGGTCACTTTTGTGATTGTGAAGAGCAATGATTAATGTGCAAAAGTGAGTGATATTTATACGTGTAAAGAGTCATCACATGACTCGTGTCAGTGCTGCAGAATACATCGAAGTCTATGAAGTGAGTGATATTTATACGTGTAAAGGGTCATCACATGACTCGTGTCAACATTGAAGAATACATTGAAGTCTATGAAGAGTGTGATATTTATACGTGTAAAGAGTCATCACATGACTCGTGTCAGCGCTGCAGAATACATCGAAGTCTATGAAGTGAGTGATATTTATACGTGTAAAGAGTCATCACATGACTCGTGTCAACATTGAAGAATACATTGAAGTCTATGAAGAGTGTGATATTTATACGTGTAAAGAGTCATCACATGACTCGTGTCAACATTGAAGAATACATTGAAGTCTATGAAGCGAGTGATATTTATACGTGTAAAGAGTCATCACATGACTCGTGTCAGCGCTGCAGAATACATCGAAGTCTATGAAGTGAGTGATATTTATACGTGTAACGGGTCATCACATGACTCGTGTCAACATTGAAGAATACATTGAAGTCTATGAAGCAAGTGATATTTATACGTGTAAAGAGTCATCACATGACTCGTGTCAACATTGAAGAATACATTGAAGTCTATGAAGAGTGTGATATTTATACGTGTAAAGAGTCATCACATGACTCGTGTCAACATTGAAGAATACATTGAAGTCTATGAGGCGAGTGATGTTTATACGTGTAAAGGGTCATCACATGACTCGTGTCAGCGCTGCAGAATACATTGAAGTCTATGAAGTGAGTGATATTTATACGTGTAAAGCAAGCGAGGGACCGATAGACCTGTGTGTTTACTGTGCAACGAATCAGTGGCTGTGGCCAAAGAATATAATGTGAAGAGACATTTTACTACAAAACATTCGTCTTTTTCTGCGCAATACCAAGAGGGCTCAGTGGAGAGACAACGTAGAATAGACAGACTGGTAACTTCTTTTGAGCATAGTCAGCGTGCAATTGACGGGTTTTGTACCGAACAAGAGAGAGCTTTCATTGCCTCTCTACGAGTGGCGTGGATACTCATGAGAAAAAAGAGGCCCTTCACTGAGTCAGAGACTATTAAAGACTGCATGCTGGCGGTTGTTGACGAAATGATTGTTGACCAAAAAATGAAAGACCACGTGTCCTCATCTATTAAAAAAGTACCACTGTCAGACACCTCAGCTCTTTGTCGAGTGGATCTACTAGCAAAGGATGTATTTGATAAACTACTGGAAAACATCCAAAAAACGGAGCTGATGTCCATTGCTATTGACGAATCGACAGATACGACTGATGTGGCCCAGATGTGCATTTATGTGAGATTTTATGATGGAGTTCGCTTTCGTGAGGAGCTTCTGGGACTCATTCCACTGGAGGGACATACGACAGGTGAAGTGCTGTTTCAAAATGTTGTCGCGTTTTTCAGTGAGCATAAACTGGATTTACAAAAGATTTGCTTGCTAGTAATGGATGGAGCACCAGCTATGCTCGGAAGAGTGCAAGGACTAGCAGCCAGACTGTCAGCTGTGGCACCTCAAATGCAGTTTTTATACTGCATCGTCTTTTCCGTCTGTTGCTTGATGAGACTTCTGCTGAGCACGCTGACTTACTGGCTCATTGCGATGTCAGGTGGCTCAGTAAAGGAAAAGTTCTGGATCGTTTTTGTGATCTCCGCAGTGAGATTATTTCTTTCCTTCGCACATGTAAACACAAATGAGCGGCTCATTTCTTGGAGCACATGCTTGATGAACAGTTCATGACACAAGTTCATTTCCTCTGTGACATTTTTGGACACTTAAACTCACTACATTCAGAGTTACAGGGGCGAGAGAAATGTATTGCGGATTTGGTTGAGAGATTGTGTGCATTCAAAACAAAGCTGAATATATTTGTTTCTGACCTAACCACGAACAAGTTGATGCACTTTACACACCTTCGTACATTTTTGAGCAGTACGCCAGGGGCACAAGTCATGCCAACTATGATTGAATTCATGACAAAGCTGACTGAAAACTTCAGTGACAGATTTCAGGGCTTTAGTCTCCCAATGGAGGTTATGCAGTTTACTTGCGATCCATTCTCAATAAACCATGACTCAAACTTCATTGCAAAAGTTAAAGAGCTCATGCCTAACATTGATGAGAGTGCTCTTCAGCTAGAAATGATTGATATCCAGTCTTCACTTGCTTTGAAACTTGCTCTGAAGGTCCAATCAACTTTTGGTGTAATCATATTAGCCAGGCTAAATACCCCACAATTAAGAAACTGTCTGTGCTGATACTGACAATGTTTGGATCCACCTACACATGCGAGTCTAGCTTTTCTCATATGAATGCAATCAAAACAAAGGCACGTTGCTGCCTGAGCAATGAGAAGTTATCCCAGTGCCTGAGAATTGCACTTACCACATATGAGCCAGATTATGTTAAAATGGCAAAAGCAAATCGTTGTCACTTCTCCCACTGAGTCACATACTCTCACTGATAAATAAGGTAAACTAAATGAGGAAAAAAATATTCTTGTTATTAGTTAGTTTTCATCAAGAGTATGTTTACAGCACATAGTTAGCATATTTGTACTTACTGTACAGTTGAAATGTTTTTTCTAGTTTTAAAATGTGTACTCACTGTCTGAAAGATATACAGTACTTCAGGGATATTTGAATGTTGTTATTTCCCCAAATAAGATTTGATACTTGCACTTATGACAGCTTTATTTTGATTGTTTGATTTTTTTTATATAGGCCTATATAAGCTATTACTTATGTTTACTCTTTTAAGGGTAAAAGCTGTGTATATGTCTCAGTATTTGCAGTTTTGCACTTTGTTATAGGCCTAACCAATACAAGTTGAATGTGTTGAAATAATAAAGGAAACCAAAAGAATAATGTACCTTATTTTATTTCATATATTATGTACCATATTATAGTATATTTTAATTTGCTTTAGCTGATATCAATTTGTCCCCGGCCCTTACAAATTTTGGAATTTCCTAGTTTGGCCCCCCTGCAAATGTTTTTGAATAGCCCTGGTGTAAAGAGTCATCACATGACTCGTATCAGCGCTGCAGAATACATCGAAGTCTATGAAGTGAATTATATTTATACGTGTCATCACATGACTCGTGTCAGTGCTGCAGAATACATCGAAGTCTATGAAGTGAATTATATTTATACGTGTAAAGAGTCATCACATGACTCGTGTCAGCGCTGCAGAATACATTGAAGTCTATGAAGTGAGTGATATTTATACGTGTAAAGGGTCATCACATGACTCGTGTCAGCGCTGCAGAATACATCGAAGTCTATGAAGTGAATTATATTTATACGTGTAAAGAGTCATCACATGACTCGTGTCAGCGCTGCAGAATACATTGAAGTCTATGAAGTGAGTGATATTTATACGTGTAAAGGGTCATCACATGACTCGTGTCAGCGCTGCAGAATACATCGAAGTCTATGAAGTGAGTGATATTTATACGAGTAAAGAGTCATCACATGACTCGTGTCAGCACTGCAGAACACATTGAAGTCTATGAAGTGAGTGATATTTATACGTGTAAAGGGTCATCACATGACTCGCGTCAGCGCTGCAGAATACATTGAAGTCTATGAAGTGACTTTACACTAAAGTGTTTTTGCTTCACCAATAATGTCTATGAGAGTACTAATCAACAATACATATTTAAAAACTGTCCAAATTTGTGAAGAGACATTGAATGTCTCATAATTTATTTTAATTAAATATTACCTTATCGTTTAGGAATATCAGAGATCCCAGTTTTTGAACTAATATAAATTGACCAAGAAAACACTTCAACCTAAACGAGTCCTTTTATTACTTTCTGTGATCAAAGCAACTGCAAGATTTTTTTCTCTCTTCCAAATACATGTTTTCAGTGTTTATTGTGCACACCTCTCACTTTTTTACATGGAAAACTGGTAAAATCACCCCCTGTGACACTTTCTGCAAATCTTGTCATGTGGAGGTCGATGCGGCGCTTGATGCTGGGTTCAGCCTCCAGAACCAAATTAAAACTGCCATGAGAAGTTGTCTGTCCGAGGCAAAGACGTAAAATCTAATGACAATTACCTCAGCATCAGTCTCCCTTGATGCATTTCACAGGCGAGCACCCAGTTCAAGGCGGACCAGGAGGATGGTTTGAATTGTCGATTGAGTTCTGTTCAATTCATTTTTTACGCATTTTGTTCATATTTTAATTGTATTAGTTTTTTTTGCAGGATTATCCATGCAGAAGAATTGAAGCAATATGATTTTATCTAAGAAAAACCCACAACCTTTGAATTAGAATTCCTCAACGTCATAAATTAAAAGAAGGCACCAATGAGTCTCATATCTGGCCATTAAAACTACCAAAGAGACTTTTCTACATCGCACATGACTTCAGAACTTCTCTGCAAAGTGACCCTAAGTTCGAAGGTCACAAGCAATAAAAGACAGAGAACACACAATCCTGGAGTTCCCAAGAAAGACTCAAAACACATGCTGTTTTGTCCTCCGATATAAATAAATTTGCAACACTGAGACTCATCATATCACATCGTGATTATTATCCTGCAAACAGCAGATAAAAAAGACCTTTCATCATCCAGGAACATTTCACACAAAGTCACAGTACTTTGCTGAGTTAACCCTATAAAATATACAGAATACATTTAAACACCCAATTTACACCATACCAAGACTTGCTAGATAACTCTGAAAATTGCTTTGAACTGTGGTAACTTTTATAACTGACAAATTAATGATTATGGCCTGATGTATCTTTTTAAAATATGTGTAATGATTTGTAATCACTTCTAACTAACAAATCGATGATCATAATCTTTAATCTTGTATGGTAACTTCAAGGATCAACTGGATATTATACCCCGACAATCAGGTTTCTCATAATGTGTAATGTATTATCCATGTCGTAAAACTAATGAATTAACCAGTATGATTTGTAACCAGGGATTTTCATTTTTTGTTACCTACATGTATAATATCCATGAAAGAATTTCATATATAGTATGCAAACGCTTGCTGGGTTAAGTAGAAAATTTTGATGACAACGAATATCATGCCTCTTATACTGTTGTCAATATTTTGATTGGGAAGACCCAAGAATCACCCAAACAAAGGGTCGTAAATCAATTCTGAAAAGCGACAGACCAGTTGATCACGTGACTCTGAAAGGTCACATCTGATTTGCGCAGGACACCTTTGGGGAAGCAGCCAATTTCAGTTCAAATGTCTCCAAACAGGAAGAACTCTTCTCTCTTCTCCGGCTCCTCTCTTCTGAAATTGTCTGTTGAAGCGTCGCCTGGTTCTTCCAGATCCTCCATGCCATGTAGCATCTCTACTCTATGGTTCACACACACAACGGGAGTTGCGGGTCCTCCTTACTGAAGGCCTCGCTTCAAAGCCCACCTCATCATTCAATAACTATCCGATCTAACAGAGGTCCAAACATCAACAAAACAAAGTTTCGACCAAGAGCCAAGCAAGACGAGGAAACGTGATAACATGCAAGTAGATCTCCAGACTTTTGCTCAAAGTGCTGGTGTATTCATTAAATAATTTGGGTAATCTGATAGCAAATCGATGCAGACTCAAAGAAGGATAAATGGTTCTTAAGGTATTGTCAACAGACTCCAGTTCATCTTCACTGTACTGATCATTTATTTCACATTCTGTCACTCTTCTCACCAACCTGTCTCATGTATATACATGTCAGATTAGATTTATGTTTAGAATAGTAATAAAGTTTGTCTGTGTTCAAAGATGATTGACTGTGGTATATTTTGATAAATAATCTCATCCCTGTTTCTAAAAGATTTCACTCCAACGCTGTACCTAAATATGTGTGATATTATTTTCAATAAGCAATGAGAATAATTTCACTCCAATAAGTGAATTAATCATAATTCACTTATTAAAGCTAATTCCTTACAGTAGAAATTGTGAGCGGGTACAACAAGATGTATTATGATTTAAATGGTGGAGAAATATTAAGACAAATAATCTAGTTATTTTTAATTTATCTAATTTATAATGGTTGTCGAATGCGACTAATTTCATTATAAATTTCCTTACATAATAATTTAGAATAAGGACAATTTAATTGAATTTCTAGCTCACACAAATTTCCATACATTTAATGGTGTAGAATTGCGGCAATTTAATCCGTAACGTGTACATCTACATTTATACTACCAAATTCCCTACATTGTAATATAGCGTTGTTCATATGTCGTGTTTTTGTGGCCTCCACTGTCGGACTAAATTAACATGCTAAATCAATATCCCTAGTATTTGTTGAATGAGCTGTTTGTGTGGGAATGAGAAAGCATTGTGTGATATCAAGTTGGTGTGAGTTGACAGCAAAAGCAAGTAATTATTTTTGCCACACACAAACACACACACACACACACACACACACACACACACACACACACACACACACACACAGTGAGCTAAGTAAACACACTGATAAATTGGAATACACATTCTCAGCATGAAATTAACCTCAAATACACTAATACTTTCATTTATTTATCATTCACAACAACCCATAAGGCTAAACTTCAGGCATTTGTGTGTCTCTCTCTCTTTGGGTGTGTGTGTGTGTGTGTGTGTGTGTGTGTGTGTGTGTGTGTGTGTGTGTGTGTGGTAATATTCACACACTGGATGTGTCTGAGGAAGGAAGTGCAAATGTAGGGCAGTGAAACACTGATGCTCTTGCAACATATTCAGCACACACATACACGCAAACACTCACACGGCCTCTAGGCATTACTCTTGTCAGATGAGAAGGACCCCTTGACATTTATGCCTCTATTAGAAAGGTCAACCTTTAATTACGTGAAATGCCAGCGAGCATGCACCTGCAGAAATAAACCCGACATGATCTGTGAAATGTGTGTGTCTGCTGTCAGGGGGATCCCTGGTGTTCTAGAGAGAATCTATAGACTGATACATTAAAGTGCATGAACTGCCTGTTTAAGGTCCTGTCATAGCATCTCAATCGAGTTCAAGTCAGGACTTTGATCATTGGCTTGCTGCATAATCCAGTTGCACTTGAGCTTCAACTCACAGACTGATGACCGGACGTTCTCCTTTAGGAATTTTTGGTACAGAGCAGAATTCATGTTTCCCTTAATTATTGCAAGTTGCCCTGAAGCAGCAAAGCATCCCCACACCATTACACTACAATCACCATGCTTGACTGTAGGTATGATGGTCTTTTTCTGTGTTTGATTTATGCCAGATGTAATGGGACCCCTGCCTTCCAAACAGTTCCACTCATATATCTACAGAACATTCTCCCAAAAGGACCATCAAGGTGTGTGTTGGCAAAGTCTCAAGACTTAATGTTCTTCTGGGTTAGCAGTGGTTTTCACCTCATCACTCTTCCATGGATGCCATTTTTGGCCAGTGTCTTTCTGAAAGTGGAGTCATGAACTGTGACCTTTATTGATGCGAGAGACGCCTGCAGTTCCTTGGATGTTGTCCTTGCCTTTTTTTTGTGATCTCCTGGATGAGTTGTTGCTGTTCTCTTGGAGGAATTTTGAAAGGTCGGGAAGGTTCACTACTGTGTCAAGTTTTCTCCATTTGGAGATAACGGCTCTCACTGTGGTTCTTTGGGACCCAGGTCCTTTGAAATAGCTTTGTAACCCTTTCCAGACTGATTATTTAATTAACCTTTTTCCTCATCTTTCTGGATTTTCTTTCGACCTTGGCATAATGTGCTATTGGGTGAGACCTTTAAGCCAACTTGCTGCTGAAAAAGTTGTATTTAGTTGTTGGTTTGATTGAACAGGTCTGGCAGTAATCAGGTCTGGGTGTGTCTAGTCCAGCTGAACCCCAATATGAATGCAGTTTCATAGATTTGGGGATTTAGTAAGTAAGGGGCAAATAATTTTTCACAAAAGCCCAGTTGATATTGGATAACTTTTTTCTTCAATAAATAACATTATCATTTAAAAACTGTATGAGCAGGAAGTGGGAAATGGTCCTGAAGAGTTATGGCTGACCATGACATTATCTGATTTATTCAGGATGATCATTTTTTTTAATTGAAAATATAATACAAATTTAATTGTATGCATTGTTTGATATCTTAGAGATACCAACCTTTCACTTGATATTTATATTTATGAATTTGTAAAAATGTATTTGTTAAAAGCTAAAGCTAGGTAAGTACACACACGCATGCACGCACACTAATATGTAGGTCAGTTTGACTATTAATATCTTTGTTTCTCTTGGTGTCCACTTCATCATTCTTTGAAACACTTTATTGAAACAGTGAAATGTCAAACAGAATTAAAAAAATTGCTTTCAGCTGTCTGTATACACAATGACACACAGTGCTTTGGACCTAAACTTTTGTTGTCTCACAGATCCCATATTGTATTCATTTGAAAAGGTCAATGTTTGTGATAGAGGCGGGAAATGTAATATTACACACGCACACACACACACAAACAGGACAAGGTACAGGTTGTCAAATGCTCTCTGATATTTACCCCTCCAACCCTGTGTGTGAGTGTGTGTGTGTGTGTGTGTGTGTGTGTGTGTGTGTGTGTGTGTGTGTGTGTGTGTGTGTGTGTGTGTTAAAAAATGTTTGGGTTAGTGTAGCTATTGACACAGCTGGAGGAATGGAAAATATTGCTTAACATGAAATCTTAGGAAATATGTGAGGTGAAAATGAGGAGAGAAAGGGGGATAGAGCAAACAAAGATAAAGAAGAAACTCTATCTCTTTCTTTCAAACACACACTTTGTTTAAATTTGCTATAAATGTCTCTGACCTCCACCAGAAGTTTATATTTTAAACCATAATTTAGTTTACAAACTTTAACCCAAACAATAATTTCTAACTATATTTGACATTTTCTGGAGAAAATGTGAGTGCACTGTAAAATCAAATTAGTTGACCTTACTTCCATTTTTCAAGGCAATCGGTTTGCATGCTTTTTCTAAGTAAACATACTTATTTGGCTCAAGTAAACTGAATGTAATTTTTTAACTAAGTAATATTTATTAGTTACAAGTAAACTTAACTCATCGTTGTTTTGATTTAATTATTTAAATTGGGTTATAACATGTCTTATATCGTATAAGGGAAATTATGACTTGACACTAGGTTAGCCAAAAGGCCCACTGGACTCTACTCAGAACATAATTCTGCACATTTGTAAAGTACAAATGAGTAAAAAAGAATGGCTTAAACTAAACAGGCTCCAAGTTCACCAGAGGTAACACTAATCACCCTCATGGTGACTTCACAAATATCTCAATTATCAACCATCTACAACAAAACAAAAACCAAAGACATAAGAATTAAAGCTAAATACATGATTTAAAGCTAAATAAAATGCATAAATATCATGAGTTATGATTCCAAAATGTGACATTTCAAGTAATGTTTAATTAGGACTACTTAAATCTTTTTATTAATGACAACTTTAGGATTTAGAGAGTAACAGTAACTTAATTCAAACTAGTAAGAATAGTAAAAACTTAAGGTTAAGTTGAGTAAACTATTTTTTATAATTTGAGACTACTATTAGTATTTACAGTGTGGTGCTTGCCCCTGCAAAACTCTAATGTTAGGATGTTCTGGGTGGTTGATAGGAGGTTGATCACTTGCCCAAGTGACAAAATCCCACCCTCAAGTTGATATGATATTCTGGTCTTTAAATGACTAATTTTTCTTCTTCATTGTACATCTTTGGGTTTGCACTCCTCTTTAATTGTCTGCCAGGCACAAATTGTAAGTTTGATCACAGAAAAGTAACAGCACATCTCACTTCAACAAGCTGCATTATTTGAGATTTAAGTCATGTCTGTGGCACAAATGATGCAGGACAAGTTACACAACAAAGTTTAAGATTGGTGGTTAGAAGTTTGTTCAAATCACTAACCATATCGCTAACTATGTGCAATAAAATTGTGATACTTGCCTTGCCAAAAAAGAACACACCAAAGCAACATGTCCTTGAAAGTGCTAGTTTAGTCCTATGATCTTGTTCTATATGTTCATCCTCCTCCACATACACATCCATATACACATAAAAATATTACAAAAAATATTGCAATCCTCTAGTCACTAGTCATTCTGATTATATATAGAGATTAAAGAAAAAAATCTGCATTCAAACAAAAACACACCTTAAATTCAGGAGCACTGGACCAAGGTTATTATCGTAAACTAAAATGAAGATGAAAGCTGATACTAATTTTAATAAAACATTTTCATAAACTGAAAAATGTTATTTTTTACATAATTGGAAAAACTAAACTAAAATAAACATTCATGGCTCTGAAGCGAACTGAAATAAAATAAATCATAATTTTGAATAAGATTTGGTTTGAATTTTTGTTGCCATTACCATAAAATGAAGATGCCACTAGACAACAATAATAGACGGCCTATTCCATCACTGCATCAGCAATAGAGCAATAGAGTACCATCATGAAGAGAGGCAAAGCAGGTAGATAACAGTCTTTTCACTCATTCTGTCTTACCATTAATCTGTGATTTGTTTTACATTTAATTTGGAACTGGTAAAGAGTTTGGTTTGAAGTTCAGCAGGATTCGACATTAACGCTTCTCCGGGACAAGAGGATTTTTGAAGGGGAAAATAAAAGAGAAAAGTAGCCTGAATGTCAATAACCGGTTATATTTGTGATGTAATTAAGACCTTATTATTACAAAGTTCTTATTCTGTTGTTGAAAATAATCCAGAATGTGTAATTTTATAATTTTATAATTTTGGCTTTATGCCTGTGAAAGATCAATTAGATATCTAAATTCTGCCAAAATGCCCGTCTTGGTGTGGTATTCATGTTACCACAGAGAGTGATGTCTAAAGCGAATGTAAACAGTGGGGAAAAAGAAGATTTCTATCAAAATATTGGATGTAAGTGATCATGCTGTCTGTGTGTTGATAATATTTATCAAACAACCATAACAAGAAAATGAGAAAACTGCCCACTGTTCATGGCTCAAAACAAGATAATAAGGCAATTAACTAAAACCAATGACAAAACTAGAACTGATAATAAAGTAATCAAACAATAAACCAATGAAAACCAGACACATGAACATGGAGGGAAAACAGGACATGACAAGACTGGGAAACAGGAACATAAGAGTGATTTCAAAATAAGAGTGCATGAACACAAGACAGTATGGAATGCAAAAGGTGCCAAAAACTTAAATAAAAGGTACACAAACAAAAGACAGTGTGGATGGTAACAATATTGCTGTTAAAAAACACTTTGTTGTTTACACAAGTACTATTTCCCTTCTGTTACTCACTCGATGTTGTGTCTTGGAATGCGTTTTGAAGAAAAATATTTAGGTATCAATGAGATTTGTACCGAGGGTGTAAACTAATATAATGTTTTTATTTATTTATTTATGCAACTTTGCTATTTTTTGTGTCACTTTATTTATAAGAGATAGATTGGGAAATACTAGAGAGGTGTGGGCACAATTCCAAAAAATGGATGAGGAATGGGGTCCCAGGTCTCTAAAGACTTGAGGTATGCGTTTAAGGGTTAAGGTATAATTGGCGAATGGGGAAAACAGATATTTTTGTAATGAGAGTCATATAGCTGGACTCCCCAATGTCCAGTGTGGCGGGGGCATGGTCAAGCGCCCGTCCGGAGAGGGAAAGCGGTAAGGGCGCTTGCACCTGAGATAAATTATGTCTAACACCTGTCTCTAATTTCAGTGAGTACGGGGAGACCGGCATAAAAGAGCCTCAATGCCTCCAGTTCGAGAGAGAGAGACTTACACCAGTCCAGTGTTGGCAGCCCAAGAATATAGTTTAAAAGTTTATGAGAAGTTTATGTTTGTTATAAGAACTTTATGTTCGGTACTGGAAAGCCTGTGGACTTTATTGTGGAGAATTAAAAGCTTACTTGAGTGTGGAATCCTGTTCCCGTGTCATCCTTCCTGCCCCGACATCAAAGCGTATCACATCCAGTTTATAAATAACATTATTGTAGGGGGCCTCCAAATATGATTTTGCTTAGGGCCCCATATGCTTAGAAATGGCCCTGCTGTAGGGGCCCTGAGTAGCTCAGCAAGTAAAGACGCAGATTACCACCCCTGGAGTCACAAGTTCAAATCCAGGGCATGCTGAGTAACTCCAGTCAGGCTTCCTCATCAACCGATTGGCCCGGTTGCTAGGGTGGGTAGAGTCACATGGGGTAACCGCCTCGTGGTTCTTGCTCTCGGTGGGGCGTGTGGTGAGTTGTGCCACAGAGAATAGTGTGAAGCCTCCACATGTGCTAGGTCTCCGTGATAACTCACTCAACAAGTCATGTGATAAGATGCACGGATTGACAGTCTCAGATGCGGAGGCAACTTGTGATGCGGAGCGTCACAGCGGCATCTGATGCTGATGACTCGTCTGAGCTGCCAACTTCGCGTCTGCTCGGCCAGTCTGAGGCTGACACGCGGATGTCCACTATGCTTTCCATCCGCTTGTCCGCTCTCACTACCCTGGAAAGCGGGGCAGCCCACGGGTACACAGAGGTCCCCCAGGTGGACTGAGCGGTTGCAATCCACCTGGGTCCCGAGAACGCTGCCACCTGGCGGGACCGCCCGGTACTCCCCTCCTGAGCCTGTAGGATGACGTCATCACTGACCTCGAAAGCCTACAGTGCCACCGGACAGGCAGCCTCCTCCCTGCATGCCATGGCTCTCCTTCAGGTCCACCAAGCCAAGGCACTCAAAGATCCACGCCCCGCCGAGGGCGTCCCACTGCGACTAAACAACAGGTAGCTCTGCCTCAACACGGGTCCAGCTCTCAGCCCCAGCGTCGAGCACCTACCAGGCAGCGTACGCTCCCTGTCTCCAGGAACCCTTCCAGGACCAGGAAAGAACAGAAGCACTCCTGAGACGAGCGACCCAGGCTGTCAGACATTCGCTCCAGAGCTGGTACCAAGACCACTCTGTCTCCCGGTGGAGAGCTGGGAGGAGAATCCTTTTTCATTTGCCACACAGCCTTCGGGCTGCGGTACCCACATTCTCAATAAAAGATCAATTTCCTCACTTCCTGGGTCATCCAGTCGGTGCACGCCATTCTCACGGCACCCCAGCTCAGTCAGTGCTTTCATTCCTGCAGGAGAGGCTGAAGGGGAAGCTGTCCCCCTCCACCTTGAAGGTGTATGTAGCTGCTATCGTGGCCCTTGGGTAAGCACGACTTGATTATCAGGTTCCTTAGAGGCACCCGGAGACTGAACCCTCCCCGGCCAAGCCTGTTCCCCTACTGGGATCTCTCAGTGGTCCTCTCGGACCTTCAGAGACCCCCTTCGAGCCGCTTGACACAGTTGAGCTCAAGGCCCTCTCCCTGAAGACGGCCCTCCTGATAGCGTTAGCCTCCATGAAGAGGGTAGGGGACCTGCAAGCATTCTCTGTCAGCGACACCACATTATTGCGACCATGAGGAGGTTACCCCATGTGACTCTACCCACCCTAGCAACCGGGCCAATTGGTTGATGAGGAAGCCTAACTGGAGTTACTCAGCATGCCCTGGATTCAAATTTGTGACTCCAGGGGTGGTAATCTGCATCTTTAATTGCTGAGCTACTCAGGGCCACTACAGCAGGGCCATTTCTAAGCATATGGGGACCCTAAGCAAAATCGTATTTGGAGGCCCCCTACAATAATGTTATTTATAAATTGGACATTGGGGAGTCCAGCTATATGACCTCATTACAAAAATATCTGTTTTCCTCATTCGCCAATTATACCTTAACCCTTAAACGCATACCTCAGGTCTTTAAAGACCTGGGACCCCATTCCACCCCCTGTACCTCATCCATTTTTTGGAATTGTGCCCACACCTCTCTAGTATTTCCCAATCTATCTCATAAATAAAGTGACACAAAAAATTGCAAAGTTGCATAAATAAATAAAATTCAATAAAAACATTATATTAGTTTACACCCTTGGTACAAATCTCATTGATACATAAATATTTTTCTCCAAAACACATTGGCCATAATTATTGGCACCCTTTTATTCAATACTTTTTGCAACCTCCCTTTGCCAAGATAACAGCTCTGAGTCTTCTCCTTTAACCCTCTGTGGTCGACGGACGCGCCAGCACGTCCTGCTGGATTTTTTCGTCATTACAGCAGAAACAACTTAAAATAATTTTTGGGTATACAGATAAGTGCAAGACATCATTAGAGACTATAAAGGGTCTACTTTTATTTGTGTACACTCACAATAACAATAAAAACTTGTGCATTTGTAAAATAAAGAAAATAAAAAGGGTGAGCTTTCAGCAGTCTCTGTGTTCAAGAGCATATTTCACAAACACGTCACAAAAATGAACTGAAACTCTGCGAATACTTATCACACAAACATGAAACATATGTCTAAAGAAAGCTTAAAATGTCTACTTTTAAATGAAACTATTCAAATTTAAAACAAATATTCTCCTGCAATGCAATCTGTTTGAAACATAGCGATGTTCAGTTTTTACCGGTTCATCTCATTATTTGTAATGTGATCCCACCCACCAGCAGAGCGTGCCATTCATATGCTAATGTGCTGAGACGATCAACGCAAATGTACACGTCCCGACAGTGTTCAGAGGTTTAATGTAAACAATTCATTCATTTTACTGCGCGTTTGTAACGATACACAGGCGATGAAACGTCTGGATATTAAGGAAGATTTAACACTTTCCTCAGAAGAAGAGCGGGACTCCGATGAACATTTGTATTTTGAAGAGAGATAAGATCCAGATGAGGATACAATTTCAGACGAGTAAGTCAATTCATTTTAATTAGCTGACATATTATTTTATATAAACATGTACATATTTTACTAGTGGGACTGTTTCCAGACTTGCCAGCCAGGATTCAGAGTTTTGCATTTGAAATGTGTCCTAATAAGCAAATAAGCTTTAGTTACATGTAAATGTTGTTTCGGCTAAAGCAGGTATTTAAATTGTATGCTGTATAATATAAATATGATATGTAATATGATATAAAAATAATATGAATGTTTAGATTATATTTTATCTAGTGTTTATGCTGCCTCATTATCATCAACAGAGCTTGTGCTTGCAAATATCTGTTCAGGTGTAAATGAGTAAAATGCACTTTAAATATGCCCATGTTAGAAAATCTACATATTATTATGATTTCTGAAGGATCATGAAGGATCACACTAAAGACTGAAGTAATGATGCTGAAAATTCAGCTTTGATCACAAATTGCATTTTACAATATATTCAAATAGAAAACTGTTCTTTTAAATTGTAAAAATATCACTGTTTTTACCGTATTTTGGATCAAATAAATGCAGTCTTGGTGAGCAGAAGAGACTTCTTTTAAACTGTAGTGTAGGTCTAAAATTAAGTCTTATTTAAAGAAAATGTACAGTCAGATTATTTATTTTAATTTAAAACTTGATTTGGATCATTAAGTCTCCTCACATTCATTCTCTTTCTGTCACATTCCTCATTGATAGGCCTAGGGGAGGCGTCTTTTGTGTACTCAGGTGTAAATTACCTTAATATTCATGATCGTTCACACCTCCTCGCATATCGCCTTTCAACACTAAAATTGTCTTACAAAAGTTAAATTACTATATTGTTTTGTATGAATGGGTGATCAGGATGTTTTTCACATCATTTTGTAGCAAAAACTCTAGGCTACAAGATCCAGTTCTCAAAAGTCTTGTGGAAAAATGTTTAGTATTTGTTATATGGCCTTATTTCAGTGACTTAAATTTTTTGTTTTTTCAAAAACCACACATAAACGTTATTTTCTTAAAAATACAAACATGTACACATGTTGCTCACATATTATTGTAGCCGTTTGTGGTGAATACAGTGTTATCAGACTTTAGCCATTAATATGTTTTTAAGCAACTGAAAAAAGCACAAATGTCAAGGCATGTCAAAACAACAAGCTGAACAATTTCATGTTCCTGGTCACCTAGGTGCACTAAAAAATGTAAAATATGAATGGGAATATACTTGAGATACTGTATATGTTACTCCAGAATTTCTAGGGGTGCCAATAATTGAGGCCAACATGTTTTGGATATATATAATATATAATAATGATATTTCCCATCTAGTTTTACTTCAGTTAAATATTTTTGTGAATGAAAGATTAAAAGGATAAACAATGCAGATTTTTTACACATACTTTTTTGCTCACCACTGTAAGTACCAACAGTGTATAGGGTACTCAAGGTATGTAAGAGTGTCGTTTTTTTCACTTCCATAAATTATATATTTTTTTTTAAATTATTTTTGTTATTTAATATCTATTTAAGTTTACTACCACAGGATATCTATTTGTGTATTACAAGAGAAATTAGTAATATATTCATACAAATAAATACTATATCACATTGACTTTCTGTGGAACAAGGAACTATCAACAATGGTGAATTATCAACATTTTATATGAGTATAAACATACATTATGTTGGGCCTCATGTACTCAGATAGGACACAAAGGCAGGCCTACATACAGTCATAAAGCCTGACTGCGGCATGTAGGAACTAAGACTGATGACACAAAAGGGCGCCAAAATCAAACAAAGGGGGTCCAAAACAGACTACAGATCCAATCAAGCCTTGCTCACTTTACACCTAGGTGTGAAATTCTGAAGGATCGAACTCTCAACTCCAATTGGATGAAATGCCCGACAGAATGCGTACCTCAACCATGATGTCATCGAGTATATAAAACCCTGGAGATTCCTCCTAAGCTTTGCTTCCAGCAACAGTATGCGCCATGTTTAATTGCAGCCCTGCTACTCCCAGGATGCTCAAGGAAGTAACATACGTACCTGAACTTTGACCATACAATTTCCATCTTGATGGAAAGCCAAGCAATCCGTGTCTCAGCTTTTTGCCTGCAGAAGTGAAATTTTTTTTATTCCTTCTTCAACTGAGTCGAATTCGCTGAT
The DNA here is from genome assembly GCA_032164185.1 of Moxostoma hubbsi. Lineage (NCBI taxonomy): Eukaryota > Metazoa > Chordata > Actinopteri > Cypriniformes > Catostomidae > Moxostoma > Moxostoma hubbsi. The sequence continues at coordinate 4,819,785 of JAVLUX010000221.1, forward strand.
TTCTCTGCAAACCCACCGAGAATCAGCCACCGTTCTGCCCGCAGACAGCAGAAACAGCCTCCCATCATCACCCAAGCTTCGAGGAACCGAGTCGGAGTCAAACGACTCGAGTAAGAGGTTTATGTCTGGGCAGAGATAGATTATTATAGTGTGTTATTCTTGTTTATCAAGGCTATTGCTTGTACAGTTTTCAGACCGCCAAGTCCACTCATTGCTGCTAATAATACTCAAGATATTACTGTAAATTACTGTTACCACAAATTAGATTTGCTTTGTTGTAGTCCAACCACGTTGTACTGTTGTGTATTTCCGCCATTGTGGGTGAGACCAGCACACTGAGTTTATCCATTAAAGAACCCACAACCGTGGCAGACTTATTACGAGCTTCACCGCGTCTCTGAGTGATAAAACTAACAGTTGCCTTCTCTCCCACGATCGCTGAAAACCGGCTTCAGTGCTGTCACTCTGTTCTTTCTCTCTCTTGTACTAACTGCACACACACACACAGAACCCCTCACAAAAATACCCGCACACACATTTGGCAAGCAGATAACTTGGCAATAGAGCCCAGCTTTGTCCCTAAGTTATCATATCAGCAGAGACACGCTTTAAATGGGCATTAACAAGTCTCTCCACCCACATTCACGGCCACATTCTCTGGCAGGAAACCTTGTGTGACATCCGCTCCACAAGAGCCACATCGGCCATTTTGTGCCCTCCTTCTCTCCTTACGCACACACACACACACGCACACACACACACACACACATTGGTCTACCTATCATTATGAGGACTTTCCATAGGCATGATTTTTATAATGTAGAAACTATAGATTCTATCCCCTAAACCTAACACAACCCATAAACCTAACACAACCCCTAAACCTAACCCTCACAGAAAACTTTCTGCATTTTTACATTTTCAATAAAACATCATTTAATATGTTTTTTAAGCTATTTCAATTATGGGAACACTAGAAATGTCCTCATAAACCACATTTATAGCATAATAAACTTGTAATGACCAGTTTGTAACCTAAAAAATTGTACTCGTAAACCACATAAACATGCCCACACACACACTCACACACACACACACACACACACACACATACAAGCATTCACACACTTGCACACCTACCCTCCTTCATGTATTATAGGCTTATCCGTTACCATATCTAATCTTGTTACTGTTTAGTTTGTAGTTGGAAGTCGGAAGTTTATTGATTGCATTGATTATTAATTGATATTACGGCATCAATAAACTTTGTTATATTTTAAAGAGAAGTGTTTTGGTATTGTTCTGCATGCATCAGTGCCAAGGACTGGCAGGGGATGTCAGTGCTCAGTTTTAAGCCTTTACTGTTTTCCTTTTGAATGTCAACTTTCTCTGAATGTCAGCATTCCTAAAAGATCAATCCTAATATTGAGACTGATACAGTCTGGTTATAAGTCCCTGATTCCAGGGTGGTGTCCCAGCAATACTAATCCTTATTAAAATTCTATTGATTTTGATAATTAATAGTTCTACCAGAAAGACTCGGGAGAATAATACTGAACAATTAACCATTTATTTACAGCTCGGCAAACAATATAAAGATAAAAGTACTTTGGCGTAGGCCCCATCCGTAGCTCGCAATCCGGGGGTCCGGACTCTGCATTTCCTGCCTGGCAATGAAGGCAGGGGCGCAGCCGACCCCCAGTGAGGTATGGGAAGGGACCATCCTGGTGGTGGTGTGTAGGAAGGAAGGGATCATCTTGGTGGTGGGGAGGGTGGAGGAGAACGAAAGCGTCAGCATCTGTGAACTCAGACATGTATAAGTACCCATCTTTTATACTGCAAGTGTTAGAACGCGATTGGATAGATGAGAAGGTAATGAGTGACGTAACAATTGAGTCTTCCTGGCAGAACTTATGCTAAAGCTTCCATTTATATTTGATGATTGTTGATGTAAAGGATTAATAAGCTAACGTTGATTCTAATCAGCGTTCTATTGATTTTAATAATTAATAATTATCTTTGCTAATTATTAATTTTTGCTAATTACCAAACCTGCTCCTGAACGAAGCACCCAACATTAATGGTGACTTGTGTGAGGTTTTGTCACAGCATGTATGCATAAAAATCAAAGTAATAACTTGAATTATTAGTTAAAAGTTTGGTTCTCTTTGACGATTGACTTCTCTCATGACTTGCCAAGCATACGCCAGTGTGGGGTGAAAGTGCTCTTAGAGTGGATTAGGGGTTGATAAGTTTACGATAGTTTGCACTAAACCTGTTGTTATTTTTATTTAACTCCTAAAACTTTTAGGTGTCAGGTCACCTAATTAACATCCACCAAGGAGGGGTCACATTGCACAATAGTAATGCGCAAGCCACAATTCGAAGCCTCTCACCTGTTCATTCGTGTCAGCATTATAGCAACTGTAATACAACAAGCTATCAGAGCCACTGTGTCACAAGCATTTTTATTGCCCCGGTAAAATGAGTCGCCAGTCACCCCATGTGGCCAGAACTAAAGTTCCTCATAGGTCAGACAACCCAGCAATGCAAGATGTGGTCACAACTGTCCTCCATCTCTCCATAGAGGAGAAAGATTACCTCAATGGCTACAATGTTAGTCATTGTGATTAAGCATTGCTGAAACTAGTTGATTATGTCAACAACCCAGTCAAGAAGTCAGAGCATACAATCCCAAACCTCGTGAGCCAAATTTTCCTTCTTCATCACCAAAGAACCCAACTGCAAACCGCAGAGACCCAGCTAAAGAACAGCTACCAAGCAGTTCAGTGGGGAAATCTCAGCCTGCGCAAAGACGTTAAGTGCACCCAAGCTGAGAGAGACTGGGTACAGGAAGATAATGCCCAGATGCAGGAGGTAAATGAATCCTTGCACAGGCAGCTCAAATCTGCCCACTTAAGAGCAGATTCAGATCAGGTAAGAGCAGCTGCTTACCTGACCACTCAGCAGCTCTGGACAGAATTCAGCAGCTCTGGACAGAATTCAGCAGCTTTGTACATAATTCAGCAACACTGGACAGAATTCAGCATCTCTAGACAGAATTCAACCACACTAGACAAAATTCAGCAGCTCTGGACAGAATTCAGCAACACTGGACAAAATTCAAAAACACTGGACATAATTCAGCAGCTCTGGACAGAATTCAGAAACACTGGACAGAATTCAGTTGCTCTGGACAGTATTCAGCAACACTGGACAGAATTCAGCAGCTCTGGACAGAATTCAGCAACACTGGACAGAATTCAGCAATATTGGACAGAATTCAGACACACTGGATATAATTCAGCAGCTCTGGACAGAACTCAGCAACACAAGACAGAATTCAGCAACACAAGACAGAATTCAGCAGCTCTGGACAGAATTCAGCAACACTGGACAGATTTCAGCAATACTGGATAGAATTCAGCAACACTGGACAGAATTCAGCAGCTCTGGACAGAACTCAGCAACACAAGACAGAATTCAGCAACACTAGACAGAATTCAGCAACACTGGACAGAATTCAGCAGCTCTGGACAGAATTCAGCAACACTGGACAGAATTCAGCAGCTCAGGACAGAATTCAGTAACACTGGACAGAATTCAGCAACACTGGACAGAATTCAGCAGCTCAGGACAGAATTCAGTCACACTGGACAGAATTCAGCAGCTCAGGACAGAATTCAGTCACACTGGGCAGAATTCAGCAGCTCTAGATGGAATTCAGCAACACTGGACAGAATTCAGCAGCTCAGGACAGAATGCAGCAACACTGGACATAATTCAGCAACTCTGGACAGAATTCAGCAGCTTTGGACAGAATTCAGCAACACTGGACATAATTCAGCAGCACTGGACATAATTCAGCAGCTCTGGACAGAATTCAGCAACACTGGACAGAATTCAGACACACTGGACAGAATTCAGCAGCTCTGGACAGAACTCAGCAGCTCTTGACAGAATTCAGCAACACGGGACAGAATTCAGCAGCTCTGGATAGAATTCAGCAGCTCTGGACAGAATTAAGCAGCTCTGTACAGAATTAAGACACACTGGACATAATTCAGCAACACTGGACATAATTCAGCAACTCTGGACAGAACTCAGCAGCTCTGGACAGAATTCAGCAACATTGGACAGAATTCAGCAGCTCTGGACAGAATTCAGCAACACTGGAAAGAATTCAACAACACTAGAGAGAATTCAGCAGCTCTGGACAGAATTCAGCATGTCTGGACAGACTTCAGAAACACTGGACAGAATTAAGCAATACGACAGTATTCATCAGCTCTGGACAGAATTCAGCAATACTGGACATAATTCAGCATCACTGGACAGAATTCAGTAGCTCTGGACAGAATTCAGCAACACTGGGCAGAATTCAGCAGCTCTGGACAGAATTCAGTAGCTCTGGACAGAATTCAGCAACACTGGGCAGAATTCAGCAGCTCTGGACAGAATTCAGCAACTCTGGACAGAATTCAGCAACACTGGACAGAATTCAGCAGCTCTGGACAGAATTAAGCCGCTCTGGACAGAACTCAGCAACACTGGAGAATTAAGCAACACTGGACAGAATTCAGCAGCTCTGAACAGAATTTGGTATTAGATATTAAGATTTTTTTAGCATTAGCGTCTGCTATCATGTACTGCATGGTAAATACAATGGTCACTTGCGCACACACATACACACAGCATTTTGATGGTCTGGGACAGAAGATGTGTTGTGTTTGTGCCTGGAAGTGTTAAAGATGATGTTTTTTGGCCGAGGAAGAGGGCACTGACCTACAGTACATACACACACTTCCAGGAAAATAAGTGGGAAGGTGTTTTCGTAATCCGTCATACCCTTAAGACAAGGCCTCCTTTGTTAATGAAATACATATACCTCCCCCCATACACACAAAGTCCGTTAGTCATCTAATTTAAACATATTTTTATATCTTTTAATGCAAAATAACAATACTAAAATCAACCCGTGAATGAACATGTTGAGCAAAAGCATTTATAGCAGTAACGACTGTTCCCAGGACACACTTTATCCTACATTAACTAACAGATGAACTAAACTTTTTAGTGAAGAGTCACTATAGCTATTAATTAGCCCATGACTATTGTATGTGTTCATACAGTATAAAAATCATTATGTCTATGGAGAGTGTGTGTGTGTGTGCGTGTGTGCGTTCCATGTGCCAGGGCTCTAAAAGGGGAGAAGTGATTGGCTAATTGATTGATCTAATTGATTGTCGCAGGTAAGATGTTTAGTCCACAACACTGCTCTGCAAACACACACACACACACACACACACACACACACACACACACACACACACACACACACACACACACACTCTCACTCACTCACTCACTCACTCACTCACACACACGCTCACACACACTCACTTGCTCGCTCGCATGAATGCACGCACGCACGCACGCACACACACACACACACACACACACACACACACACACACACACATCTTTCTTGTGTGTTTAGCAGAATCCTAGATACAATCCTAGACTCTGTTTACACCTGCTATTAACATGAATATCCTTTGACCATTTGTGAAAAGGTAAACATTAGGCATGTTGTCAACGTTGTGTTTAAAATGACTACTGTACATTTGTTGTGTGAAACAGGATACGATGCATTACACAGTGTGCAACCATAAATGATTCAACTTGTGGACATTGTTGCTTGCCACATCCTCAGATGTTCATCATGTTTGAGAAACAAAATGGAGATCAACGCAATATGTCATGGAAACTAACACCCTATCTACATAACTGCCTATATAGTGTAGGTTTTGGTGAATTTAGCCTATAATCTGCATTCTGAAAAATGGAATGGTTCACACAGCATGTAGACTATACACCAGTAAGACATTTACTGTATATTAAAGGGTTACTTCAGGATTTAGCATTAAGCTTTGTATCAGTAGAAAACCAGTAGTATTTTCGAATTACCGAGCTCCCCCCCCTCATATCCCCCTGAGATGAGAGATTTATTTATTTTTAGTCTGGAAAAAATCCTCCGATGACGCAAAAATCGTCATTTTGCATCATCGGAGGATTTTTGGTCCAGAGGCTTAAAACTACAGCCAGTATTCCGCATGTTTTCACCACGCCCATATGGGGCGGGATCTCACTCACAGAATGTGAAGATAGTGTCAGCCATCTTTCTGTAGAAGCTAAGAAAACAGGCTCTTGCTCTGTGTAGAAAGTTTGTATACAAGTAGACTAATCACGATGGCGGAAGGTAGTTTTGAAGTTGAAATGGCAGAAGGGTATTTCGAAGAACTGTTGCGAGAATCTGATGCTCGCGCTACCCATACGTGCCGCAATACAGCGATGAACAGAGGCTGGAGCAGCTGCTGTAGCAGGGGAGCAAAACCTGCTTGTCAGGCAGGAGGAAGAGAGTGTTAAATTATATTCAGACTCGAGTTGGGGCGGACTGGTGGTGTCAGTGCTCTCGCTGTGCGCCTATGGAAACAGATAGAGAGTCCTATTGCTGTCGCGAATTTCAGCGATACTGGACGAGATCGCTGAATCCGCTGATGAAACTGCACCGATAACATGAGCATGTATAACTGAGCACCCAAGTTTTGTACCACACATGGACAGGGGAGTCCTGGAAACTTATTTTAGGATCCCGAAGATAAATTGGAAACGCCAGCCAAAGCCCGCAGGGACAAACGGACGGCTTAGTGTAAAGTGAGTATTTTGTTTATTTTTCTTTATTGTTACTAAGACGTCATGTACAGAGTTTGGACACACGGAATTATCATAATGTTCTTCCCGCGTAGTCAGTCAATTTATCAACTAACTCACGATTTATAGAGTCACGATGTAGCATAGTTGTATATCATATTTTCAGATACTGCCGCCTGTAACCGGTAGGCGTGGTTTGGGAGTGGCCTCGTAAGGGCAGCAAAGCAAGTGCATTCTGGGAGTTGTTGTCTTTCAGCCACATGTGTAAAAAATACATTTTCTGCCTTTTCTCTGTCTAGAATGCTTCAAATTCAAAAATAATTTCACATTTATACTATATAAATGACCAATTTTAAATACACATTCATCTTCCCAGAGGTGAAGTATCCCTTTAAGGGGCAATATTTGTCTTCTGGACCAGAATATAATTAGAATATAATTTTTTACAGCTCTCTACACTCCACATTTACAGACTTGAATGAAATCACTGTATTAAGATTTTGGGAGTGTTTTATGATATTCAGTGTTTTCAGAGCTGGTTTTTGTTTTATTTATGAGAAACCACTTCATATTAGCTCCACATTAAATAACACTTGACTCTGAGATCCTGAACATCTTGTTTTTTGCCCCCACATTTGTAATATCTGTGGCATTTGTTCTTTGTTTCTTTTCATTTAGCCCAGAGTTCTGGTTAATTTGTGACACTGAGACATAGTTTGTGAATCTTTGCGTCACATTCTGCACATATAACCATATTGTTCAAACACAGATACAGATACTGCATTGCTGTCATGCTACTATAACATGCAGTTAAGTTAATAGTGTTGCTAGTTTTAGTTAGTTACTTTCGAACACTAAAAAGCTGAAAATATCATGTAATGTTCCCGAAGGTTACTATATGCATTAGAATAACACACAAACACACACACACACTTAGAAAGGATTATCAAGTCTTAAATTGACCTCTGGCTGCCACCTGTTTTAATCTAATTGGTCCATGGTGACCCGATTCTTGTTGCTCCTCCCCCAGCACAGACATCACTGTTCCTCTCTGATATTAAATCAGTCAATCAAAGGAAGTGTCTCCAGCTCATTTGATAGCAGCCTTTACGGCAGATTGCAGCTCAAACTCCTGTGGCGACGGCTGCGTCTCATTACTCGCTCACTCTCGGTGAGGAACGTGATTCAGTGTGATGCTCACAACTTACATGAGAGGTCACGCGTGCATATGTGGGTTTGCATTTCATATTTTGACACACATTCGCACCAGAGGGGTGGCACAACCTTGACCCTGACCTTTGACATCCTGTGCTCAAATCAGATAATTAGTTCATGTGGGACAATCTAGAGGACCGCCTGGGTTTAATTATTTTTAGTATACTCATATTTGTAAATTGGTAATGTTATCATATGTCAGCTAAACTCTATACTTTCCAAGTTTTACATATTAGCAACCGTTATGCTAATGAACTACATTTCTTGGCGGTTTTATTTATTCTTTATTAGTAATATATCTGTTGTTTTATCATTTGAAACCAAAAAACTTCTTTTAGTGAAATATTTAGCATGAAAAGTGTGCTTTCTTTTAAATACATTCCACTTGGTTTGATATTTTGAATAATAATGCAATGACATTCAAACATTGTGTGGCTTGAGTGCCCGATTTTTTTGTGGCCACTGAATAAATATAAACTATATGAAATTTTCCGACAGCTTGTGTCCATTCAAAGAGGAAGATTTGTTTAAAATGAGTGAAACAGAGAGGATGAGATTGGAGAATGACCTCATTTCAGCAGTAAGATATATAAAATATTGTGTGTGTGTGTGTGAGAGAGAGAGAGAGAGAAAGAGAGAGAGAGAGAGAGAGAGAGAGAGAGAGAGAGAGAGAGAGAGAGAGAGAGAGAGAGAGAGAGAGAGAGACAAGAGGAATAGCACATTTGGGAGGGGGAGCGCTGTGCTGTCCTTTGGATGAGATTGCACAAAATAGCAGATGTATGCATGTGATTTTGCATCTTTATTCAAATCACTTTATTGTCACATTCAGTGTGTGTGTGTGTGAGTGTGTGTGTGTACAATGTCAGAAATGTCAATGGTTTGCCCTCGTGCCTGCTTATGAAATGTGTGTGTGTGAGATGACATCATAAAGGACACTACCTATGGCCTGTTTCAGGACAACCGCCCTGTCTTCATGTACAGACAGTGACAGCATGAGTGATCTGAACACTTTGTGCTGTCTCTTTGTCTCTTTCTCTTTCCTCCAAATCTGAGCTTCACTCCCACACTTCCTTTACCTAATTCTCTTCACTCCTATTTATTTTTTTAATCAGTATTATTTTTGGAGGACCTGTAGCAGGGTTGAGAACTGAGAATGCCTTTTAAATTTCAGTTCCTGAATTTGAATTCAATTGTACTGCAGTAGCAAACAGGATGCAGAATTGAAATTGTAATTTGAATTTAAAGCTGAAGTGTGCCATTTTTGAATGTGGACTTTCTCCTATCCCAGCTTTATGTGCACTATGAGTAAGCCATTGTAGTGCTCTATGTTTAGGAGCGGGCTTGGTTATTAGCAATAATTAATAATTATCATAGATAATTATCAATTATTAAAATCAATATAACGCTGATTAGAATCAATGTCAGCGTTATAATCCTTTAAATCAACAATCATCAAATTCAATAGAATATTAATTATTATCAAAGATAATCATTAATTATTCAAATTAATGGAACATTGATTAGACTTAACACTAGCTTATTGATCCTTCAAATTCCACAATCAGCAAAGATAATTGTCAATTATCAAATTCAATAGAATATTAATTAGGATTAATGTCGACGGGGCACCACCCTGGAATCAGGGACTAATAACCAGACAGTATAACAGCCTCAATATTAGATTGTTCTCTTAGGAAAATCAACGTCTGGAGAGCATCAATATTCAAAAGGAAACAATGAAGGCTTGAATCCGAGCACTGGCATCCCCTGCCAGCCTTTGACCCATGTGTATGCAAAACAAACCAAAACACTTCTCTTTGAAATATCAAAAATGTATTGATGTAGTTCAGGAGAAGATGAACCAGACAGTGATCAGAGAGTCCAAAAGCTGCAAGTGGGACAGAGCAATATGTACAGTGGTGCTGCAGTGGTCCAGTACATTTCTGTCTCTGGTATGTGTGTTCATCCATCGTTTGACTCCAACTCGGTTCCTCGAAGCTCGGGTGATGACGGGAGGCGGTTTCCTCGCTCTGTCGGCGGGCGGTACGGCAGCTGATTCTCTGCGGGCTGGCAGAGAAATCAGTGACATCGACTCGACTGAAGATAAGAGATAAGATAAGAGAAATCTTCTTCACTTCTGCAGGCAAACGGATGAATATGCAGATTGCTCAGGGGTCTCATTCGGATCCGTTAGAATGTTCGGTGGAACACAGAGGAATCAGAACTCATCCAGCGAGATTGTATGGCCACAGTTTCAAGTCGTATGTTACTTCCTTGTGCAACGAGGCTACACCTTAGAGCAGCGATGAGCTACGTCTAGTCGCTGGAAGCAATGCCCAGAAGGATCTCAGACTTATTTCTACTCCTGATGACATTATGGCCGAGAGGCGTTCTGTTGAGCACCTCATCCAATAGGAGTTGAGTGTTAGATCCTTTGGAATTTCACACATAGGTGTAAAGTGAGCAATGCTTCATGGGATTTGAAGTCTGTTTTGTACTTCCTTTGTTTGATTTTGGCACGTTTTTTAATCAGTAAGATTTATGACTGTGTTTGTAGGCCTCAGTCACACTTTGCGATTGTGTTAGGCCTGCCTTTGTCTTGCATCTGAAGACATGAGGCCCAACACCATGAGACCATATGGGAGATTTTAATAAAGCTAGCCTCACCCATGAACTGCCAAAATACAAACAACACATCACATACCCCACCAGAGACAGAAATGTACTGGACCACTGCAACACCACTGTACATATTGCTCTGTCCCACTTGCAGCTTTTGGACTCTCTGATCACTGTCTGGTTCATCTTCTCCCGAACTACAAGCAGAAACTAATATCAGCTAAGCATGTAGTAATGACTGTAAAGAGAAGGACCAATGAAGCAGAGCTGGAACTGCAAGCCTGCTTTGACTGCATTGATTGGAGTGTTTTTGAGGCTGCAGCCACAGACCTTAATGAGCTCACATGACTGTGGCATCATATATCAGTTTCTATGAGGATATGTGCATCCCTACAAGGACATTTTTATCAATCAATAATGATAAAACATTTTGTCATGCCATAGAGGAATTGGGATAAAACATTGTACAACCAGGCCAGAAACACACTTACTAAGGAAATCAGTATGGCTAAAAGATGCTACTCTGAAAAGCTAAAAAGAAAGATTTCAGCCAACGGTCCTGCATCTGGGTGGAAAGGCCTGAAAAGCATCATCAAGTACAAGACACCATCCCCTTACTCTGTAGAGAGTCAAATAATGACTGATGAACTGAATGTGTTTTATTGCAGGTTTGAAAAGCCCAGTTTCACACCCCTCCCCCCTCCTGCTACTCTATCTGCAAACATATATTGCAACACTATTACATATTTCGGGTCACTAATAACCCTATACACTTTTGATAATTAAGCAATATAAAAAAATCAAATTTTGTAATGCAATTTTGGCATTTTCTTTTAATGTCACACTATTCATAAGAGAAAGGTAGAAAATTCTAAAGAGGTGATGGAATAGGTAAAGGTATAAGGGATGAAATGGTTAGGGGTCACTAAAAACACGAGTTATGCATTTAAAAAACACTTATAATGTTATAGTATTGATATTTTTATGTTATGATAAATCTTTGCAACAAGACATTCATATCAAAAGTATCCTTATCTCAAGACCAATCAACCCATAGCAAGTCCTAATTTCTGAATTTTGCCCTCCTCCTTTCCTGTAGAACACATATCTAAATCTGCAGGAATGAAGAAGTCTCCAGAGTGAACAGAAGAATAAAGAAAGCAGAAGTAAATGAAAAATAATGGAGGGAGTGAGTGAGAGATAACACAGCAGGATGAGCCCACGGTTTATTGCCTATAACTGTATTTCTGTATCTCTCTGTATTGTATTGTGCAGAGGGGGTGACGATGAAGATGCAAATCGCTTTTTGCCGCAAACAATATTGCATTTCCTCGAGCTTCATCCATCCTGGAGAGAGCGGAGGAGAGAGGGAGATGGATGGAGCTCTGAACTTTAATCAGGAGGAGCCTGGAGCGATGGAACCGCGCTTTCGTCTGTGTATTTTCCTGCCGAGGATATAGATTAATCACACACACACACACTCACACACACTCATCTTGTGACTACGACTGACACTACGATGACAATCCATCTCTTTCCCATCAGCCCTGTCAACATTCAACTCCTCCACATTTCCCAAATTCACTCACACACGAAGGGTTCAAAAGACGTGAAAATAATTCCATCTTTTAGGACTTTCACATTGATTGCCAGAGTTATCCACCCAGTTCCATAACAAACACACAAATACACTCGTAATGCAGCCAAACAAATCCTCTTTAAGCTCCAGTGAGCTTTTATCGGATAAAACATCTCAAACAGCTGAATCAACCCATCTGCCAATCAAACCAGTGACACTTTCAGCTAGCTGACTCTCAACTGGACACGTCATCAGTCAAAACCTGATTGGACAATGAAAAGTCTCTACTGTATATGGTGGATTGTTGGAGTGGGGGGGTTGAAAAAGTAAGCAGGATTTGTGACATCAGCAGAAAAGTAAAGCAGAGAAAGTTATTACATTTTGATGATAAACAGTTTTCTTTCTTTGGAATAATGTGCCCTGATGAATCACACACAATAAAACCAAGAACATATATTTAGAAAAGTAAGAAAGTACATAGAAGCAATATTGTTTTCATGTTCATTACTGCAATGCGTCATAATGCTTTTTTTTTTTCATTTGATTCTCATCATTGTAATACAAAAAATGACTTTTTTTTTCTTCTTTTAGAAATCTGCAGAAATGAAAAGCAGTACTACAAAAGCTGCCATGATGTACACAGTAAGTACTTAACTTGTAAGGTGGAATATTTTAACATTTGAATAGTATTATTAGCTCCATTTACAAGCTTGTTGGAGTGTGATCAACTGATAGAGCGTTCCACTTATGACGTAAAAGACCAGGGTACAAGTCCTAAATGAGCACAAGAGTCCACACAAGAGCACAAAGTGTCACAGAAGCAAAACAGAAGGTTGTGTTTTTCACCTCACATTTGCTTTTTCTGACACCATCAGTTAGGTTTAGGTTTAAGTTTTAGGGTAGGAAGGTTGGCTTTGTTGAAATCTCATCCATTTGCGAGAACTTTTAACTCACGTTTAGCACCACACAGTGGACATTTCACCTCAAACATGCGGCAATACATGTCATGAGCTTTGAAATGTAATTTTAATGTAAAACCATTTCACATAATTGTCATTACATCAGGCTGGGAGAAGCCCTAATCCTCACGAAACAATGTTACAATGCAAAACTCTTACTGGTGCTAAAGATAGGCTTCAATTTATTTCTTTCAGTTTTAGGGTGAATATGAGCAGGACATCTACACTTTCAATGTGTCAGAGAGAGATAGAGAGATAGCTAAATTAGAACTCTGTACTAATGACGGACTGATATATTAGACCTGAAATCACATATAGACAGATTTAGACTAAAACAAAGAGACAGAACAGACAGCCAGAGGTGATGTTGTGCTGGTGAGATCTCTAAGCTGCTCTCTTTCACATTTGCACAAAACTTTCATTAGCGTGGATGGCGGGGTGCGAGAGGAGTCATATCTTTTCCATTAACGTCGCTCATCATAAATCAGTCTAATCTCTCCTCCAGGGCACACGCTAATGACAGCACAACTGCCACCATCACCGCTTGCCTTAACTGGCACCCCCGTGCAAACCCACACAAGCGACATGATTGGTCAAGAGACAAACAGACTGCTGCATACAGGCCACGCCCGCCTGAAAGATAAAATACATGTAGAGCTGCACAGCAGTAGTTCAGCCCAAAAATGATCATTTACTCACCAAACCCATATGACATGCTTTCATTCATGAAACACAAAAGGAGATGTTCACACTGCTCTTTTCTACATTCAAATTCCATTCAAACTTGGCACATCAAATTTAGTTTCAAGCAGTCTTGGCTAAATTACTCAAAATAGTCATCCACTAAAAATGACCACTTACTTAGTAATGACCACTTAATAGTAATCATGTTAGAGATTTACAGATTACTTCATGGAAAAAGTAATTACATTACTAATTATTTAACTTTTAAGTTACTATCCAAAACACTTTTCACAGATACACAAACAGACGTACTTACAGTATGTGCTTAATTCATGTTTTAAATGTATTCTATGTAAATAAATATTTGTAACCTAAGAAATGTACTCAAAATGTAATAATCTAATTAGAAGTCAGTAACTGTAATCTGATTACAAGAATTTAAATTCTAATGCATTATACTACTTTAATTATTAGATTTCAGTAACTATTTATTAGCTTTTCATCATCTTGGTTATTTTGACAGACAGTGTATTAATATATTTACATTTACATTTATGCATTTGGCAGACGCTTTTATCCAAAGCGACTTACAGTGCACTTATTACAGGGACAATCCCCCCGGAGCAACCTGGAGTTAAGTGCCTTACTCAAGGACACAATGGTGGTGGCTGTGGGGTTCGAAACAGCGACCTTCTGATTAGCAGCCCTGTGCTCAAGCCACTACGCCACCACCACTCTTTACACAATATATTATTGTTTACATGCATAATTGTTACTATTTACAAGTATTACATAAAACATAGAACAAAAAGAAGTGCTAAAACACACTTTGTTTTGGTTGAGCGCATATTAACGAGAGTGGTGTCACAAAAACCTTCTTTATTATAAGAAGAATTATGTTGTTATTGATGAACAACTGACTGTAGAAAACAGAAAGGATATAAAAAGACAAATGGATTGTATGCATCTCATCTCTGGACACACACTACACAGAACGAGTCAAACCAATCTATTACTCTTAACAAGCTGTGAAAGGATCTCACAGCTGAAGTTTGCATAGTGTAAAAGATCAATCTCAGGATTTTAAGAATCGATATAGAGATCATTCAAATGTTAATCTGGATTAATTGGAAATCCCCAATTTGTTTTTTTCATGTATCCCTTGGAACCTGCTTATGTTTCCCTGGTTGGGAATCACTATACAAATTACATTATCGGAACAGATATGGCCTAAAGCAAAATCTCCTAAAGCGCTCAAATTGTACTTGCTGCCATCTAGTGGAATGAACTAAACCACTTTTAGCAGGGACACAGAGCAAACAGAGCCTGAATTACGGACTTTCAAAGACAATATTTTTGAATATTATTGGATTTTTTTTTGTCATCTTTAAAACAAGAACAGCATTT
Organism: Moxostoma hubbsi; assembly: GCA_032164185.1. Taxonomy (NCBI): domain Eukaryota; kingdom Metazoa; phylum Chordata; class Actinopteri; order Cypriniformes; family Catostomidae; genus Moxostoma; species Moxostoma hubbsi. Next base: position 4,834,962 of record JAVLUX010000221.1, read on the forward strand.
TGCAATTAGTCCACTGTATGTGTGCAAGATGAGCTTTTACATTTTGGTGTGAAAAATAGCAAATGGCAGCCAAAATATGCAGCAGAGTGTAAGTCTGTTCCTCACACAAAGCTATCATATGGATCCTTATTTATATAAGGCACAAGATCTTTCTGATGCTTTTTCCATAATTTTGTAGCTTGACAGCCCCAGTCTTCATTCATTTCATAATATGGAAACGAGCACCAGGATACACTGAAAACAATTCACCTTTTTATTCTGAGGAAGATATGAAGTCATAAAGGTTTGAAACAATATGTGGGTGAGGAAATGATAGCAGAATTGTCATTTTTGGGTGAATTGTCCCTTTAACACACCCTCACAATATAAACAAAACCCAGAGACTAACACCCACATATTAACACACCCATATAAAACACACTCTCTCTCACACAAACGCAGGGTGCTGATATTGCTTATGATGGATTGCTCAATAGTGCCCAGCACTGGGTAATGTGCCTGTGTTTTCATTGGCTGCAGAGTGGGCGAGTGATTAGCTTCCAGGATTTATGATTATGGCTTATCAAACACTACACACACACACACGCAGTATTAAGGGCAATCAAACAGTGTGGCTTACCCATAGGGAAATATACACAGCAGCACATACATTCACAATAGTCTGATCTCATAACAAATTAATGATGCATTTTAAAACCATTACAATAAGCAAAAGATTCACAATCACATCAGTGCCGCAAAATACAACATTGTGGATATAGAAATATACCAGTGTATAAATGTATGAAAACCATGCCAAAAAACAGCCTTGTGTGTGTCAAATGTGATATACTATAACTATATTCTGAACGGAATTCTAGCGTACTGAATTATTGTGCAGTATTGTGCAGTTTCTTCAACTTCAGGCTTTTAGCACAGTGGATCTCTAGAAAGTAAAGACTCATTAAAACATGTTTCACACCCTCACTGGTTTATTTAATTTGTCTACTAATAATGTCCAACAGTGTGTGTACATGCATCACAGGAAATTTCTGTCATTTTGTGTCATTTCCAGCACATCTCAAATCCTCTATTGTGTTAAATAGAATTGTGTGCTGAAATTATGCTGATGGAAATTATATTTGTAAACTTTTTTAAATAAAATGACCAACTTCATTGTCTTGCTAAGGTTAATTTCAAGGCTAATATTTTATGTGTCCTAAATACACACAGTTAAATCATATGTTCATACTTTTGCACAATCTTGTTAGCATCAATATATATTTTAAACATTAGCTGCTGTTTACATATTTAGCATAAAACACTGCATTTTCTTCATGTTAGTGTCTCTGGTTCTCTTTCGGCCGAAAACCGAAAATAGCATTTTCGAAGGCCGAAATTTCGGTGCATCCCTAGTTTAATAATATATTTTTTTAAAAAGTTAAAATAGGCTGTTTTAAGTGAAATCCACCCCTGGGACATAAAATTGCCCAATCTCCCATTGTCTACAGTTTTTTAAAAGAAACAATACACAATTTGCCACGCAACGACCTTATTATGTTGCATTTTTAATTCAGTAAGAGAATCAGAATGAGCTTTAATGCCAAGTCTGCTCACATACACAAGGAATTATTTTTTGTGATAGGAGAAACAAGCAAGTGCACACCGAACATTACAGTAGGACACAGAATATAAAACAAGGTAAGAGTATAAATTGACACAATAAATAGGACATACTGTATAACATAGAATGGCATATGTACATGTGCAAGTGGTAATATATGTGCATGGTAGGGGTATTTACAGTTATTGAATTAAATAGGAGTGTGAATTTACATATGTATATGACATATTTATACATTATTGCACTATGGGAGTCCTGAGGCAGTTTAATTGTTCATGGCATGAGGGTAAAAACTGTTCTTGTTGTTCTTGCCTGGATGTCCTGACGCTGAGTGCTCTGTAGTGCCAGCCAGAGGGCAACAGGTCAAAAAGGGAGTGGGCAGGGTGTGTGGGGTCCAGAGTGATTCTACCTGCACGTTTCAATTCTATGTGGGTGTCCCACTTCAGGTCCTGAGAGGAACCTGAATGACTCCACTGCTGCCACAGTGCTGTACAGGAAGTTGAGGGGAGATTTCTCCTGAAGTCCAGTATCATCTCCGCTGTTTTGAGTGTGTTCAGCTCAAGGTTGTTGTGACTGCACCAGACAGCCAGCTGGTCAACCTCAGTCTGTATGCAGACTCTGCACTGTAGAGGATGAGGCCAATGACCGTGGTGTCATCTGCGAAATTCAGGAGCTTGACAGTGGGGTCCTTTGCAGTGCAGTCATTCATGTACAGGGAGAAAAGCAATGGAGAGAGAATACATCCCTGAGGAGCACCAGTGCTAATAGTGAGTGTTACGGATGTGAGTTTCCCCAGTCTCACTAGCTGCTGCCTATCTGTCAGAAAGCTGGTGATCCACCGACAGACTGTGGTTTGCACGGAGAGCTGGGTCAGTTTGGTTAAGAGAAGATCAGGCATGTTGGTATTGTAGGCTGAACTGAAGTCCACAAATAGGATCCTTGCAGAACTCCCAGGTCTGTCAAGGTGTTGCAGGATATAATGCAAAAAATCAGTTTTCGGTCTAGAATTTTGAGCACAAAATAAAGTGCTGTCTTAAAATTTTCATAGACAATGTGCAACTGGCCTTTTCGTCTTTCTGTGACGAAAAACTGCATTTTTCAAAACTGCATTTTGTGTCATGTAATTCATTTGGTCCACGAAATTAAGCATTTTACACTCAACAACCCAGAACACCCTAGCATCATACTGGTGAGTTTCATTTCACTGATCATTTTTTATTATTATTATTCAAATTGGGGTTTAACCTTTGCCAGTTTACTGACATTATCGAGTATGTGTTTGTGAACAGCAAAAACCCCATGCCATACAACTGAATAGGGAAATTAATGTACGGTAGTAGAATACACTGTATTGCACTAGTTGGGTGAAATAATACAAATCTATTCTGTAAAAAACAGACTCACAAGTATGTGGCTGAATTCTTACCGGTTTCATTCAGTATGTGCTGTGAGCCATCACACCGTATAGTGTCACTGGAGGAAAAAAGACAAAGAGAGCACATCAGCTTCATTAACTCTTAATTATTATAAACAAACATACCTGTATGGAAATACACACATATGAGACCTTTTTCAAGTGGAGACTTTGGCTTCTCAGATGTTTCTCCAGTGATCTCGCATGTGTCTCCTCTACAGTTTCACAAGAGATCTCAACATGGTCTCAAACTGTGCTCAGATGTGTCAAGATACAAAAAGTCAAAAGTCAAATCAAAAGTCAGACATTGCATTGAACTCAAACATTTCTCTTCAGATTTTTCCCAGATGAAATGATCTCAGATATGACATCAACATTAATTTAATACCTCTTAATATTATTACTGTATGACAACAATCCTACTCTATGGCAGATGCTGATTATACATATACACTGAAAAAGGTAAATATAGCTGAAAGGATTAAGTACTTTCTACATAGAATAATTTAAAGCGTGATCTTGAAAATATTATGTAAATCTAAATTTTTACTTCAATTCAAACATGTAAAAATGAATGCTCTAGCTAATAAATAAATATTATTCATGATTGTTTATATTTGCAATGTGTCATGTATAAGTACTAAAAGTAGATAACCATGTCATATTAACTAATTTGAGTAAATTTGACAGGTAAATAAAATAAGTACATTTTACTTAGCGTTTTGAAAACGGTGTTCCCAGGATGCGCTTGAATAGTTAATGAGCTTGAATGTTTTCACAATTTGTAAGTTAATTTACACCGTATATATTATTGTTCCCTTTACAAATAACTTCACTAGGATGCTGCACTGAGGAAAGCGCTTTGGGAACAATCCTGCATTGAGACCAGCTGTGAATATGTGTGTAACACGTCAATGAACATTGACCGGAATTTATAGCCTCGGCTGGTGAAATCATTAGATGCACCTGTGGCTGGTCTATAAATAGAGGCGTCACCAGTGTGTTGTCAGATCCTTTTTTTTTTTTTCAAAGAGCCATTCTGTACTGTGTGTTTCACAAGCCTGTCAAACTTTCTATCCTCTGTTAGGAATTAGATTCTGTTAGGCAGTGAACTTTTCTCCTTTCTATTTCCTCTGAAAAAGAAAAAGAAAAAAAAGAATGATTGATAAACAAAACAAGCAGATGATTCTATGGCTGAAACGAACACACACCAGTTTTTGTTTTGTTTGGGGAACAGCATGCTGCTCTTGCGTTGGGGCAGGGCAGGTGCGAGCCTTGCGATCTGTTTACAGTCTAAATGCTTCGCACTCGCCTTGCTTGCTTCCGGGAGTCAGCGCCTACGCTTCATTTGTGGGGCTCTCATATGGATCTGGCTGAGGAGCGAGAGAGGGGTTCGTCTCTTTCGCTTGCTCTCTCCCCAGATCCAGCTGATCCTTGTAAGCCTGAAGCGTGCCTCGGCGCCTCTTCGGTTCACAAGGACACTGAACCTCTGTAAATCCCGCGCATAATAATAAAGAGGCTGTGGAATTAAGAGACAAATGCGAGCATTGCAATCTGCTTTTGGGCAAAATGCTTTGTGCTCACCTCGCTTACTTCCGGGAGTCATCGCCCACATTTAATTCGTGGGGCTCTCGCATGGATCTGGCTGAGGAGCAAGAGACGGGTTCGTCCCTTTCCCTCGCTCTCTCCCCAGACCCAGCTGGTCCTTCCAGTGATCTCGAAGCGCACTTCGGCACCTCTTCGGTTCACAAGGGGGGCGGGGCGCTGAACCTCTGTACATTCCACACACAATAATAAAGCGGCTGAGAAATTACTCGAGGTGATTACTCGGGCTGTGGTCAGACTACAGCTAGACTGGCCACGTGAAACAAGAGACCCTCCCCCAAATGCTCCAAACTACAAGACAAATTTCTGTCTGGTGGCCAAAATAATTAAATAAATAAAAGAGGGAAGGGAACTCTATATCAGTCCCTTCCTTTCTTCTATGACCTCCATAACAAGTATTTTCTATATGGAGGAAACTTTATTCCCATGTCTTTGTGCCCTCGACATTGGTGTATTCAACTATCGTGGGTGCTGAAGCTCGGGGGGTATTCGGTGATGCCGTCGGTAGAAGAGACACCTGCGGGTTTTCTCTCCCCTGGCACGGCATCATCGCTAAAGAGACCTACTCTCCCCACAAAGCTGTGCAGGACCACCTCCACGCTTGTGGGGAAAGCTTATCAGGCAGCAGGTCAGGCTGGTGTTGCCCTGGACACTATGGCAGTGTTACAGGCGCACTAGGCTAATCTGTTGAAGGACCTGAGTGTGGGTGAATCGTGCTCCCCTCATAAAGACTGGGGTCCAGTTCATCACCCTCAGCAGCCCCCAAGACCTCAGGGGCGTGATTTCTAAGAGAAAGAAACCCTGACAGTCTTGTACCCAGCCTTGTGGGGGTAGTTCCCCTCGGGACGGGGCATGTGTATCATCCACTTCGGCCCTCCCGATACCCTCACGGAACCTCTTCACTCCCACCGCCTTTGGTGTTTCGGGTGATAGAGGCTTCCAACAAAAAGTTGGGTGTACCGTTGCTTCGTGCCTTGATCCAGGACACGGAACACTCGACATCCCCTCAACAGGAAGTGTCAGAATTAATACCCATCTCAGAGAACCTGGCAGCGTGGAAACTTCTGTCAGGTATTTCTATGTGGGTCCTAAGAACAGTAGAAAGTGGTTCAATTCACTCGCCTCCCTCCGCGTTTCAATGCTGTTGTTCCCACTACCGTAAACTGGAGTAGGCATTTCTACTGTTGGTAAAAAAAAACAGCGAAATCTCTCGGTCTAGGGGCCATGGGACATGTTCCTCTTCCAGAGAAAGAGTCAGGTTTTTACAGCAAATTGGGGGTTTGCGTCCGATCTTAGATCTTCAAGGCTTGAACTGCTCAGTCAGGGTGTTGAAGTCCAAGATGCTGACTATCAAGACGATCGTGTCACAAGCCCAACATCACATTTGGCTGGTCACCATCGATCTCATGGACACATATCTTCATATAGAGCCACAGCACAGGAAGTTCCTGAGGTTCGCTTTTAGGGGCGAAGCCTTCAAGTATCGGGATCTTCCATTCGGCCTAGCCCTATTAACCTGCACATTCATGAAATGCATGGATGCAGCACTGGCTCCTCTGCGACTCCAGGGCATCCGCATTCTGAATTACATAGACAACTGGCTGATCCTAGTGCAGTTCCAAGATCTGGCAGTTCAGCACATGGATATTGTCTTGACTCATCTGGTTTCTCTGGGTTTGAGACTCAACGTCAAAGAGCATTCTCTCTCCCACCCAGGGAATCACATATCTGGGGGTTATATGGAATTCGGTCACGATGCAGGCATCGTCTCCCACACGAATCGTTTCTATTCAGAACACCCTGAGCAAGGTCAGGCTAGGTCGAGGTGGCACTGCTCATCAGTATCATTGAATACTAGGTCTCATGGCATCGGTGTCCACGGTGATCCCTTCGGACCTTCTGCACATGAGACCATTTCAGCTGTGGCTAAAAGCAAGGGGGTTTTATCTGAGGGCCGGTCCCCTCAGATAAATGGGAGGGTCGTCAGCTCGGTTGTCACAGTAACTGTTTCGAGTTGAAGGCTGTATTTCTGGCCCTGAAATACTTCCCCCAGAGGCTGTCATGTCTTGGTGCGGGTGGGCAATACAGCGGAAGTCTCTTACATAAACCATCAAGGAGGTCCACGTTCATGTCAGCTGAATTTCTGGCACATTGGATTCTCCTTGGGGCCCAGGGCAAGCTCCTGTCACTCAGGGCTATTTATATCCCTGGATGCCCAAATGTGGGAGCAGATTTATTGTCCAGACAGAAAATACTGACGGGGAGTGGAAACTCCACCCCGAGGTAGTGGAACAAATCTGGGTGAGATTTTCCAGGGCAGAAGAGGACCTCTTAGCCTCCTAATGGACAGCGCAATGCCCCCCCTACTCTCTGAGTCACCCAGCCCCCACCTGGGTCTGGACGCAATGGCGCATACATGGCCCAGAATGTGTCTGTTTGCGTTTCCCCCTGTTTCTCTGCTCCCGGGAGTCTTGGCCAGAGTTCGCCAGCAAGGGTCTTGCCTCTTACTGATAGCGCCGTGCTGGCCGAACAGGGTATGGTTCTCGGAGTTAATATCTCTCCTCGACGGCTCGCCTCAGGCGATTCCGCACAGGTAGGACCTTCTTTCTCAGGCACAAGGGACAGCTTTTCATCCCCGGCCCGAACTGTGGAACCTTCGTGTTTGGCCCCTGAGGGGTACCAACTGAGGGACACAGGGCTTTCACCTGAGGTTATCGAGACCATTTTAGTGCCAGGGCTCCTCCCACTTGGAACAAATCTGGGTGAGATTTTAAAGGGCAGGAGAGGACCTCTTCGCCTCTATAATTAGTGCAATGTCTCCTCTACTTCTCCCTGAGTCACCCAGCCCCAAAGGGCTGGACGCGGTGGCGCATACATGGCCCAGAATGCGCCTGTGTGTGTTTCCCTCCACTAGAAGTTACGCCAATAAGTGGGGTGTCTTTGAAAGATGGTCCAGTTAACTGCCAGATTGTTTCAGTTCTGGACTTTCTGCAGGGAAATCTGTCAGCAGGCATTTGTCCCGCTAATCTCAGGGTTTATGTGGCCACCATTTCAGCTTGCCATGCCTTGATGGACGGGGTGCCTTTAGGGAGGCATCCTCTACTCGCTCATTTCATTCATGGAGCCACGCGACTGAGGCCACCTGTTAGGACCAGGACTCCTTCTTGGGACTTAACAGTAGTCCTGGAGGGTCTGGTTGAGACCACCTTTGAACCTCTAGATCCAGCGTCTGACAGACTTCTGACTCTCAAGATGGTCTTTCTTATGGCAATCACCTCTCTTAAGAGGATTGGGGATCTACAGGCCCTGTCTGTTTTGCCGGCCTGTTTAGAGTTTGCCCCAGGTATGGCTAAAGCAATTTTACACCCTCATTCCGACTACCTTCCTAAGGTGCCTTTTTCGACACTACATCCTGTCAATCCTGAAGCTTTCTGCTCCCTGCCGTTTGTAATGCCGAAGCAGGAAAGACTTCACAGAGTCTGTGCCCTTCAGACTTACATCCACCGCACTAGCCAGTGGTGTAAATCAGGGTAATTCTTCGTCTGCCATGGGGGCCGCAACAGGGGGGCGGCCACCACCAAGCAGACTATGTCGCATTGGGTGAGGGATGCCATTGCCCTGGCCTACCAGGCGCGCGGTCAAGTTTCGCCAGTAAATATCAGGGCTCACTCCACCAGAGGAGTCGCCTCCTCTAAAGCCTTGGCTAGAGGGGTCCCTCTGCAGCAAGTTTGTGATGTGGCAGGCTGGTCCTCTCCACACACATTCATTAGGTCTTATAGTTATAGTTTGGATGTTCATGCTACTCCGGGCTCCTACATCCTTGAGTCGACATCTCAAGCTCATGTCTGAGACCTCTCACGTTCTTGTGAGCACATTTCACAACCGTAGGGGTCCGGACAGCCCCAGTGTGGCGGCGTGGGTATTCTCGTTCCCAAAGCACTTTCCTCAGCGCAGCATCCTAGTGAAGCTTTTTTGTAAAGGGAACGTCTCGGGTTATGTGTTGATGCTGCGCTTCTCTACAGCACTGGGACGTCCCAGGACTGCTCTTCAGAAAAAAAAAATCTGACGACACACTGGTGACGCCTCTATTTATAGCCTGGCCACAGGTGCATCTAATGATTTCACCAGCCGAGGCTATAAATTCCGGTCAATGTTCACTGACGTGTTACACACATATTCACAGCTGGTCTCAATGCAGGATTGTTCCCAAAATGCTTTCCTCAGCGCAGCATCTCATTCCGCTTTTATCAGGGAACAAGGGTTACAACACGTAACCCAAGACGATTTTGCAGTTAAGTTTAGTGATGTTTTGTGAAGTTTTTTTCTATTCAAATGTATCTGTTCATAAGCAAAAAATACATAAATAAATAAAATTGAAGTACCATGTACATCAGATTTATAAATAAAAGTTACTGAAAATGTACTCACTTTAAGATTTTATTTAATTTTATACCATTTTAATTTTCTGTGTGCAAAAACTAAATTAAAATTAAGTAAATTTCACTAGTCATTTTTTTCAGTTTTCTTGTAATTAATTAAATAAGGAAAAGTACAAAGATTTAGTATTTTATCCAGTATCTGTGTGTGCTATGCTGTGTGCTATTAGCTTAGAACATGTTAATGTCAGAATTAATATTTCACTGGATAAAATGTGTTTGAGCATGTATGAGAGAGAAATTTTTGGAAGCAAAGAAGATAGATGCGAGAGAGACAGAGAGAGAGAGAGAGAGAGAGAGAGAGAGAGAGAGAGAGAGAGCAACAGAGGAAGGGGGCTGGAGAAAGAAAAACAGGATGAGATACATTTTTCATCTCTCTTTCCCAAAACATCCATTTATCCATTCCTTTCACTCTGACACAAGCTGAGTGCCTAATGTCCATTGTGTCTGAGTGTGTGTGTGATATTATAGCATGTTGCTTTGTTTAAGCTGACTTCTCATACGTATCAACTGGAATACTGTACTTCAACATTTTCTGAAGAAAATGTCAGAGGTGATTCTGGTACTGTGAGTGGCACTAAATGTGCTTTAAATGTTCTTTCAAACAGATTAGTTTTAAATCAACAAAACTGACCTCCCTAGAGTCCCTACCCTAAACTGAAACCTAAACCTAACCAGTAGTGTCAGACAAAGCAAATGTGAGATGAAAAACAAAACCATGTCATTTTGTGTTGCTTCTATGACACTTTGGGCTTATATGTCGACTTATGTGCTCTTCAAGACTCGTACCCTGGTCCTTTACATTACAAGTGCAATGCTCATTCAGTTGAGCTAATGTGCAATTTTATCAACTCAAACAAGTTTGTAAATGTAGTTGCTGATGTAATGAAAATGTTGAAAACTGTGTGAGAAACAGGGTGAAAAATAAGTGTTTATGAATTGATAATCTGTCCTTTTACTCGTGATTTGTGTGAAAGAGAATAAAAGTCACTGTTGTAGCGCCTCTAGTGTCACCAGGAATCACCAGGAAACACCAGACACGATACATACAACAAGCCACGTAAAAAACATTTTGCATAAATTTAGCTATAGAAACAGTATTTTATGAGACCAGGATGTAGCTATGAGGTTGTTAAGGTGCTATATGTGGTTCCCCTTCTGTCACTCGCTCAACGTCGGAGTTGAATTACTCTGCCAGCCATTCGTCTCTCACTCTTACGAGCTGTTGGTTTCTATGGCGCATTACAGCGGTTCTCCCCCTCTCGCACTGGTGTTGTGCAGAGAAACACCCTGGGTGCTTCAGCAGCATCTCCCACCCTCAGGTGCAGTAGCCTAGTCGCAGGCTGACGCGGAGCCATGCTTGCTCGGGCAGCCGCGAGTGTCGGGCTGGAATGGAACCCTCCACTCCCCCCTGAACCCTCGTGGCCATTCTTTTCTTCCCGGAAATGCATGAGGAGCTTACGCGGTGATGGCGGGCACCATTTACTGCCCGAACCCAATTGGTGAACTCCTCTGCTCTCACTACCCTCATTGTTGTGGTGGCAAGGGGGTACTCGGCGATTCCTCAGGTGGATCAAGCAGTCGCGGTACACTTGTGCCTGCAGAGCACTGCCACCTAGCAGAGTCATCCGAGGCTCCCGTCCAGTGCCTGTAGGCTTATGTCATCATTGGAAGCTAAGGCCTACAACACTGCTGGACATGCCGCCTCCGCTCTGCATGCCATGGCACTCCTGCAGGTGCACCAAGCCAAGGCACTTAATGAACTGCACAAGGGTAGTCCTGACACGGGACTAATGCAGGAACTGTGCTCTGTGACCGATCTTGCCCTCTGGGCGACAGTCACGGCGCGGTCTCTCGGGCTGGCAATGTCCACCTTGGTGGTCCAGGAACACCACCTTTGGCTCAACCTGGTTGAGTCGAGAGGCGACACCATCAGAGACTTCGCCCGGCAGTTTTCGACGGTGAGGAAGCAGACGGAGGCTATGCAACAAATCCTGCCCTGCTGCGGCTCAAGATCCCACACCCCGTCTGCTCGTCGCCAATAGGCATTCTCCTGCAGAGGTAACACCATCTCTGCCACAGCCTGCACCAGTGGGCTGGTCTCGGCATACAGCCACCTGCAGGAAGCAGACGCCACCCATCTCACGGCCAGCCGCCATGAACCAGAGGAAGGCATCGAAGCACCAGTGAGACAGGCTGAAAACAAAGTCCAAAATCTGCAATTCGGGAGCTGGTAAGAAGACCACTATGTCTAATCCATATTTCCCTTTTATTTAGATTTTGCCGCATGCCAAACAGGCTAAGGTACACACTTTCTCAAGAAAAGAGCAGTTTCCTCACTTCCAGGGCCCTATTCTCGGTGTCCACAGCAGTCAATATCACAACCGCTGGGCACCGTTTCTTTCCAGCAGGTTTGGCGCCTTGGATGCGGGTCTCCCGCACAGCTGTGGCACAACTCCGCCCCTGATGTGATGGCCTTCATGGGTTACGAGGATGAAATTCTTCCTCTCCCATCCCAGGCTGTTCCGGGAGCAGTCCGAAGGAGCCAGGTAAGTGCTTTGATGTCCCTGGACTTGGCACGGCCACAAGTAGCACCTTAGGCTCTGCCCCACCTGCCGGTACATCCAACATGATTGTTCCCTTGGTCCCCTTCACATGGAGCTTGGTGGCATGGCTCACACTCCCCAACCCGTCCCAGTGGCTGATCAGGACTGCCTGACTCGGCTATGCGATTCAGTTCACCAGGCACCCGCCCAGGTTCAATGGCGTCCGCTTCACTGCGGTGAAAGGCAAGAATGCCGCTGCCTTGCGCTCAGAGATCGCCTCCCTCCATAGCAATCCCAGAGGCACCACTGCTGTTGCCACTCTAAGCTTCCCTAAGAGCCTCGTTAAAGTAATGCAACACTGCGTGTGGTCCACCTGAAGACGTTTCACCGCTGTCAGAATTGAACGTACACTCTCCTGTGTGGGGGAGGCCAGCATCGTGGGAGAGTTGAGTGTCAGACCTATAAAATGGGTCAGCTAAGTTGGGACAAGCCTGCATTTGTAATTTGGTCCAGAAACTGGTGATTTTGATCCATTGCCTGCTGTGGTGATGCTTGACAGACAAGCCAATCATCCAGATATGGCAACACTCTCATGCCACTACTTTGTAGTGGTTTCAGTGCAGCCTGGATACACTTCAAAAACACCCTCGGTGCTAGAGAGAACAGGAGAGCTATGAACTGAAATATTTGACCCAGAAATGAAAAACAAAGGAATTGCCTGTGTTCCGGAAGAATTGAAATATGAAAGTAATCTATCGTCATGAACCAATATTGAAGCATAATGGCCCAAAAAACATCTGCCATGTGCAACATTTGGAATGGCAGGAACTACAGAAAACAATTTAAATTCCTTAAATCTAAGATCAGCCAAAACCTGCTGTCTTTCTTTGTGACCAGAAAATAAGTGGAAAAGAATCCACCTGCGGCAGGGATGAACTTGGGGGTTGACAAGTTCTATTGCTCTTTGAGCAGCAACACCTGAACTTCATGTGCAAAAGCATCTACCTGACATGGATCGTGAACTACTGTGATTCTCACGCCAGTGTGTATGGGAGGGTCGATGGAAAAACTGTGTGCGATAGCCTCTTGAGAGAGTAGTCAGGTTTGTTGTAATTGATCCCTGATAAACCAGCTGACTCTCCGAAAAACAGCCCACAGTCGAACTAAACATGACAGTGCTCCTGTCTGTGCTTTTCTGCAGAGATAGGGGGTGATGGTGAAACAGATGAGGAGGCTTAAATGTAAGTTTTGCACCAACATTCTGATAGCGAGCAATAGAGGTAAGTGCCCTTGGGCATGAACCTGTACCTACACGACCTGTACCTACACGTTGGGAACAAGTCTCTGAGACTGAAAGACGCTTCCTGTGCTGCCAGTCCGAAGATTCTACTAGGTACTAGCGGCAATGGTCTCAAGTTGTTCCAACAGACCTCTGGCAAAGGGGACTGGCCCAACCAAACCTAGTGCTGTGCTTGCACTAGAGTGCCCAAAGCTGTGCCGCAGTGGTTGGCAATGACACCCATTACCTGCAACGCAAGTCAGATTTATCATCAAAGGGTCAGATTATGTTGCGCTCAAGGAGGAGTGCAATGCAACAAGCATGTGAGCCAAAAAATTATAAACATGACCAAGACATGCTATAGAGTTTTATGCCAGTGACAGCAGTTCATTTGTGCACCTGCACTTGATGGTGGGGCAGTGTATGGTCTCACGGATTGCCTCATCATGACACAATGAGAGCCGCAACACTGGGTTCTACAGGTGGCATGCTGCCAAGACCCACTGCCTCCTGGTCCTGCTTCACAGCTAGTGTGCAAGCCAGTTGATCAGGACATGTGGCCTTTGATTAATTCTGTAATGCAGAAGACACCTATATGGATGTAAAATCCCAGCACTGAGATATCATAAATGAGGCTCTTTTTGCACAACGCAGAAAAACATTCTCAGAGCCCACTGCTGGTTGTGGGGGATACAGATTAATATGGGCAAGCATCGCTTTCAACTTTCCCTACAAGGATGTTACCACTGAAGGTGACCCACCTGATTTGACAGACACATTATCACTGAGTTTATCAGAGTGGTATGACTGGGCTGCAGGCAGACTTTCACCAATCTCTTAGGTTGCAATCGGAATTGCATCCACTGACATCGCATCTAACTCCTGTTCTGCATGCATAGTTGGTGATGATGGCATGCATGATTCAGGCTCCACTTTGTCATGTGCCTCTGTTGTAGTCTGAGCTCTAGCCAGGAGTGGCACTAAAAGTCCTACAGCAGAAGACATCTGTTCCACTTTGCGCGCTAAATCAGAAGATTACAATTTTTTATTCCTTTTGTCATGCTGAAGTGTTTGCTTAAGCTTATGATCAGAAATAGGGAGGCTCGAAGAAAACGGCAAATACTGAGATTCCAGACCTGCCAGTCGTGCTTGATGCGTGGCAAGAGGCATTATGGAGCATGGGTAAGATATGGCATCTTTAAGATGGTTCACACTAAGACAGGCAGGGCACTGATTATGTCCATAAATGATATCCATCACATGAGGGCATGCAGAACATATAGATATATTCATACTGACTTCAATACTCACCTAAAAGCAATTCAGCACTCGTTAACAACACTCAAGTTTCACGTCCAGTGAGAAACAAACAATGATCCTGCACTCATTAAACCTAGGCAGTCAGGGCTTCAGAGTGTATGTGTTTACAAAGGTACAAACTTACATGCAACCAGAAGTTTGAAACCTTTCAGAAGGTTTTGTTTACCGGAGAAAAAGCTCGAAAACAGAGTTTCCCGATCCCGAGCAGCGAATCCTGGAGAAAACCGCTCACAACCCAGTTTTCTCCGGTCGCTAGTGGCACTTCACTGAGAAAACTGCTCATAATCCAATCCGTAAACATGACGTAAACAGCACTCTTCAAAAACGAATTGCACAAAATATCATCACAATCGATTCCGTCAAGCGAGAATGTAGAGATTGAGCTGATGTGTTATGGGATTTTATAGCTAAAAACACATCATGCGTCACAGGGTGACACTTTTCTAATTCGATTCTCTGTCAAAGTGCAAGAGTTTTCCTCTAGTGCTTTCAATACTGCCTCTAGAGGACCGGAACAAAAAAGAAATAGAACTACATGTAGCTTCCTTTAGTTCATGTAAGCTGATCCAATAAAACCAGTAAGTAATCCAGTAACATAAACAATGACAAGCACAATTCAGAGTTTGCATTTTCCCTCTAAAATTACATTTTTCCTTTACTGTTTGGGTTTGGGGGTAGATTTAATGAAAAATGCATCATTGTATTACATAATTTATAACTCACTTTTTCACCTGGAAACAAGCTCACAGGAGCCCATACAATGATGTCAACAACACTTCAAATTTCAGCCAGTTTCAGTAACTACAGACAGATTTCAACTGAAGAACTTTTGATGTACTATTGCTGAATTCACAGTGTGATCTGTCTGTAGACTAATGAAATATATTACTTGGCAGTAGATTTGTTTAGTCTGATTATTATGATGAATAACTATAGCTATTTACTGAACATTGATGTCTTTTATCACAGAATTATTTGCAGCCGTTTCATAAAAGCCCAAGAACATCCCTTACTGTGGTAAAATCACTGTACCATGTGGCCTCAATTGGCATATTGGTTTATTTAGCATGTGTGTTACTTTGTTTCCTTGCTATAACAAAATATTGAAATTCACATGTTTAAATTTTGACATTTTTAATCATTTCCAACTGTACAGGTGTGTGTGAGAGAGAAACACTGACAGAAGTGCATTTGTGAGACAAACAATGAGAGAACTGACTGTGTGCTGAAGCATTATACTGTATTCAACACACCAAATCCACATACACAGTTATTTAGGTCACAACAATACATCAGCTCACAGTCAATTATACACTGTTGTGTGTGTGTGTGTGTGTGTGTGTGTGCGCATGTGGTGTGTATGTGAATGTGTGTGTGTGTGTGTGTGTGTGTGTTATGCCAGTCAGTGTGGCCATGTGGTTTAGATTCAGTCGACTGGCTTCACAGCATGTATATTTCCAGAAAATAAAACCTTAAAAACACACAAATGTATTTAGTTTACCTGTTCTATCTATTTATCTATCTATCTATTGTTGAGGCCCTTTGTAGTGAGTAAACTACAGAGTTTATCCACATGCAGAACTATATATTCTGCTTTATTGTGGTATCATTGATTTAAGATAAAACCACCCATAAAATGTGTGATTTCGGATTTGTTGGTTTGAAGTGATGGGCTGACAATCACAGGAAGATGCAGAAGTCAAAAGTGCACAAAATGTCCCAGATTACCCTTATTTGTCCTAGTTAACTGATTACACAGTATGATTGCATCATCACATTGTCCATTTCCCCTTCAAACCCTCTGACACATTGCCAGTTTGCGTTTTATTGGACACTGTACAACTGCTGTCGCCCTCAAAACCACATTCATAACGCATTCAACTTCCTTAATGTGATGTATTTCAGTGAAAAACTGAATTCAGCAATATGACACAGGAGGCTGTGCTATATTGTAAATTTATACTATGGTCTATTCAAATACTCAGTACTGATTGTCTGGAATGTGTGAGTTAAAACCGTTTAATGCACAGTCAGTTTTAATCACATTCTATATGAACAACCTGGAGCTGAACACGCTCAAAACAGTGGATATGATTGTGTACTTTAGAAGGAACACCCCAACATTGACCACTCACCATTCTAAACAGCACTGAGGCAGCAGTGGAGTCATTCAGGTTCCTGGGCACTACCATCTCATGGGACCTGAGGTGGGAGACCCACATTGTTCTACTTGGCAGTCATTGAGACTGTCCTCTGCACTTCAAAAACTGTATATGAAATCGGACATCAGAAGACTTCAAAGGACAGTTTGGACTGCTGAGTGCTATTGGTTGCCCCCTGCCCTTCCTTCAAGAACTATACACTTCCAGAGTGAGGAAAAGGCCTGGAAAAATCACTCTGGACCCCACTCACCCAGCCCGCTAACTCTGTTGAACTGTTGCCTTCTGGCCGAGCACTGAGCACCAGAACCATCAGGCACAAGAACAGTTTTTTTTCAGTCAGGCTATCCATCTCATGAACAGTTAAAAACTATACTATAATTACATGCAATACACAGCCTAGTCAATTATATTATTTAACATATCCTAACTCTTCTGCATTACATTACATTCCCCACTGTATTTAACAGATTTGTTTTTGTGCATGCAATACGTATTTTTGTCTTATTGCGTATTTCTATATATACTTATATTTCTATTTTTTTATTGTCTTTTATTGTCTAAACCTAACCCTAACACTTGTTGTATTGTTTGTGCATTGGAAGCTTCTGTCACCAAGAACAATTCCTTGTATGTGGAAGCATACTTAGCAATAAAGCTCATTCTGATTATGATTCTGAATATAGTGTATCAAGTCTGATGAATCTCAGAGTTGGGATTAACCATCACATCACAACACAACATCAAGTCATGCAATGCCATCTTTAAATCAACTGAGAAGTGCTTCAGTAAACACAGAAAAGTCACCAGTGTTCATCAGCCCCGTATTACTAAGTCTGACCTGAAGATAATTAGAAATGAACCTGAACTTTCCTTTTACACACTCATAAGAGTTGTCAGGACAGTATGGTTTGACATTCAGCTATGTTTTTCACAGAGGTGAGAGAAGAATACTACCAATCAAAGGTGTCTTTCGCTGTCCGGCAAGATGTGGCAAGAAGATTTATTTGTAATATGATAAACATCAGCTAATATTGCTGCGCTGCTCAGGGCACACCCGCTAGAGGGTGACGCATGATCACACATCGCTGACTGAAGTGCTGAATGAAGACTGGTTTATAAAACACAGCCTTTTACAGTTAGTAAAAGTAATCATGAAAGGCCATTTCATGCTTTAATTCTTAATTTAATCAATCGTGCAGCATTAATGGATACCATACTAATGTCTCAGAGGTCAAAGTCTGCAGGTTTCAAAGCGTTTTGGATGGTTTTACCCTCATCATGTACTGTAAGTGCCATGGTCCCACTTTATTTTAGGTGTCTTTAACTACTATATATTAACATTAAAATACATACAATATAAGGTACTTATTGTGTAACTATATGTTGTTTCAAGATTCACATTTGCTTCTAATGAGGTTGAGGTACTACCCATAATTATATAAGGATTAGGGTTTAGTTTTGGTTAGGTTTTAGGGAAAGGGTTGGGGTAGGTTAGGGTTAGAGGTAAGGTTAACAGTATACCTATGGATTAGGGTTAGGGTTCATTATTGCAGGTACTTTAAATGTTAGTACGATGAAAACGCACGTATGCACATAATAATTACATTGTATCAAATGCTTAAGTACACAGTAGTTAAAGACATAATATAAAGTGGGTCCAGTGCCACTTTCACAACTGTCACGTCTGCAACGCTGGTTTTTCCCCATGAATGTGAAAAGGATATGATATTACATGTTCTTATCAGTGCCAACCCTTCTACCTTATATGGCAGAGTTTTTACTCTGAGAGTGTGGCCTCTTTTTTATTTAATTAATTCAAATAAATGTAATATTATCACTCTACTTTATCTCTGTGTCTGATTTAGAACAGGCAGAAATCTTGATCTAATGACCTGTAGATAAAGTTAACCATTATTTTAATTCTTCCAGTCAAAATTTGCTCTGCAAAAATCGATGACAGCTGTAAAAGTGCGACCATAGTTTAAGCGAGATAATCCACGAAGAACTACCCAATGCGAAGCAAATCTTCTAACTGGTTTAATGACACCTAACTGTGGAATATCCCTAACATATTCCTTGCTAAATGGTGTATTCAGGCATGATTCACAAAATATTAGAATGCATTGTTGCTTTTATTAAATAGTCAAAGATCATAACTGGATGCTACTCATTTAATTAAATGTGCAACATACAGTAATGTGCCAAATATACTATAATAATAATATCAATAATCAATAATATAATTGATCTTATCCTTTGGATTTCAATGGATCACATGGTCATTCAGATTGATATGATTGATTAATGTTACTTTTCTCTGCCCACACAGCCTTGGTGACATCAGTTGAAAACAGTGTCAGAAATGAATGGGGGCTAGGGGCAAAACAATTATTCAATTGGCATGAAGGACTTGATAACAGTTCTGTTTAATAAGCTCCTCATACTGTAACAAATCAGAAGGCTGAGGCAGATCCATTTGCAACAAGTTTAATAACTGAAAGAGCAGGTAAAAAGGAAACACAGGAATTCTTGATGGGGTGCGCTGAAAAGCCGAGTCGAACCAGATAGGAGGTGGAAGGCAGGCGGCGAGCGTGCAGAACCAGGGACAGGCTAAGAGTTCAGGGCAGGCGGCTAGTGTTCAGTACCAGGGACAGGCTTAGAGTTCAGGGCAGGCGGCTAGTGTTCAGTACCAGGGACAGGCTTAGAGTTCAGGGCAGGCGGCTAGAATCAGAATCCGGATCAGGCTGAGGGTCGAGAGGCAGGCTTCAGGCAATCAGAGAAGTTTGAATAGCGAGGGTCAGAAACAAAGGCTAACTAGATCACAAAAACAGCTCGGACATGCACACTAGAGAGGCAATACTTCGCACAGGACGCTCAGTTAATGAGGCAGATAAAGGCTGAGAGATGAGTTGTAATACAGAACAGGTGATGGGTAATCACAACGCAAATGATGTATACTAATGGGAAAGTATGCAACCCACTAGAACTCAGGAGAGGGCGCTCGTGGTTGAGAGATGACAGAATCAGGAAGACTGGGCGCCGTAACAGAGCCCCCCCCCTGCGAGCGATTCCTGGCGCGAGGATGCTGAGGACGGCGGGGTCTGCCACAAGCACGGGGTGCAGGCTTGTCAGGATGCTTGCGGTGAAACTCTTGAGTGAGCAAGGGATCCAGGATGTCATCAGAATTGACCCAAGACCGTTCCTCTGGACTGAAGCCCTCCCAGTCAACCAGATACTGCAGGAATCTCCCACGACGTCTGGAATCCAGTAGCTGGTGAACACGGTAGGTTTCCTCACCCTCCACAATGATGGCTTGGGGGGGACTGTTCTGCATTGACTTGTGAATGCTGTTCCAAGGAATTTCCCCCTGCCTCTTCAGAGGGGGGCCTGGCGGGTTTAAGCAGTGAGGCGTGGAACGTGGGAGATATACGCAGATACCTGGGCAGAGCTAGACAGAAGGACACAGGGGTTATCTGACGTAAAACCTTGTAAGGTCCCATGAATCTTGGGCTGAGCTTCTTGCAAGGAAGTTTTAGTCGAAGGTTACGAGTGGATAACCATACCCATTGACCTGGCCGATACTCTGGGTTGGGACGGCGGTGACGATCAGCCTGCCTCTTGCCACGATTGACCGCCTGTTGAAGATGAGTGTGAGCCAGGTTCCAGGTCTCCTCGCTCCGGTTAAGCCAATCATCAACTGCGGGCACGTTAGTGGGCTCACCAGACCAAGGAAAAAGGGGTGGCTGGAATCCGAGGATACACTGGAACGGAGTCAAGCCCGTGGAGTGTTTCCGGATGGAGTTCTGAGCGTATTCCGCCCACATCAGGTACCGGCTCCAGTCCCTCTGATGGAGTTGACAGTAGGATCGGAGGAAACGGGAGATCTCCTGGTTGAGTCGTTCGACCTGACCGTTGGCCTGCGGATGGTAGCCGGAGGTAAGACTCACATTGACATGGAGCATCTGGAAGAAAGCAGACCAAACTCGGGACGTGAATTGAGGACCCCTGTCCGAAACAATGTCTTCGGGCAAACCATAAAATCGGAAAACCAGGTTACAGAGGTGTTCAGCAGTCTGTAGGGCTGTGGGAAGCTTACTGAGGGGTATGAGGCGGCAGGCCTTGGAGAAGCGGTCGATAACGGTAAGAATGGTGGTATGTCCGTCTGATGATGGCAAATCCGTAATAAAATCAATGGCAATGTGGGACCAGGATCGTAGTGGTATTGGTAGTGGCTGGAGAAGTCCGGCAGGCAAGAGATGGGAAGCTTTCTGAGTGTTACAGGTTATGCATTGCTGAACGAACCGACTGGCATCCTGGGATAGAGTTGACCACCAGTAGCGATTCTGAAGAAGGTGGATGGTGGTGGTTATACCTGGATGTCCGGAGCTGGGCAGAGCATGAACATGCTTAAGCACCTTTTCTCGGAGGGCTTCGGGTACATGGAGCTTTCCCAGGGGACACTCGGGAGGGGTCTCGGTGTCAGCGTTGTGTGGGACTGACTACAATATCTGGATTGAGAATGGTTTCTGGGGTCTGGATGGTCACTTCTGAATCAAATTGACGAGACAAGGAATCCGCCTTAGTATTCTTCGAGACCGGACGATAGGTGACTGAGAACTGGAAGCGTGAAAAGAACAAGGACCACCTGGCCTGACGGGGATTCAGCCTTTTCGCCATGCGCAAGTACTCCAGGTTCTTGTGATCAGTCAGAACAATGAATGGATGTTTGGAACCCTCCAGCCAGTGCCTCCATTCCTCAAAAGCTGCCTTCATGGCTAGTAACTCACAATCACCCACATCGTAATTTCTCTCCGCAGGACTGAGCTTCCTGGAGTAATAAGCGCAGGGGTACAACATGGGAGGTGAACCTTGACGCTGAGACAGCACCGCACCCAGACCGGTATTTGAGGCATCCACTTCAACTATAAAAGGTGACTCTGGATCGGGGTGATGTAGGATGGGAGCTGTAGTAAAGGCCTGTTTGAGACGGTTAAAAGCCCGAGTGGCCTCATCACTCCAGGGCAGACGAGAGGTACCTTTGCGAACCAGCGCGGTCAGGGGTGCCGCCACCGTGCTGAACCCTCTAATAAAGCGGCGATGAAAATTTGCGAATCCCAGGAAACGCTGCAGTTCCATCAACGTAGAGGGTTGGGACCAGTTCACCACAGCTTTTACCTTCCCCTCCTCCATCGCCACACCTCCTGGACTGATGATGTAGCCCAAAAAAGAGATAGAGGTTTGGTGAAAGTCACACTTCTCGATCTTAGCGTAGAGCTGGTGCTGGATGAGCCTCTGAAGCACCGCACGGACGTGCTGGACATGAGCTTCTAAAGAGTCTGAGTAAACCAGGATGTCGTCGATATAGACGATAACGTGGCGCTGGAGCATGTCCCTAAACACGTCATTAATGAAGGATTGGAACACTGCTGGACTGTTGGAAAGCCCGAACGGCATGACCAAGTATTCGTAGTGCCCTGTACACGTTGAAAAAGCTGTCTTCCACTCATCCCCTTCGC
The DNA here is from genome assembly GCA_032164185.1 of Moxostoma hubbsi. Taxonomy (NCBI): domain Eukaryota; kingdom Metazoa; phylum Chordata; class Actinopteri; order Cypriniformes; family Catostomidae; genus Moxostoma; species Moxostoma hubbsi. The sequence continues at coordinate 4,856,843 of JAVLUX010000221.1, forward strand.
GGATTCAGACCAGATTGTAAGCACTCCGCAGGTCCAGCTTGGTATAGTACCTTGCTTTGTGGAGCAGCTCCAGGGCAGCTGGTACCAGGGGCAGTGGGTAGCGAAACTTGACGGTACAATCATTGAGCACTCTGTAATCAATACATGGCCGGAGTCCTCCATCCTTCTTCTGGATGAAAATAAAAGCCGGCGGATGCGGGAGATGTGGATGGTCGAATGAAACCCTTGGCGAGCTCCTCCTCAATATATTTCTGCATGGCTTCAGTCTTGGGCTGGGACAGAGGGAAGATACACCCCTTAGGTGGCGTGGCGTCTGGTAGGAAGTCAATGGCGCAATCATAAGAGCGATGAGGTGGTAGCTTAGTGGCTTTAGATTTGCTGAAGGCCTCCGATAAGTCGTGGTACTCAGTGGGCAGGCGATTCAATACAGTGTCATCAGGGAACTCCTGGATGCTCCTTAAGGTAAGAGGTTGGACCGAGGACAGGCAGTTGGTAAAGCAGTTTCTTCCCCAGCTAATGATCTGACCGGAGGTCCATTGCAGGAGTGGGTCATGCTTACGGAGCCAGGGTAACCCCAAAATCACAGGAGTGTGAGGAGCATGAAGGATATAGAACTGAATCAATTCGTTGTGTAGCAGCCCGGTGCACATGTGCAGTTCCTGAGACAAGTGAGTGACGTGGCCGGTACCCAGCGGTCTACCATCAACAGCCTCGACAGAAAGGGGAGAAGTGCATGGAATTAGTGTAATCTTGTGAAATTTAGCAAATTCCTGAGACATGAAATTCCCAGCAGCGCCTGAATCCAACAGAGCAGACGTAGAAACAGATTTTCCATTGACAGATAATTCAATAGGAACTTCTACACATGATTTCGGATTTAAACAATCAAGAGATAAACTCACCGCAGCACTCTCTCTTTTAGTAGATCGATGAGGGCAGTTCAGACGAAAATGACCGGCCTCACCACAGTATAAGCATAGCCTTCGGGATCTGCGACGTTCTTTCTCCTCTTCTGTTAAATGAAAAGAGTTTATTTGCATGGGTTCACTTCAGTAGGCATGGGACTGAGGTACCGTGGCACAGGAAGTCCGTGAGAGGAAGTAACAGAGCGCATGCCAGCGCGACGTGAGCTCATCAGATTATCAATCTGAATGGCGAGTTGAGCGAACTGGTTGAAATTCCTTCCCTCATCGCGGCAAGCCAGCTCAGCCTGTAACTCGTGACTCAACCCACGCCGGAAAATCACCTTAAGAGAGTTATCAGTCCAGTTAGTTTGCGCGGCGAGAGTGCGAAATTCTAGTGCATACTCAGCGGCTGTATTGCGTCCTTGCGAAAGCTCTAGAAGCAGATCATCCGCTCCCTTCCCGCCTTTGGAGTGTTCGAAGACGGCTCGGAATTCCTGAAGAAACTCGTCGTATGAGCAAAAAGCAGATCCATCCGTTCTCCATACGGCCGTCGTCAAGTCCAGAGCGTGGCCGGTCAGCAGGGAGGAGACGAAGGAGATCTTGTCGGTGTCCGAAGGACGGGGTGAAGGCTGCTGGCTCAGAAACAGAGAACATTGAAGGATGAATCCCTTGCATTTACCTGGATTACCATCAAACTTCTCAGGTAACGCGAGTCGAGGGCTCGCGGCGGTCGGAAGATGAGACATAGGCGCAGGAGACGGAGAAGCTGACCCGGACGAGGCATCCGAGGAAGAGGTTCGTAGAGCTTGCATAGCCTTTACCAGTTCTTCCATTACTGCTGTGAGACGTGTCAGCTGATGGTGATGAGAAGCCAGTTGCGAAGCTTGTGCGCTGAATGGCGCGGAAAATGCAGACATAGTTGCTGGATCCTCGTGTGGCGAAGTATTCTGTAACGAATCAGAAGACTGAGGCAGATCCATTTGCAACAAGTTTAATAACTGAAAGAGCAGGTAAAAAGGAAACACAGGAATTCTTGATGGGGTGCGCTGAAAAGCCGAGTCGAACCAGATAGGAGGTGGAAGGCAGGCGGCAAGCGTGCAGAACCAGGGACAGGCTTAGAGTTCAGGGCAGGCGGCTAGCGTTCAGTACCAGGGACAGGCTTAGAGTTCAGGGCAGGCGGCTAGCGTTCAGTACCAGGGACAGGCTTAGAGTTCAGGGCAGGTGGCTGGAATCAGAATCTGGATCAGGCTGAGGGTCGAGAGGCAGGCTACGGGCAATCAGAGAAGTTTGAATAGCGAGGGTCAGAAACAAAGGCTAACTAGATCACAAAAACAGCTCGGACATGCACACTAGAGAGGCAATACTTCGCACAGGACGCTCAGTTAATGAGGCAGATAAAGGCTGAGAGATGAGTTGTAATACAGAACAGGTGACGGGTAATCACAACGCAAATGATGCATACTAATGGGAAAGTATGCAACCCACTAGAACTCAGGAGAGGGCGCTCGTGGTCGAGAGATGACAGAATCAGGAAGACTGGGCACCGTAACACATACCAAATATGGAGAAATGCTGTCATCTCCTCCTCTTTGTCGTTGCATTATATTAGTTTTGAAGGCTATCATATTTTAACTTAATAGACAAAATATGTGAATGAGAAAAATGGGATTGCGGAATATGTTTGTCACAATGCACTTTATGTAGAGATTATTGAAACATGTCTGCTGGCATTACAATTTAAATATTCCCAAATGAATTGATATTGAGTCTAATAAAACTGGAATCAATATGAATCAAATTAAAATGGGAAATCAAAGTCAATAACCAGCCCTACAAATATTAGTTGGTTAATTGACATTATTCAAATTAAAACAATTGATTAAATTAAAGTATTTGACATCAATGGATGACACAAAGCCATTTTGGAAGTTATAAAAGAATATGGGGGGATGCCCCTGTAAATTAAATATAGCCCCCCTAATGGAAAAATTTTTGACCCTGGTTGAAAAAGAAAGTAATTTGTAAAGTGGAGCAAGTTATTCTATTTGGATGAAAGATTTATTTGTAAAATACATTTATATTCTGTAAAATAATATGCACTGATGACTCACACACACAATAAGACCAGGAACATTGAACTAGTACATTTTTATTTCTGTTTCTGATGTCTCTGTCCGCCTGTGTGTGTGTGTGTGTGTGTGTGTGTGTGTGTGTGTGTGTGTGTGTGTGTGTGTGTGTGTGTGTGTGTGTGTGTGTGTGTGTGTGTGTGTGTGTGTGTGTAAATGCAGGGCTTGGGATACATTACAGTTTCTGCCATATATGAGCTCTGTAAAAGCATTTCATTAGTCTGATTCTGATAAGCAGCCATCAATCCACTCTAAATCTAATCACACACATACAAACACACACACACACACACACGCACACACACACACACACACACACACACACACAAACACACACACACTGAAGCACTCATATGGACAAAGAGCCACATATGTAACTAGTGCACAAACAGAGGTATTTCTGTAAATGCTCTCTTTTAGACTTGGACAGAGACATTAGACTCCAGAATGAGATCAATAATGCAGTGTATAACTCCTGATTAATTCTGCTTTCACACACTGCAAATATAATTTTCTTAATCAGTGTTTGTGTCTTGTACAGAAATACATGTAGTTGAGAAACAGGATTGTATTATTAAGGGCTGTTTTCAGGGAATACTGTGAGTTGAGAGGAGCAATCAATAAGTCAAACAAATGTTTGTGAAATATATTGAAAAAAGTGAGACTTTGCATATAAAGTCTGGTATCGACTCACAATCTTTATCAACAAGTAACACAGCAGTATTTTTTGAAAAGTCTGCTGCACTCGAGGAAAGTGTTTCTATCTTTTCAATTTTATTTTCATGATTTCTACAAGTTGTAATAATGGAAATATAAAAGCAATATTTTCGAAAAGAACAAAAACTGGAAATAAATTATGTGGGCCCTAATGTATTGGAAAAAATCCATGAATTAATTTCAAAGGTACCTGTATATATTTTTAGGGTTAAGCTTTAAATCGAGGCACTTTAAATCGACTGCCACTGTACTGAAAGACATACATCATATTTTTATTCAGCAGAAGAAAGAGAACTCCAATTTCTAGTCTAGCGTCATTGTTTTCTAAGGTATGCGGTACCAGAAAGCGTTTTCCATGGAGGAAATCAAGTTTCAGTGTGGATGTAAATGTAGCCAAATGAAAACAGATGTGTGGATGTGGCAAAAGTCACATGGGTTTGAAACAATATGAGGGTGGGTAAATGACAGAATTGTAATGAACCCACTTAAGTACAACTACTATATACTTTTATATACAGTACAGAATTTTTTACAATGTGATTTAGCAATTATGCACTACCGGTCGAAAGATTTGAAACACTTATTCTTTATTATAATTTTTTTTTCACATTTTAAAATAATAATGACCTCTTGACATTTTCTCCAGCAACTTCTTGAGGAATCACCCTGAGATGATTTTAAACAGTATTGAAGGAGTTCACATCTATGTTGGGCACTTATTGGCTGCTTTTCTTTATTATTTGCTCCAAGTCATCCATTTCAAAAACTTTTAGTTTTATAATGAAATGAATTAATATAGTGGCACAATTATATTTTTGTATACAAAACTAATTTCAAACATTTAAGCATACGCCTTCAGATCAAAAGATTTTTAAGATCATGAGAAACATTTCAGTCAAGTGTTTCAAAACTTTTTACCTGTAGAGTACATGTTGTTGCATTGTACTTACATTTAAAGTACCTGCATTAAATTAAATCTGTAGTTACACTGTTAAATTTACCTCTAACCCTAAACCCTAACCCTACTCTAAACCCTAACACTAATTGTTAACCTACCCAACCTCAACCTCAGTAGCTCAGTAGTAAATGTGAATCTTATGAGAATTTAGTAGAACATCATGTAGTTACACAATAAATACATTGAATTCATGTATTTTAATGTTAGGACATAGTAGTTAATATACAGCTGTCAGAAGTTTACATACACTTAAGTTGAAGTCATTAAAACTCGTTTTTTTAACCACTCCACAGATTTCATATTAGCAAACTATAGTTTTGGAAAGTCGTTTAGGAAATCTACTTTGTGCATGACACAATTTTTACAGACAGATGGATTCACTTTTAATTGACAAAATCACAATTCCAGTGGGTCAGAGGTTAAATACACTAAGTTAACTGTGCTTTTAAGCACAGCTTGGAAAATTCCAGAAAATGATGTCAAGCCTTTAGAAAATTAACCAATGAGCTTCTGATTGGAGGTGTACTGAATTGGAGGTGTACCTGTGGGTGTATTCTAAGGCCTACCTTCAAACTCAGTGCCTCTTTGCTTGACATTATGGGAAAATCAAAAGAAATCAGCGAAGACCTCAGAAAAAATTGTGGACCTCCAAAGTCTGGTTCATCCTTGGAGGCAATTTCCAATTGTTCATCTGCCATCAACCACGTTCATCTATACAAACAATAGTATGAAAGTATAAACACAATGGGTCCACACAGCCATCATACCACTCAGGTAGGAGACGCATTCTGTCTCCTAGATATGAGTGTACTTTGGTGTGAAAAGTGTACATCAATCCCAGAACAACAGCAAAGGACCTTGTGAAGATGCTGGAGTAAACAGGTAGACAAGTATCTATATCCAAAGTAAAACAAGTCCTATATCGACATAACCTGAAAGGCTGCTCAGCAAGGAAAAAAAACACTGCTCCAAAACTGCCATAAAAAAGCCAGACTACAGTTTGCAAGTGCACATGGAGACAAAGATCTTACTTTTTAGAGAAATGTGCTCTGGTCTGATGAAACACAGATTGAAATGTTTGGCCATAATGACCATTGTTATGTTTGCAGGAAAAAGGGTGAGGATTGCAAGCCGAAGAACATCATCCCAACCGTGAAACATTGGGGTGGCAGCATCGTGTTGTGGAGGTGCTTTGCTGCAGGAGGGTCTGGTACACTTCACAAAATAGATGACATCAGGAGGAAGGAAAGTTATGTGGATATATTGAAGCAACATCTCAAGACGTCAGCCAGGAAGTTAAAGCTCGGTCACAAATGGGTCTTCCAAATGGACAATGACCCCAAAAGTTTTTTCCCAAAGTTGTGGAAAAATGGCTTAAGGACAACAAAGTCAAGGTATTCGAGTGGCCATCATAAAGCCCTGACCTCAATCCGATAGAAAATGTGTGGGAAGAACAGAAGCGTGTGTGAGCAAGGAGTCCTACAAACCTGACTCAGTTACACCAGTTCTGTCTGGAGGAATGGGACAAAATTCCAGCAACTTATTGTGAGAAGCTTGTGGAAGTATACCCAAAATATTTGACCCAAGTTAAACAATTTAAAGGCAATGCTACCAAATACTAACAAAGTGTATTTAAACTTCTGACCAACTGGGAATGTAATGAAGGAAATAAAAGGTGAAATAAATCATTCTCTCTACTATTATTCTGACATTCCACATTCTTAAAATCAATAAGTGATCCTAACTGACCTAAGACAGGGAATGTTTTCTACCTACCATTAAATGTCAGGAATTGTGAAAAACTCCTGTTTAAATGTATTTGGCTGTATGTGTATGTAAATGTCTGACTTCAACCATAAAGTGGACCATTTTAATATTTTGTGAACTATGCCTTTAAATCAGTTTCCTTTAGAGGTGCATTTATATGAAAACGCTGACTCTGAAGTCATTGACTGACTGGGCAGGGCCCCATTTCCCATTAAAGATTGGTCTTAGGGCAACAAAACGAATGAATCGTAAGATGTATTCTATGATCTACTTAAGTTACGATGCTTTTGGAAAAGAGGCCCAGTTCGGTTTGGGACATGGTCACGTGCTCCCCTCCACCCTATATCGAAAAGATAAAGTTAATGCACGTAAACTTTTAAATAAAATAAATCAAATTGAATAAAAATTTGTACAATTTGCATATGTAATTTTTTGTGTGTTTTTTTGTATTATAATTGAGACATCAGGCATTGAGTAATTTGTAAACATATATCTTCATGAATTTATATATTTTGTGTTGTGTAATTAATTTAATTTAATGATCAAAACTCTTTTTTTATTATAGTGGCCATATACATGATCAAATGCAATTCAATGATGTTTGAGAGATCAAATAATTTTTTTTTTTTGCGATTAACACATTTTTAAACCACTCCCAAAAACAGTACAGAGCAAGTGGCTCAACTGTAAATACTTATAGAACTGAGATCTGGGAATCCCAAAAAGTTGAACCAAACTTTGGGAGGGGGCTTACTATACTCTGTGACCTATATGAGAGTGGAGTGTTGAGATCCTTTCAATCCATTCTGACCAGCAAAAAGGGGACTTATTGATGCATAATTTGGAGTTCAGCCATATGTTCGAGGCAACATTTAAAAAAATGTCAGAAACACTCAGGACACTTTTGTCCATACCGAGTTCAAATGCGAGATAATGGGATGTAACTTAACTTCTCCGATTAATTTGATAGAAAGGCTTTGCGATGATGAAATAGGGGCAATAAATTCCTGTTCTACACAGAACCATGGAGGGGCTCTTTCAGGTGGAAGGACCAAATGAGTCAAATGTCTGAGACCAAATTAATAATAATAAAATAAATCCTTTGTCAATCGGCCTATTTAACATATTGAAATGTAATTTGGGATACCCACCACTCCAAATGAAGGACTTAGCTATGCTATTACATTTCTTAAAATAAGAGAGGGGGATATCTATAGGGAGAGACTGTAGCAAGTAATTGAATTTTGGATTTAATAACATTAAATTTACCGAGCATAGATAAATGTAATGAAGCCCACCTGTCCACATAGCACGAAAACCGTTTATTAAAGGGTCTAAATTCACACAATTCGGCTGGGAACAAAATGGCCAAATACTTAATGCCCTGTTTAGGCGACAGGAACTCGTCTGGCTGGAAAGCCGTAAATGGGCAGTACGCTGGCAAAGCCAAAGCTTTGGATTTAGACCAATTTAATTTGTATCCTGAAAACTTAGAAAAGGAATTAATAATTCTGAGGAGGCAAAGCATAGATCTAGTTGGTTCAGAGACAAATAATATAATATCATCTGTGTAAAGAAGAAGCTTATGCGCCACTCCTCCCACCACCCCTGGGAAATCATCATCCTTTCTTATCGTGGCTGCTAATGGTTCCAGCGCAAGACAGTACAATAATGGGGAAAGAAGGCAACCCTCCCGGGTGCCCCTGTCCAGAGTAAAATAATAGTGTCTATAAAGTAACTACAGTGTGTCTACAAAGAAACTTAATTCAACCAGTAAATGTACTCCCGAACCCATATATTTCCAAAATCTTAAATATATATAATCCCATTTGACCATATCAAACGCCTTTTCGGCATCAAGTGAGATGCAGCGTCCGGAGTCTGATCATTCGCCACGGACAACATGATATTGATGAAACACCCAATGTTGTCAAAGAGTTGTGGTCCCTAATAAATCCCACCTGATCTAAATGTATAAGAGATGTCATAACTTTACTTAATCAGTAAGCCAAAATTTATGACAACATTTTTACATCTAGCTCGATCAGAAAAATTGGATGGTAACTCTTACACTTACTTGGATCTTTGACCTTTTTAAGAATCAGACTGATCCCGGCTTGAGTCATGGTTGACGGGAGGTTTTCATTCTTTAATGATTCTGTATAAAATTCTAACAAATGTGGAGCCAGTTCTGTAGCATAAGATCTAAAAAAAATTGTGGCAAAACCATCTGGACCTGGAGCCTTGCCTGTAGGCAAGGCCTTAAGTACCTAATCAAGCTCCTCCAAGGTTATTTTAGAATCAAGAGAATTTATTTGCTCAGTCGTTAATTTGGTTCCACAATTTTTCTAATCAGTTTTTCTAATCAGAATTTTCTTCATCAGTAGGCGAAGACATGGAACTACAGAGAACAAGATAGAATTCTTTAAAAGCATTATTAATATCTATTCTGTCCTCAGTGTGTGTGACTGTACACAAATCGACAGATAGCTAACAGGCTTCAAGAGAAAGTCAGAGGCTGGAGTAAAGTTCAAGGCTCTTTACTGTTGTCGTAATTCTCATGAAGGAATTTTTGTAAAACTGAAATGATACAGAAAGATAGCATCAATCACTGAATGCTATTCAAACACGTCATACATTAACAGACATAAAATAATGCACTGTTAAGCTACAAAGTTGTAACATGTATATTACGTTCAGCTGGAATGCTTATAGCTGTAAATAACTTGTAAATATATTTTGTGCAGCTCAACAGCTAAACTAACAAATTATTGACAACCTCTTAGCTGAAAGGCTATACAATAGCAGTTTTCACATGTTAACGAATGAAATAAACATTCAAGTAACGTCACAGAATGTCTTACATGACACTTGTGTATCAATGTAATTAACTATAAATCCAAATACAACTTACAAGCGAAGCTTTCCCAAGGCACAAACAGAGTGGAAACAGGATAAAGTGACTGGAGCTGCAAGCTGACCGCATGGAATATAACTACTAATGTGTTTCCTGATCAGACTGCATCATGTGATAAAATCAACCAATGAAAGCAATGTAAGAATTATATATGAACACAATGAATTACTCCCAGATGACCACTAGGGGGAGAAAGTAACAAACTAAATGCAAAAGTCTTACAGAACATGACACTCCCCGCCTGGTATTTATTAAATACCACTATCTGAATAACCTTACTATGTCTGAATAAGAAAAGGGAAACTAAATCAGTTTGTTTCCTCAGCACTCTTGAGAAGGATCGTCTCAGAAACAGGTCTTAAGAAGGTCCTCGCTGACCCGGATCTAGTGACCTTGAGTTCGATCTTCCTGACCTTCCCATCTTCATCAGGGAATATCTTTGTAACCAGAGCTATGGGCCATTCATTCCGCTTTGCCTGGTTATCCTTAAGCAGAACCAGATCACCTTTCTCAATGTTAGGCCGTGCGTCCTGCCACTTGCTTCGGCTTTGCAGCGTAGGAAGGTACTCACGTCTCCATCTGCTCCAAAACATGTTGGCCAGATGCTGCACCCGTCTCCACTGCTGGCGGTGAAGGTCTGTGCTGTCAAAGGTTCCCGGAGGAGGAGGGTAAGTAGACATCTTCTGAGTCAGAAGTGTAGCAGGAGTAAGGAGAAAGGGTGACTCTGGATCTGAAGAAATAGGTGCGAGTGGCCTAGCATTAATAATTGCCGTGATCTCTGCCATTAAAGTAGACAAAACCTCATGAGTGAGGCATGAAGGGTTGGTTTGCATAAGCATGGAGTTGAGTATCCGTCTGGCGAAACCAATCATTCGCTCCCAAGATCCTCCCATGTGGGAGGAATGTGGGGAGTTAAATACCCAAGAGCAACCCTCTTCACCCAAGTACCTCCTCACATTGGGCTCTTTGGGATTGGTAAGGAGTATATGCAGCTCCTTGCAGGCACCTGTAAAGTTGGTTCCACAGTCTGAACGGATTTGCTTAGCAGGTCCCCGTAGAGCAAAGAATCAGCGCAATGCATTGATGAAACTTGACGTGTCCATCGCCTCTATCAGCTCTATGTGCACGGCCCGTGTGCTCATGCAGGTGAAAAGTACAGCCCACCTTTTGCTGTTAGCCTGTCCACCGTGGGTACGTCTTGTGGTGACAGTCCATGGGCCGAACACATCAAGTCCCACGTAGGTGAAGGGTGGCTCTGTACTCAGACGATCTGAGGGTAGATCTGCCATCTTCTGTTCAGCGCTTTTACCACGAAGCTTGTTACATGTAGCACATTTGTGAAGGATACTGCTGATACATTTCTTAGCTCCAATGATCCAGAATCCAGCTGTGCGGATAGAGCCTTCTGTAAAAACACGACCTTGGTGCTTGACCTTGTCATGGTAATGACGCATGAGCAATTTTGCAACGTGGCTGCGGCCTGGAATGATGAGAGGGAACTTTTCTTTAGTGTCGAGTACCGCATGGTTGAGCCTGCCTCCTATTCTCAGGAGACCCTCTTCGTCCACATAGGGGTTCAGCTTTCTCAATGAACTATCTTTTGAGATGTCTTTCCCAGCAACCAAGCAGGCAAACTCTTTGCTGTAAGTTTCTCTTTGCACACACCTGACAATAAGAGTTCCTGCCTTGTACAGCTCTTCTGCCATGTGAGGTTTTTCGCATTTATGCCAGCCACTACAGATGTCATTCTTGGTTTTTACTGCACTTCTTTGGGACTGAATGATGTGTGTCAGGAATGCTATGGCTCGTACCAGAGACTTCCAAGACGAGAACCGTTCAAAGCGTTGAGATTTCAGACTAGATGATGGAGTAGAGAGAGTGGTGGCATGAGAATGCACTTCAACGTCTGCATCCGGATCAATGAGTCCATATGGCTCCTCTCCTGAAGTGGCTACTCCTTCAGGGAGGGACAAAAACCGAGGCCCTATGAGCCAGTTTGTGCTAGCTAATTCGGCCGCAGGTACAGAACGTGTAGCATGATCTGCCGGATTCTGTGTGGTGCAGACATAATGCCACTGCTCAGGTTTGGTGGACTTCCTGATTCGCTGGACTCTGTTGGAAACGTACACATAAAACCGCCTCGTCTGATTGTATATGTACCCCAAGACAACCTTGCTGTCTGTGTAAAACCGCAATGTGTCTACACTGATGTCCAACTCACTCTCTATCAACTCTGCCATTTCTACTGCCAACACAGCTGCTCCCAGTTCCAACCTTGGGATAGTGTGGGCAGATGAGGGCACCAGTTTTGCCTTTCCCAAGACAAATCCTACGTGACACTCTCCATGATCGTTGATCACCTTGAGGTAAGCTACAGCAGCGATAGCCTTCACCGAGGCATCTGAGAAGATGTGGAGCTCTTTCTTTTGAGTGGTGGTAAGGGTGGTAGGTGTGTAAGCTCTTGGAATCTTTAACTCACTCAGGTCTTGCAAAGAGTCTTTCCACATTCTCCATTCACTTTCCTTCTCATGTGGAAGAGGCTTATCCCAGTCGAGGGCTTCAATGCTAGTGAGTTCTCGTAACAGGAACTTCCCTTGTATAATGATTGGTGCCACAAATCCGAGAGGGTCAAACAGACTGTTCACGGTGGCTAGAACGCCTCTACGGGTAAAAGGCTTCTCCGTAGATGCTACTCTGAAGGTGAAGACGTCATGTTTAAGATCCCAGCTGAGCCCTAAGCTGCGTTGAATGAGGGCTGAATTGTCATTGAAGTCCAGGTTCTGCAAACCCTTTGCGTGGTCTTCTGGTGGGAAGGCATCCAAGACGTCAGAGTGGTTCGACGCTATCTTGTGGAGGTGTAAGTTTGAGCCGGCAAGCATCTCTCGCGCCTTTTTCAGCAGATCTATGGCTTCAGCAGCTGATGGTAGAGACTTGAGGCCGTCGTCGACGTAGAAGTCACACTCTACAAAGTGTTGGGCCTCTGAGCCATACTCACTTGCTCCATGCTGTGCCGCACGACGAAGGCCATAAATAGCTACTGCTGGCGACGGGCTGTTGCCGAACACATGGACCCTCATCCTGTACTCAACAATCTCCTTGCCAGGTTTGTTGTCCCTGAACCAGAGGAACCGAAGGAAGTCTCTGTGGTCTTCTCTGACAGTAAAACTGTAAAACATCTGCTCAATGTCTGCTACCACTGCTACTGACTCTCTTCGGAAGCGTAGTAAGACTCCAAGTAAGCTGTTGTTCAGATCTGGGCCTTTAAGTAACACATCGTTGAGAGAAATCCCATGATGCTGAGCACTGGAATCAAACACGACTCTAATCTGATTCGGCTTCTGAGGGTGGTACACACCGAAGATGGGTAAGTACCATCGTTCCTCTCCCTCTTGCAGCGGTGGAGCTAACTCTGCCTGATCGTGATCGAAGATCTTTTGCATGAAGTTCACAAAGTGAGGCTTCCTTTCTAGCGTGCGGCACAAAGAGGCAAGGGGATTAATAGCTTGCTCTCGATTGTTTGGCAGCTGTTGCCGTGGTGATCGAAATGGAAGAGGCGCCACCCAGCTGTTGGACTCATCCATAAACATTTCTTTATCCATAAGCTCCAAGAAAAGCTCATCTTCGATGGAGAGACCTACTTTGTCATCATCCTTGGTTCTCTCAAAGATCGTGCTGCCGAGACTGCAGTCATGGAGGACTGGGGTGTTGTGTGTAAGGCCGTGAAGAGATGTGCAGTGTAGTCCTTCGTTGCCAAACCTCTCCTTGACTTGAATATGATTGGGACATGGAGTAAGGAGAGATGGACGTCCATTTTCAAGCACGTTAGTCTGAAAAGAAGTCACAGACTCTGGCTTGTGGGCTGAGCCCAAGCAGACGTCACCTATAACAACCCAGCCAAGGTCTAGTCTTTGAGCGTAGGGTGCTCTGGGAGGCCCATTGCGTTGTTCTCTGACTTTGTGAACCTGGAGGATGTCGCGTCCCAGAAGGAGGAGTATCTGGGCCTCTAGATCTAGGTGTGGTATCTTGTGAGCTACGGACTTCAGGTGTGTGTGGTGCTGTGTGGCTGCTGGAGTTGGAATCTCAGAGCAGTCATCTGGCATGTGATTGCATTCAATGAGTGTGGGAAGCATCACGCTTGTTGTTCCATCCAGTGACTCCACCATGAACCCTGTGGCTCTTCTCCCCAACGCTTCAGTGACCCCTGAACATGTGTGCAGAATGTATGGCGAGTTTGACCCTTCAATTTGAAAGAGGTCAAAGAATTCAGACCTGGCCAGGGACCTGTTGCTCTGGTCATCCAGAATGACATACATTTTCACAGCTTTGTCAGGGCGTGCATTAGGATAAACTTTCACTAGACAAATCTTGGAACAGGATCTAGGTTCCTTACCATCATCACAGACCTCTGTGCACCTAGAGGTGACTGCCAGCTGAAGTGTTTCTGCTTCACCCTCCCCGCCATGCTCTGAGGAGGGACCTCTCCTGTCCCATGGTGGGGGTCCAGGGTGCAGTGCTGCAATATGCCTGTCGCTCTCACATTCTGTGCACTTCAAAGGTGCTTCACAGTTCTTTGCCAGGTGAATGGTAGAAGAGCAACATTTGAAACAGATTCCATTTTCTTTAAGAAAAGCCTTGCGCTCTTCTAGTGACTTGCTTCGAAAACCTCTACACCTTTTCAGAGGATGTGGTTTCTTGTGGATAGGGCATTGTTTGTCTATTTCACCTCTCCTGCTGCTTGAACTGTCTGCCTGAGAAGCTGTTTGTAGCGATGCAGTTTCCGTCTTGTGAGCAGAGACATGGCTTTTGCCATATGCTGGTCTCTTTTCCACTCGCTCAAGCTTTGATGGACCTGTAGTAAACCTGTGGGAACTATTCAACAGGGTTATAGGGGCTGTTGAGAGAGTGAAGCATGGGTCATTTCTTCGGCGTGCTTCACTGCATATGAAGTCTGTGAAGTATGCAAATGGAGGAAAACATACGCTGTGTTGCTCCTTGTATTGTGAGCCTTGAGCTAACCACCTCTCTTGCAGACCAATTGGCAACTTCTCAACGATAGGGTTGACACCCCTGGCGGTGTCCAAGTATGAGAGCCCTGGCAGGTAACCCTCAGATTTTGCAGACACTAACTCCCTTAGCAGGTCTCCCAGCTCCCTGAGCTTTATGGGGTCCTTATGACTGATTTTAGGAAAATTCTCGATCCTCTCAAAGAGAGCTCTTTCAATTACCTCGGGGGAGCCATAGCACTCTTCTAGGCGATCCCAAGCCATTCTTAAACCTATATCAGGGCTGGCAACATGCACAGAACGAATCCGTATGACGTGCTCTGAAGACTGATTTCCTAACCATTTTGTTAAGAGGTCAAGCTCCTCGCCAGCACTTAAGTTTAGTCCTCCAATAGCGTTGCAGAATGAAGACTTCCATGCCCAGTAATTTTCTGGACGATCATTAAATTTGATTAGGCCAGAATTCACTAGCTCTCGACGTACCAAGTACCAATATTCCAAGTTGCAATATCACTCATACCTGCCCTGTCGTCCGCATACCCAATATGTGGCTGTAATGAGGCTCTACTGACAGAGCAAGGGACATGACAATATCAATGGCTGAGGTAAATATTTCACCACCAGCAGATTTCACTGAGGGAATGGTAGAAAAAGACTCTCTGTTTTATATATCTTGCCAGAAGCATTGTCCCCTGACTCAAAGTGTGACTGTCTTGCCCTGAACAACCAAAACTCCACTTTCTGCAACAAAATAGTGTTATATCTGTTTTCCAACTGGGTCAATACTCTGAGGCCATCAGATGACATTCGGTGCTACAGCTCTGCACTTTCCCCTCGGGAGAATCCCTGCCGCCATTTTTGAAGTCCGTTCCACTACGTTCAATGAGCAAATGAAGATTCTTTTGACAGAACTTCAACCCGTCAATTTTAACTGAGGGACCGAGCATACTCTGATGTATGCTTCAGGCAGCTCCATAACCCACAATGCAACTCGATTGTGACGTGAAAGCGGATTGCACTTCATCAACCCCACCCCCACACAACTCTAATATATGATGGAAGTGAAGTTAGGTCAATTAAGCAGATTAGAAAAGTTATATTGAGTTTGAACAGCATAATACTGAAGCTACCTTAAACTGTTTATCACACAGTTATAGCCTATATATCATCATGGTTACTGTTGTAACCTCCGTTCCCTGATGGAGGGAACGAGAATTTGTGTCAAATGTAGTGACACAAGGAGTCTTTCTTGAGAGCCTTGTGTACGTCTGAAATTGAGAAAAGGCCAATGAGAAATTGGCAGACAGAATTAGCATGTCTCGCCCCCGGACATATGGGTATAAAGGGAAGCGGGCATGCATCTGTTAGTCAGGTTTTTACACTGAGGAGCTGAGAATAAGGTACGGCCATTTACAGTGGTATATCTAGTGTCATGGCAAGGGGGACACAATGTCTTGTTCCCACCATCAGGGAACAGAGGTTACAACAGTAACCATGATGTTCCCCTTCTGTCACTCACTCGACTTGGGTCGAATGTAATGACACAAGGGGTCCCATTTAAAAGCACCATGCAATAGACCATGATACATGAACTGCTGACACAGGTGCAAGCAGGCTTCTTCGTGATAGAAGCAACAGTATCGGCTGCATGTAACCCTCCCCAACGCCCCCAGAATAAGGTGTCATATACAGACCTTAGTTTCCCAGCACCCCTAAGGGGGGAACAGGTGCTACATGACCATAATGGGAGCAAGCCAGCCAGCCACAGCCTTTTCTCTCTCTATGTTTCTCGCATAGAGCGTAAAGTGAAATGAGCATAAATCTTAACGCTATGAAATGCATTGGAGAAGCCAATCTTTCCCGATCCTATTCTTTCAGGGGGAAAAGAGACCTGCGGAGACCACATCTTGCCCAAACTAGGAGGAGGTGATATGTGGCCAATACACAACATGGGTTGTCAAGCCACACGTGGGAGTGGTGCGGTGGCAGGTCCTACCTGATGAGGGAGGAACTCTACAAACACAGCGACCAGGGGCAGAGGGACTGCCCAAGGGAGATGCGAGTCCGCCGACAGGGGTATCGTACCGCGGAAAATACATCACAGGGAGTTGCCTGAAGAGGGAATTAAGCCTGTGGAGCCCTACACCAGTACAGAGCACTTGCGGCTAGTAGAGGGTCTGGTCACAAATTCCTCAGCTGAAATTGCAGGCCAGAAGGCTAGGGAGGAAGAACATCCAGGAAGCGCGAGTTTAGTGGCTAACCTGGGAGAGAAAGCGCACTGGATCAACTTGGTGAAGGGCGCTAGGTGCAAGCGGAACACCCAGTCGGCTGTTCCGTATTACCGAGTTCTACTGGCTCGGACCTGACAAAACACGGGATGAGACCAACACAACCCTGAGATTGTAGAATCTCGCAAAGGTGTTGGGTGTTGCCCAGCCCACTGCTCTGCAGATGTCTGCTTAGGGAGGTGCCTGAGTCTGGAAAATCAAGGCAATGGCATCGACAACCCAGCGGACAGCCTCAGTTTGGAGACAGTGTTCCATTTCTGCCTTAGCAGACAAAGAGCTGCTCAGAACATCTAAAAGCTCTGTGTGTGGTCCAAATAGATACACAAAGCACGTACCGGACACAGCAGCGAAGGCTGGGTCTGCCTCCTCCCGGGGCAGCTTGCTTGCAGGTTCATGACCTGGTCCCTGAAGCGGGTCATAGAAACCTTTGGCATGTAGCCCGGTCGCGGTCTTAGGATGGCATGAGTATCTGCAGGTCCCCAACCCTCTTGATGGAAGCTAGCGCTATCAGGAGGGCCGTCTTCAAGGAGAGGGCCTTGAGCTCAACTGAGTCAAGTGGCTTGGAGGGGGGTCTCTGAATGCCCGAGAGGACCACTGAGAGATCCCAGGAGGGGAACAAGCTTGGCCAGGGAGGATTCAGTCTCCGGGCTCCTCTAAGGAACCTGATAATCAAGTCATGATTACCCAAGGACTTGCCATCCACTGTGTCGTGGTGGGCCGTGATAGCGGCTACATACACCTTCAAGGTGGCGGGGGACAGCCTATCCTCCAACCTCTCTTGCAGGAATAAAAGCATTGACAGGACTGCGCAACTCTGTGGGTCTTCAGACCGGGAAGAACACCAATTTATGAAGAAGCACCACTTTAGTGCGTAAAGCTGCCTGGTAGATTGTGCTCTGGTTTGGTTGATTGTGTCTACGACTACGTCCAGGGGCCAGATGTAGAGTTTCCAGAGGTCTGGGCACGGATGCCAGAGGGTCCCTCATCCCTGGGAAAGAAGGTCCTTCCTCAGGGGAATTTGCCAGGGAGGTGCTGTCGTGAGGAGTGTGAGATCCGAGAACCAAGTCTGAGGGCCAGTAAGGAGCCACTAAGGTGACTTGTTCCTCGTCCTCCCTGACCTTGCACAGCACCAGTGCAAGAAGGCTCACTGGGGGAAATGCGTATTAGCGCAACCCCCGGGGCCAGCTGTGTGCCAGCGCGTCTGTCACAAGTGGGGCCTCTGTTAGGGAGTACCAGAGCAGGCAGTGGGAATTGTATTGGGAGGCAAAGAGATCTACTTGTGCGAACCGGCCCAAAATCAGCTGGACCACCTGGGGGTAGAGCCTCCACTCTCGGCTAAGGGAGACCTGTTGAGGTTGCCTGCGATATGAATGGTGTGCAGCGATCTGAGTCGCTGCTGACTCCAAAGGAGGAGATGATGGGTGAGTTGTGACAAATCGCTGGCCGCACCAGCGGCGTGGGGGTGGGGGGGGGGGTGGGTGGTTGAAGTGGCTTTCCCCCAGAAGGGAGAAAGCCGCAATCTCAGCATTGCCATGGCTCTGTTCTCGCAATGAGAAGCAGAGGAGCGGAGAGAAAACAGCTGCATCCAGGAACTACACAGAGGCGGAAAGATGTTTTTTAAATGACGCGTCATGAAAAGGACGTTCAATGCCTGCTGTGTATTGCTCTTTTGTGAATGAAAATACTCTCTTTTAGAGGGGAAAGATACTTCTCTTTTAGAGGTATACACTCTTTTACAGAAGCGCTGTCGAAGCACCCAGGGGTGTGGACTGCACAGCGTGCAGAGAGGGAAAAAGCCGCTGGTAACGTGCTGTAGATCCAACAGAAATGCTCTGATAGAGGTGAGTGGAACAGTAGTGAGACTCAGCTTGCTGCTGCACAACCGCTTGGCTCCGAAGAAAAAATCTGACTGACAGATGCACGCCTGCTTACCTTTATATTCTGTCTGCCAATTTCTCATTGGCCTTTTCTCAAGTTCAGAGGTATGCGAGGCTCTCAAGAAAGACCCCTTGTGTCACTACATTCGACACAACGTCGAGTGAGTGACAGAAGGGAAATCATTGTTATGTTAACATTTTTGTTTGTGTAAATCTTGATTAATCCTTTCTAACAATTAATTCTAATGAAAAAAAAAAATAACATACAAGATTTATACATAAGCCTCTGAAATTGATCACCAAAAACTCAGGTGCAGGTGCAAAAATCACTAAATAATTCCACAAATTGACTTCAGCCTTCAACATGCTCCAAGTGATCATGGATTAAGGGTGTTCCAGTTAAACCCATTGCATGTCTTCCGCCAGTAGTGGACACTCGTGTAAGCGTTGACCGTCATCTGAGTCTATGAGATGGAGTGAAGTTTGCAAGGGAAGGGGAAACAAATTTTAAATGGAACGCTGCCATGCCTGTTTTAAGCTCAACTGAAAGGAATTGTTTTATCTTTCATTGTTCAAGACATTTTTTTGTGTTAATATTCCTAAATTTGCTGAGTTTATGCTTTGAAGTGTTTGTTTGTTTCCCACATATTGAATTGTATTTGGATTGTTTATTTAGTATGGTTTGTTGTCGGATTGTCAACAAAAGTTGTCGGATTCCTTCTGATTACCCTAGGCAGGGGAACAAGGTGACACTTGCCAACTGTGAACGGGCCAAGCCTAGCTGGGACTCTTTTATCTCTTTGTTTCTCCGCATAGAGCAAGAACGGCCAGGGTCATTACATGCATCGAGGGAAGGGGGTCTTACCCAGTTTCCTATTCTTTCAGGGGGCCACACCTGCCTGAAAAGGGAGGTAAAGGTGGCGAATACATCACATGGGTTTTTAGGCGGCATGTGGAGATGGTGCAGTGGTAGATCCAACCTCACTAGGAGGGGAGAGTTGCTACAACACGGTGACCGGAGGGCAGCTGGAACTGCCTAAGGGAGATGCGGGTCCACTCGTAAGGGGACCGTACCGCGGAAAATACACACAGGGGGAGTCCGCGTAGGAGTCCTGTCCTGTGGAGTACCTATTCCAGTACAGGGTAGATTAAGTACCCGCAGTGGATTGGGTCGGCGAGTTCCTCCGCTGAACTGTGGACTCAAAGGGCTAGGGAGGAATCGTCCAGGGATCCGAATGAGTGGGATCTTCAGGGAAAGAAAGCGCACAGCCGAGGGAAAGGGCGCTAGGCGCAAACGATCCCCCCGGCCAGACAGTCAGCATGTTGCCGAGTTCTTCTGGCTCAGACCTGAGAAAACACAGGACGACACTGAAAAAAGCCTCTGTTTGGAGACAGCGTTCCCTTTCCGCTGTCCGCCAAAGCAGACAAAGAGCTGCTCAGAACATATAAAGCTCTGCGTGCGGTCCAAGCAGGTACGCAAAACACGTACCGGACACAGCAATGAAGGGGCTGGGTCTGCCTCCTCCCAGGGCAGCGCTTGCAGGTTCACTACCTGGTCCCTAAAGGGTGTGGTAGGAACCTTGGGCACATAGATCGGTCGCGGTCTTAGGATCACAAACGTGTCTGCCAGAAAGAACTCCAGGCAAGTGTCGCTAACAGAGAACGCTTGCAGGTCCCCGACCCTCTTGATGGAGGCGAGTGCGATCAGCAGGGCCATCTTTAGAGAGAGGGCCCTGAGTCCAGCTGATTCTAGCGTAGGGCTGCACAATTAATCAAAATGAAATCGAAACCTCGATATGACCTTTTGCGATTATTAAATGGCAAAGGTTGCGATTTAATTAAATAAATAAATAGTCTGCTCCATTCAAAGTTTATTTGCACTGCTCAGTCCAGTCTATATTAAATTAGCGCATTTTACAGTGTTTTCAGAGCAGTTCTGTGCTCCACAACTCCCTCTCATGCTTAGAGTAACAGAAGTGCTCAGAGTTCGGCTCCGTTTGCTTACGTGAACTCAACGCTTTATTTACACTAAATTGGCACTTCCTGCGTGAAGCGTTTTTTATTATTATCTGCGGTAGCAGCATCACAGTCTCCGCAAGGCACAGGTATCATATCATAATATCGCAAGATGGGGAATAATTCAAACATCTATATTAAATGATTGCTGAACAAACATCATTAACAGTAACACCTCCTGTCATTTGTTTACCTCACGAGAGAGCGTGTCGCCCTTATTACACTCCCCACGGAAACAAGTGAAAGCGGAACTAATATTACCAACATCCCAAAAAATTAAAAGGAAGGAACATACATATAATAAATCTATATCAAATATTTTATTACTATAATATAATGCATTGCTAAATTAAATATAATGAATACACATAATTAAATGGTGACAAACTAACATTAAGTCTCATTCTTTAGGACTATCTTATATACAGTAAAGAATAGTTTGTATAAGGCTACTAGTTTTTAAGTCCTAGAATAAAGAGTTACGTTTATATTTTAAAATTATATTTTGTTTATACTGAATTATTCAATCAACCAACATTAATTTTGACAGCAAAAACTAGGCAACAACTATAGTTGGGGCAAGGGATCCACAGGGAAATTTAGTTAACAGTGACATTGAGCAGAAAGCTTACATTCAACCTGTTTTGACAGGGCTGCTGATAAAAAGTTAAATGATCAGCATCGATTGGTGATTTTAAAATCCTGATTGGAGCATCCCTAATATTCAAGTTGACTGTGTTTCAAAAACTAATGTTGATGATTAGTGGGCTGAGATCCTGTCACAAAATGGACAAAAACCCATACACGGTGGATGGTAACATTTGGATTTGAAGACTTTGTTTCACTGTTGATATATGTATTTGTTTGTGGATGAACTGAAAAAAGGTCTCAGTTTGATCTTTTTAAGAGGGCTCAAATGTGAAAACCCCAGTAGCCTTTTTGCATTTGAATATGTGGAAAATATTACCACCATAATCGCAGTTCAAATCGCATTTGCAATATTTTTCGAAATAATCGCAATAATCGAAATAATTTGGACTTTTTGTCAAAATCGTGCAGCCCTATTCTAGCGGCTCGAAGGGAGGTCTCTGAAGGCCCGAGAGGACTACTGAGAGGTCCCATGAGGGGAACAGGCTTGGCCAGGAGGGATTTAACCTCCAGGCGCCTCTTAGGAATCTGATAATTAAGTCATGCTTACCCAAAAACTTGCCATCTACTGCATCGTGGTGGGCCGCAATGGCAGTGACATACACCTTTAGAGTGGAAGGGGACAGCCTCCCCTCCAGCCTCTCCTGCAGAAGTCTTCAGCCTGGGAAGAACACCAATTTGCGAACAGGCACCACTTGAGGGCGTAAAGATGCCTGGTAGAAGGGGCTCTGGTTTGACTGATTGTGTCTATGACGGCAGGTGGTAGACCAGCTAGATCTTCCGTATCCCGTCCAGGGGCCAGACGTGGAGGTTCCAAAGGTCTGGGTCCGGATGCCAGAGCGTGCCCCATCCCTGAGAAAGAAGGTCTTTCCTCAGGGGAATTTGCCAGGGAGGGGCTGTCGCGAGGAGTACGAGGTCCGAGAACCAAGCCCGGGTGGGCCAATAGGGAGCCACTAGAGTGACTTTTTCCTCATCCTCCCTGACCTTGCACAGTACCTGCAATTTTTTTTTTTTGCACCAATCTCAGGTCAACCTCTGCTGATCAGGAACCCCATCGAACTCCATTGATCTCAAACCCTCTCCACTCAAGAACAACCATAACAACAGCAACCATAACAACAGCAACCAACAATTGCGGTTAGTCATGGCATCCATTCATGTTATTTCTTCCTGGATTGCATGCCACATGTTTACTATAGCTTCTTCCATCAGCAGTGAGGGATTTACATGTGATAAATGTAAGGAATTAGTCAGGCTGATGGAAAAGGTTAATGAGTTAAAGTCATGCATCCTTCCCTCCAGGGAATATGCCGCTCACCTCTCTAGTAATTTGGCTCATAGTCTTAATAGTGAAAGTATTTGACTAACTGGGGCCCAGGGGTCTGTTGCACCAGCTATACGTACATTACAACTTAGCTTAGTTGTGGCGTAAATGGGCACTAAGTCACAACTTGTGGACTACTAATGTTTTAAGCGGCTCTTCAGCACTTCCAAGAGATTTTCCCTAACTACAATCACTATGGTTGTACAACAGTATAACTTATTTGTAGTAAAATCATAGTATCATAAAATTAACATAGTTACTGTCATGGTTTCAATACTACAGTAAAATCAAGGTTACTATATGGAAATTACAGTTGCTATTGTACTATTGTAAAAATGTATGCTAGAAGAGATGTCGTAATGAAACATGAACGTTTTAATCATTTGTGGAAATCTCACATCTTCATCAACAGAGTAAGGGCAACATAACTTTGGCAATGAACACCCCGAGCACATTTGTTACATGTCTTTCCGAACTAGCAGCGAGTGCCTGTTTAAAGACGGAAGGGATTGTGTCTGTGAGCAATTTCGGGCTCACCTGAGGTTCTGTACGCACCGCACACAATATATTCCCAGGTGATGTCAGTGTAAATAAATGATCAAATATCGATATATATTACCAGTATACGGTACTCACGTCAAGCAATATCTGCAAACAGTGCCTGATTTGTAAAGGTTTTTTTGACCATCGCTGTTATGATTGACCACAGAATGAAAGTCCCCAGACAGGAGACTTGAATGATGCAGTGGCTTCTATCTTGAAGCTTGTGTTCTCAGTTTGCCATTTTCAACTTCACACTAATGTGTGCAGAACTGTGAATCATCAACTGATTTAACAAACTTACAGTTAATAGGACAATTTCTCCCTGTAGAAAGTTAACCCATGTGAAACACTGGCAAAGTGTGTCCATCTACATAGCCATACAGGTGCATTAGTGGTAGGGTTTAGTATCGAGAACCGGTTCTATTTTAGAACCGGTTCCAAATTTCCAAGAACCGCGGATTCGATAAGACACGCATTTCAATTCCTCACTTCGGTTTTTAACTTTATTAATCATGCTCATGAGGTAAATGGCAGTGAGCATGTTACAGTCATGTTGATCTGTCAGGACCTGCTACAAGGACATCATTTAATTACGGACAAGTGCAGTTCATTAAATTTGGCATCATGGCTGTGTCTGACCACTGCAAATGCTCCAAAGTTTGGTTAAGCTATGCTAAAATTTATTACAACACCGCAAAATGCAACACCTGCAATAAAAGGATTTTTGCAAGGGAGGAAGCACCTCCAATATGATGAAGCATTTACTTCAACACAGTGTGAATCTAAAGGAATGTTCCACTTTTGCCGCACCAGATACAGCTAATATTAGCAGCCCCAGACTACTGCTGGGGATGCAGTTAGCCCATAGAGATCACGCATCCTTCCGTAGAAGGCAGACATGCTGACTCATATTGCTGACATTGCATTGCAGACTCTCTTTGACATTATTACTGCTTCCAATAACTGTCTGTTACATATTTTGCTATGTTCTATTTTTTGTGTTATATTCACTTTAACATTTTTGGTTTGTAATTATTTTTGTTGATCATTCCTTATAAAATAGTGAAATATTTATTTTTATAAATGAAGGGGA
The DNA here is from genome assembly GCA_032164185.1 of Moxostoma hubbsi. Taxonomy (NCBI): domain Eukaryota; kingdom Metazoa; phylum Chordata; class Actinopteri; order Cypriniformes; family Catostomidae; genus Moxostoma; species Moxostoma hubbsi. The sequence goes on from JAVLUX010000221.1 coordinate 4,881,025, forward strand.
ACTGTCACAATTGGCAGTTTACTGGTTATAGCCTAAATATGGCAAAAATAAAAGGTTGGCAAATTTTTGTTCTTGAAGTATTTGCTCTTTTATTTCTCTCCAAAAAGATATTGGAATCGGAACCAAGATTCGATAACAACTGGATTCAATAACCAGAATCAGAATCGATAAAATTGAAACAATACCCAATCCTAATTAGTTGAGGTTATAACTGCGCATGTCTATTTGCCGCTTTAATTACTTTTCAAAGTGTATGATCCAGAAGTGTTATTAAATTAGAGATGAACCACGCAGCAAAAGCTTACCAAACTGTGTGTGGTGAACCGTTCGGTTTGTTTTTTTGAGAACCATTACACCCCCCTATATATTGATAGATAGATAGATAGATTCACATTAATATTATGTATACATTTATTTTAACAAATAGCATCAAACATATTTACATACATAAAAGCATATCCTCTATAATAAACTTCTGTTAAAAACAATTGGCATAATGTTAGTGGAAATTTTAGGTGAATAAAGCTGCTGAATCACAGATTCAAAAATATAAACAGAATTTAAACTAGAAGGTAATAATGTTATTTAACCAATCTGATATGGTTCATTTTCATCAGTGGGCCCTCACAATGAAATGCATGCTGTATTTTCTTCAATCATTGGATTGGATCAGAAGCAGAGAACATGAAACATGAGTACTGTTGCTCAAATGATGCATGTTTAAAAATGCACTGTAATGCTCTAATTGCAAAATAGACTTCAGAAGATGAAAGTTGAGTTTTTAAGCTTTAATTTGATACCATGTTTTTGAACATTGTTAAAAGTTTTTGATATAAAACAAAGCATTTGTTTTATAGTCACATTCAAATGGCCCAACTGTTGGCCAGTGACAGTTAACTGGTTTAAAATGGGCAAGTAAGACGGCCTCTGTAGAACTCCTATTATACCTACAGTTACCAAAATTTGCACATATATAGTTCTCATCAAGCTAGACAACTTTCAGAATTATAATTATTAGCTCTGCCCAACAGGAAGTCATCCATTTTGGATTTTTTTAATATTGCATTTTATGAACTTTTAAATACTCCAAGGGGATTCATGAGACTGTCACATTTAGACAACATTATGCTAAGATATTGAAGATGCTAAATTGCAAACAGATTTTGAAATATTGAATGGTGTTGCCATAGTGAAGCATTATATTATTGGAAAAAATGGGAAATAGCAGTGTCTCACATCTTCTATGTACAATGTGTGATTAGACAAAAATTGAGATGTATGTTGGGGGCTAATCACATGGATTTGATTATTTTGGGTTACAGACATAGCGCCACCACCAGGCAGAAGGAAGCATGGTTCTTAAGAGACTTTAAAATAGTTATCTTATATTTACCGAAATTGCTTCAAATACCAAATGTATGTGTCCACCTTGCATTGTTTTCCTAAAGCCAACAGGTGGAAATGGACGCATGGTGCTTGGGCCCATCATCGCTGCTTGCAGTTATATTTAGGGCCCAAGCCTTGAAAAGGCGAAGGCCCTATTGTTTTCCTTAGGATTATTATTAGGGCCCAAGCCTTGAAAAGGCGAAGGCCCTATTGTTTTCCTTAGGATTATTATTATTATTAGGGCCCAAGCCTTGAAAAGGCGAAGGCCCTATTGTTTTCCTTAGGATTATTATTAGGGCCCAAGCCTTGAAAAGGCGAAGGCCCTATTGTTTTCCTCCTGATTATTAGGGCCCAAGCCTTGAAAAGGCGAAGGCCCTATTGTTTTCCTCCTGATTATTAGGGCCCAAGCCTTGAAAAGGCGAAGGCCCTATTGTTTTCCTTAGGATTATTATTATTATTATTAGGGCCCAAGCCTTGAAAAGGCGAAGGCCCTATTGTTTTCCTTAGGATTATTATTATTATTATTATTAGGGCCCAAGCCTTGAAAAGGCGAAGGCCCTATTGTTTTCCTTAGGATTATTATTATTATTATTATTAGGGCCCAAGCCTTGAAAAGGCGAAGGCCCTATTGTTTTCCTTAGGATTATTATTATTATTATTAGGGCCCAAGCCTTGAAAAGGCGAAGGCCCTATTGTTTTCCTTAGGATTATTATTATTATTATTATTATTATTATTAGGGCCCAAGCCTTGAAAAGGCGAAGGCCCTATTGTTTTCCTTAGGATTATTATTATTATTAGGGCCCAAGCCTTGAAAAGGCGAAGGCCCTATTGTTTTCCTTAGGATTATTATTATTATTATTATTATTATTAGGGCCCAAGCCTTGAAAAGGCGAAGGCCCTATTGTTTTCCTTAGGATTATTAGGGCCCAAGCCTGAAAAGGCGAAGGCCCTATTGTTTTCCTTAGGATTATTATTATTATTATTATTAGGGCCCAAGCCTGAAAAGGCGAAGGCCCTATTGTTTTCCTTAGGATTATTATTATTATTATTAGGGCCCAAGCCTGAAAAGGCGAAGGCCCTATTGTTTTCCTTAGGATTATTATTATTATTATTAGGGCCCAAGCCTGAAAAGGCGAAGGCCCTATTGTTTTCCTTAGGATTATTATTATTATTATTATTATTATTATTATTATTATTATTATTTTATCGACTATTCGGGCACTTTTGGGGGCCTTAACATGCTCTAAAACTCTTGAAACTTTGCACACGGGTCAGAACCTGCGGCCATCAGGGCTGGGCTGAAGATGGTACCCGGGCGTGGCAGGGGGGCTCAGCAGCGCCCCCTGGAACGGGGTCCGAAACCTTGGTCCATAAATCAAACACACTTGCATGTAATAATATGAAAGTCGGTACACATATAGATCTCATCGTTTCATATATACTTCATGCTCTTACTTTTTACCTCAGCCCAACAGGAAGTCGGCTATTTAGGGTTGTTTGGAAAACGTATACAATGGAATTTGAAATACTCCTCCTAGAGAAATCATTTAATCGGCACGAATCTCAGTCAGCATGAAGTCAAGACATTGAGGATGAAAAATTGCCAGCGGATTTTTGATATCTCGAACGGTTTGGCCGTGGCGAGGAAACAAATTTATGGCGAGAAAAGTGAGACAGGAAGTGTGTTATAACTTCTGCATAAATTAACAGATCTTGATGAAACTTCAGCAGTGTGTTCGTTGTAAGAGGCCGATCACATGGATGTGACTATTGTGAGTCAAAGTTATAGCGCCACCAACTGGCAGCAGGAAGTGTGTCACTTTCAAAATGCTTTGAAATCACCCTCTTGTTTTTACCCGATTTGCTTCAAACTTTACGTGTATAATGTAAACACACGGCAGATTTAGACCTGTGAAAGGATTATTGATATCTTAGATACTGTTGCCGTGGCAACGCTTCAAACTTTACTTTTCTTTATTGATGCTTTTGAGACTCTTAACCTACTTGAAATTGCATGAAACTCGACAGAGACGTCACATTTATTAGCCAGTAGACATGTGCAAAGTTTCAGAAATGGGTGTGGTGAGGGGCTCAGTAGCGCCACCTTTTGACAAAAAAGTGGGGGGTTAGTTTCATCTACAGGTACAAAAATTGGTATTGATATAGTTCTCCTCAAGCCGGACAACTTTCTAATTTACAGTCATTAGCTCCGACCAACAGAAAGTCAGATATTTTGGTTTGAATGTGGAGAAAATGTCAGAATTTTGCAAGTCACTCTGTGAGCCTCTGTGTGTGAGGAGTAGGAAGGGAGGGGGTCTTGTGAAGTAATACATAGGGCTATACTGCCCTCTTGTGTTCAACATAGTATGGGTTACATTAACTTTTGCACGATATTCTAATTTTTCGAGTTTCACCTGTATGCAGAGTTGACAGAAAAATGTTACACACGCCGTAGCAGGTGAATACAACAAAGAACTAAAGCCTAAAAAACTAAAGTTTAATCCACTGTCTGTTCATTCTCTGAGTGGCAATTACAAGAAATGTCCAATAGAGGGCATCCAAGCCTCATTGTTCAATGATTTACAACAGGTCTGAGTCCAGAATGGGCAGGGACTGAGTTCAACAGTTGCTTGAGCTCTTTTTCAGTCGAATCCCAGAAAAAAGGCAAACAATGTGTCCCCACTCAATATATACATCAACTGAGTGGAGGATACAATTTTTAACAACCTTTAACTATTTACAGCCAGAGCGTTCAAATTTGGGAACAATTATTCCCATGGTTCCTGTCTCAGTGTCATCGTCGTCCGATCACCGATTTTATTTCTGAAATCTGCCCAGATACTCATGACAATACAAGCTAAAGGCACATGTGATTGGTTAAGGGGTTACTGGGCAAGAATAATAACTGTATCGTCATCACCGTCTTCCTTCATTTCAATGGAAAGGTGATATCACGAGAGATTTACTCCAGTGTTGGATTTACTGCTTCAAATTAAATACTGAGGCGATTTTTGCAAGGTAAGAACGTGTTGTCTATATTTTCTATAGAAAGTCAAAACGTTTTAGTTACGAAGCATTTATTTGTAGGAGTATTGCTAGTTATTTCTGGAAAAAAATGACAAAACAACTCAAATAAATGTTTGTGAGCAGTTTTGTGTGAAACCGCGAGATGCGTCGCGTCTAACGCACGAGCCCCGATGAGAGATCGCATTCGCTTCATCTTGCGTTTGAACGGACAATTTCATAAACAAAATGTCAAATTACATGATATATTGTCTGTTTTGTCCCAAGTGAACATAAACAGTTGATGAAGAAATCGCGAATCTAAATCTAGTATCAACACTTCCGAGAATGATTATCAGCGTTGTGTCTGACAGCGCGAGGCATCTCATTTTTACTCGCATCTTCATGGAGGTTTGTCGGTTGTATGTAGTTTCACAATCTCAATCAAGTAATCTCTGAAATGAATACAGATGTAACAGCACGAAAATAATGAGACTTCACAGTTCTCAAAAGATTAAACTCACTAAAACAAGCCGCACAGACTGTGCCTTGAATGAAATGCGTTTAAAATCCTCTTAAAGAGACAGTAACAATTTTCCAAGTAAATAAAAAGTAGGCCTACAAATGGTTTTCACCCCCAAAATAAATTTCTCTCATCGTATACTCACCCTCATTCCATCCCAGATGTGTATTATTTTCTTTCTTCTAGTGAACACAAATTAAGCTTTTTAGAAGATTATCTCAACCCTGTTGGACCTTTCAATGACTTGAATGGTGATCAGAACTCAGAAGCTACAAAAATCACATAAATGCAGCATAAAAGTAATCCATACCACTCCATTGGTTTAATCCATGCCTTCAGAAGTGATATTATAGGTGTGGGTTAGAAACAGACCTATATATATATACTTCAAGATGACATCACTCTGAAGTACTGCGTAAAGAATATCCCACATTCGCCCTTAGGGGGCGCTACAGGCCATGCCCAAAATTCCCATTTTCTGGGCAAAAATGTTCTAATTTTGTATATTGATCCTACAGGCCAACAGTAATCCACAAACCAAGAATGGCCCACATTCGCCCTTAGGGGGCGCTACAGGCCACGCCCTAAATTCCCATTTGCTGGTCAAAAATGTTCTAATTTGGTACATTGATACTACAGGCCAACAGGAACCCACAAACAAAGAATTGCCCATATTCGCCATTAGGGGGCGCTACAGGCTATGCCCAAAATTCCCATTTTATGGTCAAAAATTTTCTAATTTGGTCTATTGACACTACAGGCCAACAGAAATCCACAAACCAAGAATGTCTCACATTTGCCCTTAGGGGGCGCTAAAGGACATTCCCAAATTGCACATTTTTTTGTCAAATACTTTCTAATTTGGTACATTAATACTACAGGCCAACAGGAACCTACAAACCAAGAATGGCTCACATTCGCCCTTAGGGGGCGCTACAGGCCATGCCCAAATGTCAATTTTTCAAAGTGATTGTATTTCCACCCCATTTATTTAGTTTTTCTGAAACCTGGTGAACATACCTCATTTCTCATTGTAAACAAAAAACCCTCCAGGATCCATAAGGTCTGGCATGATGGATTTTCCTGTACACTGAAAATGTTTAGTTTAGGATTCAGACAGAAAGACATGTTTTTTGGATTTTTTCATTGGGAGGGTTTAACCCCAACCCTCTATTGATCAATTTTAAATGATTTGCCATTTTGAGGAGGAATCGCATTGCTGCTTGCAGCTATATTTAGGGCCCAAGCCTGAAAAGGCGAAGGCCCTATTGTTTTCCTTAGGATTATTATTAGGGCCCAAGCCTGAAAAGGCGAAGGCCCTATTGTTTTCCTTAGGATTATTATTATTATTATTATTATTATTAGGGCCCAAGCCTGAAAAGGCGAAGGCCCTATTGTTTTCCTTAGGATTATTATTATTATTATTATTATTATTATTATTATTATTTTATCGACTATTCGGGCACTTTTGGGGGCCTTAACATGCTCTAAAACTCTTGAAACTTTGCACACGGGTCAGAACCTGCGGCCATCAGGGCTGGGCTGAAGATGGTACCCGGGCGTGGCAGGGGGGCTCAGCAGCGCCCCCTGGAACGGGGTCCGAAACCTTGGTCCATAAATCAAACACACTTGCATGTAATAATATGAAAGTCGGTACACATATAGATCTCATCGTTTCATATATACTTCATGCTCTTACTTTTTACCTCAGCCCAACAGGAAGTCGGCTATTTAGGGTTGTTTGGAAAACGTATACAATGGAATTTGAAATACTCCTCCTAGAGAAATCATTTAATCGCCACGAATCTCAGTCAGCATGAAGTCAAGACATTGAGGATGAAAAATTGCCAGCGGATTTTTGATATCTCGAACGGTTTGGCCGTGGCGAGGAAACAAATTTATGGCGAGAAAAGTGAGACAGGAAGTGTGTTATAACTTCTGCATAAATTAACAGATCTTGATGAAACTTCAGCAGTGTGTTCGTTGTAAGAGGCCGATCACATGGATGTGACTATTGTGAGTCAAAGTTATAGCGCCACCAACTGGCAGCAGGAAGTGTGTCACTTTCAAAATGCTTTGAAATCACCCTCTTGTTTTTACCCGATTTGCTTCAAACTTTACGTGTATAATGTAAACACACGGCAGATTTAGACCTGTGAAAGGATTATTGATATCTTAGATACTGTTGCCGTGGCAACGCTTCAAACTTTACTTTTCTTTATTGATGCTTTTGAGACTCTTAACATACTTGAAATTGCATGAAACTCGACAGAGACGTCACATTTATTAGCCAGTAGACATGTGCAAAGTTTCAGAAATGGGTGTGGTGAGGGGCTCAGTAGCGCCACCTTTTGACAAAAAAGTGGGGGGTTAGTTTCATCTACAGGTACAAAAATTGGTATTGATATAGTTCTCCTCAAGCCGGACAACTTTCTAATTTACAGTCATTAGCTCCGACCAACAGAAAGTCAGATATTTTGGTTTGAATGTGGAGAAAATGTCAGAATTTTGCAAGTCACTCTCTGAGACTCTGTGAGTTTGTAGGGGAGGGGGGACGTTGGGTCTTGTGAAGTAATACATAGGGCTATACTGCCCTCTTGTGTTCAACATAGTATGGGTTACATTAACTTTTGCACGATATTCTAATTTTTCGAGTTTCACCTGTATGCAGAGTTGACAGAAAAATGTTACACACGCCGTAGCAGGTGAATACAACAAAGAACTAAAGCCTAAAAAACTAAAATTTAATCCACTGTCTGTTCATTCTCTGAGTGGCAATTACAAGAAATGTCCAATAGATGGCATCCAAGCCTCATTGTTCTATTATTTACAACAGGCTGAGTCCAGAATGGGCAGGGACTGAGTTCAACAGTTGCTTGAGCTCTTTTGCCGTCGAATCCCAGAAAAAAGGCAAACACTGTGTCCCCACTCACTATATACATCAACTGAGTGGCGGATACAATTTTTAACAACCTTTAACCATTTACAGCCAGAGCGTTCAAATTTGGGAACAATTATTCCCATAGTTTCTGTCTCAGTGTCATCGTCGTCCAATCACCGATTTTATTTCTGAAATCTGCCCAGATACTCATGACAATACAAGCTAAAGGCACATGTGATTGGTTAAGGGGTTACTGGGCAAGAATAATAACTGTATCGTCATCACCGTCTTCCTTCATTTCAATGGGACGGTGATATCACGAGAGATTTACTCCAGTGTTGGATTTACTGCTTCAAATTAAATACTGAGGCGATTTTTGCAAGGTAAGAACGTGTTGTCTATATTTTCTATAGAAAGTCAAAACGTTTTAGTTACGAAGCATTTATTTGTAGGAGTATTGCTAGTTATTTCTGGAAAAAAAATGACGAAACAACTCAAATAAATGTTTGTGAGCAGTTTTGTGTGAAACCGCGAGATGCGTCGCGTCTAACGCACGAGCCCCGATGAGAGATCGCATTCGCTTCTTCTTGCGTTTGAACGGACAATTTCATAACAACAAAATGTCAAAATACATGATATATTGTCTGTTTTGTCTCAAGTGACCATAAACAGTTGATGAAGAAATCGCGAATCTAAATCTAGTATCAACACTTCCGAGAATGATTATCAGCTTTGTGTCTGACAGCGCGAGGCATCTCATTTTTACTCGCATCTTCATGGAGGTTTGTCGGTTGTATGTAGTTTCACAATCTCAATCAATTAATCTCTGAAATGAATACAGATGTAACAGCACGAAAATAATGAGATTCACAGTTCTCAAAAGATTATATCTCAATAAAACAAGCCGCAAAGACGGCTTGAATGAAATGCGTTTAAAATCCTCTTAAAGAGACAGTAACAATTTTCCAAGTAAATAAAAAGTAGCCTACAAATGGTTTTCACCCCCAAAATAAATTTCTCTCATCGTATACTCACCCTCATTCCATCCCAGATGTGTATTATTTTCTTTCTTCTAGTGAACACAAATTAAGCTTTTTAGAAGATTATCTCAACCCTGTTGGACCTTTCAATGACTTGAATGGTGATCAGAACTCAGAAGCTACAAAAATCACATAAATGCAGCATAAAAGTAATCCATACCACTCCTGTGGTTTAATCCATGCCTTCAGAAGTGATATTATAGGTGTGGGTTAGATACAGACCTATATATATATATACTTAAAGATGACATCACTCTGAAGTACTGCGTAAAGAATATCCCACATTCGCCCTAAGGGGGCGCTACAGGCCATGCCCAAAATTCCCATTTTCTGGTCAAAAATGTTCTAATTTTGTATATTGATACTACAGGCCAACAGGAATCCACAAACCAAGAATGGCCCACATTCGCCCTTAGGGGGCGCTACAGGCCATACCCAAAATTCCCATTTTCTGGTCAAAAATGTTCTAATTTTGTAGATTGATACTACAGGCCAACAGGAATCCACAAACCAAGAATGGCCCACATTCGCCCTTAGGGGGCGCTACAGGCCATGCCCTAAATTCCCATTTGCTGGTCAAAAATGTTCTAATTTGGTATATTGACACTACAGGCCAACAGAAATCCACAAACCAAGAATGTCTCACATTCGCCCTTAGGGGGCGCTAAAGGCCATTCCCAAATTGCACATTTTTTTGTCAAATACTTTCTAAATTGGTACATTAATACTACAGGCCAACAGGAACCTACAAACCAAGAATGGCTCACATTCACCCTTAGGGGGAGCTACAGGCCATGCCCAAATGTCATTTTTTCAAAGTGTTTGTATTTCCAACACATTTATTTAGTTTTTCTGAAACCTGGTGAACAAACCTCATTTCTCATTGTAAACAAAAAACCCTACAGGATCCATAAGGTCCGACATGATGGATTTTCCTGTACACTGAAAATGTTTAGTTTAGGATTCTGACAGAAAGACATGTTTTTTGGATTTTTTCATTGGGAGGGTTTAACCCCAACCCTCTATTGATCAATTTTAAATGATTTGCCATTTTGAGGAGGAATCGCATTGCTGCTTGCAGCTATATTTTTGAGTTGTTGCTGTGTCCATCATCCTTTGTTTTCCGAAAGCCACCAAGTGGAAATGAGCCCGGTAACTAAAGGCACCAGGGTTGCGGTGCCACCGGCTTGGGCCCTTCATCGCTGCTTGCAGCTTTAATTATTATTATTATTATTATTTTATCGACTATTCGGGCACTTTTGGGGGCCTTAACGTGCTCTAAAACTCTTGAAACTTTGCACACGGGTCAGAACCCGCGGCCATCAGGGCTGGGCTGAAGATGGTACCCGGGCGTGGCAGGGGGGCTTAACAGCGCCCCCTGGAACGGGGTCCGAAACCTTGGCCCATAAATCAAACACACTTGCATGTAATAATATGAAAGTTGGTACACATATAGATCTCATCGTTTCATATATACTTCATGCTCTTACATTTTACCTCAGCCCAACAGGAAGTCGGCTATTTAGGGTTGTTTGGAAAACGTATACAAAGGAATTTGAAATACTCCTCCTAGAGAAATCATTTAATCGCCACGAATCTCAGTCAGCATGAAGTCAAGACATTGAGGATGAAAAATTGCCAGCGGATTTTTGATATCTCGAACGGTTTGGCCGTGGCGAGGAAACAAATTTATGGCAAGAAAAGTGAGACAGGAAGTGTGTTATAACTTCTGCATAAATTAACAGATCTTGATGAAACTTCAGCAGTGTGTTCGTTGTAAGAGGCCGATCACATGGATGTGACTATTGTGAGTCAAAGTTATAGCGCCACCAACTGGCAGCAGGAAGTGTGTCACTTTCAAAATGCTTTGAAATCACCCTCTTGCTTTTACCCGATTTGCTTCAAACTTTACATGTATAAAGTAAACACACGGCAGATTTAGACCTGTGAAAGGATTATTGATATCTTAGATACTGTTGCCGTGGCAACGCTTCAAACTTTACTTTTCTTTATTGATGCTTTTGAGACTCTTAACATACTTGAAATTGCATGAAACTCGACAGACACGTCACATTTATTAGCCAGTAGACATGTGCAAAGTTTCAGAAATGGGTGTGGTGAGGGGCTCAGTAGCGCCACCTTTTGACAAAAAAGTGGGGGGTTAGTTTCATCTACAGGTACAAAAATTGGTATTGATATAGTTCTCCTCAAGCCGGACAACTTTCTAATTTACAGTCATTAGCTCCGACCAACAGAAAGTCAGATATTTTGGTTTGAATGTGGAGAAAATGTCAGAATTTGCAAGTCACTCTCTGAGTCTCTGTGTGTTTGTAGGGGAGTGGGGACGTTGGGTCTTGTGAAGTAATACATAAGGCTATACTGCCCTCTTGTGTTCAACATAGTATGGGTTACATTAACTTTTGCACGATATTCTAATTTTTCGAGTTTCACCTGTATGCAGAGTTGACAGAAAAATGTTACACACGCCATAGCAGGTGAATACAACAAAGAACTAAAGCCTAAAAAACTAAAGTGTAATCCACTGTCTGTTCATTCTCTGAGTGGCAATTACAAGAAATGTCCAATAGATGGCATCCAAGCCTCATTGTTCAATGATTTACAACAGGTCTGAGTCCAGAATGGGCAGGAACTGAGTTCAACAGTTGCTTGAGCTCTTTTGCAGTCGAATCCCAGAAAAAAGGCAAACAATGTGTCCCCACTCAACATCAACTGAGTGGCGGTTAAAATTTTTAACAACCTTTAACCATTTACAGCCAGAGCGTTCAAATTTGGGAACAATTATTCCCATGGTTTCTGTCTCAGTGTCATCGTCGTCCGATCACCGATTTTATTTCTGAAATCTGCCCAGATACTCATGACAATACAAGCTAAAGGCACATGTGATTGGTTAAGGGGTTACTGGGCAAGAATAATAACTGTATCGTCATCACCGTCTTCCTTCATTTCAATGGGAAGGTGATATCACGAGAGATTTACTCCAGTGTTGGATTTACTGCTTCACATTAAATACTGAGGCGATTTTTGCAAGGTAAGAACGTGTTGTCTATATTTTCTATAGAAAGTCAAAACGTTTTAGTTACGAAGCATTTATTTGTAGGAGTATTGCTAGTTATTTCTGGAAAAAAAATGACGAAACAACTCAAATAAATGTTTGTGAGCAGTTTTGTGTGAAACCGCGAGCAGCGTCACGTCTAACTCACGAGCCCCGATGAGAGATCGCATTCGCTTCTTCTTGCGTTTGAACGGACAATTTCATAACAACAAAATGTCAAAATACATGATATATTGACTGTTTTGTCTCAAGTGAAAATAAACAGTTGATGAAGAAATCGCGAATCTAAATCTAGTATCAACTCTTCCGAGAATGATTTTCAGCGTTGTGTCTGACAGCGCGAGGCATCTCATTTTTACTCGCATCTTCATGGAGGTTTGTCGGTTGTATGTAGTTTCACAATCTCAATCAATTAATCTCTGAAATGAATACAGATGTAACAGCACGAAAATAATGAGACTTCACAGTTCTCAAAAGATTATATCTCAATAAAACAAGCCGCACAGACGGCTTGAATGAAATGCGTTTAAAATCCTCTTAAAGAGACAGTAACAATTTTCCAAGTAAATAAAAAGTAGGCCTACAAATGGTTTTCACCCCAAAAATAAATTTCTCTCATCGTATACTCACCCTCATTCCATCCCAGATGTGTATTATTTTCTTTCTTCTAGTGAACACAAATTAAGCTTTTTAGAAGATTATCTCAACCCTGTTGGACCTTTCAATGACTTGAATGGTGATCAGAACTCAGAAGCTTCAAAAATCACATAAATGCAGCATAAAAGTAATCCATACCACTCTTGTGGTTTAATCCATGCCTTCAGAAGTGATATTATAGGTGTGGATTAGAAACAGACCTATATATATATACTTAAAGATGACATCACTCTGAAGTACTGCGTAAAGAATATCCCTCATTCGCCCTTAGGGGGCGCTACAGGCCATGCCCAAAATTCCCATTTTCTGGTCAAAAATGTTCTAATTTTGTATATTGATACTACAGGCCAACAGGAATCCACAAACCAAGAATGGCCCACATTCGCCCTTAGGGGGCGCTACAGGCCATGCCCAAAATTCCCATTTTCTGGTCAAAAATGTTCTAATTTTGTAGATTGATACTACAGGCCAACAGGAATCCACAAACCAAGAATGGCCCACATTCGCCCTTAGGGGGCGCTACAGGCCACGCCCTAAATTCCCATTTGCTGGTCAAAAATGTTCTAATTTGGTACATTGATACTACAGGCCAACAGGAACCCACAAACAAAGAATTGCCCATATTCGCATTAGGGGGCGCTACAGGCTATGCCCAAAATTCCCATTTTATGGTCAAAAATGTTCTAATTTGGTATATTGACACTACAGGCCAACAGAAATCCACAAACCAAGAATGTCTCACATTCGCCCTTAGGGGGCGCTAAAGGCCATTCCCAAATTGCACATTTTTTTGTCAAATACTTTCTAATTTGGTACATTAATACTACAGGCCAACAGGAACCTACAAACCAAGAATGGCTCACATTCACCCTTAGGGGGCGCTACAGGCCATGCCCAAATGTCATTTTTTCAAAGTGATTGTATTTCCACCCCATTTATTTAGTTTTTCTGAAACCTGGTGAACATACCTCATTTCTCATTGTAAACAAAAAACCCTACAGGATCCATAAGGTCCAACATGATGGATTTTCCTGTACACTGAAAATGTTTAGTTTAGGATTCAGACAGAAAGACATGTTTTTTGGATTTTTTCATTGGGAGGGTTTAACCCCGACACTCTATTGATCAGTTTTAAATGTTTTGCCATTTTGAGGAGGAATCGCATTGCTGCTTGCAGCTATATTTTTGAGTTGTTGCTGTGTCCATCATCCTTTGTTTTCCGAAAGCCACCAAGTGGAAATGAGCCCGGTAACTAAAGGCACCAGGGTTGCGGTGCCACCGGCTTGGGCCCGTCATCGCTGCTTGCAGCTTTAATTATTATTATTATTATTATTTTATCGACTATTCGGGCACTTTTGGGGGCCTTAACGTGCTCTAAAACTCTTGAAACTTTGCACACGGGTCAGAACCCGCGGCCATCAGGGCCGGGCTGGAGCTGGTACCCGGGCGTGGCAGGGGGGCTCGACAGCGCCCCCTGGAATGGGGTCCGAAAACTTGGTCCATAAATCAAACACACTTGCATGTAATAATATGAAAGTCGGTACACATATAGATCTCATCGTTTCATATATCCTTCATCCTCTTACTTTTTACCTCAGCCCAACAGGAAGTCGGCTATTTAGGGTTGTTTGGAAAACGTATGCAATGGAATTTGAAATACTCCTCCTAGAGAAATCATTTAATCGCCACGAATCTCAGTCAGCATGAAGTCAAGACATTGAGGATGAAAAATTGCCAGCGGACTTTTGATATCTCGAACGGTTTGGCCGTGGCGAGGAAACAAATTTATGGCGAGAAAAGTGAGACAGGAAGTGTGTTATAACTTCTGCATAAATTAACAGATCTTGATGAAACTTCAGCAGTGTGTTTGTTGTAAGAGGCCGATCACATGGATGTGACTATTGTGAGTCAAAGTTATAGCGCCACCAACTGGCAGCAGGAAGTGTGTCACTTTCAAAATGCTTTGAAATCACCCTCTTGTTTTTACCCGATTTGCTTCAAACTTTACGTGTATAATGTAAACACACGGCAGATTTAGACCTGTGAAAGGATTATTGATATCTTAGATACTGTTGCCGTGGCAACGCTTCAAACTTTACTATTCTTTATTGATGCTTTTGAGACTCTTAACATACTTGAAATTGCATGAAACTCGACAGACACGTCACATTTATTAGCCAGTAGACATGTGCAAAGTTTCAGAAATGGGTGTGGTGAGGGGCTCAGTAGCGCCACCTTTTGACAAAAAAGTGGGGGGTTAGTTTCATCTACAGGTACAAAAATTGGTATTGATATAGTTCTCCTCAAGCCGGACAACTTTCTAATTTACAGTCATTAGCTCCGACCAACAGAAAGTCAGATATTTTGGTTTGAATGTGGAGAAAATGTCAGAATTTTGCAAGTCACTCTCTGAGTCTGTGTGTGTGAGGAGGAGGAAGGGAGGGGGTCTTGTGAAGTAATACATAGGGCTATACTGCCCTCTTGTGTTCAACATAGTATGGTTTCCATTAACTTTTGCACGATATTCTAATTTTTCGAGTTTCACCTGTATGCAGAGTTGATAGAAAAATGTTACACACGCCGTAGCAAGTGAATACAACAAAGAACTAAAGCCTAAAAAACTAAAGTTTAAACCACTGTCTGTTCATTCTCTGAGTGGCAATTACAAGAAATGTCCAATAGAGGGCATCCAAGCCTCATTGTTCAATGATTTACAACAGGTTTGAGTCCAGAATTGGCAGGGACTGAGTTCAACAGTTGCTTGAGCTCTTTTTCAGTCGAATCCCAGAAAAAAGGCAAACAATGTGTCCCCACTCAATATATACATCAACTGAGTGGCGGATACAATTTTTAACAACCTTTAACCATTTACAGCCAGAGCGTTCAAATTTGGGAACAATTATTCCCATGGTTCCTGTCTCAGTGTCATCGTCGTCCGATCACCGATTTTATTTCTGAAATCTGCCCAGATACTCATGACAATACAAGCTAAAGGCACATGTGATTGGTTAAGGGGTTACTGGGCAAGAATAATAACTGTATCGTCATCACCGTCTTCCTTCATTTCAATGGGAAGGTGATATCACGAGAGATTTACTCCAGTGTTGGATTTACTGCTTCAAATTAAATACTGAGGCGATTTTTGCAAGGTAAGAACGTCATTTAACATGTGTTGTCTATATTTTCTATTGAAAGTCAAAACGTTTTAGTTACGAAGCATTTATTTGTAGGAGTATTGCTAGTTATTTCGGGAAAAAAAATGACGAAACAACTCAAATAAATGTTTGTGAGCAGTTTTGTGTGAAACCGCGAGATGCGTCGCGTCTAACGCACGAGACCCGATGAGAGTTACTGCACAAAAGGTCATTGAGATGTGTTTTACTGCTTCCCAGTTTGAATATTCAAGCGATTTTACACTATTCAACTCAACAAATGGCATTACAACTCAAATAAATGTTTGCGAGGAATCTGAAATCGGGAACCATTATTGAATTCTGGCATTATTACGGGGGTCAACAATGGCGCTGTAATGTCCATTCAGATGCATTGTTCTAAACAGCGGAAAAAACTTAAAATACTGCGTCATATTTGCCCATTCAGATACATGGAAGAGATCATTACAAACTATAAAAGGTCTACTTTTATTTGTGTACACTTACAATAACAACAAAACCTTGAGCTTTTGTAAAATAACGAAAATAAACAGGGTGCGTCGAATCTGTCTTTGCGATCATCTGTCTGATACACGTCAGAAAAATCAAGTGAAACTCCGCGAACACTTATCACACAAACATGAAACATATGTCTAAAGAAAGAAGGGATGGACGGATCGATCCTAAAGTATCAATACTTCCGAGAATGATGTTTCATCTGCGTGTTCACTGACAGCACGCGATAGTGAGGCGATCTCATTTTTACTCGCATCTTCAATGCGAGCAATGTTTGTCTGTTGTATGTGTTTTTAACACTTTCCTGTTTGAACTTTCAAGCGATTTACACCATTCAACTCAACAAATGGCAAAACAACTCAAATAAATATTTGTGTGAAACAGCGAGCAGCGTCACGTCTAACTCACTAGCCCCGATGAGAGATCGCATTCGCTTCTTCTTGCGTTTGAACGGACAATTTCTTACAACAAAATGTCAAAAAACACATGATATATTGTCTGTTTTGTCTCAAGTGAACATAAACAGTTGATGAAGAAATCGCGAATCTAAATCTAGTATCAACACTTCCGAGAATGATTATCAGCGTTGTGTCTGACAGCGCGAGGCATCTCATTTTTACTCGCATCTTCATGGAGGTTTGTCGGTTGTATGTAGTTTCACAATCTCAATCAATTAATCTCTGAAATGAATACAGATGTAACAGCACGAAAATAATGAGACTTCACAGTTCTCAAAAGATTAAACTCAATAAAACAAGCCGCACAGACTGTGCCTTGAATGAAATGCGTTTAAAATCCTCTTAAAGAGACAGTAACAATTTTCCAAGTAAATAAAAAGTAGGCCTACAAATGGTTTTCACCCCAAAAATAAATTTCTCTCATCGTATACTCACCCTCATTCCATCCCAGATGTGTATTATTTTCTTTCTTCTAGTGAACACAAATTAAGCTTTTTAGAAGATTATCTCAACCCTGTTGGACCTTTCAATGACTTGAATGGTGATCAGAACTCAGAAGCTACAAAAATCACATAAATGCAGCATAAAAGTAATCCATACCACTCCAGTGGTTTAATCCATGCCTTCAGAAGTGATATTATAGGTGTGGGTTAGAAACAGACCTATATATATATATATATATATATATATATATATATATATATATATATATATATATATATATATATACTTCAAGATGACATCACTCTGAAGTACTGCGTAATGAATATCCCACATTCGCCCTTAGGGGGCGCTATAGGCCATGCCCAAAATTCCCATTTTCTGGTCAAAAATGTTCTAATTTTGTATATTGATACTACAGGCCAACAGGAATCCACAAACCAAGAATGGCTCTCATTCGCCCTTAGGGGGCGCTACAGGCCACGCCCTAAATTCCCATTTGCTGGTCAAAAATGTTCTAATTTGGTACATTGATACTACAGGCCAACAGGAACCCACAAACAAAGAATTGCCCATATTCGCCATTAGGGGGCGCTACAGGCTATGCCCAAAATTCCCATTTTATGGTCAAAAATTTTCTAATTTGGTATATTGACACTACAGGCCAACAGAAATCCACAAACCAAGAATGTCTCACATTCGCCCTTAGGGGGCGCTAAAGGCCATTCCCAAATTGCACATTTTTTTGTCAAATACTTTCTAATTTGGTACATTAATACTACAGGCCAACAGGAACCTACAAACCAAGAATGGCTCACATTCGCCCTTAGGGGGCGCTACAGGCCATGCCCAAATGTCATTTTTTCAAAGTGATTGTATTTCCACCCCATTTATTTAGTTTTTCTGAAACCTGGTGAACATACCTCATTTCTCATTGTAAACAAAAAACCGTACAGGATCCATAAGGTCCGGCATGATGGATTTTCCTGTACACTGAAAATGTTTAGTTTAGGATTCAGACAGAAAGACATGTTTTTTGGATTTTTTCATTGGGAAAAATGAAAATTTCATTTCATTTAACCCCAACCCTCTATTGATCAATTTTAAATGATTTGCCATTTTGAGGAGGAATCGCATTGCTTCTTGCAGCTATATCTTTGAGTTGTTGCTGTGTCCATCATCCTTTGTTTTCCGAAAGCCACCAAGTGGAAATGAGCCCGGTAACTAAAGGCACCAGGGTTGCGGTGCCACCGGCTTGGGCCCGTCATCGCTGCTTGCAGCTTTAATTTTATTTGTTTCCCTGTCTCAACCTCTTGACTCCTATACTGAGGTCACCAGGACCGGCTGAATCCAGCTCCATTCCTACTTCGTGTTGGACTACACTGCTACGTGTCACTGTGTGATGATGAATAATAGCAGCTGGTGCCAGCCAAACATCACCTCAGTCTATTACGATGGACTTCAGAGGATGAACTGATGCCAACTCCAACCATAAGACATGGGATACTTCATATGCCATTGTCTGAACCTTGAACTTAGGATAGATCTCACCGAAATGATCAGCCAGGTTGAACTGCAATGTACCTCATTGATCTCTGCCTGCATCACTTTAAATGGAATACATAGACTATCAATTAATTGCCAACAAAACCCTTCATCAGTCAATTAACAAGGACAATTGCATCTATGTGAACTTCTGCAGTTAATACAGGATGGACTTAAAAGACATTAGTCATTAAACTTACATTACATACAAAATCTTTGTTTAAACACTGTCCCTTAACACTTACTTAGTTTAATAATTTTAAACCATGACTTTCATTATAAATAAGTAATATTGTCATTATATTCATGATGTTAGTCAGAGGGGAACTGGCCCCTACAGTGAGCCTGGTTTCTCCCAATGTTATTTTTCTCCATTAACCAACATCTTAAGGAGTTTTGTGTTCCTTGACACAGTCACATTCGGCTTGCTCGCTGGGGTTATAAATACAATTATTATTAAATTGCTTATTTTTAAACACAATTCACATTCATATTTTATCTAATTACACAATGATGATTCATAGACATGAAAGTTTTATCTTCTGTTAATGTCTGATCTTCTGTAAAGCTGCTTAGAATCAATGTGTGTTGTGAAAGGTGCTATACAAATAAAATGACTTGACTAGGAGGTAAGGGAGGTAGCCGCAGGACAGGGACTGGGTGAGGAGGCCTGGGAGGTGACCACAGGTCAAGGACTGGGTCAGGAGTCCTGGGAGGCGGCCGCAGGACAGGGACTTAAGGTATTGATGGTGGAGCCGGAGATGGGTCTGGAGATGAAGCCACAGCAGGATGGATCTCAAGGGGAGGAACCGGAGGAGGAGCTGGCAGAGCCAGATGAGGATTGAGGTTTTGAAACACAGGTAGTGGAGGACGTGGTGGCATGTGCTGAGCCGTAGACTGGAGCTAAGGAAGAGTCGACGAAGGCAGGCGGAGCCAGGAGAGGCTTGACGAAGGCAGATGGTGCCCGGAGAGGCTCGACGAACGTTGGCAGAGCACAGAGAGGCTCGACGAATGCAGGTGGAGATGTGATAGAGTCTGGGGGCAGAGCCGTGGAAGACTCTGGGGTGGAGCCGTGGAAAGCGGAGCCGTGAGAGGCTTGAGAGGTGAAGCCGTGGAAGGCAGAGCCATGAGAGGCTAGAAGGGTGAAGCCGTGGAAGGTGGAGCCATTAGAGGCTCGAGGGGCGAAGCCGTGAGAGGCTAGAGGAGTGGAGCCGTGGAAGGTGGAGCCATGAGAGGCTACAGGGGCGGAGCCATATAAGGTGGAGCCGTGAGAGGCTCGAGGGGCGAAGCCATGGATGGTGGAGTCATGAGAACCTCAAGCGGCACTGCTGTAAAAGGCGGAGCCGTGAGAGGCTCGAGGGTCGAAGCCATGGATGGTGGAGTCGTGAGAACCTCAAGCGGCAATGCCGTAGAAGGCGGAGCCGTGAGAGGCTCAAGGGGCGAAGCCGTGGAGGGCAGAGTCTTGAGAGGATCGAGAGAAGAGTCCACAGGGCTAAGAGCCATGGATGACTGGGAAGTGACTCCCATGGTAGAGAGTAAAGTCTTAGACTGGGTATCATCCTCCTTTGTCATGAGCATGGGCAGAGACTGGGGAATGACTTCTGTGGTAGTGAGCTCTGGCAGTGACTGGAGAAAAGGTGTCCTTTTCCTTCTCCTCCTCTTCTGGCCAGCAGGGAGTGTGGTTACGGGGACAGTTGAGGCTATAGGCATTGACTCTGGGACAGTGGAGGATACAGGCATTGGCTCTGGAATGCTCGAGGCTACAGGAATTGGCTCTGGCTCGTTAATTGTGGCAGGCATGAGCACTGGCTCGTTAAACTTGGCAGGCATGGGCATGGGCACTGGCTCGTACACTGTGACAGGCATAGGCACTGGCTCTTTAACCTTGGCAGGTATGGGCACTGGCTCATATACTGTTGCAGGTGCGGGCGCTGGTTGTTGCCCAGGGTTCCCGCCATAATTCACAACATACGGGGGAAATGCAACCTCTGTGGTCACTACTGCTGACTGCAGCGGGAAATCGGCCACTGCAGAATGATTTAGAGAATTGAATGGAGAGGAGTTACCTTGGAGACAGAGGCAGAGGATGTCTTGGAGACAAGGGCCGAGCTAGGCTTGGAGACAGGGGCTGAGCAAGGCTTGGAGATAGGGGCCATGGAAGGCTTGGAGACTGGCTGTGGAAGGCTTGAGGGCATCCACTGTGAGAGGAGATTCAAAGTCCTCATCCTCTTTACCCACAGTGAAAGGTGAGCCGCAGAGCCACATGCACATAGTCAGCGATCGTCCAGTGAGGACCCGACAGTGGCAACAGCTCCTTCAATGTACTATTCAGGCCAGCCCTGAAGGAATTCACCAGAGCGTGGTCATCATAGTGCACCAAATTTGCGCGATGGAGAAACTCAAGCACGTGATCCTAAACTGGACGGTCTCCTTGTTCAAGGAGGAGGATTGCTACTGCAAGCGTTAGCTCCATTTAGTTCCCTGAATATGGGGAAGGCTTACTGCCTGTTTGCGTTCACTCAACGGCTCCGGGACGCGTGCCAGAAATAGCTGCTAGCAGGGGCCCATGACATCGATGGAGTGCTAGATCAGGTGGTGCTGGAGCAGCTGGTCCATCGTCTACCCAGGGGTACCGCAGAGTGACACTGCCCGTTCTCATCTCATCCATCCACTGATTTTGGGAACTAATTGGCCTGAGTTCAAGAATGTATTAAGGGGAATATGCACGGATGGGTCCTGCATAAAAGCGAGGACATGTGATATATGCAATGCTCTGGCAGGGTAGGCGGAGCCGAGGCCGTCTTTGTCTGCTCCACATCAGGATGACATGAGGGGGGGTGAGGCTGCGGCCCCTCCCATCCTCAGGGGGTTTCCAGAAGGGGATTTCCCTCTGTAGCAGTCGTGAGACGAAACCCTCAAGCACACCTTTGGCCAAGTGAGAGTGACTGGTAAAAAACTCTGCCTGAATGTCGCACTTTCATATCCCTATTTTACAATTATAAATGAGCGGTTGTATAGAGTGACGCAGGACACTCATACAAAAGAAGATGCAACCCAGCTCTTAATACTACAGAGCCGCCGGGAAATGGTTTTCCAGGCAGCTCACTATAATCCGATGGCAGGTCACCTAGGGAAACACTGAACTGCTTAATAGCCTGTTTTTATTGGCCAGGCAATGGCGGCGCTGTCTACAGGTGGTGTGCGGCATGCTGTGAATGTCAGCTGGTAAATCCGCCGGCCACCCCAAAAGCGCCATTGCGCCCTATTCTGCTAATCGAAGTCCCTTTCGGTGGTGGGGGTATGTGGCAGCGAGGGCGTGGCCAAGCGCCCGTCCGGGGAGAGAAAGCGGTAAGGGTGCTTGCACCTGAGCTAAATTATGTCTAACACCTTTCTGTAATTTCAGTGAACATGGAGAGTGTGGCATATAAACAGCCACAGAACCTCCAGATCGGGAAGAGAGTCAGAGACTGAGAGAGCCCAGTTGCAGAGCTGAGTTAATTTGTGAAGCTGTAAAGTGCTTGACGGATTAAAGTGTTAACTTTGTTTGGAGCAACCTGCCTCCCGTGTCCTCCCTACGTAATCCTCTACAGTCAAATAAAATCAATAAATCAGCCACAATGCATAAAAACAACAGACAGACAGTACAGGGTGAGACTTTAAAACATCCTCAGTGCAAAACATACACACCCCTCTCTCTCACACACACACACACACACACAAATTAAGAATGAACTGGTGAGACTTAAACACAACACAATGGGGTTTTCTTTTTTACATTTGTCAAATAAAACCAATAAATCAGCCACAATGCTAAGCATACACACTCAGAAACAAAGGGCTGATTCAATAACACACTCACAATGCAGAACACAAACACATATATACACATACTGTACACACACACACAAACACACACATACAGAACCAGGGCATCAATAAGTGGAGCTCCACAGCCATCGTTTGGTCATTGTTGGCATTACACGTCTGTTGTTTTCCAGCTGATGACAGAAATCTGACACCTATACACCCACACATACTATAAAAAGTTTAAAATTGCTAAATGTTTACTCTGATTCTTCTGTTTTATTCTCTAATTGAATTGTCAGAATTTGGCAGTTCATTTCTGTTTCTTGATGTTCATTGTCTTGACATTATTATGCATTTACTTTGAGTTATGAGTTATTACATTTTTATGTTTGAAATAAATTATTGGTAGAAAAATGCTTATTATGTGTCTTCTCTTTGTAACACCATGGTCAGGTTTGATTGCAAGCATAATGACATTAACTGCAAAAGCTAAAATTTAAAAACAATTTAAAATGCTAAACTTTTAAAAATAATAGTTTGATAATGACTAAATATATATCTTGTGATAAAATATTAAATCAGGTTACAATAAGCCTTCAGACTACACAGTAGGTGACTACAGCCATCAACTGGCTATTACTGGCATGACATTTTTAGAAGTGTAGGATCAGATTTTTTTTCTTCAAATATTTGCTTATTTGTAAATGCAAAATGTAGAAATTGACATGTAAATAAGACTAAAATAAAAGAAAATCCCCCCAAAAATGCATAATTTTAAGAGTTTTTAATGCTTTACACTGATGCCAGACATTCAATTGTTTTAAATAATCTGGGCTGAGTGATCAGAATTAAATGTTTTTAATCAACAACTGACTGTAAAGAACAGAAAGACATTATACAATGACAAATGGATTGTGTGAATCTCGTCTTTGAACACACATTTCACAGAGCGAGTCAAACCAAACTTTTACTCTCAACACACAGTGAACTAGTGTTGTCACGGTACCAAAATTTCAGTAGTCGGTACCAATACCAGTGAAATTTCACGGTACTCGATACCATTTTCGGTACCAAAGCAAAACACAAAAACAGGTTATCGAACAACACTCTTTTATTAACAAAGTTAACAAAACATTAACAGCAGAACTAAGAACAAAAATATGCCATTGAGCAACACCTCAAGTTAAATACATTATATTTGAATTATAATAAAACTGTACAATGTATGCTTAAAGTATTTTTGAACACTTATATAAGATTTGCTTCAACTTTTGCAACTTTTACTTTTAAGTTTTTACCAAGGACTAAAAAAACCCTGAAATAAACAAGCATACAATAGAATGAATAAAAAACAATTTCCAAACTAATGTGCAAAGTGCTCTCATATTAATAAAGCTGAATATTGCCAATTTTCTTCACAATAAGAAATGCACAGTGACATATATTATGATTAAATAAGTTGCGTTCTAATCTAGCTGCATTAAGCGTCTGCGCTCAAGGGATGAGTGTCCCCGAGGCAGAGTATCTCTCCCCCTTAGATCGGGACATTCACACAACTCATAGAAGAGGCATCGACCACACAGAGAAATGCCAGTTTCTGAGTTTATAGTTATTAACATGATCTGCTTCTGTATTATTTGAACTTTAATAAAGCTATAACGCATTAAATATAACTGTATTTAAGATGTAACGCCGGGATGTTTCCTTTAAAGAGCTCCGGCTCCGCTTATTCCACAACGAGAGTGCTTCTGAATTTTTTACTTTTTTTTATAATTCCCTAATACTTTGGGATCTAGATAAGATGAAGCTGTGAAAGTTTAGAGTGCATCTGGACTGATCTGTGTAATTCTTCCTCTGTCAGGAGTGAACTGCAGTGCTGCTCTCATCATTACAGTTTAATGTGATTTCATGTTATGTTAAATGATATCAAATGACTATTAGACAATGAAAATTTTGCTCGACAGTTTTTTATTTTCGACGTTGTTGATAATGTCGACTAAACATTTCAGCCCTAATGCAAATGATAATATGCTTTTAAACTCACCTGCTTTAGTTGCTTGAATAAATCCGGGTGTCTGTCTTTCAAGTGCTTTATTAAGTTTGATGTGTTTCTTCCTTTTGTCACAAAATTATGAAAGCAGCATTTACAAATAGGTTTTTGCTGATCTATGATGTTTCCCTTTCATCAGCCTCAAATCCAAAGAATTTCCAAACCTGGCTTTTTTCCACTTTTCTTTTCGACAAGATTCAGTTGAGACTCCACAGCAGCTTCTACTTTGCTTGTCATCATCTTTTGCTTGTTGTGAGCATTCGAAAGTTCCCGACTCTGATTGGGAACCGGTTAGACCCGGTACTCGATACTCCGGTACCTTCAGAAATTGTGGTATAGTAAATATTTTATTGTTTGGGTACTGACTTGGTACCGGAGTACCGGTATTTTTGACAAAACTACAGTGAACTTCTTCATCACTATACTACTCAATCACTGCTGAGTGAAATCTGAACATTTAAGAGCCAGTAGAGAATCACTGATATTTTTAGTCACATAGCACAAAATTTGGTCGCAAATGTGAATGATACTGAGAGTACTCAGTATGGAGGGTTGCTGGATAGAGTAAAAGAATGATCCTGGGTTTTAAGAATCAATATCGGGATCATTCAAATAAGAAGATCACGATTAATCAGAAACTCATATGTGTGTAATACTTTGTCAGTTGATGTAAGAAATCTCCTGCCAATAATCCTATATTGGGCAGTCTTTTGACTATTACCCAGACTGTGAGTTACAATCTCATGTCTATTTAAGCATGTGTCTGCTGTAGGTCAAAGCCGCTGGAAGGCATGCGGTGGGTCGGACCCATTTATCTGTGTATGTGGTGAAGGCAGGTGGGCTGTGACCGATGACCCTACACAAGACAAATGCTTTTAGCAGGAGGGCTGCTGACATTTATGTGTTTATGTTTCATGTGGTAATGGACGATGACCCTCAGGGGTCAAGGGTCAACCGTGCTGAGAATCATTGCAGCACAGTGGATGGTAGCTGAAACCTGAGCCAATCAATACACAGCGTGTATTGATTAACTTCTCCGGTAAGTTTGATACAAAGGATTTGCATTGGTGAAATAGAGGCAAGAACTTCCTGTTCAATACAAAACCAGAGAGGGGCTCTCTCAGGTGGAAGCGAAATGTCTGTGACCTAATTACTACAACTAATAAAAAAATCTTAGGTAGGCCTAGCCCACCTTTGTCAAGTGGCCTATCCAACTTACTGAAATGTAATATGGGACATTTGCCATTCCAAATGAAGGACATCGCTATGCTATCAAATTGCTTGAAATAAGAGAGGGGGACATATACAGGGAGAGACTGTAGCAGTTGAATTTTGGAATACAATTAATTTTAATAACATTAACTTTCCCAATTATAGATAAATGTAATGAAGCCCACCTGCCCACATCACTCGAAAACCTTTTAATTAAACGTTCAAAAAGAACTCTAACTAAATCACACAAATTTGGTGGGAATAAAATGCCCAAATACTTGATGCCCTGTTTGGTTCACTGGAAGGTACCGGTTGAAAAGCCGTTACTGAGCAGTACTCTGTCAGAGCCAAGACCCGTTGACTCTGAGATTTTATTCAATTCTCCAAATTAGCAGTGTATCAATGAAATAAAAGATTGGATACCCAGAAATTTCCTTCTACTCAATTCTGACAAAACAGAGGTACTAATTATCAGACCAAAAAACTCCAAAAATAAGCCACTACAATATAATTTGACTCTCGATGGATGTACTGTTACATCGTCTTCAACAGTGAAGAACTTAAGTGTTATATTTGATACCAATCTGTCCTTTGAAAATCAAATTACCAATGATTGTAGAACAGCATTCTTCCACCTAAGAAATATTGCTAAATTAAGGCACACGCTCTGTTACTGATGCTGAAAATAAAATTCATGCGTTCATGACCTCAAGACTAGATTATTGTAATGCATTACTGGGAGGATGTCCAGCAAGATCAATAAATAAACTTCAATTGGTTCAAAATGCAGCAGCCAGAGTGCTGACTAGAACCAAGAAATATGATCATATTAGCCCCATTTTATCATCGCTATATTAATTACATTAATTTTAAGTTTCGTATTAATTTAAAAATTCTGTTAACTACGTACAAAGCTTTGAATTGTCTAGCTCCGCAGTACTTAAGTGACCTTCTACAACGCTATATTTCATCACGTTCATTACGATCACAAAATTCTGTCCTGTTAATAGTTAAGAATATCAAAATCCACAAAAGGAGGTAGATCCTTTTCATATTTGTCTCCTAAACTATGGAATAGTCTCCATAACACTGTTCTAGATGCAGACACACTCCCTCAGTTTAGTTCTATCTGTTTAGCCAGGCATACACCTAATTTATCCTCCAACCCACAATTAGGCTGCTTTAGTTTAGTCTGCCGGAACCAGAAACATTGATCATGATCTATAACCCTGTAATAAATTGAATGGCATCTATGTTTACATTATTTTATTTGTTTCCCTGTCTCAATTTCGGGACTACTATCCTGAGGTCACCAGAACTGGCTGGATCCAGCAACATTCCTGCTTCGTGTTGGACTCCACTGCTACGTGTCCCTGAATGATGATGACTAAACGCAGCGGGTGCCAGCCAAACATCACCTCAGTCTATTACGATGGACTTCAGTGGACGAACTGATGCCAACTCCAACTCCAACCATAAGACATGGGATAATTCATATGCCATTGTCTAAATCTTGAATTTAGGATGGACCACACCAAACCTCACCGAAATTACCGGCCAGGTTGAACTGCGATGCACCTCACTGATCTCTGCCTGCATCACCTTAGTCTAATAATGGACAACACTCTTATAATAGAATACATAGACTAACAGTTGCCAACAAAACCCTTCATCAGCCAATTAACAAGGACAATTGAATCTATGTGAACTTCTGCAGTTAATCCAGGATGGAATTCAAAGACATTAGTCATTAAACTTAGAGTTCAAACAAAATCGATGTTTAAACACCCTTTAATGACCCTTAACACTTACTTAGTTTAATAATTTTAAACCATGACTTGCACTATACATGAGTAATATTGTCATTATATTCATGATGTTAGTCAGAGGGGAACTGGCCCCCACAGTCAGTCTGGTTTCTCCAAAGGTTATTTTTCTCCATTAATCAACATCTTTTGGAGTTTTGTGTTCCTTGCCACAGTCGCCTTCAGCTTGCTCACTGGGGTTATTAATACAATTATTATTTAATTACTTATTTTTAAACACAATTCACAATCGTATTTAATTACACAATGATGATTCATCGACATTATAGACATTACTGTTTTATCCTCTGTTAATGTATGATCTTCTGTATAGCTGCTTTGAAACGATGCGTGTTGTGAAAGTTGCAGTACAAATAAAAATTACTTGACCTGACACTCACACACATACACACACACACACACACACACACACACACACTCACACACACAGAGACACACTCACACACACACACACACACACACACTCACTCACTCACACACACACACACACACACATACTCACACCCACACATACACACACTCACACACACATACTCACATACACTCACACTCTCACACACACAACTCACAGTCTCACACACACACACACACTCTCACACACACTCACACACACACACACTCTCACACACACTCACACACACACACACACACGTGCGCGCTTTGATCTTGCGAATTCACGTTCAAATTCTTAAAACTCCTGCATAGGATTTGTGTTCATCAAATGCCACATTCATACTGCTGAATAAAGCCATCCTGACTGCAATAAAATAACACAAACAAGTTTCATGAGCAAATCAAGACCATTAAAATATCCCACAAATGACTCACGCATCTTGGAAATAAAAGGAAAGATTTGATCCACTCCAGTGAAAGCTGGGATACTTTCAATTCTTGCACAGAACACTGTATTTGTTTGGAGTAAGCCCTCTGTCCATAATGGCTGCAGTCAGCAACAAAACACGTGATGTTTTCTCCTATCCCGACTTAAAGAAGATTTTTCACCCTGAAATAAAAATTCTGTCATCATTTACTCACGCTTATGTTTTTCCAGACACGGATTACTTTCTTTCTTGTGTGTTAGACAGAACGTTGGACTCAGTCACCGTTCACTTTCACTGACTGAGGCACAAAACAACTCTTTTTGTGTTCCACATTAGAAAGTCATATGGGAGAGTAAATAATGACAGAATATTCACACAAAATACTCCTGTAACAAAACCGATGAGTCAGCAACCCTAAGCATGTACACACGCACACTGACAGAGGACAGAGTTCACACACTGTAAATCAATCCAGGCTCACAGAACAGTGAAATGTGTTTTATGACCGATTCCTGACCAATTTAATGTGTGATGTGAAGACCAGTGCTTACTTTACTAAACCAACACAACCAGCTGACTCATGTCACAGAAGGAGAAAGGAAGATGTCGCTCATACATGTGTTTGTATTTACTGACAATCTTCAGATGGTCCTCTTTGTGTCGGCCATCATCAATCAAAGATCTGCTAATCCAAACAGAGCTGCAGATGACAGACAAAGGAAGGAGATTCAGGGTAGGCAGAAGGAGGGGTCGCAAGCTGACCCGTGTCCAAAACCAGCGATAAATCAGGACCAAACATAACAAGCGCAGCTTAATGTGGCCCAGATAATTTATCAACTCAGCACGAGCTGGACCGGCCCGCTCACATTTACTGTGGGAAGATGGGATAGCACTTATCTGAGTGTGTTTGTGTGGAATCACATGTAACAATTCCTCAAAAAAGCTTCTTCAATGGTTCTTTGAGGCATCTAAGAGTGTTTGAACAAATATACAGGTTGCAGACAGCAGGATAAACCATGTTAAAAGCAAATAATAACATAAAATGAACAATATAATGTATAGTTAGGACAGTAAAATAAACACTAGGCTTCTCAACTAGGAAACACTTCACATCTCTTTTGTTCATTGGCATCAAAGGATCAATGACATTCTAGAGAATTTTGACTTAGATTAATCTGTCACTTGGTAATATTTTGAATACTAATACAATATCTGGCCCAGTGTTTAGGTTAGGCTGGTCAATCACACTCATGTTGTTAAAAGGAACACATATGTGAGAATGCTGTTTGTAGACTACAGCTCAGCGTTCAACACCATAGTGCCCTCCAAACTTGATGAGAAACTCCAGGCTCTGGGCTTAAACAGCTCTCTGCGCAGCTGGATCCTGGATTTCCTGTCAGGCAGACGTCAGGTGGTTAGAATGGGCAGCAACATTTCCTCATCACTGACCCTCAACACTGGAGACCCGCAGCCACGCTGGTGTCAGGAGCACAACCTCTCCCTCAACGTCAGTAAAACCAAGGAGCTTGTAGTGGACTTCAGGAAGAAAGACAGAGAACACAGCCCTATCACCATTAATGGAGCACCAGTGGAGAGAGTCAGCAGCTTCAAGTTCCTCTGTGTCCACATCACTGAGGAACTCACATGGCCTGTCCACACTGAGGCCGTTGTGAAGAAGGCTCACCAGCGCCTCTTCTTCCTGAGACGGCTGAGGAAGTTCGGAATGAACCACCACATCCTCACACGGTTCTACACCAGTACTGTAGAGAGCATCCTGACTGGCTGCATCACCGTCTGGTACGGCAATAGCACCGCCCACAACTGCAAAGCCCTGCAAAGGGTGGTGCGAACTGTATGGGGCTATGAGCGAACTGCAGAACACTCACCCCGACGGACTGTTTATTGTCACCGAAGATTTCAACCATGCGAATCTCAAGACAGTGCTCCCTAAATTCCATCAATATGTGGACTTTGCAACGAGAGGGGCGAACGCACTTGATCTTGTTTACACGAACATCCTAGGCGCGTACCGGGCGGAGCCCCGCCCCCACCTCGGCTACTCAGACCACATCTCTGTTATGCTAATTCCCGCATACAGACCGCTCGTCAGATGCACAAAACCGCTTCAGAAGCAGGTGAAAACCTGGCCAGCAGGAGCCATCCCTGCTTTTCAGGACTGTTTTGAGTGTACTGACTGGCACATGTTTAGGGAGGCTGCAACATATGGCGACTCTACCAACTTGGAGGAATACACAGCAGTGACCAGCTACATCAGCAAGTGCATTGATGATGTCACTTTCTCCAAGACCATCACAACACACTCCAACCAGAAGCCGTGGATGACTGCGGAGGTGCGCACGCTGCTGAAGACCCGAGACTCCGTCTTCAGAGCAGGCGATAAGGCAGCCCTAAGAACAGCTAGGGCCAAACTGTCCCGGGCCATCAGAGAGGCAAAGCGCGTACACGCCCAGAGAATCCACAGTCACTTCGAGGACAGCGGTGACACGCACCGCATGTGGCAGGGCATCCAGGCCATCACCAACTACAGGACAACATCTGTTGCCTGTGACAAAGATGCCTCCCTTCCAGATGCGCTGAACGTCTTCTATGCTCAGTTTGAAGTGCAGAATGACGTGGTGGCGAGGAAGACCACCCCTCCTCCCAATGACCAGGTGCTCTGTCTCACCACGGCAGATGTGAGGAAAACTCTATGTAGAGTCAATCCACGGAAGGCCGCTGAACCAGACAACATTCCTGGCAGAGTGCTCAGAGGATGTGCAGACCAGCTGACAGATGTTCTTACCGACATCTTCAACATCTCTCTGAGCAGCGCTGTCGTTCTAACGTGCTTCATGGCCACCACCATCATTCCCATGCCAAAGAAGTCTTCAGTGTCCTGCCTCAATGACTACCGTCCCGTTGCACTCACACCAATCATCATGAAGTGCTTCGAGAGGCTTGTCATGAGCCACATTAAGACACAGCTGCCCCCCTCACTGGACCCACTGCAGTTTGCGTATCGTCCAAACCGTTCAACGGACGACGCCATCGCCACAACCCTCCATCTGGCCGTCACCCACCTAGACAAAAAGGACTCATATGTTCGAATGCTGTTCATAGACTTCAGCTCAGCATTCAACACAATAATTCCTCAGCACCTGATTGGAAAGCTGAACCTGCTGGGCCTGGACACCTCCCTCTGCAACTGGATCCTGGACTTCCTGACTGGGAGACCACAGTCAGTCCGGATTGGGAACAGCATCTCCACCACCACCATACTGAGCACTGGGGCCCCCCAGGGCTGTGTGCTCAGTCCACTGCTGTTCACTCTGCTGACGAGCTGTGCATTGCTGACAGCAATGCACAGCTCGAATCACATCATCAAGTTCGCAGATGACACGACCGTGGAGGGTCTCATCAGCAAGAACGACGAGTCAGCATACAGAGAGGAGGTGCAGCGGCTGACGGACTGGTGTAGAGCCAACAACCTGTCCCTGAATGTCGACAAAACAAAAGAGATGGTTGTTGACTTTAGGAGAGCACAAGGTGAACACTCCCCGCTGAACATCGACGGCTCCTCTGTGGAGATCGTCAAGAGCACCAAATTCCTTGGTGTTCACCTGGTGGAGAACCTCACCTGGTCCCTCAACACCAGCTCTATTAACAAGAAAGCCCAGCAGCGTCTCTACTTTCTTCGAAGGCTGAGGAAAGCACATCTCCCACCCCCCCATCCTCACAACGTTCTATAGAGGGACTATTGAGAGCATCCTGAGCAGCTGCATCACTGCCTGGTTTGGGACTTGCACCGGTTCAGACCGCAAAGCCCTGCAGAGGATAGTGAGAACAGTTGAGAAGATCATCGGGGTCTCTCTTCCCTCCATCAAAGATATTTACATAAAACACTGTATCCGCAAAGCAACCAGCATTGTGGAGGACCCCGCACACCCCTCACACAAACTCTTTACCCTCCTGCCGTCTGGCAAGAGATACCGAAGCATTCGGGCCCTCACGACCAGACTGTGTAACAGCTTCTTCCCCCAAGCCATCAGACTCCTCAATACTCAGAGACTGGTTTGACACACACACACACACACGTGTCCTGAGTTGCACTTTAATAACTGCCACTTTATAACTGTCTGCTACCTCAGTAACTGCTATGTCCATAGAACACTATCTCATAGTATGTTATGTTTACATTTGGCATTTAGTAACTGTCATCTTTTTTGCACTACTGTGTACTGGTCAGTGCTGCACTGTCTATCACTGTGCCTATTGTCCTGTTCATTGTTAGAAATTTATTGTACTGTCCCGTACTTTTGCACACGTTTTTGCACGTGCACTTTATATAGGTATTTTATATAGGTATTGTGTTTGTCCTATGTTGTTTTATGTAGCACCATGGTCTTGGAGGAACGTTGTCTCGTTCCACTGTGTACTGTATTAACTGTATATGGTTGAAACGACAATAAAAACCACTTGACTTGACTTGACTTGAACTGCCAGACACATCATCAGAGGTGAGCTTCCCTCCCTCCAGGACATCTAAGCAATCCCAACCCAAGTGCAAAAAGCAACACAAGCAATCTGACTTTTGAATTCTTGATCTCTCAAGATCAATATACATCAGCACTGCACTATATTAATCTCACACTGGACTGTCATAAATGATATTCTCTCTTTACAACACACTGGCAACTGACTATCAACCGCCAGCCTGAATGTCAATACAGCACAATACCACCTACTGTTTATTTATATCCACTTTATAAACCTTTTTATTGTATGTGTATTCTATATTATGTGTATTGTATACTGTATATTGTATATTATTATTTGTATATTGTGTTATGTAATTATGTGTATATTTGATATGTAAATTGTGTTGTGTAAATCAGATCAGTTTGTTGTAAATTGGTATATGTCTCGTCACTGTCATGACTGCTATGTTGCTCAGAACTGCACACAAGACTTTCACACACACTGCTGCACTTGTTCATATGGTTGTGTGACAATGAAAGTCATTTGATTTAATTTATGCTGTTTTAAATTTGTAAATGTGAATTCAATCATTTTGCATATTGTTTTGTCTGTGCAGTTCATGATAATATTAATAAAGTTTGATGTTTGATTTTTGCTTCCTTTTGCCACTTGATGTACAAAGTAAAATCTGGGTACTGAAGCAAAAGCAGTTGAGTTGTTTAAAAGAGGTCAATATCATGATGAATCAAATATCCCTTATAAAGAGAGAGATGTGCTAAAAACATACTGTAACTTTCAGAACTCTAATCTTCCTCCCCAAATCAAAAACTGTTTTTATTGGATCTCATTCACTAAACACATGCATTTGTGCATAAAATCAGAGTACAGAAATCACTATTAATCGATATGTTTGCACTAAAATGTATTCTAAATTTACAAATTTTTCATTGTACGGGAAATGCACCCCAGGCTGGATATGGTAATAATACACCATGGTAAATCATTTTAAGGGCTAATTTTAACTTTACCCTTAAATCTATCAGTATTTATTTAACACATTACTTTTGGAGCAATTAGGTTTTTAAATATTAGCATAAAGGGTAATTTGTGTGTTGGGAGATGTGTATGCTAGGCTAGTCACTTAAGCATTGGGCACTGAAGACATAAGTTTGTAAACTTTAGAAAGTGGAATTTTAAAATAACTCCTTTTTGTTTTTATTATCATTTTTCAAACTGTCCCAATGTTTGTGGTATGGGGTTTGTACAAAGTAAAAAAAAAAAGCATCAGTGTGAAAATATTGAAAAACGAATTTCTCACAGAAGAATATATAATTATTACACTTCAATTCACTCAGTATTAGTTTAGCCTGGAGTTAATCTTACTGGACATTTTATAGAATGTAAAAAAAACAGTGAAATCATTACTGGTGAGGAAATGCACAGTCCTTATATCTGGAAAAATTACTGATATGATCGAGTCACACAGAGACAAATATATATATTTTTTAAATTATGCAAAATACAGTTTCACAGTCATTAATAAATATAGAATTGTATCTATTCAAGCACCATTTTCAGGTGTAGCAGAAACTGAATGTTGGACCCTGCTAACACACACACACACACACACACACACACACACACAAACACACACTCTCCTCACTTACACATACACACACACACACACACACTCACTCACACACACACACACACAAGTCAAGTGGTTTTTATTGTTGTTTCAACCATATACAGTTAGTACAGTACACAGTGAAACAAGACAACGTTCCTCCAGGACCATGGTGCTACATAAAACAACATAGGACAAACACAGAACCACATGAGACTACACAGACTAAATAACATACCTATATAAAGTGCACTTGCAAAAAATTACGGGACAGTACAGTAAATTATTAAAAATGAACAGGACAATAGGCACAGTGAGAGACAGTGCAGCGCTGACCAGTACACAGTAGTGCAAAAAGATGACAGTTATTAAAAATGCCAAATGTCAACATAACATACTATGAGATAGTGTTCTATGGACATAGCAGTTATTGAGGTAGCAGACAGTTATAAAGTGACAATTTACAAATAATTAAAGTGCAACTCAGGACATGTGTGTGTGTGTGTGTGTGTCAAACCAGTCTCTGAAGATTGAGGAGTCTGATGGCTTGGGGGAAGAAGCTGTTACACAGTCTGGCCGTTAGTACTGTGTGTGTGTGTGTGTGTGTGTGTGTGTGTGTGTGTGTGTGTGAGTGTGAGTGTGTGTGTGTGTGTGTTTTTGTGTGCGTGTGTGTGTGAGTGCGTGTTTGTGTGTGTGTGTATTTGTGAGTGTGTGCGTGCGTTTGTGAGTGTGCGTGTGTCTGTGTGTGTGTGTCAGTGTGTGTGTGTGTGTGTGTGTGTCTGTCTGCGTGTGTGTCAGTGTGTGTGTATCAGTGTGTGTGTGTGTGTGTCAGTGTGTGTGACTGAAAACAGAGATGGTTATTTAAGTCCAGATCAATATTTCCCATCCTCTCTCTTTTGTCTTTAGTTTTCCTGTGACTCATGTGAAACATCATATTTTCCTCGTCTCTTTCTCTTCTCTTTGTCTGCTCTTATTCTCCATCTTTTCTCCATCATGCATTCTTCTCTTGTCATGCCACTCTCTGGCTCTCTGCCTGTGCATTCAGTTCTCATGATTAAACTCGTCCTTTATAGAGAACAGTTTGGCAAAAACACTAAGCCTGAGAAATCACTGCCAATAGACAGAAAGTATGCTTCTCCATTTCAAAGTCATACAAGTAATAATAACAGCAGATATTTTCAAATTCCAAAGCAATTCCACATACTATAAGAGTTATTCCATGAAAGGAGCTCCATTAGTGTCCCCAAAGTGCACTAAAAACTCTGCAAATAAGTGTTAGTAAGGTCAAAGCTTGTTGTAGATTTTTTCTATTTTAATTGTGGTGAAGTTGAAATGAGATGCTGTATAAGCACTTTAAAGTATGCATTTTTACAAGTTTCTAAAGCCGGTCATATTTCGAGAAAATTTGTAATAACACCAAAACATGATTTTTACAAAAAATTGTAAAAAAACAAAACAAAACAAAAAATTGTTGTCGATGAAAGGATCTCAGCTTTCTAACAACACCTACACTGAGCTTCTAGTCCACTCAGATGCCAAGGTATTCACTGAAACATTGGGTAAGGTGTGTGGATCACAAAAAAGACTGAATTTCTTGGGACGAGCACATGGCGAGTACTCAGCTGAGTTAGAGTGCCAACTGCTATCACATCTCTATATTTGTTTATATTTCTAGTACTGCCATCCATCTAGTGGAATGGACTAACACTTTTAGCAGGGACACAGGGCAAACAGAGCCTGAAACTCAGACTTTCATATACTAGAAATATAATAATGATCATCATAAGATTGTAAACGCTTGATATTGCACCTACACTGCACATGGAAGAAGTGACATGATTCAACAAAGCTAAATCACGCTAATCAACAAAGCTGCAAGAAACATAACATCTATTATGTGAGTACAGTAATGCAAACGATGTAGAGGGACTACCACTTGCCCACAACAATAAAAACTAAATACAATAAAAACACTAGTTTATTCACACATGCTGTCTATATTGTTTTAGCTTTCAGTGTTGAGAGAATGTCCCCTATAATGCCACCTGATGGTGATAGCAAGTAAAGGCAAAAGTAACAAATTACTTTCCTTGGAAAATGTGTAACGTAATTTGTGTCTTTTATGAGGAATAACACAATAAAGTAGCGTGTTACTTTTAAAAGTATTGTTCCCAAACACTGCTCACAAGAAGCAATGAGAAGCGAGAGATGAGCGATCATTTTAGCGAGGGACGTACTTTATGATCATACTCACTCTGTCATTTCCATCACAATGTGAGATTGTGAAGCTACTCAGGACGTCCAGCTAATACTTATGCATTCTCTACCGGAAATGTCCTCTATTACAGGTTTTACACAACCTCTGAAAAGTGGCAGCCCAACAATCAGCCTCAGTGTCTGTCCTCACAGAACATCAGAAACAAGAACCTTTTTCCCTGCAGTTCTGGCCAGCTGTTTGATTTTCTGATTCAAACCTCAGTGGTTCACAATGACTTCACTCACTTGCAAAACACTTACAATTTATGACTGTAAGGACTGAAACGGCCTATTTGAAATTGAATATTTTACTTTAAGTCCCTAAATAAACGAAACAAATGCCTGCATTTACACTGCAAGGCCTAATTCATCATCTCATGAAGCATTGTGAATGTTTATGAACTGATAATCTGCCGTTTTACTCTTGATTTGTGAAAAAAAAAAAAAATAATTATTGTAGCACCTTTAGTCTTCATTTCACCAGGAAACTCCTGCGATATGTAACTATAGTAATATAATTTTATGAGACCAGGATGACTCTAGGGCTGAAACTGAATCAAACATGAATAAGGCTATGTGAAATCTCTTTTCCTTCTCGACAAATGTAGGCTGTCCTCTCATCTGTAGAAGACAAATGAAAATCATACGTTTGGATGATGTTGTAGAGGCTCATGACTGTTATATAGCATCCTGGAAATGCCTTTAGCAGTTGTTATGAAATAGCCTGGAGGTGCCAAGACTGCCCTTTACCACCATCTAAAATAAAAACCAAACCATCTCTGGCCAATCAAACAAGTCTCTGCGGCGATGAGATGATCACTTTACTCAGGGACTGTGGTAGGGACACAGTTGCGGCTCTCTGTTCGAGCGATTAGGTTTCTATGGGTTTGGCATGACTCCAGGGAATTATTCACAATAAGAGCAGTGTGTTACACACAGAGCACTCTTCCCAGTCTTCTAAACTTACAGAGAACAACATGAACACATACAATGAGGCAAAAGATGAATACAGGCAGGGAAGAACAGAAGACCTTTGTCTTTACACATTGAGGACAGATAACAGAGATACAGACACAGAGAATGCAGGCACAGCAAATCTGACGAACTAAGTTATAAAGGCCCCAAAATTCAGGAAGAGAGTTTTGTGGATTATAGTCCATTATAGTTGCTTTGAAGTCATCTATGTACTAATGTACTCCTTAAAGTTAACAACTTTCACAGATACACACATATCAAAAGTACGTTTTTTTTCTCTTCAGTGAAAAAGAAACCAAATATTGATGACATCATCTGGCATTACCCAGATTTTTGTCCAATCCTTTGACCTAAACGGTAAAATACACTTTAAAATTCCATGGAAATGAGTCATTTTTGTCTAAAGCGAACTTTAACGACAGGATAAAAGTATTAAAACATAAAAAGTATTAATGTATTATACTCATATAGTAAAGACCAGTAATTTAGGTAGTCTTTTGTTAATGACATTTTTTTTTTTCAATGTCTGAATGTGTACTTTAATACTTTATACTGGGCAATTCCAGCATTATGGAAGTGACAATTTAAGTGAAAATTTGAAATGTAACTTAATATATACAGTATATCAAACCATTTTTATGTATAATTACAGCCCCTGCAGATAGAGCCCAGACATCAGAAAAGTTTTTCCCCAGTTTAGATCGGGAAATGAGCTTGTGTGACAAAAATGGACACACAATTTGTAAAAACTCTGTGGGTAAATGGGGCAAAACCGATCTCTTTGTTACGGACGTGACAGTTGTGAAAGCAGCACTAACATCATAAAGGAAAACCATCCAAAACGCTTTGAAACCTGCAGACTTTGACCTCAGATGTATATTATATTCCATTATAATACCCATCAAGGCTGCAAGTATGGGTTAGGGTTAGGGTGTAGGGTTAGGGTTAGGTATGTTAGGGTTAGGCCTTGTTAGGTGAGTATGAAATCGTCATTTTTCAATGGTATGGTTGACAATTTCATGGAATATGTGTGTGTATTTATGCATATGTTTGTGGGATTAGGGGTTGTGATGTGTTTAGGGGTTGTATTGTGTTTAGGGGTTTGTGTTGGGTTTAGGGGTTGTGTTGTGTTTAGGGGTTTGTGTTGGGTTTAGGGGTTGTGTTAGGTTTAAGGGTTGTGTTGGGTTTAAGGGTTGTGTTAGGTTTAGGGGTTGTGTTGGTTTTAGGGGTTGTGTTAGGTTTAAGGGTTGTGTTGGGGTTAGGGGTTGTGTTAGGTTTAGGGGTTGTGTTAGGTTTAGGGGTTGTGTTGGGTTTAAGGGTTGTGTTAGGTTTAGGGGTTGTGTTGGTTTTAGGGGTTGTGTTAGGTTTAAGGGTTGTGTTGGGGTTAGGGGTTGTGTTAGGTTTAGGGGTTGTGTTAGGTTTAGGGGATGTGTTGGTTTAGGGGATGTGTTGGGTTTAAGGGTTGTGATAGGTTTAAGGGTTGTGTTGGGTTTAAGGGTTGTGTTAGGTTTAGGGGTTGTGTTGGGTTTAAGGGTTGTGTTGGGGTTAGGGTTGTGTTAGGTTTAGGGGTTGTGTTAGGTTAGGTTTAAGGGTTGTGTTGGGTTAGGGGTTGTGTTGGTTTTAGGGGTTGTGTTGGGTTTAGGTGTTTATGTGTGTGTGCGGTTGCGTAACGCTGTGTGGAAGCTACCCGGTTTGTCGCTCCGCACAATGCTTCAGGTATTCTCGGCCACGATTATTCCCTCCCTTTTCTATGCTTGCGAAACATGGACCCCCCAATGGAACATCTTCGCCAGTTAGAAACATTTAGGCTGGCCTGCCTAAGATCCATCCTGGGTTTAACCAGGCTGGATTGTGTGAGGAGCTCACAAATCTTTGAAAGATGTGGACAAAGTCCCATCGGTGAGTTCCTCCAGCTGGCAAGGTTGCGTTGGCTGGGTCATGTAGCCCGCATGCCCGGCCACCACATGCCTAAACAGCTTCTGTTTGGCCGGATAGAGGGGGCTAAGCGGGCACGGCACAGGCTGGAGAAGAGATGGAATGATGTGGTAAAGGAGGATGTGGAGCTGAGTTGACTTGTCGATGACTGGTACCAGCGGTGTCAAGATCGGCCTCTTTGGAGGAGGCTTGTGAAGGACGCTACTGGCCAGTTGGAGGCAGTCGCCCTCCAATAACAATGGAGGGCAGAGAAGCGACACTCACAACAATGAGCAGAGCGCCGGGTGGCTAAAGCACAGCAAGTTGGCACAGTAGGGGGCACAGGTGGTGCATCAGCCAGTCATCTCAGTCAGTCAACCTGTGTCACCTGTTGGATCTGTCCCGTGACCTCCTGCCAGCGGGCATTCGAAACTTCACGTGGCCTTAACATGCACATAACCTTGCACAAGCATCGTGGTGACGTCACCGGCACTTAGTGGCGAATGGCGGTTGTTGTTGTTGTGTATGTGCATGTGTGTGTATGCGTGTGTATATGTGTGTGTGAATGTGCGGGTATGTGTTTGTGTGTATTTGTATGTGTGTTTGTGTTTGTGTCAGTGCATGTGCATGTGCGCATGCTCAGGAATGTCACAGAAATGCATTTACGTTTGGTGCAGCCAAGGTCCTTTCAGGATATGAACCACAACAGCAACACGCGTCACTACATTACACTATAATACAACTCGCTCCTGTACTGCACAACACTACTTTATACAAATGAGCAAGTTGGCACCACAACCTGATTTGGTAGTAAATCAATTATCTATAATATTGCAGATTTTATTCCATTGAACAGTAAAGCACTAATTTTGTGGTAGAGATGCAGATGTAAATTACAGGTTTTAACAATAGTAACATCTGTAAGATGTTAACACCTAATTTATATTGGACTATATTACAATATTCTGACAGTGTGAATGACATACTGTATAAAGAAAAAGTATGTGAACCCTTTGGAATTACCAGCATATATGTATAAATTTGATCTTCATCTAAGTTACAATAATGAACAAACATAATTTTGTATTATTATTTTGTATAGTAGACATGAGTCTACTATACGAAAAACATTAAAGAGTCATGGTGTCCTGCCGCTGTTTTCCAACAAAAACATTGCTGCGCACCTTAAGTTTGCCACAGACCACCTTCACACTCCACAACGCTTCTGGGAAAACGTTTTGTGGACTAATGAAACTAAGATCGAACTGTTTGGGAAGAACACGCAGCACTACGCATGGCATAAATAGGGGCTTACCAACATGAAAACATCAACCCAATGGTGAAGTACAGTGTAGGGAGCATCATGATTTGAGGCTGCTTTGCTGCTTCTGGACCGCTTGCCATCATCGAGGGGCAAATGAATTCCCAAGTTCATCAAGATATCGTACAGGATAATTTCAGGGTGGCCAAGCTCCAGTTGAAGCTCAGTAGAAGTTGGGTGATGTAGAAGGACAATGACCATAGCACATACTAAGATTATCCTAAAAATATGGCTGATCAGAATTAGTTCTGAAAGGAAGAATGGTCCAAAATTCCTTCTGAACGTTACCGGAAACACTTGGTTGAGGTTATTGATGCCAAAGGAGGATCGAACAGTTATTAAATAAGGGTTCACTTACTTTTTCCACAGCACTGTTAATGTTTAATGGGATTCAGACATGAAAGATTATAATTGTTTGTGTGCTGTTAGCTTCAGCACATTGTGTTTGTCTATACTTGTGACTTTAATGAAGATAAGATTTGATGACCAAAGGTGCACTCAGCGATTCCGGAGAAACATTGTTGACATTCGAACTCAACTGCCAAAACAAATACACCCCTCCCTTCAGTGCTCCTTTGGAAGAACCCCATCCAACCCCTCCCCCCAAATTCATCTCATTCTCAAAGCTGAAGCAAAGCAAAGTAATAATCTAATATTTTAATAAATGACAGACAAGCATCACAAAAACAGCATACAAAACACGACAACTAGAACTAGAAAGAGTTTAGTTTGATTTTACAGTAACATATACAAAACCACATTCACCGAAGAGGGTGCTACCAAACGTGTTTTTAAATCTTTGTGGCTATAAAACCCTTTGCAAACATTGTGCAGACAAATACCATTAAGACGATTAGAGCGAACAACAACACAGCAAGTAATGTAAATAACATTAGCTATGTAGTGGGTTAGCAAACTGTTGCTATAGTAAGTTGCTGCTGGTAAGATAACTTGCAGAGAAGACGAGATGGTTTTACACACACCAGCTGCAGACACTCACAACTCTCCTGCTACTGAATCGAACTTCACAACAACAGTATATATGGGTTCTGTGAAACACAGCAAAATGTATGTTACCTACATATCGAAAAGAAAAAGAGCAACTTCTACATCCATCTTAAAGACTTTTTACCTCTCTGAGGTCTCTCCACCACGTCACCATGTTGACGTGGCTCCTAGCCCTCGACTTATCATAATCCTTCTTTAGTTTATATTCGTCTGACCTTTTTCTCTTGGTCAGCTTCTCAGCCATTTGTCCTCCTTGGAGTTTAGAAAGTTTGCATCAGATATGTCATTGCTCATGTAATGAATTTCCCTCTACCTTTGCCCCCAACCCCCATCCTGTGCACGCACAAGAACCACCCCCTATTGTTGTAGGCTGGAGTAGTGTTGTGTGGATCGGTCTGATCCACTTTGTTTTTGTTCCATTTACAGAGCCAGGGCTGTGTACAAATACTAGATTTTTTTCAGCCCACCCACAGAACAGACAGCTAGCAGACTGTGAGGAGATATTAATGTGACAGAAAGGGTTTTGGATTAGAATTACTGAGTGCACATTTAAATGAATAGTTCACCCCCTTTATTCGTCTTTCTTCAGCAGAACAAAATAAAGATATTTGTCAGGTCCTTATGATGCAAGTACAGTACGGTCTCTGTTTTAATACCTGCCGCGGTCTCTTCAGTCGGTTGGGTTTCATGTCTGGAGTGTGGTGTCTGGGTCCTGACTTCCTGTCTAGTTTGATTTCGGTCTGTGTCTGAAACTAGACATCAATACTCATCGTCTGTCTGTTATTGACGTTGGTGCATCACGCTTGTGTCATCTTGGCTGCATGCACTCGCGTCAATAATGCATGTTGGTCTTTGTGTCTGTCTCTCACGACCACAGACACATTTTGCGCACGTTGTGTGTTTGTGCTGAGGTTCGGTTACTTCAGTAAAGGTGTCGGGTGTGTGTGTGTGGCTGAACTCTCACATAAGTGTCTTCTCTCATCTTGTTTGTCCATAGCCATGAGTGTATATTGCCTCATTGGTTTGGCGATGTGCACTCATGCCATTCGGATGTTTGCCTTCTTGTGAGAACACATGGCTTTGTTATTGTTTCTGTATCACTGCATGCTTCTCTGTCTTACGTCACACCCGTCTCCTTGTTTGCTCATTATATTTTCATTAGTAACACCTTCTTGATTTATCTCCCTATACAAGTCTCCTCGTGTTTGCTGGCCAGTGCCAGTTCGTCTTGTTCATTATTCTGTCCTGTAGGTCTTTTATAGTGTTCCTGTTGATCCTGATCCCCAACCTGGTTCCTGGACTTGTCGGTCCTGTTTTCCTCTACCCAAGTTTGGATTCCCCTGATTCCCCTGCGGGGTAGATTTTGTTGGTTTCCCCCTCGTGGGAGTTTTGTGTTTGGTTTATTGTAAATCAAGTATCTTGGTTGTTCATTTCTGCGTTTTGGTCCTCATCTCTGTTAACAAATGTGACACGTGGGTGCCAGCACTTTGACCGTCCAAAAGTCATATTTAGGCAGCATAATTTAATCCATGTTATTCCACTCGATCAAAGAATGTCTTCTAAAGTGAATCATTATGTTTATGTAAGAAACAAGTCGATAATTAAAATGCTTTTAACTTTAAATCTGTAATCCATCCAGGGCTCTGATGCTGTGTGAAATGGCCGAACTCTCGAGTGACATTCGTTATTCTGTTGTAAATAAAGTGCCGCTTCCGAATTCTCACATGAACACTCTGACGCTCTTACGCTATGATTCGTGTCAGCTGCTGGCAGGAAGCGCTTCTCAAAAGTGAAAATCGTTTTCATTATTGACTTGTTTCTTACTTAAACCCATCAATTTGCTTCAGAAGACATTGATTGACTGGAGTCATGTGAATTTACATTTACATTTACATTTATTCATTTGGCAGACGCTTTTATCCAAAGCGACTTACAAAAGAGGAAAAACATAGCGAATCATCTTAAGGGGACATTGGTACGAAAAGTGACATACTACAAAGTTTCACTATCATCAGAATAGTATACAAAACCGATTTATGTGCAACAAGAATTGTAATTTTTTTTTTTTTTTAAGTGACTGGTTAAATACTCTTGGAAAAGCTGTGTTTTTAGCACAGTTTAGTTTTTTTTTTGAAGATAGAATTGCTTTATTGCTGCCTAAATATGACTGTAGGGCCTCATGTATTCAGATACAAGATAAAGGCAGGCCTAACACAGTCATAAAGCCTGACTGAGGCCCACAAAAACAAAGTCATAAATCTTGCTGATAAAAATCGCGCCAAAATCAAACAAAGGGAGTACAAAAACACCTGCAAATCCCAAGAAGCCTTGCTCACTTTATAACTGTGTGAAATTCTAAAGGATCGAACTCTCAACACCTATTGGATGAGGCACTCAACAGAACGCACCTCAACTATGATGTCATCAGGAGTAGAAATGCATCGGAAATCGATTCCTTCGGCTCTTCCAGTAACTTTGCCCGCCGTGTATAGACGTGGTGTTGCCTCGTTGCACAAGGAAGTAACGTGCAACTTGAAACTGCGGCAATACAATCTCCATCTCGCTGGACGAGTTGAGAACATTGTGTTCAACCGAACACTTTAACGGATCCGAAGGAAAGCGCCGAGCAATCTTCATCCGTTTGCCTGAGAAGTGAAGAAAGAAGAATTCTCTTCCCTCTTCAATCAA
Organism: Moxostoma hubbsi; assembly: GCA_032164185.1. NCBI lineage: Eukaryota > Metazoa > Chordata > Actinopteri > Cypriniformes > Catostomidae > Moxostoma > Moxostoma hubbsi. The sequence continues at coordinate 4,925,685 of JAVLUX010000221.1, forward strand.
GTTGACGTCGCTGATTTCTCTGCCAGCCCGCCGAGAATCAGCAGCCGTACCGCCCGCCGACAGAGCGAGGAAACGGCCTCCCGTCATCACCCGAGCCTCGAGGAGCCGAGCCGAGTCGGAGTCGAACGACGGATGAACACACGTTCTACATGCGTCCCCACGTGATCCAAGTAAGAGGTTAACGTCTGGGCAGAGATAGAATATTTAGGTGTGTTATTCTTGCGGATCAAGTTTATTGATTTGTACAGTTTACAGACCGTAGAGTCCGCTCATTGCTGCTAATAATACTCAAGGTATTAATGCAACATACTGTTATCATAAATTAGAGTTTGCTGTGTTGTAATCCAACCACGTTGGACTGTTGTGTGTTTACGCCATTGCGGATGAGACTGTGTTTATCCATCAAAGGACCAGAGTTCGCGGGACGGGTTATGAGCCGTTCACCGCGTCTCTGAGTGGTAAACTAACAGTTGCCTTCTCTCCCACGATTGCGAAACCGGCCTCAACGCCGCCACTTCATTCTCTCTCTCTCATACTAACTACACACGCGCACGCGCGACCCCTCATAACCATTCGCTAGTAGATAACTTTGTGATAAAGCTCGGCTTTGTCCCCAGGTTATCGAGCAAGCGAAGACATGCTGGAAACGGGTAGACGCCATTAACCGGCTTCTCTCCGCCCACATTCGCGGCCATACTCTCTGGCCGGAAATCTCACGTGAAGTACTCTCCACGAGAGTCACGTCCGCCATTTTGTGCGCGTCACTTCTCTCTCTCTCTCTCTCACACACACACACACACACACACACACACACACACACACACACACACACATCGCCCTCTCAGGTGTTACTGTCACTGTTTAGTTTGAATGTCGGAAGTTTATTGACTGCATTGTATTGATTATTAATTGATATTATATTTTCAATAAACTTCGTTATAATTAAAAGAGAAGTGTTTTGGTTTGTTTTGCATACACATGGGTCAAAGGCTGGCAGGGGATGCCAGTGCTCGAATTCAACCCTTCGTTGTTCCCTTTTTAATCTTGATGATCTACGGACATCAATTTTCCTAAGAGAACAATCTAACATTGAGACTGTTATACTGTCTGGTTATTAGTCCCTGATTCCAGGGTGGTGCCCCGTCGACATTAATCCTAATTAATATGCTATTGATTTTGATAATTGACAATTATCTTCGATGATTGTTTAATTTGAAGGATCAATAAGCTAGTGTTAAGTCTAATCAATGGTTAATTAATTATTATCTTGGATAATAATTAATATTCTATTAGATTTGATGATTGTTGATTTAAAGGATTAAAAGCTAACATTGATTCTAATCAATGTTCTATTGATTTTATTAATTGATAGTTATCTATGATAATTATTAATTATTGCTAATAACCAAACCGGCTACTAAACCTGTGCGCACTACATGACTTTTGGACCATCAAAGTGCTGGCACCCGTGTACTTGCATTATAAGGATCTGACAGAGCTTGATCATCTTCTAAAAATCTTTATTTGTGTTCTACACATCTGGGATGGTATCAGGGTAAGTGAAAACTGAGAGAATGTTCATTTTTGGGTGAACTATTCCTTTAATACAGAAACAGCTAATTCCAAAGGGTTAATATACTTAATTCATGAAAGTTCAGTCTTTAAAGCCCTTGACTTGACTTTTTTTATGTGCATTGCAGAGATTTTATTTGCATCTTGGTGTTTCCTTCCAACATTTTTTTATGCAATATACCAAACCTCAAATAAAAATATGTGGATGGAAAACCAGCTACTGTCATTTCCAGCACATCTCAAATTCTGTATTGTGTTTAATGGAATTCTAATGGAAATGACATTTTGAACCTTTTTCAAATAAAATGACAATGCAACCATCTTGATAAGGCTTATTTTAATTTATGTATCTTAATACACACAATAAAATAATATTTTCACACTTTTTTGTACAGTTTAACAAACTTACAGCTTGATTGGAAATTATAGCTAATAAAATGTTTTCATTGATTTTTTCCATATTTCATCCTTTTGTCCACTTGGTTAACAAGTACACAAACTTCTGTACAAAACTTTATTAGGGACAAAATTGTTTGGTGGAACAGTTGTAATTTTTGAAAATCATTTTCACCCACTAAATAGTGAAATGGTTTGTTTTTCTATGGAGTTTACTTTCATAGTTTAATATTGAATGTCTGGGTCAGTGACCAGAATAAAACAGTCACATCTATAGACCAAAGACATTTGAAAAGTTCCAAAAATAAATGATGAATGCCTGGTGGAAGGTTTCCAATTCAGTTTTAATGTGACCTTCATGTACCATAAAGATAAAAGCTGAAATCTGTTAGTTTTAATAAATGAACCACTGGGAAATAAAAGTGCCCAAATACGCCAATACTTTATATTCACACCAAGAACAAAATGATACAGTGAATCAAATGGCAGGCAAAAGGTCTGTTCACTCCAAGAGCGAAGAGAAAAAGCACATGCTTTAATGCAACAGATTGTACAATCCATCTGACAATTTGATTTATTTAAAAGCTTAACAGGACTTTCAATTCACCAGATAAGAAAGATTTCACTCAATTTAAATTCGAGCCAACATGAAACACTGTTAGAAACTTATTTGACTTCTGTAATGTGACAGATGTTTGCAAGTATGCATAATAAGACCAAGAATGTGTATTAAAAAAGTAAATAAGGTCTGTTTGGATTTCATGTTGACTTTAATTGTATGGGGGAAAAATAACCAGTGAAAGTGAATGGCGACTGAGGTTAAAATTCTGTCTCACATCTTTTCTGTTCCGCAGAAAAAAGAAAGTCCTACAGGTTTGGAATGACATCATGGTGAGTAAATGATGATGACCAAATTTTCATTTTTAGGTGAACTGTTCCTTTAAATCTTTATATTAATGATATAACACTGTCATAACTTGAACATTTATAAAGTCTGCATGAAAAATGATTTAGTGACTCAGAAAGTGGTGTGTAAGACGAGGACAGACAGAGGGGAAAAAAAACAGGAAGAGAGATCCTAATGAGAAAGATAGAAGAGCAGGAAAAAAGTGTGACAATAAACAGGAAATATTTACTGACAGCAATGAGGTCTGATGGACTGTGTGTGTGTGTGTGTGTGTGTGTGTGTGTGTGTAAATGTGACATTCATAAATATATTCTGCTATATAAACACAAGAGAGTGAGAGTCTCCTCACACAGGATTATTCATCCATTCGGCCAGATTGTTCCAGCTGGATCATGTTGGATTAGAACCAGCGATTGTGAACAGGAACAAGTCATTGAAGAAAATGAGATCTTTTCACATTATGCTAATGGAAATTTGGGGAAATGTGCATAATTGTCATCTTAATGATCCTAAATATAGACTTAAGTTTCTATAACCCTCTGGTGTCTGAGGTTGTTTTGGGCCCTGGAGAAGTTTTGACATACCTTAACATTTGTGCTTTTTTCAGTTGCTTAAAAACACTTTAATGGCTAAAGTCTGATAACACTGTATTCAGCACAAACTGGGCTACAATAATATTTGAGCAACATGTGTACATGTTTGTATTTTTGAGAAAATAACGTTTATGCGTGGTTTTTGAAAAAAACTTTTTAAGTCACTTAAATAAGGTCATATAACACATACTAAACATTTGTCCACAAGACTTTTGAGAACTGGATCTTGTAGCCTAGAGTTTTTGCTAGAAAATGATGTGAAAACCATCCTGATCACTCATTCATACAAAACAATATAGTAATTGAACAGGAGGACACTTTTAGTGTTAGAAAGGTCATATGCGAGGAGGCGTGAGCTATCATGAATATTGGTTGTAATTCACACCTGAGGAGACAAAGACCCCTCCCCTGGGCCCATCAATGAGGAATGTGACAGAAAGAGAATGAATGTGTGGAGACTTAATGATCAAAATCAAGTTTTAAGTTAAAAGTAATCTGACTACACATTTTCTTAAAGTCTTTAATTAATTTTAGACCTACACTACTGTTAAAAGAAGTCTCTTATGCTCACCAAGACTGGATTTATTTGATCCAAAATACAGAAACAACATTGAGATTCTGAACTCTTTTTACAATTTAAAAGAACTAGATGTCTAGAAGGCACAGTCGGGGGCGTTCACCATTTGCATTGATCGTCTCAGCACATTAGCATATCGCGCTCTGCTGGTGGGTGTGATCACATTAGCTATAATCCGCTGAGCCAGGAGAAACTGTACATCGCTTTGTTTCATACAGATTACATTGCAGGAGAATATTTGTTTTAAATTTGAATTTTATTTAAAAGTAGACATTTTAAGCTTTCTTTAGACATATGTTTCATGTTTGTGTGATAAGTATTCGCAGAGTTTCAGTTCATTTTTGTGACGTGTTTCAGAAATATGCTCGTGAACACAGAGACTGCTGAAAGCTCACCCTTTTTATTTTCTTTATTTTACAAAAGCACAAGATTTTATTGTTATTGTGAGTGTACACAAATAAAAGTAGATCCTTTATAGTCTCTAATGATGTCTTACACGTATCTGTATGCCCCAAAATGACGGAGAATTTTATGTTGTTTCCGCTGTAATGACGAAAATATCCAGCAGGACGCGCCGGCGCATCTGTCGACCCCAGAAGGATAGCACCATAGAGACACATGTACTTTATTGATTTAAGGAAATCAATCTATATTTGGTTTACTTATAGTTGTTTCTGCATAACAAACTAGGATTACTTTTTTTGCACTAGACACAGTGCAACTAACTCAGTGTCTCGAAACTTTTTAATTTGACACAGCATCTAAAAAAGCAGCAAGGTCAATAGTCAAAGACGTCTGATTATCGCATGTTCACATAGAAAAAAAAAATTGAAGAACAGTGTGGATGGATCCAAAAATAAGTTTGGTGTGAACGGCCCCTTAGATGAGGTCTTTGACCCTTCTGTATTGCTCTCTTGTCAGAGTATCTAAGCATAATAAGCAATGCATTTTAAAAAGCAGTCGAGCTGAAAGAAGTTTAGTTTTCTCCAAATCCCTGCATTCTGTTCCATTCTGTTGTGCTCTGTCAAGCGTCCCGTTTGAACAGCCCTGTGCTTAGATACATGCTGTTACCAAGGTGAGGTACAGTCTGAGCCACAAATGGAGCTTCAAAGCAGAGTGCAACCAAATGCCACTGTCTGGGAATGTTACTATTGTACATGCAGCTGAAGTCCGGACTAGTCTACAGCAGCAGCAGTACACTGTACAACACTAAGTTTACATATAAGAGCTGTCTATTGAAGCAATTCTTTTATCAATTTACTTTTTTTATTTAGGATTTCAAAAAAATGAACTGGCTAAATATTTAGATTTTTTATAGTTTATACACTTTAGTTTAAAATGGAATGCACTTCTATTAATAACCAGATCTCTGATTGAATTCATGTATTTACCATTTACATTGAATATAAATAGAATTTTATACAAATAATTCAAGTGATAGTACATCATTAAAATAAGTTAAAAAAAAAAGAAGTTATTTGCCACTGTTACCTTTGGCTTGCTCACTGTGTTTTTTAAGTCTGTAAAGCTACTTTGGAACAATATGTCAGATTATATATGCAGAAGAATAGAAACAACATATATCTGGATCTAGGAAAAACCAACCTTTCAGTTTGGAATGTTTCACCGTCATAAATCAAATGGCCCAGGCATCCTGATTGGTCAGAAAGGCCCCTCTGCAACCTGATCTTCCACACACAGTTAAAGCAGACTTCTCTTTTGAGCGGAGGAGGCTATTGTCATATGATAATTATTTTATGGTACATATGGTAGTCAAAAAAAGGAAAGACTCCATCGCCATCATTTACAGAAGGGGTGCTCACAGTTCTATGGAATGATGTAATTGCAGCAAGATTTTTCATTTACATTAAAGGCTATACATTATCACAATACCAAAATTTCAGTAGTCTCAATACATGCTTTAAAACCACAACAAATAATAACTACCTAATATGTCCTCAAGTAATTATTAAAGACTAGGGAACTGTCAGTAATAAAATAATAAAAAACAGCAATGAATAGAAATACAAATTAAGAAACTTCTGTGATTTTATAATAGCAATATCAAGTATTCATGTAAATATTCGGAAATAAATGCAACATAAATCTACTACTGGTCTTCACTGAATGATTATATACATTAATAATTTTTAAAGCTATTAAAGTTACCCACTAAAGAGCCGTGAGTGTTTTCTTGTTCTGGTTGTTTGATTATTATGACACACTAGACAGCAGCAGGTCTATTAGCTTACATTTTCATTTATAAGTCCGACATTTTAATACAAATCCACTTTTTGCTCCACTGTTTATGTTCACTTTAGACATCACTCTCTGTGTTTACATGAATACCTCACCAAGGCTTTTGAAATGGCGGAATTTTGAAATGTATTTGACCATTCAGGTGCACATTAGCGCGAGCGTTTTTGGAACACATGCATGTTCAGCACACACACATATGCCACCTGTCAATCAAACAGGGCGCAGCTCTTACTAGATCGCTAGCGAATTATAAAATGACATTTTACAGCAGAATCTGAACTTTTTAATAAGTGACACTGGTCTAGGCTCTCAAAAATATAGCCGGTTATTTTTTCATTATTGACATTTTAATCAGTCTGCTTGTCCGGTCAGGGAAGTACAATTCTCTTTCACTTGCACCTTCAAAAATCCACTTCTCCCAGCAAGTGTTAACATCGAGCCCCGATTAAATATTGTTTTCAACATTCTCCATTTTTTCTTCTGCAGTATAGCTCCAAAAGTAAATGTATGTTGTTTTAAAAGTTTTAAGTTATATTTTGGAAAACAAGCCAGAAAATACTAATCAAAAACGTATTTTCTTCCAGTGTATAATAGGCTAAGACTACCCTCTCTCACCTTTGTGTTAACTTCGATCCATATTTAAGTCACAAAAAATAAATGTTCTCTTCTTAATAGCTGTGTATCACCAATTTTCTTTATGATAAGATACACACAGTGAATCTGTGTCACATTCACTATGTTATAATCTAGCTGGAGCAAACGCGCAGGAGTGACGAGCATCTCCGCATCAGAGTGCATCAGCCAGGAGAAGATTCAATCTCTTCCCCAGTCACATCACGCAACTCATAGATGCAGCGCTGACCGCACAGAGAAATGCCAGTTCCTGAGTTTATTTTCATAGCCCGCTTCCTAATTATTTAAACTTTAATAAAGAACTTTCATTGCTTTAAAGATATAATGCCAGGGTGTTTCATTGCGAAACAGAATGGCGCACGACAATCGTTTTATCTCGAGTATCGTTGGAAGTCAAAATCGTACCTGAAAATAACATTTGATTAATCAGTATCACATCAGACTACAATCTGAAAGTAGATTGACCACACTTTTGAAACAGCTCTGACAATGCACCATTTTATCTCATCTTCAGGATCCAAAAGATTTGCAAAACAATTACATTGGATTTGAGCTTCAATCCAATGGATTTCTGTGAAACCAATGATATGCTCCTCCACAGCCTGCTCTCAAATGCTATTGGCTTTTTTTGATATACTTTAGTCGATCTCATCAGTGAATGAGTCAGTATTTAAAACTGAACAAGAATGTTTCATTCACTTCAAGACCAATTTGTTCCAAATGAAACATCAATAGGGCAGCTCTTGTTTGTCAGAACACCAGTGTGTATAGTTTGATTCAGTTGTAGTTGGTTAGGAGTTGGGTCGATAGCATGATACTGAAAATAAGATATTAACCACAAGCATATTAATTGTCCTCCAGTAGAGTGGATGAAAACTGAACAGATTCCAGAAGAGAAGTCTCATTCATAAACAAACTGAATGTAATGGTATACTTGTTTGTGAACTAAATTAATTAATCACTTATCTCGTTCATGAACAAGGATATGCTGACTGGCTGAACGAGAAGAGGCATGTTGTTCGCTCAGTTCGGCATGTGAGTCGTGCATGTTCAACACAGAGGTAGAGAGATGTGAAATGCACCACGTTCAGCAGAATACAGCTGTCAGTCCTGTATTTGAATGCTTAACCCTCTGGGGTCGACAGAATATTTATCACACAAACATGAAACATATGTCTAAAGAAGGCTTAAAATGTCTACTTTTAAATAAAACAATTCAAATTTAAAACAAATATTCTCCTGCAATGCAATCTGTTTGAAACAAAGCGATGTACAGTTTTTACCAGTTCATCTAATTATCTGTAATGTGATCACACCCACCAGCAGAGCGCGATACGCCAATGTGCTGAGACGATCAACACAAATGTACACGCCCCCGACTGTGAGGTTGTAAACAAATGTCGTTCATTTTTCTGCGCGATTGTAATGATACACAGGCAAGAAAGCTCCTGGATTGTATTGAAATTTTAGATTTTCCTCAGAAGAAGAGCGGGACTCCGATGAACATTTGTATTTTGAAGAGAGACTTGATCCAGCCGAGGATACAATTTCAGACGAGTAAGTCAATTCGTTTTCATTAGTTGACATGCTATTTTATATAAACTTTTTAACTTTTATTTTACTAGTGGGACTGTTTCTAGACTTGCCAGCCAGGATTCACAGTATTTGAAATATGTCCTAATAAGCAAGTTTTAGTAACATTTAAATGATGTTTCGGCTAAAGCAGGTATTTAAATTGTATGCTGTATAATATAAATATGATATGTAATATAATATAAAAAATAATATGAATGTTTAGATTATATTTTATCTAGTGTTTATAATGCCTCATTATCATCAACAAAGCTTGTGCTTGCAAATATCTGTTCAGGTTAAATGAGTAAAATGCACTTTAAATATGCCCATATTTGAAAATCAGCATATTATGATTTCTGAAGGATCATGTGACACTGAAGTCTGTAGTAATGATGCTGAAAATTCAGCTTTGATCACAAATTGCATTTTACAATATATTTAAATAGAAAACTGTTCTTTTAAATTGTAAAAAGAGTTCAGAATATCAATATTTTTTCTGTATTTTGGATCAAATAAATGCAGTCTTGGTGAGCAGAAGAGACTTCTAAAAAATTTTAATGGTAGTGTTGTTAATAATTAAGTAAAGTCTTTATGTAAAACATTTCATAATAAAATATATAGTCAGATTACTTCTTTTAACTTAAAAATTGATTTTGATCATTAAGTCTCCTCATATTCATTCTCTTTCTGTCACATTCCTCATTGATAGGCCCAGGGGTGGGGTCATTGTCTCTCAGGTGTGAATCATCTTAATATTCATGATCATTCACGCCTCCTCGCATATTACCTTTCAACACTAAAATTGTCTTACAAAAGATCAATTACTATATTGTTTTGTATGAATGAGTGATCAGGATGGTTTTCACATCATTTTATAGCAAAAACTCTAGGCTACAAGATCCAGTTCTCAAAAGTCTTGTGGACAAATATTTAGTATGTGTTATTGTAGTACCCTCACCGCCTGGTAAAGGGAGATAGAATGGTCAACAAAGACACAGGACACGGAGCTGCTGCAACATCATTTGAGTCTCTGTATTGTCTCAGCTTAATGCAAATATTTCTGCATTCTCATTTATCAATAAACATATAACAACAGATAATCTCTTTAAACAAAGTCAGAGTATACAGAAAATTACAGATTTACTCACATACAGCTTCTCATCAGGTACTGTTTCCACAAATTAAACAAATAATTTCAATAGACACTAGGATTACAATGCACATTAATAATAATATGTACTGTATATTCTGCTGAACCAACACATTCCTTCTTTAAAGCACTAACTTCTAACTCTTAAGTGTTAAATTAGTAATCAAAAATACAAATATTATTGTATAAACTTACTCAATTTTCACAATTTCTGTAACCGCATGGTCTCTGCCATCAGTTTTAGCATTCACCAGTTGCACACGTGATACACACATGGTTAACTTGAACCGAACTTTTAGACATTTTTAACTAACAATTAATACACTTCACAGAATGACATTTGCCATTTTTCACAGCCTTGACTTATACAAAGTGTATTTACATGACAATTTATTCATGTCATACCTGGTAAAGGGAGATAGAATGGTCAACAAAGACACAGGACACGGAGCTGCTGCAACATCATTTGAGTCTCTGTATTGTCTGAGCAGCGCGCCCACTCCCCCAGCAGGTGAACAAGTCCCAAGGCAAAAGCAATCAAACAATCGATTGTCCATAGGCAAGGAATATCAATCGCCATCATCCAAGATCATACAGTATGCATTAATGACATTCAATTTCTTTTTCAATGACAACATCATATTCTGATGACACTAGTTATTATTTATTTTCTCTTGCATGCATTAATGACATTAAATTTCTTTATATATTTTTGTAACCACCACACTCTCCCCGTCAAAAAATAAATGTCGTCCCGACATTACTCTCCTTTTTCTTCAACCCAAAATATAAAAAAAAATTAAAAAAAATAATTTCTCCTGATAATGATGTTTTATCTCAATGTTGTACTGTTTGTATGCAGTGTCTCAATGCCTATGTGTACTGCATGTTAACTGTGAATAAGGGCGTGTGCTTGAAACTGCATAGTCTTCCTTCTTCAAACCCCATTCTCTTTTTTTTTTCCTCAGTTCCTCATGCATACAAGTATACTGGTTGATAGTATTGTACTGGGTAAGTCCATGAAGGTAAGTTCTGCATCTCATATGACATGGATTGAAACGCTGTTGTGTTTGTGTGCTCTACATTATAACATGCCGGAGTACCCAAGTAATCATAAGTAAATGTCTTTGGTGGCCTCCTTTCTCTCTTTGGCCATCTGTATTCCTGTCCTGTTTCCCTGTCTTTGTCACCCAGACTTACAGGTACATCTTCCATTTCCTCAGGTCTTCCTCCAGGTTGTTCCTCCTCCATCACATCAACTTCCTGTTGAAGTATCTCCTCATTTTCCATTCGAACTTCTGTTCCACAATCCTTTGCTACCTCTTGACCAATTTCTTCCCTTTCCTTTTCAGGTTCACTGTGCAGGATGACTGGCAAGTTTCCACTTACTAACTCTCCGTTTCCTTCCCTAGGTTGCTGAAACTGGACTTCAGGTGCGTATTCATCTCGCCAGTTTTCACGCCCAGGTTGTTGAGGATGGACCGCAGGTAGGTAATTATAGTAAGGATAATCTTCATCCTCATCCTCTTCTTCTTCCGGACCTGGTACACATTTATTTACTGGTTTTGGTCTTTTCACTGGTCCCTTTGTCTTTTCTTCCTTGCCAAGATCAGTCTCCAAGGGTAGATAATCACAAGGCATCAAGAGGTTACGGTGGAGAACACGTGATCTTCCTTTACCATGTTCTGGTTTCACTTCAAAAACCGGCGCGTTTCCTCCTAGTTGACGGACTACTGTGTGTACAACATCTTCCCAATGGTTTCGAAGCTTCCCAGTTCCACCTCTAGGTGTTAAATTCCTCACTAAAATGCGATCTCCAGGACATAACATAGAACCCCTCACTTTTCCATCATAGTTCCTCTTGTTTCTTTCTGCCACCTTCTTTGCAGTTTGTCTGCTGATTTCCAATGCCTCCTGCATTTCTTGTCTCCATCTCTTCACATACTCCTTATAATCAGTAGTTCCGGTTTCAGATGTCAAACTGAACAATAGATCAATGGGTAATCTCGGGGACCTTCCAAACAGTAAGTAGAATGGTGAAAATCCTGTAACTTCACATTGTGTGCTGTTGTATGCAAAGATGAGTTTGTTTAATGAATCTTTCCAATTGGTTTTCTGCTGTTCAGTCAATGTCTTCAACATCCCAAGTAACGTTCGGTTGAACCGTTCAACCTGCCCATTTCCCTGGGGGTGATACGGTGTGGTTCTTGATCCAGCAACTCCACAAATCTTCTTCAACTGAGCAACCAGCTGGTTTTCAAACTCCCCTCCTTGGTCATGATGAATTCTTTGCGGGAACCCAAACTTCAGAGCGTAGTCATTAAACAACTTGTCAACAACAGTTTTAGCTGATTTTGAGGTAGTTGCATAGGCTTGTGCAAATCGTGTGAAGTGGTCAACTACGATTAGGATATACTCATACCCTCCTTTACATTTATCCAGGTGTAAGAAGTCAATGGAAACAAGCTCGAACGGGTGAGTAGTGACCATGTTCTGGAGCGGTGCTCTGGCCTCCCTACATGGTTTCTTCTGTTTCAGGCAAACACAACTCTTGGTGACATAGTGATCAACATCATTGTGCATTTGTGGCCAATAGAACCTTTCTCTGATTAAAGATATTGTTCGATCAAGACCTTGATGACCCATATTATCGTGTAATTCTGTCAAAACACGCTGCTTGTACCTTGCAGGTAAGACTAGCTGTGTCTGGGTGTTTGTCTTTCTACGGAGGATGCCATCGTCTCCCAGGAGAAGTTTGTCCCAACTGTGCAGTAAGCATTTACTTTGTGCACTCAAGATCTTAAACGGATGTCCTGTTGGCTTCTTATTGGCCAGCTTAAACTGTAGAACAGGTCCAATGTGATCATCATTTCGCTGTGCTTGTCTGATCTCCTCCACAGGTAATGGCTCGCATGCATGCTCAGATGCCATGGTGTCGTCAAGAGAAATCATTGCAGTCCAGGCGATGCTGAAGTGTGGTGCCTCAACAGATTGGATGGTTGCTTCGACACAGTCAGATGGCAATTCCTCTGTGCATTCCTTCATTACGGTCTCAATATTCAGTGGCATCCTGGATAGCGTGTCTGCATCCACATTTTCTTTGCCAGGCCTGTACTTAATGTTAAAATGGAAATCCGCAAGTTCCACTACCCATCTACATCCTGTCGCATTCAACTTTGCACTGGTTAAAACGTAAGTAAGTGGATTATTATCACTATACACAGTGAATGTTGGGGCATAGTATAGATAATCCTTGAATTTTTCAGTGACCACCCACTTCAGGGAAAGGAACTCCAATTTCCCTGAGTGGATGTGATACTTCTTTTCCGCGACTGTCAGGGTTCGGGACCCATAAGCGATAACTCTAAGCTTTCCCGCTTGCTTTTGGCATAGAACTGCCCCAAGACCCTGATTCGATGCATCGGTATGAAGTATGAACGGCTGTGAGAAGTCCGGGAATGCAAGTACTGGTGGCTCAACTAGACAATCGATCAATCCCTCCACTATCTCTTGGTGCTCCTTCGTCCATACAATCGGCCTGTGAGACGGCACTCCCCTTTTCTTTCCTTTAGTCTGTCGGTTACATGTCTCCTTACATTCTACCTTCTCTGTCTCATTTTCTTTCAGCAGGTCATACAGCGGACTCGCAATTCTGGAGAAATCTTTTATATACTGTCGATAGTAGCTCAACAGACCCATGACTGCTCTCAACTGTCCAACTGTGCTTGGTCTTTTATCTTTCAGACTTCTCACGGCAGCTGTATCAGCTGGGTCCATCTTACTCCCTTCCGCTGAGACAATCCTTCCAAGGTATTGCACCTCACGTTTGAACAGTTCACATTTGCCAGGTTTTAATTTTATTCCATACTGTCTCAATCTTTGCAGGACTTTCCTTACATCATCCACGTGGTCTTCAAAGGTTTTACTGAAAACTAACGTGTCATCCAGATAAGGAACGCAGATATTGTCTCTTAATTCACTCAGACACTCCTCCATGCAGCGTTGAAAAGCTGAAGGAGCATTCATCAGGCCGAAAGGTATCCTAATCCACTCATATAAACCCCACGGTGTCACAAAGGCTGTTAAAGGTCTGCTCTCCTTGGCCATGAAGCCCTGATGATATGCTTTCCCTTGATCAAGAAGCAAAAACCAGGAGTTCCCTCCCAAACTGTCCATTATGTCTTGTACACGGGGGATGGGCTGTCTATCAGGATGCGTTTTCCGGTTCAGTTCTCTGAAATCGATACACAGGCGCAAGCTACCATCTTTTTTTCGGACGCATACGACAGGTGAGGCATATGGTGAGTTTGATTTCTGCACCCATCCTTGCGTAATGAGATCATGCAGGTAGTTTTTCATCTCTTGGTAGAGGGGTTTAGGCACTGACCGGTAAGTGCGTGCCACAGGATTAGTGTCTTTCAGTGAAATAGCAAGTTGTAATTTCTCAATGCAACCTATGTCATTATCAGATTCGGAAAATGAAGCTGCTTCCTCTTTTAACATTTGCTGAACTACTTGTTTTTCAGACTCACTGAGATGGCTCAAGTTGACTGGCGGAACCCAGGCAATGTCGGAGATATTGCTGGTTTCATTTTTGATTTGGTTGACCGTCACAGAAGTTAAACCAGGTTCCTCAAAAGCGGCAGTTGGATACACAGCCTGCACAGGTTGTGCTATGCCTATTACCATCTTGCCTTTTAACAGTAGGTCATGATCCGTAGGGTTTTGAACACTGACAACTATGTGTGGAGATGTATGTCGCCGCAAGGTTACAATCGTCTCACAGAACTCCAACCCCTCTGCCCACTGTGGGTTAACGTCAGGCTCAAAAATTAGCAAAGTTTCTTGCTTTGGTCTGTATGTCTGCACTCTACATTCCACTTGTACCGATGTATGTTTGGGTACATGAACATTTTCCTTTGCTGTTTTGACTGTATATTCACATGGTGTTACAGCTAGGACAGGCTGTTCCCTGGAATTCACTTGTGCTTGGCTGCGTTATCCTCTTGGTGTTCACCATTTGCTCGATCACATTATATCCGACGATAGGATGACGAAGCTGACTACCCCTCATCACCAACACAGGTATGACAAGTTTATCTGTTTCCACTTCATTTGATGCCACACCAAAACTCACTTCCATCCACCCAATATAAGGTATTTCCTGTCCGTTTGCCGCCACTAGATGGAATCCTTCAGTTGCGTCAATTACCTCGGCCACATCTCTCAATCTGATGTTTGGTAAGTGCTCACTTTTCCACAGTTCATCCACTATACAAACTTCAGATCCTGTATCCCACAATGCGTCAACAAGGAGCCCTTGAAGGTAACACGGCACTAGACACTGTTTTCCTACAAAGGCGGTACGTGTAGACTTGTCGGCTTCACATTTCTTTCTGTGCTTTGCAGAATTGGTGTATACTCTTGCTGTTTGGTTACATTGTTTCATATGGACTGTCCAGTGATTAGCTTGGCATGCTTTAGAACAATACAATGTTTGTTTACAGGCAGCGCATCGTCGCAGTCTAAAGTCCGAACCTGTGATACCACACTGTACGCAGCTTTGTGGGGACATCGTTGAATATCTGGTCACTCCTCGTCCCGCAGTCGTGACCCTGTCCCGTTTAACGACTGCTCTCTGTACATTGTTGGCCCTCGTGCTCTACAACCAGCCACGAAATGATCACTACCGCCACACCTATAGCAGTGAGTACAGTATACATCCAATCTGCTTTGCTGACATGCCAGACATTTTCTCACACGAGTTGAGGGAGGATGGAAGCGTTGTGCGGGGAGCCACTGTGGCTGCTGGGCTACCCCCATTCTCCTGTCATATTGCTGCAAATAACTTTGAGGTGGGTACGGAGGCTGGGGTGGTAGCATGTTGGTTTGATCCCTCACATTGGCAGAAAACTGTGTGGACATGATCTGAGGTTGTCGAATGGATTCTTTAATTTGAGACACCTCCGCACTGAGATCCTTCAATAATGCCATGTCAGACCGCATTTCCTTTAACTCACTCAAAATGTCAGGTTCAATTTTCTCTGTGTTTTTGTGACACTGTGTCTTTCCTTTCTTTTCAACAGCAACTGCCTCAACCTGCACTGGATTCACTTTGGTGTGTTGGAATATAAGCTTCTTTTTGTTTTGCTGCTCAGTTTCTTTTGCACAAGCAACATTGACTTTATCAAAAAGAATTTCATCACTCACATCAATGGTTGTCAAGTAAGGTTGCAGGTCACTTCTGATACTGTCATTTTGCAGGCCAGTAAGGACAGTGTGAAGAAACATGCTCTGAACTAGATTTGGGTCATATTTCAAACTGGATTCTGCTTCCTGAGATGCGAACAGGATTTTTTGCCTCAAATCAAGACACCGAACGAGGAAACTTTGTGGGGTCTCTTTACTACTTTGCGCCTCGGAGGTAAGCTGTTTGTACAATTCAGTCGCACCTCTTTCTTGATAATGCGCTCTCAGTATACGTCTCAGCACAGGCAGGGTTAAATTTGGTTTTCCCTCCAGATAACTGCGCAGCTGCATGCCTGGTGCGATTGCTCTTATTACTGCATCCACTATTTCAAGCTCTGAAACTCCCCTGCTCAATCCATGTTCGATTTGATGGGCCAAACTAGAAAAGGTGAGTTTATCTTTTTGTCCAGGTTCACCTATCTGTCCTGATATCTTGAATTCTCTGTTCCAGGGAGACATGACTGGTCTGTGTGTCATTAACTGCAGATCGGAGCTTGTGTCTGGCTGAACATTTGGACTTGGCAATGTAGGAAAACTCTGTAATGTACTTATGTTCTGTTGTGTACCTGTTTTTTGTGGTGTGTGATTAGCTGCTCTCTGTTTTTGCTCTATTAACTTTTGCAATGCTAATTGTAATGTGTTAATTTCTTTTTGCAATTTTTCCTGTTCTGTGGTTTCTGCTACTGGATTTACATTCACGCTCTTAGTGGTCTGTGCTGTTTGTCTCTCTGAATCACTGTTTTCATTAACCCTCTGAATTTCACTGATTTTGTCTTTTAGACACAGAAGCTCTGCCATACCCTCATCTTCAAGCTCCTCTAATGCCTCTCTCTCAATGTGTCTCACAATCACAGAAATAACAAATGACCGGCTTTTGCTACTGACATTTTCACACTCAATCCCAAGGAATTTACACAGTTCAATCAAATTTTCTTATGAGAGAGCATATACTGCTCCTATCACCTCAAGCTTCAGATCCTCTACGACGTGATCCATGAGTTACTCAGTCTAGATGTGTGCAAAGTGATAGAAGAAATGCCCTTAGCAGGCTGGAATCCTGCAGCGCTCCTGGTATCGAAGATAAACCTCAGATCGCTTGCACTTTCCTTCCTGGCTTGACACGGACACCGAACGTCTTCACTACACTGGTCACCTGGGTTGAGTAGAAGGCTGAATGGCACTGGAAGTGGGCTGTCATCACTGGAAGCCACCTGGCACTGCATTCATCCTCGCTGGGGCCTCCAAAATGTAGTACCCTCACCGCCTGGTAAAGGGAGATAGAATGGTCAACAAAGACACAGGACACGGAGCTGCTGCAACATCATTTGAGTCTCTGTATTGTCTCAGCTTAATGCAAATATTTCTGCATTCTCATTTATCAATAAACATATAACAACAGATAATCTCTTTAAACAAAGTCAGAGTATACAGAAAATTACAGATTTACTCACATACAGCTTCTCATCAGGTACTGTTTCCACAAATTAAACAAATAATTTCAATAGACACTAGGATTACAATGCACATTAATAATAATATGTACTGTATATTCTGCTGAACCAACACATTCCTTCTTTAAAGCACTAACTTCTAACTCTTAAGTGTTACATTAGTAATCAAAAATACAAATATTATTGTATAAACTTACTCAATTTTCACAATTTCTGTAACCGCATGGTCTCTGCCATCAGTTTTAGCATTCACCAGTTGCACACGTGATATACACATGGTTAACTTGAACCGAACTTTTAGACATTTTTAACTAACAATTAATACACTTCACAGAATGACATTTGCCATTTTTCACAGCCTTGACTTATACAAAGTGTATTTACATGACAATTTATTCATGTCATACCTGGTAAAGGGAGATAGAATGGTCAACAAAGACACAGGACAAGGAGCTGCTGCAACATCATTTGAGTCTCTGTATTGTCTGAGCAGCGCGCCCACTCCCCCAGCAGGTGAACAAGTCCCAAGGCAAAAGCAATCAAACAATCGATTGTCCATAGGCAAGGAATATCAATCGCCATCATCCAAGATCATACAGTATGCATTAATGACATTCAATTTCTTTTTCAATGACAACATCATATTCTGATGACACTAGTTATTATTTATTTTCTCTTGCATGCATTAATGACATTAAATTTCTTTATATATTTTTGTAACCACCACATTATATGGCCTTATTTCAGTGACTTAAAATTTTAGTTTTTTCAAAAACCACGCATAAACGTTATTTTTCTCAAAAATACAAACAATTAGTGTAGCCCAGTTTGTGCCGAATACAGTGTTATCAGACTTTAGCCATTATTATGTTTTTAAGCAACTGAAAAAAGTACAAATGTCAAGGCATGTCAAAACTTCTCCAGGGCCCAAAATATCCTCAGACCCCAGAGGGTTAATATGGTTACAGTTTGGTTATTTACCAAAACTTACACACGGAAATTTTCAGAACTCACAACCTCATTTTCGGCAAACCTGTGTTGTGTAAACGGAACTGTACTGGACAATTAGTTGTGAGTCACATCATATAATATTAGAGCCACACTGCACTGTAGACACAAGTGGTTCATGTTAATAATGAGAGGTTTCTTTAGCTCACAGAGACAAAGATATGAGTTGTGTGTTATAAGATCCAGCCGCTTTCTTCCACCAGAGCTTTTCTATCGGTTGAAAATGATTTGATGAATGACATTTTTTTTTAAATAAATAATTTGTTATTGATTCCAAATACAAATTTAAACAAACATCAAAAGAATACACAGAATAAACTTTTAACAATTATATGCCCCCAACATACACTCACCTAAAGGATTATTAGGAACACCATACTAATACTGTGTTTGACCCCCTTTCGCCTTCAGAACTGCCTTAATTCTACGTGGCATTGATTCAACAAGGTGCTGAAAGCATTCTTTAGAAATGTTGGCCCATATTGATAGGATAGCATCTTGCAGTTGATGGAGATTTGTGGGATGCACATCCAGGGCACGAAGCTCCCGTTCCACCACATCCCAAAGATGCTCTATTGGGTTGAGATCTGGTGACTGTGGGGGCCATTTTAGTACAGTGAACTCATTGTCATGTTCAAGAAACCAATTTGAAATGATTCGAGCTTTGTGACATGGTGCATTATCCTGCTGGAAGTAGCCATCAGAGGATGGGGTACATGGTGGCCATAAAGGGATGGACATGGTCAGAAACAATGCTCAGGTAGGCCGTGGTATTTAAACGATGCCCAATTGGCACTAAGGGGCCTAAAGTGTGCCAAGAAAACATCCCCCACACCATTACACCACCACCACCAGCCTGCACAGTGGTAACAAGGCATGATGGATCCATGTTCTCATTCTGTTTATGCCAAATTCTGACTCTACCATCTGAATGTCTCAACAGAAATCGAGACTCATCAGACCAGGCAACATTTTTCCAGTCTTCAACTGTCCAATTTTGGTGAGCTCTTGCAAATTGTAGCCTCTTTTTCCTATTTGTAGTGGAGATTAGTGGTACCCGGTGGGGTCTTCTGCTGTTGTAGCCCATCCGCCTCAAGGTTGTGCGTGTTGTGGCTTCACAAATGCTTTGCTGCATACCTCGGTTGTAACGAGTGGTTATTTCAGTCAAAGTTGCTCTTCTATCAGCTTGAATCAGTCGGCCCATTCTCCTCTGACCTCTAGCATCAACAAGGCATTTTCGCCCACAGGACTGCCGCATACTGGATGTTTTTCCCTTTTCACACCATTCTTTGTAAACCCTAGAAATGGTTGTGCGTGAAAATCCCAGTAACTGAGCAGATTGTGAAATACTCAGACCGGCCCGTCTGGCACCAACAACCATGCCACGCTCAAAATTGCTTAAATCACCTTTCTTTCCCATTCTGACATTCAGTTTGGAGTTCAGGAGATTGTCTTGACCAGGACCACACCACTAAATGCATTGAAGCAACTGCCATGTGATTGGTTGATTAGATAATTGCATTAATGTGAAATTGAACAGGTGTTCCTAATAATCCTTTAGGTGAGTGTACATCCCAGTGATCAAACGTTAAATAACAACAGACAGACATATATACAAACAGTCCAAAGACAATATTGATCATCAGCCAACTTCCTTACCCTTAGCATTACCTGCCTGCCAATCATCATGCAGGTAAGTACCCAGAAAACATTAGTCAACACTAAATGCATGTGTGAGATAACGGGATGTGTCTTTACTTCTCCGGGCAGCTTGGTAGAAAGACTTTGTAATAGTGAGATAGGGGCAAGGACCTCCTGTTCAATAAAGAGCCAGGGAGGGGCTCTCTCAGGCAGAAGCGACCAATGTGCCAAACGTCTGAGACCAAAAGCATAATAGAAAAACGAAATCTTGGGGAGACCTAACTCACCTTTCTCAATTGGCCTGTGTAACTTTTTAAAATGCATCCGGTGACGTTTACCATTCAAGATAAAAATATAGCAATACTATCAAATTGTCTGAGACTGTCAAAGGTAGCTGAATTTTTGAAAAAAAAATTGGCTTTTTTTATAATTTAACCTTTCCAGTCATAGATAGATGTAGTGCTCAAATACTTAATGCCAAATACTGTCCATGCCAAAGCTTCGGACAGTACAGTATAGTTTCTGCGTCTAATCAGGTAGCACTTTCTTTATGAATATAAATTAAATTTGCAAGCAGACATATGTGTTCTAGCATGTTCTTCTGTATTGACCACAATGCCAAATGCAGGGATCTCGAGATCTCATTTTTTGAAGTTTCAAACTACTTTTAACATAACACAGCATCCTAAAAACGCAACATAATACCAGTCTCAATTTTCCTTCGCAATCTCGTTCTGTTTCTCTTTCCATCTCCAGTGTGACACATTCTGTCTCTCTGTATAGGCCTAAGTGACCATTGACCTAACTTCCTTTTCCACTGGTGAGTTTGTTTCCTGTTTGCTGTGTTGGACACACTCAGAGTCCATCTCTCTCTATCTCTATCTCTCTCTCTCTCTCTCTCTCTCTCTCTCTCTCTCTCTCTCACACACTCTCTGGAATCTTCAAAAGGCCCTCTATCGAGAAGGAATGGATTAAGACAGTAGAAGAATTGTGCAGAACAGTTCCAGCTTTGATTATGAAGCTTTATTTATTAATAGCAGCACCTCTTCCTGCTGCTCTCAACAAATACACACACATCTCTGATCACAGCTTTAAACTCAACTGAACCCTGCTTTAAAAACAAAAAGGCAAATCCTCGTCTCTTGCTGTGCTTGAGGCTGAAGGTTGCAGAAGTCTTGTCTGTGGATTGCTGAGCCTGTCCTGATCACTGGAAATGGGAGATAATAAATAACATGAGGTGAATTTACTAAACAGTTGCAGCACTTTTGCATGTGGCATTTCAGAGCAAAAACCTGCGTCTTACTCTCGATCTAGGTTTAAACAAGAGCAGTCAGTGCTGAAATA
Source organism: Moxostoma hubbsi (assembly GCA_032164185.1). NCBI lineage: Eukaryota > Metazoa > Chordata > Actinopteri > Cypriniformes > Catostomidae > Moxostoma > Moxostoma hubbsi. Next base: position 4,947,040 of record JAVLUX010000221.1, read on the forward strand.
GTCCTACGTCATTATTATTCAAGTAATTGTCATTCTGTTCTGTGCTTTCACAAAACTCAGTTCTATTTTTCCACTGCAATTTACATAGTGTTATTATTGTAACACTATTGAGATGTTTGTGAACATTTTCTATCAATCATGACAGTAGTTATTCATCAGATAATGATTAAATTATGTTGGAGCATTATAACCTGCATATATCCAGATACTTACTTTTACTTACTACAGGGACTTTTTTTTTTTTTTTACCACTGCTACAGATATACCAGATAGGCAAGGCATGGCAAGTTTATTTATATAGCATATTTCATACACATTCAAAGTGCTTTACATAAAAATTCTAAAGAAAATACAAAATAAAATAACTTTTAAAACCAAATATATGGGCCGAAGCACCATGGCTCCATTTCCACTGGCTGGCTTTCATAAAACAATGCAAGGTGGACATATGCATTTGGCATTTGATATTATTTTAAACAATTTTGAAGCAATTTGGGTAAATATAAGAGGACTATATTAAAATCTGTTGTGAGAGCCACACTTCCTGCTGCCATGTGGTGGCACTATGACCGTGACCCAAAATAGTCAATGCGGCACGGTGGAGGGCGGGACCGGCGCGTGATTGCGCACGCCCGGTCCCGTATCAGGCTAAATTGAGCCGTCAAGAGGGATAAAGGCCACTCGCAGACGGTGATCGAGAGAGAGAGGAGAGAGAGATTAAAGGAAAGAAAGAAAAAAAAAACGTACTCGCCGGTTCTCTGATGCGCCGTAGCTCGTTCCTCAGCCACTTCTCCACCCTCTTCAGGACAACAGCCGCGCCTCTCCGGGCAGATCGGAGGCAGTCCTCAGCCCCTGGCGGACGGAACGCCCCGCCGCGTTCCCGGGGTGTCGAAGGGGCCTCCCCCCGCCCCTGGCAGCAGTTCTCCCGCTCCAGGCGGTCGGCGGCGAGCCCCTCCCCGCACGCGGTCGGCAGTCTCCAACCCCGCCGCGTTCCAGCGGCTAGTAGGTGACTCCCCCGCCCCTGGCAGCGGCCCTAACCGCTCCAGGCGGTCGGCCAGGAGCCCCTCCTCCCCTCGCGGTCGGCGGCCATTCCTCCGCGTCCAGGTGGCTGGGCTCCTCCGTCCCCCGGCAGATGGCCACGGCTGCTCAATTGAGAAGTGGCGAGAACTCCGCTACGGCGCATCCCTCTTCCTTCCCGGGCTTTCGGCACCAATGTAAAGACAGATCACGTTACGGGCAAGGAAGAGGCGAGAAACCGGCTTGTCAACATAAATAATATTTTAATAAAGAACTTAAAACAAACACATAGGACAGCAGACATGTCTGCTGATTAAGCTCTCTCTCTCTCTCTCTCGATACCGCTCTGCGTTGGCCTTTTCCCTCTTTTTTAAATTATGGTGTTTGTGGGAGGGGAGGTACTGCCCAGTGCAGGAACCCTCCCCCCCCCCCTATTTTTAATTGTTGTTTCCCTCCCCTTGCCCCCTCCCTCGTCCAGGCTGATGGGGATGACCCGCCGGCAGACCGCGCGGGAGGCGCCCCCCCCAGGGGATGTACGTCAGGCCGGGGGTCCCCAGCCTGAGAGAACGGGGGAGGAATGTGGCACGGTGGAGGGCGGGACCGGCGCGTGATTACGCACGCCCGGTCCCGTATCAGGCTAAATTGAGCCGTCATCGACATGTCTGCTGATTAAGCTCTCTCTCTCTCGATCGCCGTCTGCGAGTGGCCTTTATCCCTCTTGACGGCTCAATTTAGCCTGATACGGGACCGGGCGTGCGTAATCACGCGCCGGTCCCGCCCTCCACCGTGCCACAGTCACATCCATGTGTTTAGCCCCCAAGACTAAACATACATCTCAATTTTTATCTAAATAACACATTGCACACAAAATATATGAGACACTTCCTGTCTCCCATTTTGCCTTGCCATGGCAACAATGTTAGCATCTTAAATGTCTTGGAATTTGTCTAAATGTTGTGACAGACTCATGAATACCCTAGGAGGAGTATTTAAAAGTCCAGAGACTGCAATATTTAAAAAATCCAAAATGACCAATTTCCTGTTGGGTGGAGCTAATAACTATAATTATGATAGTGGTCCAGCTTGATGAGAACTATATATGTACCAGTTTTGTTGACTGTAGGTGAAAATGAAGTGCTACAGAGTCCGTCTTACATGCCCATGTGTGAAAATTTGCCCAGCTCTAATGGCCAACAACTCTGATGTTTGTGCAAAATTTCAGGGAATTTTAAGCATGCTATATGCCTCAAAAACACCTAAATATAGGAAGAAAGGAATACTAACAATTAATACACTGACATAGCAAGACTATTTAAGATATTGAATATCACTTGACCAATTTTACTATCAGCAGTGTCTTGACATTATTAATACTTCCTGCTGCCATTTGGTTGCACTATGAACGTGACCCATTATAGCCACATCCATGTGATCAGCCCCCATTACCAAACATACAGCTGAATTTTCATAAAAATCCCACAATGAGCACAGAAGATATAAAGCACTTCCTGTATCCCATTTTTTGCCATAAATGTATTGCTTCACCATGGCGACACCATTCAAAATATCAAAAATTTGCATCCATTTGCAATTTAGCATCTACAATGTCTTGGCATGATGTTGCACAAATTGGGTGCCAGTCACATGAATCCCCTAGGAGGAGTTATTAAAAGTTCAGAGCCTGCGATTTTCAGAAAATCCAAAATGATGACTTCCTGTTGGGCAGAGCTAATCACTGTGAGAATTAAAGTTGATCGGCTTGATGAGAACAATACATGTACCAATTTTAGTGACTGTTGGTTAAAATGGGGGTGCTACAGAGCCCCCTTACATGCCTATTTTCAAGGGGGTGCTACAGAGCCCCCACTGCAAATTTCACGCATGTTAAGTACCCCAAAAGTACCAAAAACCTTGAAAATAATAATAAATATAGCATGGTGGGTGCATGGATTTGAGAGGATAAATATAAGAGGTCTATTTCAAAAGTCACACAAAGTGTCACACTTCCTGTTGTTAGTTGGTGGCATAATGACCCTGACCCACAATAAACACATCAATGTATTAGCCAACATAATAGTTTTATTGTATTATAATAAATTATTAATATTAAAATAAATGTTTTATTTATATAGTGCCATTCCAAAAGCTCAATGACACTTTACACTCCATATACATTTAACAGGACAAAGTACATTAATATACATTTCAACAGAAGTTACAATCAATCAGTAATAGATAGATAATGTGCTGAGAAAAGATGTGTGTCAAGCTGAGATTTAAAGACAGAAATAGAGATGTCACAGAGGCTCTGAGGTAGAGAGTTCCACAGTTTAGGTGCAATTACACTGAAGGATCTCCCACCAAAAGTGGATAGATGAAATCTGGGGACAGACAACAATATGGAATCAGAAGAACGAAGAGTGTGTGCTGGTGTGTATGGATGCAGCAGATCACATATATAATGAGGTGACAGATCATTGAGAGCTTTGTATGTAAGGAGAAGAATTTTAAACTTAATATGGCATGAGACAATGAGTAATGTGTGCAGAATGCTTGGTTTTCTCTAGCTGCAGAGATTTGGATGTATTGTAATAAGGCAATAGTTTTAGCTGGTAGGCCAGTAAAGAAGCAGTTACAGTAGTTGAGACATGATGTTATGAAAGCATGAACTAGTGATTCGGCATCCTTCAAACTGAGAATGGGGTGAAGTCATGCAATGTGACAGATGCAAGAAAGCAGTTTTAGTGATGGTTCTGATGTGGGCTTCAAAAGTAAGAGATGGATTGAAAGTAATTCCCAGATTATTGCTGATTTTTGAGTGTTTGGTCAGATTTTCAATATTGACACAAATGTCAATATTTCTTGTAAGTGTTTGTGGCCCATAAATCATGATCTCATTTTTGTCAACGCTGAATTTGAGGAAATTAATGTTTAACCACATTTTACATTATTGATACAGGCAGTTAATGAGCTGATGGCATGTATTTCATCAAAATGTGCAGCTGTATAAATGTGGGTGTCATCAGCATAGTAATGATAACTGAGACCATGATGACGGATGAACTGACCTAGTGGGAGAACATAATTATGAACAGTAGTGGACCCAATACAGAACCCTGGGGGATACCCTGAGTGAGAGGAGCAGTAGGGGATTTGTTTTCCTTAATCTAAATGAAATACTGTCTCTGGTAGGAAGAAAACCAGGCAGTGCCAGTAATACCAATATCTGAAAGTCAGGTATAAAGGAGTTCAATGGAAAGGAAGAGGCGAGAACCGGCTTGACAATATAAACAATGAACTACAATATATATATTTATGCTCTGAGACATACATGGGATATGTGCATGGTTACAGTCACAGCTCGATTATTCAAATAGGCATGTGTGGCACGGTGGAGGGCGGGACCAGCGCGTGATTACGCACGCCCGGTCCCGTATCAGGCTAATTGAGCCATCAAGAGGGATAAAGGCCACTCGCAGACGGCGATCGAGAGAGAGAGCTTAATCAGCAGACATGTCTGCTGTCCTATGTGTTTGTTTTAAGTTCTTCATTAAATTATTATTTATTTGTCAAGCCGGTTTCTCGCCTCTTCCTTGCCCGTGACCTTGAACTTCTTTACAGCATGGTTGCAGATCAGAGGGCCCCTGGTTTTCAACACAATGCCAATACGCAATGAAGAACATGGTAAAAGGATAGACATTCTGAGTGGAATAAACACCCACTGACCCATTACAATTTCGGAGGGGAAAAATACCATTGATTGTGACTCAGCCATCAAATTACAGAAGTTGAATTACTTTTGAAATAACACTATAATAGCATAGGCATAATAGTACTGTACATGACCATAAAATTGTTACTGCGATCATGAAATTCCTATTGTAATTATGTTTAATACTGCATACCACTGATGAAAATGTTAACTGTAATAATCGTTCCACTAACTATGACAGAGGCACTTGCAATATGCGAAAAAATAATTACCCGACCCAGTTAAGTACATTCTACAATAATGTTTTAAAGAAACTTACGACTTAGTCAATTGACTGGACTTGATTATAGATTCATACTGTCCAAAACCTTACCTCCAGAAATAACTGAATTGATAAAGTGCCTTTGTTGTATTAATTTTTTTATAGCCTCCCAAAGACACATGCGCACTGTTGTATCCCGATTTAACACAATTTAAAGGCAACTCAATTAAGGACGTATTCGATTCAGATTCAAAGAAAGATACGAGCGAAGGTACAATAGCTGCATTTCCTTTTATCAAGTGCCCAGATGGATATCATATCGTTTCACTAAATTTGTCAGAGACGCTGGCTATATGCAAAGAATTACCATTTATAAACCGCATACCTTTATCATTGATACTGGTGCATCTAAAAGATCATTAACAGCACATTGCTATGAGGGCTCTATTACAGAACGCACTCTAAACGTGGCATTCCTGTCAAGTGTCATATGACACCAAAATTACCCGTAACATTGTTCAAAATGCATGAATTTGTAATTTTGCCTGACTCTCCGTTATGCCTACTGGTCTGTGAAAATGGCAGCGTAGGTGAATGAGAACGGGAGTGTTTAAACAAAGGTTTTAAGATAAGTGTTGTTATATTCAAGCAAAATTTGGTGGTGGTGGCGTAGTGGCTAGAGCACAGGGCTGCTAATCAGAAGGTTGCTGGTTCGAACCCCACGGCCACCACCATTGTGTCCTTGAGCAAGGCACTTAACTCCAGGTTGCTCCAGGGGGATTATCCCTGTAATAAGTGCACTGTAAGTCGCTTTGGATAAAAGCGTCTGCCAAATGCCTAAATGTAAATGTAATTTATGAAAGTAAACATTAAATGTGAAAACTTCACATTCATGTGTCTGTTTTATGTTCTGTTTGGTCCAGTTTATGAGAGAATGCTATTTTAACATTATTAAACATTAGAAAGTCTTGATATCTAAATGAAAGAACCCATGATGGTTTGTTTTTTATTTTTCTGTGTTTAAAAATGTCTGGAGGACAATTTAAATGTGAGTGCAACGTTATCGGTGTAAACTTGATTAACCAACAAAAGATAGGCAGAGGTTTTTTATTTCTGTAAGACTGCCTGATGAAGGGATTGAGGATGGCAATGATACTCTGTAGACTTTGAGGGGAAACAAGCCTCTCTTGATGTCTCCAGACAGACAGAAATGGGCCCCAACTTTAGAAAAAGATAGATAGCAGATAGATACAGTAGATAGATATTTTATTTTGAAAAGATGATTTATTACTTTTAATTGTGCTTTTATTGAACTCATGTACATTTTAAAAGTAATGAAGAATGGAAAAGAAACATGTTTGTCTTGTTTGTAAGAATATAAATGGAATGGTTTAAGGAATAGGGTTGGCTAAAATTGGTGAAATGCTGAAAGAGAGGTGGAAAACAATTGCGGCCTACAACACCAATGAATTAGAAAGGTATTATGTTGACATGGGACCCCTGAAGAATCTGAAATTCAGACTGCATCTAGGAAAAAGGTGCAAAACAAAAATAGAGTGAAAAGAGCATACCAGCCAGACCCTAATGTAATAATAGTTGCAATTGGTCAACCGAGAGGAATACCGCATGAATTTAAGGCCAGAGATTAAGTAAAATCAGGCTTTGAGTCTATATTTGTATGAAGGAGAAAAAAAAAAAAAAAAGGTTAATAATACAGGATGGATTACTACATTCAGCAAAGATTCATTACTTAACAGATGATCAATGTATCTGTAAAACCATCTGGAATTGACATTGGGGCCACTGTATAACCCACATGCCCTGGACTTAATGAGCTGGACAAATTCTAGAAAAACCCTGAAATTACACAAGAGTGGTAGGGAAGGGGAGCCTTTTATTTGGACTTTTATTCACTTTTCTATTGTTTTTGGATAGCAAGGGAGTCAGCATATTCATTGTATTTTCTTTTATAACAAAATTAGGTAGTATTTTAAATTTGATAGGGCAGGCAGGAAGCTAGAGGGTGTTATGTTTACTATTTTGGCATATACCCCTTCCTGAAGTTATTATTCTTTTTTAAAATGATGTTTGTTGTCTAATCAAGCAATGATAATGAAAGGGGATGATGAGGGTCTGAAGCAGATCAATATCCATGTTACAAGGTAATGTAACCAGAATTAAAAGGGAATGCTAAGAACATGAAAACATGAACTTTTAAATGATTTAGAAATATAATTTGTTGTTTGATTCATCTCTGAAGGTACTATTAACTGAGTAAACTGATGTAGAATGAAATATGGTATGCATTTATAAACTTTAAAAGCACTGGAGGGCCAGAGAATGAGACATTAAAAAATAAAGAAAAGGATCAACGAGCACCTCAGTGCTTAGCAGCAAGAGCAAGACTCTACTGGTGGTTTAAAAACCCGCTGTCTGCTCCTACACATCACCAGATAGCGCTCCAGACTACCGGAAATGTCTGTGAGTCCCTCTGGCACCGTGGGATGTATCATATGCTGAGAGAGAGCCTATGGGGTTACTAAAAGTGTTGATACTGCAACAACCACAAAGGGCTTCCCTGGTTTTCTGCAAGCAGTGGCTGCAACAGCGATGATGGTCCTCGTTCTCAAGTTGAAACAAACCAAGACTGGGGAGCCCCGGTACCAGAGTCTGACAACGGTCATAGCAGTAACCAGAACTGCAGTCCTGACCGACCTAAAGCCACAGTGGATACACACATCTCGAGTTAAGCCGGCACCAGAGGAGGGACAGAAAGGTAACTGTTGAGTGCGACCCCACTGAAGGAGCTGAACACGCAGTATCAGTGGCAAGCACAACGCAGAAGCCCGATGTCTTGAATAACCATGATCTATGTGGGGCGTACTTATAACCCAAGAAAGTAAAAGGCATTAAGAACATCTTTGAGATAGTAAAAGAGGTCACAAGACCATGCCGATGGGGATGTTGATTTCTTTTCAGGTTTTTGGACGTTCATTTATAAAATTGAACATTACTTAATGGTCATATTCTGTGTTTTGCTTGTATTTTTCATCATCGCCTGCCTATGGCCTTGTTTTATGGCTTTAATCAAACAAATGTTTTCCAGCTCTATTAGCTTAGTGGTAAGACCATCTCACGTTACTTACTGACCCCTAAGAATGAGCAAAGAAGATACAAGGGTAAAAATCCCATGGTAAAGGTTTTACCATGGTACAATGTTTAATCTGATTGTGATCATTTTTTGATCAAAGGGGCCAGTGTGAGAAATATAAATTGTACATGCTGTCTGAGTTTGACATCTAACTCTGTCTGTAGCTAACATAACTCTGTATGTATGTGTGTTAACCATAGATGGCACCACACGCACAAAGAGTAGATGCTGTTAGTTTCTCTTGTCTTATCCTTTCTTGGAATGTTCTGTGCTCCAACGAGCACACACTCCTTTTTTTGAGCTAAATATCTCAGTCGGACATAACAAATATCTAGGACTGTTTGACCTCATACGATTACCCCCACTCCCTTCTTTCACTGTGGGAGGGTGTGCCTTATGCCCCATCTGCTGGCAGGTCATCCCTGACTTCCTGAATCTGGGAGGGGACAGGGGGAGGGAAACAATAATGAAAAATCCCCTTAACAGTGCAGTACCCCCCAACAAAAAAAACAGTAAAGTTTAAAAGAGAGGGAAAAGGCCAACGTGGAGCGGCAGTGGGAGAGAGGAGAGAGAAAGAAGAAGAAAAAAAAACGCTGTAGCTTGGTCCTCGTCCATTCCTCCACCCTCTAATGGACGACAGCCGCACCTCCCCGGTGGATCGGAGGCAGTCCTCTAGCCCCTGGCAGACGGAATGCCCCGCCACGTTTTCGTGGAACAGAAGGGGTCTCCTCCGCCCCTGGCAGCAGCCCCGACCACTCCAAGTCAGGAGCCCCTTCTCCCCTCGCGGTTGGCAGCCATTCCTACGTTTCCAGGCGGCCGGGCTCATCTGTCACCCGGCAGATGGTGACGGCTGTACCTTTGGGGTGGATGATAGCGGCGAGGAACTCCACTATGGCATATACCTCCTCCTTCACGGGTTTTCGGCACCAGTGTAAAGGAGTTCAATGGAAAAGAGAAGGAGAGTACCGGCTTGACAATATAAACAACATTAAATTAAATAAAAAGACACACAAACACACACACCCACACACAAACATGAGGGAACTGTCCGTAACCTCTCACAATCTCTCTCTCTCTCTCACTCTCTCTCTCTCTCACCACCAGTCAGCCTTCATCCCTCTCGGAGGCTTGATTAGCCTGATAACGGACCGGGTGTGTAGAATCACGACCCTGCCCTGTGTTTTGTGGCATACAGTGTCAAAAGCAGAGCTCAGGTCAAGCAAGATCAGAATACTGACAAATCCAGATTCAGCAGAGAGGAGATCATTAATAACCTTTAAGACGTTTCAGTGCTATGGAATAGGCAAAAACAAGATTGGAAAAGGTCATAGAGATTATTGGCTGCAAGATGTGATTGTAAATGGGAGGCTACACATTTTTCCAGAAGTTTAGATATAAAAAGCAGGTTAGAAATAGGACAATAGTTGCAGAGGGAAGATGGATCTAAGTTTTGACCTTTAAGGACTGGTGTAACAGCTGCAATTTTAAGATCAGTAGGAGCAATGGCAAGAGATTGTGTTTATCATATGCGACTCACAGTGTTTAAGGGAGGTTGGGGCAGGGTCCAACTGACAGGATGATGAGTTGGAATTTAAAATTAGATCAATGACTGATGATGGGCTAGAGGGAGTGAAGGAGGAGAAAGGGTGGATAGGGTGTTCAGACAGACATTCGTGCAGAGGATCTTTAATGTGAATGTTTGGTAAATGGAAAATTTTTATCTTGAAAGTAGTGCGGAAATTAGTCAAAGTTCATCAGAGGTCTGCGAGTCTTGAGCCGGCGGGTGAATTAGCTTGTTCACCATAACAAAGAGGGCTCTAGGTCAACAACTTGCTTTTTGGATGATAGAGAAGTACATTGAACGTACAGTGTTGAGTGTTGCTCTGTACTTCTACTGATGTTCTGTAAGAGCTAAGGAATGAACAGTGAGGCCTGTTTTTTTAAAGAGTCTTTCAAGAAGATAACCCGCACTCTTCAATGCCTGCAGTTCATGAGTAAACCAATGAGATCAACAAGAAGAGGACACCAGCTTTGTCTTGATGGGGGCGTGCTTTTCAAGAGCAGCTGAAATAGCTGAATTATAATTTGAGAGGATATTTGAAGGACTTGACAGTTTCAAAGAGCCAGAAATTAAGGGTGCACAGACAGGTGTATAATGATGAGGCGTCGACTGCTTTGAGGTTGTGATCAGAGGTGGGTAGAGTAGCCAAAAACTGTACTCAATTAAAAGTACAATTACTTCAAAACCATAATTACTCAAGTAGAAGTAAAAGTATTAACATAAATAATTACTTGAGTAAGAGTAAGTATCCAATTAACCCTCTGGGGTCTGAGGGTGTTTTGGGAACGAGCTACGGCGTATCAGAGAACATAGGTGTGAATGAGAAACAGATCAATATTTGTCATTTTTTGCTAGAAAGCAGGGGCGTTATGCAAAGAATGTGAATCACCAAAAACACAAGAAAGTGAAAGTGATCTGTTTCTCATCCACACCAAGTCTTATAGATTATTTTATGCTGACTTGTGTTTGTCTGTTTAGCTTTAAAATGTTACCACCCATTCACCCATCCAACCTACAGAGATGAGAATTTCTTCTAAAAATCTTCACTTAAGTTCAGCAGTAGAAAGAAAGTCATACACATCTGGGGTTGCATGGGGTGAGTAAATAATGAGAATTGTAATTTTTGGGTGAACCAACTCTTTAAAGGCTCTTGTCAGATCTGGATGAATTTGTCAATAAGAAGATAGGTTTGGAAACATTTCCAGTAATTATTACAGTGAAAACATGTAAATGTCCCACAAATACATTATATATATAATGCTGAAATATAATGTCTTTTGCCATTTCATAGCTTTTAAAGTTCTGTGTGGATTCTTATTTCAGTGTAGTTACAGTTTTCAGTGTCATAAGTATTTTGATTCTGTACAGCAGTACCACCACTCTCTAAATGCAGAGTACACAACCTACGTAGGGCACCAACTCTGGTCGTGGAACACTCACTGTATAGTGCATTATTTGAGTGAGCCACTAGTTCCCTACTTTTGTTCACTCATTCTTACCCCCAATGCACTCTAATTTCAAGAGTACATTTCAAGTACACTCGATGATGGTTAACTTCCCACAATGCACCATGGGGAACACATACAAGCAAGGAGTTTACTGCTTTACTCCTGCAATGTTTTATTTCATGCTGAATGTAGTAAATTACTTTGACAAATCATTACTAGATTAAAATAACATATAGAGAGACAAAACATACAGATACATTTTAAAATGTACTCTATTTGATCAAATGTGTTTACTCTTTATATTAACATACAGTATATATTAAAAATGACAAACAGAATGAAGATTTATTGCATTCATACATTATTTAATAAGAATAACAAATAAGGCCCAAGTATTTTAAAATGTCATATGTGATGTTTCTGCACCAGCCCCAGAGCTCTAGTCGAACTCATTTCATTCACTTACTGCTGAGATATAGTGCACTTACTGCCATTCACTATATAGGAAATAGTGAATGAGTGAACGATTGCAGAAAGTCACTCTCGTTGCCACAATTGCCTTGCGTCCACACATCTCACACGACCATGCCCCGTGCACCTCGCTGTGCACGCACAGAAATGCTGTCTGTTCGCGCTCCAGCTGTCGATCACATGTATGGCAGTGATTTACGCTCAGTTTGGAAGTAGCTGCAATAGCTTCCAGTACCCTTGTGAGGGTGCAGAGTAAATGCATAAATACTGCTCATGACATGCGGGACAAAGCACATTGATATATTGCTGCACTGATTTAAAAATGTACACTTAAAAACTGATGTCATAAGAGCCCAGTTACAGGATCACCCTGAAAATTACCATCTCATTACACAGAAAAGGCCACGTAAGAATTAGAGCCAAAACTTACCTCAGTGTGCTGCCTGAAGTTGGAGCTGTGACTTTAATCTTGAAATATCAGCTTGTCTTGGTGTTAAATGAAGGCATTGCATGACTAAACTATTATTTTTTTTCACTGTGTGGAGCGAAGAAAGTGTTTCACTTTGAAGAGTTTGATGCTGCTGCAGTGATCGAGTGACCGTCTCATCACTCAAGTGGGAGCGTCTCATCGTGCGCGGCTGTGAACTTCCGCTCTCATAAAAGTCCCATTCAATAATCTCAGTAAAATTACACATTCAAATTAAACCCAGTAATGTAACGACAGTAATGCCACACATTGTAAAGTAAAAAAAAAATAATTAGAAAATGTACTTGAGTGAGAGTAAATAGTACCCACTTTTAAACCTACTCTAAAAGTACATTTTTCCACAAAAAAAGTTTATTTCATTATTAAGACCTGAGGTACAAACTAGGTCAAGTATATGACAAAGGGTATGAGTAGAAAAATTCACATGCTGTGTTAAATTGAAGCATTTAAGGACATTCATGAGTTCAGTTGTATTTGAACAGTCAGTATCAACATGGATATTGATATCACCAAGCAGTATATCATGGGGAGACATAGCACAGGCAAGAGTGAATATTTCACTAAGTGAGGCTGATACTTTGGAGGTCGATAAATCAATAACACAATGAGAAGAGTTTCACCAACAATCTTGAGAGCCAGACATTCAAAAGATGTGACATTATGATATAACCACTGGCCACAATAGCGGCACGCAGCTATATAAAGCTGAATAACAGGAGGGGCCCGCCAACTATTAACTTTAACGCTGCTATTTAATATCTTATTAGATTTTCCAGTGTGTTGTCACAAACATTAAGACAAGAAATAACTTTTATACCTTTATATGAATTGTGGTTTTGGGTAAATCAGAAGAAATAAACAGAACAATGCATGTACATGAGAAAGAGAATGAATTGAAATGAAACCAGTACAGTCAAAACAACATACCAAAAGACGGTCTGTAAAGTAATGTAAAGTAAACAATAGAAAAAGAATGACAAAAAAAATAAAAAAAGGCTTATCAGATCAGTTCAAGTCGTAGATGAGTGATTCTTTAGGTAAGTATGGAATCACTACAATGAAAGTTTGAAATGGTCAATGTTTAGCAAGATGTCCAAATCCCTTTGATGAAGAAAATCCACTCAAAAAAATAGAAAAAAAATAAATAAATATCACCCTTCAAGTGCTCTTCAAATAATAATAATAATAATAATAATAATAATAATAAACAAGATAGTTCACGGAGTTAAATCCTTGTACTCTGGATATTTGATAATCCACAAGGAAAATGCAATGAGAACAATCCATTGGGGAGAAACCACTTGATTTTCACATATGTACTGCCTTTGCAACTACATTTAAAGTTTCAAGATGACAAAACATAAAACAAGATTTAAAGAGTCCATCTACAAAAAGAAAAATAATCTAGCATTAGGTAGGGAGCTCACAGATAAACTATATAAATCAAATGAAAACAAATACACAACACAAGGTGAAACAAACTTACATGATTGAACTGGAAACAACGTTTCTCAACCAGGACTCCATTGAGCTTCGCTGGAGGTGCTAGGATAATCGCATGCTTCCCTCTTCCAAACAAACTGAATTCATCTATCATACTACCAGATTATATACCAGGGGTTTTAGCGCTCAAACGCCCCCTAGTGATGAGTATGATACAAAATACAAGGGTAACAGCTACGACTGTTACAATGAAATTCAGTCAAAACCACTCTCATGCCATCTCGACAAACAACAGCTAGTCCGCCCCCCTTTCCATGAGGTCGGGTTTAGACAAACATTTGTATCCATGGGGAGTAAGCAAGTTTAGTTGTAGAAAGTCATTAGGTGTTTGCCAGGTTTCAATTAGTAGTAGAATGTCCAGTTTTTTCAGTGATGAATTCAAATCCTGACAAACAAATCCGAAGTGTTTTGATGTGGAGTAGTGATCATCTTTAGTTAAATGCCTCAGTGAAAGTGAGTTTAGGTGCCTTGCTGATGCAACATCAGTTTTACAGCACCGCCTTTTTGTCCAGATATATTGAATTGCTGTGGGAGATGAACGATAGACAGACTGGAGATTTAGTGGTGAGCGATGGATATACCATAGCTGCCGGAAAATTCTGAGTTCATGACAGAGTTTGTTTGTCTCAGAGTCTAAACACGGATGGCAGTTTAAGACTCTAAATCGTGAGGTCAGCAGTTGGATTTCCATGACATGAATGCCAGGGACTAGATCAAGGAAGAAAAAAAAAACACTTTAATAAATGATATCAAGACGTGTTCATATGTGAGATATAGAGCAAAAATAGACATGAGATGCCAGTTACAGCAGCCACAATCAACGATATTTAAGCCAGTGCCCTGCCTAATCTACACCTAACCAATGACATGACCAAACATACTGCTCAAGTTTGATCTAAATCTGTTAATGCACACAGAAGGTATGAGACATATCCTATTTCCCTTTTTTCACCATAAATGTATTGCCTTGCCATGGCTACAACATTCGACTTTGCAATTTAGTATTTACAATGTCTTGGCATCATGTTGACCAAATTTGGTGAGAATTGTATGAATCCTCTAGGAGGATTGGACACAACCATTTTATCCAAAACATCGAAAATAGGGGATAATGAGGAACACACTCAACTGATCCTCTATTTTAATGTGATCATGTAATAAAAAATGTCTAATTTCAATAAAATATTGATACTAATTCATTTTTATGCTATCAAAATCGAGCCCACCCACACCTTAATCTGTGATTCACAGCCAGAGCTCTCATTCAGCACAGATCAGACACACTGTGGCAATTGGCTCGTTTGAGATGAGCACGTTCCATGCAGAATTTATCACCGGTGATCACCAACAGGTGCATGCCACTTAGAAATCTATCCGACTTGCAGTGATGTCATGATGATGTATGTCAAAAATACTCCCGCAAAGCGAGGCGGCCGCAGTTGCTATTTCCGAGCTGTGCGAACTGCAAGCAGGATAGGAAATGACTTGCTGATGACACAGCTTAATGCTCGTTGGCTTAAACAACCATGATGTTTCGTTAACTTCTAAAATGTTACATTTGTTATCAATAATATCATGTTTATTATGTGAGAGGTGTTTCTAATATTAGTTTAGATCCCAAACTTTATTTCTACTGTACCAACTTTATGGCATTTTATGAAAAAAAAAAAAAACTGTCCTGTCCTTACAAAAAGCTTTCATATAACTGATATTTTTGTATTATTGTTCTTAAATTCATATTTAGGATTGCAGCGGTATAATGGTTTCACGGAATACACACACACACACACACACACACACACACACACACACACACACACGCAGCAGAGAAAATGTCAGAGAGAAGCAAGGCGAGGGGGTTCTGACATAAGAGAGTGTGTATGTGAGTTGTTTCTCAACTGCTGGGGTCTATTCGACTGGGTTGTGGACAGCAGGGAAAGAGCAATGCCGTGGTTCTCCGATTGAAGATATTTCGGCGGCCGCCCAAGTGATATTCTTTTTAGGACTACCAAAGCAGATTTAATGATAATCTTGCAATCAGCTAAAGGTTTCTCATTTGCACTTTCACACAAGTGTAATGGAACCAGTTCATGATCATGATCTGCTCTTCTCTCTGACGCGCGTATGCAACAACCAGGCTGCCCTTGATATTGCAGAGCGCGGACCTCAAAACTGATGTGACCAATTTCTATTCTAGTGAGACTTTTCTAGAATAAAGCATGACGGAGGAAGTCGAGTCAAACCTCTAAAACAGTAACAGACCTGACATGCCAAACAGCACTGAGGAGCAAAAGAGTAACACTGTGCTATGAGCCAAAAAATACAATAATTACATATCATCACCTTTACAAAACTGTTTCACGATTTCACTCGAGTAAAAGTAACTGTTATATTATGTTTCATATGAAATAATCTGAAGGTAGAATCTATTAGACCTCATTTAACAGTGGCAGTTGTAGTTAAAGTTTCAAGATGTGTTTCAGCTAGTATTTATTTTTACATAAATACATACATGTATTATTACTATTATTTAAGCAACACTGACCTAACCATGTTCTTGAAATTAGGAAACAAACGGGATAATAATGGGCTCATAGAAGTAAATATGCTCTTTAATTTATTAAAGGGGGGAGAGAAAACTTCAACAACAAAAATAATGTCACTTGATGCAAAACCAGTTGAGAAGCACTGAGTTAAAGGTGCAGACAGGAGCAGTATTTGATCATTATTAATAATCAGAGGACATTACTTTAACGATCACACAGCTGATGTTATTTTTTATTTAGTAGTTCATTTAACATGCTATGCTAACATGCTTTAGTTATAGAACATGTTATAGTTACATGCTATTTTTAATCATCTTTATAATTCGGTTTATTATTATAATTCTGTTAGCTTTCTTATTTATTCTATTTATTTTATTTTGAAAAGGGAGACTTTTTTACACATACTTAAATAAAAAAATGGTTTCAAATTTCAATAAAAATAAGGCCTTCAATCCCCCCAAAAAACCCTTCTGTTTTCACTCCTTTAACATTTATGCATTTGCAACATTTATGCATAACAAGGATCATTGTAACTGATAATAATTGTGTAATACCATATACCGTGAAACCATGATATTTTCTGAGATGGTTATCATACCATGAAAATCTTATACTTTTGAAACCCAATTCATATTGTGTTTTTATGTCAATTTCTGTCTAGTTTACTCAGATAATTGTGCACCTGTGGACTTTCGGAAATCATTCACCGATGGAGATTGGCTGTCCTCTGTTGGACATTGCTGGTACTGCATTTGAGCACACTGCCCAGCAGCGTGCCCAGCAGCGTCTCTACTGACTTCGAAGGCTGAAGAATGCACATCTCCCACCCCCCATCCTCACTACATTCTATAGATGGACTATTGAGAGCATCCCGAGCAGCTGCATCACTGCCTGGTTTGGGACTTGCACCGTTTCGGACCACAAATCCCCGCAGAGGATAGTGAGGACGGCTGAGAAGATCATCGGGGTCTCTCTTCCCTCTATCAAAGACATTTACAAAAAACACTGCATCCACAAAGCCACCAGCATTGTGGATGACCCCATACACCCCTCACACAAACTCTTCACCCTCCTGCCGTCGGGCAAGAGGTACCAAAGCATTCGGGTCCTCACGGCCAGACTGTGTAACAGCCATCAGACTCCTCAATATTCAGAGACTGGTTTGACACACACACACACACACACACACACACACACACACACACACACACACACACACACACACACACACACACACACACACGTCCTGAGTTACACTTTAATTACTGTCACTTTATAACTGTCTGCTACCTCAATAACTGCTATGTGCATAGAACACTATCTCATAGTATGTTATGTTTACATTTGGCATTTTTAGAAACTGTCATTTTTTTTGCACTACTGTGTACTGGTCGGCGCTACACTGTCTCTCACTGTGCCTATTGTCCTGTTCATTGTCAGTCATTTATTGTCCTGTCCCGTACTTTTTGCACACGTTTGCACGTACACTTTATATAGGTATGTTATTTAGTCTGTGTAGTCTCATGTGGTTCTGTGTTTGTCCTATGTTGTTTTATGTAGCACCATGGTCCTGGAGGAACGTTGTCTTGTTTCACTGTGTACTGTACTAACTGTATATGGTTGAAACAACAATAAAAACCACTTGACTTGCCACTCGACCTAAAATTTGGAATAGAACTGACTTTGATTTTCTAATATTTTTCAATTTCAGTTGATATTTTTATTATAGTTTATTTATTTAAAAAATCTAAAGTTTGTGCATTACATTTTCATTACAATAAACTTAGACTTCTATAGCTTTTTATGTCACTTTAAAAACTGATTTCACTTGCAATGGCAACATTATTTAGGATATAAAATATCCCTTTACAGTGTGTTTTGACATTATTCTAATGAATGTCTTGGCATAATATTGCCTAAGATTGACTTTTGAACACATGCTCTCTCACGATCTACAATCAGCACTGCACTTTATTAATCCTCATTCTGTCAATATATTCTCGCTCCCAATTCAGTTAGTGTATATATATATTTATACCCTTATCTAGTGTATGTGTATTCTACATTGTGTGTATTGTGTACATTTGATATGTAAATTGTTGTGTAGGTATGTGTACATTTGTTATGTAAATTGTGTTGTGTAAATATGTTGTTATTGTAAAGTGGTTTATGTCTCGTCACTGTCATTACTGCAATGTTGCTCGGAACTGCACACAAGAATTTCACCTGCTGTTGCACTCGTGTACACAGTAGTGTGACAATAAAGTGATTTGATTTGATTTGATTTGATTTGATTGGTGCCAGTCACATGAATCCCCTAGGAGGAGTATTCAAAAGTTCAGGGCCAGCAATTTAAAACAAATACACATTCAATCCAAAATAGCAGACTTCCTGTTGGGTGGAGTTAATGCCTGTAACTTTGAAAGTTGTCCAGCTTGATGAGAACAATATATGAAGCAAATTTGGCGACCATAGAAGAAACAGGCCCCACCACTTTTTCAAAAGGCAGCGCTACAGAGCTCCCCAGCCATGCTCATGTGTTCATTTTTGCCCAGGCCTAATGGCTGACAACTCTGATGTGTGTGAAAAATATCATAAAAATTCAAGCATGCCAAGTACTTGAAAAATATGTGAATATTCATAAAAAGGAATAATGACATGTAATGCATTTCCATGGCAACAGTATTTAAGATATCAAGAATCCCTTCAGAATTTTTAATCTGCACTGTCTTAACATTATTCAAAAAATGTAAGCAATTAAGCTAAGCATAAGAGGGATATTTCAAAGTCTGTTAAAAATGCCACACTTCCACCATTTGATGGGATGACGACCGTTACCCACAATGGCCACATCAATGCAATCATATGGCTCAATTTTTATGTAAATCTCATGATGCACACAGAAGATATGAGACACTACCCGTGTCCCATTATTTTACATTAATTTATCGTGTCGCCATGGCAATGGCATTCGATATTTCAAGAATCTGTTCGCAATTTAGCATCGTCAATGTCCTGGCATGTATTTTTCAAACAATCCAAAATGTCCAGAGCTTATGACTGTCAGCATAAATGTTGTCCGGCTTGATGAGATTGTACAAATTTAAAAGTTTGGTGACTGTAGCTCAAAAGGGATGTGCTACAGAGCCCCACGAACATGCCCAACTTCTAGGTGGCACTAGGGAGCCTCCCCCTCATGTTATGTACCCCAAAACTACCAAAAACCTTGAAAAGAAGAAGAAGAATTCATAGAAAAACAATAGGGCCTCCGCACTTTCAGTGCTTGGGCCCTAATAATCCTTAGAAGATTAGAAACAAGAAATAACAATAAAAATAAATCAAATTTAAAAAAAGAGCAAATTATTTAAACGAATAATAATAAAAAAGAATACAGAAATAAAATGATGCATTACAATCAGTAAGTGCAGCACAGTGCCAGTAAATAAATGCATAGCTAAACAGATGTTTTTCAGTCTGGATTTGAATGTGGCTAATGTTGGGGCACACCTGACCTCTTCTGGAAGATGTTTCCAGCTGCAAGTGGCATAATAGTTAAACACAGTCTAACTCACTTGTTTTGAGTGAACCCTTGGAATTTCTAACTGACTTGATCCTAATGATCTGAGTGACTTGTTAGGTTTATATTCAACAAGCATGTCTGCAATGTACTTACTGTAGGTTCTAAATGTAACTGGAACCCAATGTAAGAGTAATATGCTAAGATTTCTTGGTTCGGGTGAGAATCCTGGCAGCCGCATTCTGAATGAGCTGCAGCTGTCTAATGAGCTTTTTGGGAAGGCCGGTGAGTTTTCCAATCTGTCAAGTAGAATGTTGCGGTCAACAGTGTCAAAAGCAGCACTGAGATCTAATAATACCATCACTGATATTTTGCCTGAATCAGTATTTAGCAGAATATCATTAAGTATCTTTACATGCGCAGTCTCTGTGCTGTGATGCGGTCGAAATCCAGACTGGAAATTGTCCAAGTACACTGTAAATGATTTTTGTAATTTGAACGGTATTTTACTGTAATACCTACAGCAAGATATTGTAAAATGTGTATTCAGTACATTACTGTAAATAGCAAAGGATTATGGGAAAATATATGGTCATTATTGTAATTCTACAGTAATTCTTCTGTACTGTAAATCCCTTTACAGTAGTGAACCTGCCCACAAAAAACTGATCAATGACAAGGAAGATTTCTTTTCAAATATTTTTTTCCTTAATGTTTAGTGAAAGTGAGGACAACTGAGAATGACATTTTACAATGGTGATATATCGAAAAGGTTAGTATATTGTTTGTATTATTATATTTAATTATATAAAATTGAGATATTTTCAAATGTTTTGACTTGTAATGTTAACAGCATACTAACGTGCGATTAAAGATTAAACGTTTTATTAACAGTATCTTTTTGTCTTTTGGCGCCTGTTTTTTTGGCTGTTGGCTAGGAGTTGTCGGTGATTGCCGTCATAACAGTGATATCATCAACTGGTGAATAAGTTAATATCAAATAAATTAGCTGAAGAAACCCTTAGTTAAACAGAGAAACACAACTTTTGTGTGTTCCTCTGCCACTTTAACGTTAGTTAACCAGGAGGAGTGTTTAACTTAACGCAAAAAGCTAATGTGAAATACTAAAGAGTGTTAGGCAACACCGATGTTCATGCTGAGTTTATTATTATTTCATGAGAGTATTTTCAAGTGCATCTTTTTTTCTTTTTTCAGTGTCGTGGTCTGGATCGTGTGTCCCAGATTGGAGGTGTCTTTTTTCTGGTGTTTCCCGTCGTAACGGTGAGTTAAGCAGACAAACAAAAGATAAAGAAACTGCCACTTAAACCAATGTTATTTGAATTTAATATTAAATCAGCAGCCTCTCATAACATTATGTTTCGTGGTTGATATTTATCGAGCAACTAGTTAGTAGTTACTGTAAAATTGGCCGTGCAATTTGTGTGCAAACAATCTCATTTATCTGTGTGAACGCTTTCCAGGCGTATCAAAATACATATGAGTGAAATCCATATCAAAATACATATGAACCTGACTAATTCTAGATTTGCCAACTTGACCTTGCAGTTTTCATCTATGTACCACAATGACGTACTTCAGAGAGAGGGAGGATTCACTCTTCTGGGTGATGTAAGTATTAATGTTCATTTGAACAGCTGTTTCTAGAGAATATTAATTGTAATTAAGATCATAGTTTGACATTTCAAAGACTATTCCTATTTTGTATACATGTGTCATGCATTTGAGGGTCCATTTTATTTGCATCATTCAAAAATCTAACTTTACAGGTAATAAGCCTGTTATAGAATTTAACTGTAAATTGCAAGATAGGCAGGCATACTTGAGCTGGTCAAGGGGTTGTATCACAAGATATAACACATAGTGACATACAAGCATAACCTTTATAGAGGAGCCTATTAGAAAGTATTGTAAAGAAAGACACAAGTATGTTCTCTATATATTTAATGAATTTCTTCCCACTTTTTGTTAATTGCTGCACTTAGGTCACTGCAACTCCAGCAGATGTAGAGAGAATCTTCACTGTTCCCAGCAACCCAAGGTGATTGCACTTGGTAAGGCTATGAAAATGGTTTAATTAATTGATAGTATGGCTTAGATTTTCATCAGATGGTGGGTCTGTACAACACCTGCTTTAAGCTCTTACGCATAGGCTGATCATAGCCTGTAACAATACTAAAAAGCTGCTGTGATGGTGTTTGTTACAGAAGATTCTGTCCTCCAAGCAAAAACATGGATGCTAACTATGGAGGGCAGAGTCATCATTCAGCCGCAGAAGCTAACAGATTTTTCATCAGCATTAGCTGTCCTGTTTGGCTGCTACTATGTATTCAATGTGCAGTACCAGGAAGAGGCGGCCAATACACTGGAGTTTATTCAGAGGTTCATACATCATTAAATAATTCAAAAGCAGCATAACACCAATTGTTATATGACAGTGTGACAACAAATTGCGCAGAATTTATATTCCTAATTAGGGTTAGGGTTAGGGTCAATCCACTTTGATATACATTTTATTAATCAAATATAATATAAATCCTGTGTAAGCACATTGAGAGCAATGAAAAAAACTGTGGTCAAATTCCTTGTCAATGTAGTAGATGAGGGATGTGAAGTATATTGGTGGGAAAATGGACAGTGATTTTGTTGTAATGCCAACCTGTCTAGGCTGAAAAAGGGCAGCTCAGTGGTAAGTATTGTTGCCTCAAAGTAAGAACAACCTGGGTATGCATCTGCTGGCCAGCTAGGGCCTTTCTTTGAGTTTCCTCCCATTGCTTTACTTTTTTCCCACACATGTATGTTAGGTTAATTAGTGAATCTATAAATCTTTTTTTTATATTTTTTAAAATGGAATTTATTTTCCAAATGAGGGTTGCAGCATAAGGTAACCCAACATATATTTTGTTGTAATGATGGAGCTTCAGTGATTTGAATGTCATGGATCATCAACTAATTATGCACTTTACCTGTAGGTATTCAGTACATATTGCTTTTATTGGCACCAAAGTGCATGCATTACGGAGTTATGACAGTTGGAGAAACACTGGTTTGAGAAATAATGTATTTTTTCTTGTGCTTGCAGGTTCATTCTGAGAATCAACTCTGATGGCACCAAATGCCAAGCAAAGTCACACATCAGCCAAAAATCTGGAAAGAGGATGCAAAGAGAAAGCATCTGTCTGAATCTCCCTGTGGCAGCTCTCATCAGGAAGATTGTTGAATTTTATTGGCAAAATTACTAAAAAGTAACAACAAACTGATTTTTTTATAACATTTTATTATGGCTTGTTTCACTTTGTAAACGTGTATGTTTTAGCTATGTTACATTACAGATACCTACGAACTTTTACGAGTTTTACTAATTAAATGTTCAACAAAGACAATAAATATACAATTATGAGCATGAGTAATTGTGATTTATTTTTTAAATTTTTTTTGGGGGGGGGGGGGGGGGTGTTGCTACAATTAGATTTTCTTACAGGTAGAAAATTTTAATAAAAAAAAAAAAGAATTATAAATGAAAATACAGTAAATATGCTGTAAATGAAAATACGGTAAATATACTGTAAATGAAAATACAATAATCATATTGTAAATCATTTTACAGTAACTTACTGGTATCCAGCTGCCAGTAAGTTACTGTAAAATTTACAGCAACCTTTTTACAGTGTAGCCATTCAAGTTTAAGAATTCATTCAAGTGATAGAAAACAACCTTTTCAATTATCTTGCCAATGAAAGGAAGATTTGTGATTGGTTTGTAGTTGTTTAATATAGAGTTATTCAGATTGTTCTTTTTTAGAAGGAACTTGGCAACTGCAATTTTCAGAGACTTCGGAAATGTGCCTGAAAGGAGTGAGGCATTGACTATTTCTAACAGATCTTTTTCTAAACAGTTAAACACAGTTTTGAAAAATGGTGTAGGGAGTGTGTCAAGACAACAGGTTGAAGTTTTAAGATGCTGTACTGTTTCTTCCAGGGTTTTGCCATCAATTGCCTCAAAATCAGACGTAGTGATTAATTTCTGAAGTTTTTATGGTGGGTGCTGTCTGTCCCCAGCGCAACATCAGGATGAGTTGATCGCCATTTTAATATCATGAAAAATGATGTCAACTCATTGCATTTGCTGTCAGAGAGCTTTTCACAGGGAGCCTGTGTTAGGGGGTTTGTTAGTTTCTCTTCAGTAGCAAAAAGAGTGCGGGAGTTGTTAATGTTGCTGTTTGTAATGTTTGAGAAGAAAGTCTGCCTAGCTGTTCCTAGTTCCACATTGAAAGCATGAAGGCTGTCTTTATAGATGTTAAAATGGACTTCAAGTTTTGTTTTCCGCAACATACGTTCTGCTTTCCTGCATTTTCCATTCATACTTTGTACTGCTTTTGTTTTTCTCCAAGGTGCTTTACACCTGCCAGTAATCTTCCTGACCTTTATAGGAGCAATGCCATCAATAGCATTTTTAACTTTTAAGTTAAATCAACATCATCACAGTCTGTGGATATACTTGGTGTTATACATATAGCCTTCATAAATTGTGCACTTGTATATTCATTTATGTACCTCTTTTTGACAGAGATATCTGTCAAAAATTACAGAGATGGTCAGATAGCGCTATGTCCTTAATAAGAGTGGATGAAATGTTCAGACCCTTACTGATGAGTAGATCGAGAGTGTGTCCCAGATTGTGTGTGTGTGTGTGTCCATCTACGTGCTGTGTCATATCAAAAGTGTTTAAAACTGTTGTGAGTTGTTTTGCAGTCTTGTGCCCAGAATTATCTGTATGAATGTTGAAATCCCCAGCAATAACGAAACCATCAAATTCAGAGGAAGCTGCTGACAACAGTTCTGTAAAAACAGAGTATTAGGGAGGCCTATAAATAATTATAAATAGAATGTGTGGAGCTCCTGTTAGTACAATACTTACTGTAGATATTCAAAGGTCAAGTGATCACCAAGTGATGCTTGCATTGAAAGACATCTTTAAATATCGCATCTAATCCTCCACCTCTCCTAACTTCTCTGCAGGCACTCATATAAGTAAAGTTTGGAGGGGAAGATTCATTGAGGACTGTTGCACTGCAGCTGTCATCTAACAAAGTTTCATTTACAGACATAAAATCCAGGTTGTTAGTCAATTGACTAAAATGACAGCAATAGGTTTGCCATACGTCTTGAGAAGGCCCGAGTCTTTCTATCATTTACCATAACAGATATTGAAAAAGCCACAGGCACATCGGGTTCCTGCTTGTTCTGTAAACATTTGTGATTGTGAATACATCACTGAGAGCTGTTATCAGTTGTCTGCTGTTCACAGAGAGAAGAAGGTCTAGTTTCCACAGGGATTAATCATTAGCGGCTTTAAACCACTATAACTAGACTTTCAAAAGTTCTGCGTGTGATGCTGGTTAGAATCCACCTTTTCCCGATCCCACTCATCTTCTGATCCCCATCCCATGTCAGCAAAGACAGACACTTTCTTTTAATAAACATTAACAAGATATTTTCCAAATACCATGCGTTACCAGACCAACAAATGTCTTAGGATATTTTCTACTATTGGTCCCACTCTTCCCATCCCCAGCATGAAGACAAATTTTCTTCTATTAAACATTAACATACAATATTTTAAAGGGTTTTGTGGAGTCACATTTAAATGTGTGAGGCATGTTAAACTTTATACTACGGTATTACATAACTAGTATTATCAGTGAAAACAGAAGGGTTATTTTATTTATTTATTTATTTTTTAGCAAATACTTTATTATAATTGAAACTTGAAACCATTTAAGTATGTGTAAAAGAAAGCTAACAGAATTATAATAATAAACCGAATTATAAAGATGATTAAAAATAGCATGTAACTATAACATGTTATATAACTAAAGCATGTTAGCATAGCATGTTAAATGAACTACTAAATAAAAAATAACATCAGCTGTGTGATCGTTAAAGTAATGTCCTCTGATTATTAATAATGATCAAATACTGCTCCTGTCTGCACCTTTAACTCAGTGCTTCTCAACTGGTTTTGCTTCAGGACAGGTTTTACATTGGACATCAAGTGGCGACTCTCCATAGTAAAAATGTAGCATGTATTTAATGTATTCTGGGTCGCATTTCCTTTTATGTTGCATAGTTTTGTTCATGTTTTCCAGTACAAGGACATGCATCAAGTGACATTATTTTTGTTGTTGATGTCAAAATCTACAGGAAGTTTTCAAGGGAAAGCCAGATAGAAATAGCGCACTCACGTGCATGGTTGCCAGATTGCACAACACAAGTATTACATCAGGCGGAATATTTCCAATTTGCGCAAGTATAAATCTCAAAGTGGGGGTGTTGCATCTCTTATCTGGCAACCCTGAATAAGTTAAATGCGTGTGGAGGCGCGTTAGGACCCAATACAAGCTAACTGAAATATCCAATGAAAAATAAAAACGCTTTTACGATAAATGAGCCGCGGGCCGTTTGTTGCCCATGTCTGCTTTACCTGTTTGTGAGATTATCATTAAATCTACGTCGGTAGTCTTAAATAGTCTATCACTTGGGCGGCCGCCAAAATATCTTCAATGGGAGAACCATGGTATTGTTGTTTCCCTGCTGTCCGTGACCCAGTCCAAATAGACCAGTTGAGAAACACTGCTTTAACTCATACACTCAGGTCAAACCCCCTTGCCTCGCTTCTCTCTGACATTTTCTCCGCTGCGCGCGTGCATGTCGCAAGTTGGCGAGTCTGACAGGCATACAAGGAGGAAAGGAGATGCGCATGTGAGATTCTCCGCCTGGTTGCATTTTTTTCACAATACTGTAGATAAGCAAATGCACATGGTATGATAACTGTCCATTTTCAAACCGTGGTGTACCGTGAAACCGGTATACCGCTGCAACCCTACTCGCATCATATTTGATCAAACTGAGGAGCAATGTTACATTTTAAAAATAAACGTATAATGAATAAAAGTAATTAAATACACAATTTTATATAACGGAGTTGAAAACATACTAATAGCACCAGCAATTACCATTATATATAAAAAAGAATGAAAATGCATATGACTTTTATGCAGTGGTCAAGTGAATCTGTGAATTGTATTATATTTGAACTGCTAACTTTATAACTGTCCAAACGAATCATTACAACATACTGACTTCTGTCCCTTGTGTATGCGCTCAAGTGCGCTGGTGGAATCCCAGATAATGACGTAGAGAGAACCCCCACTTTGCAGCACAATGCAGCGGCAGGTGAAATAAAAGTGAAGCAACAGAGACCAAAATCTTCTGAAGTTTTCCTCAAGATGTCATGCTCTTTATTTAGAAGCGTCGTGGGGTTCATTGTCTCGGTTCGCACTGCTGCAGCAGGCGCAATACAATGTGACAAAAAGCAATACTCTTTTGTCATGTAACCACTGCTCGTTGTAAAAAGTAGCTTGTTCATGGAATAGCTACATGTTGTAAAAATAGGTAAACTATTCTAACGCTATTGTACTACAATGTAATTAAGGAGCATTCGTTTTGAATGTTGAAATGAACTTCATCAATATCAAATGTTACTATATATGTGCTAAAATTTGTATTTATGCAATAATGGCATATCGTTCATCTGCTAGTTGCATTTTACTTTTCCACATGTATCCAAACAGACAAACATAAACCTGCTTTTCGAACCTGCGATCTGTTGCACCAGAGCTGAATGCAACCCTGAGCCTGAGCAATTTGTGATCAAAGCTGAATTTTCAGCATCATTACTACAGTCTTCAGTGTCACATGATCCTTCAGAAATCATTATAATATGCAGATTTTCTAATATGGGCATATTTAAAGTGCATTTTCTTCATTTACACTTAACAGATATTTGCAAGCACAAGCTTTGTTGATGATAATGAGGCAGCATAAACACTAGTTAAAATATATTCTAAACATTCATATTATTTTTATATCATATTACATATCATATTTATATTATACAGCATACAATTTAAATACCTGCTTTAGCCGAAACATCATTTAAATGTTACTAAAACTTGCTTATTAGGACATATTTCAAATGTCAATACTCTGAATCCTGGCTGGCAAGTCTGGAAACAGTCCCACTAGTAAAATATGTACATGTTTGTCACTTTTTGTCTTCACCTGTTTCATGGACTCTTATTTTGAAGTTCTCTCCCTCACTACATTTCCCATAAGTCACTGTTTCAATCACTCCTTCATTATTCCCACCTGCATGTCGTTCCCTCGTTTAGTTCCCTGTGTATAAATATCCTTTAGTTCTGTCTGTCTGGGTGAGTCCTTGTTGAATGTGAATGTTGGAACTCTTAAGCTGTTTTTGCTCTGCTCCAGCGTGGTGTTCTGCTCCAGCGTGTGTTCTAGCATGTCAACTAATGAAAACAAATTGACTTACTCATCTGAAATTGTATCCTCGGCTGGATCAAATCTCTCTTCAAAATACAAACGTTCATCGGAGTCCTGCTCTTCTTCTGAGGAAAATGTTAACTCTTCGTCATATCCAGGAGTTTTCTCACTTGTGTATCGTGCTGTCTTTCAAATGCGCAGAAAATAAAACTTGATATTTTTACGGCAGAGTCGGGGGCGTTCACCGTCACATTACCGTATGAATGGCACGCTCTGCTGGTGGGTGGGATCACATTAGAGATAAATTAGCTGAGCCAGTAGAAACTGTACATTGCTTTACTTCATACAGATTACATTGCAGGAGACTATTTGTTTTATTTAAAAGTAGACATTTTAAGCTTTCTTTAGACATATGTTTCATGTTTGTGTGATAAGTATTCGCAGAGTTTTTTGTGACGTGTTTCTGAAATATGCTCTTGAACACAGAGACTGCTGAAAGCTCACCCTTTTTATTTTCTTTATTTTACAAAAGCACAATGTTTCATTATTATTATGAGTGTACAAAAATAAAAGTAGACCCTTTATAGTCTCTAATCATGTCTTACACTTATCTGTATACCCAAAAATGACGGAGAATTTTATGTTGTTTCCGCTGTAATGACGAAAATATCCAGCAGGACGCGCCGGCACATCCGTCGACCCCAGAGGGTTAAGGGCTAAAGTCTGATAACACTGTATTCAGCACAAACTGGGCTACAATAATATGTGAGCAACATGTGTGTACATGTTTGTATTTTTGAGAAAATAACGTTTATGCATGGTTTTTGAAAAAACAAATGTGTAAGTCATTGAAATAAGGCCATATAACACATACTAAACATTTGTCCACAAGACTTTTGAGAACTGGATCTTGTAGCCTAGAGTTTTTTGCTACAAAATGATGTGAAAACCATCCTGATCAGGGAACCCGTTTGATTTATCTCCCTATTTTAGTCTCCTTGTATGTGTTGTCCAGTGCCAGTTCATCTTGTTTCATGTTCATGTCAGTCTTGTTTCTCCCTGTTCCTGTTCGGTCCAGTCGGTCCTGGTTCCCTATTTGTCTGCCCCAGTCCAGCTCCAGAGGAGTGCCTGTGCTGGATGGAGTTTTTCCCCTAGTGGGTTTTTTACGTTTGTTGGATTAATAAATCTGTTGACTTTATCACTCTGCGTTTGGGTCCTGCCTCTGCCAAATCTCTGACACTTTTATCTAAAGCAGCTTACAATATGAGGAAGGATACAACATACACAATTTATCTTAAGGAGACAGTAATACAAAAAGTGCCGCACTGCAAAGTTTCAATTGCATTAGAAAAGCACTAGCCAAGACAGATATTAGAGTGTAACATTTTTTATTTATTATTATTATTATACGGTCAAGTGAAAAAAAGTTGTGTTGAGATGATTTAACTGCCAAAACCATAAAAGTGCATTCTGACACTTTTTGATTTGAATGTTGAATTTAGTCTGTTTTCTGTCAGTTTCAATTTCTTTCAAAAACGTCTGATATCGTGATGCATTGCAATCTTTTACATCACAATGTATACTGTATGATGATGTTGTTAGCGAGAGGCACATCTCGGTTTGGATTTGGGAAGGTTTTGGTAAACCTATTGGTCTTTGGTAAGACATGTATTATAATGGGCTTGTCTGGCAATTTTTACAGGTTTATTTAAAAACATTGATAATGATCATTAATCCCCATTAATAAATGATACCCTTATGAAAACTTACCATGAATTTACTGTAGTAATATTGTATTAACCTGTGGCAATTTCTCAGGGCCAGCAAAGCCTTCTCTGCTGGTGTAACATGATTAATATATAAATCTTTTTTCATCCGTTCATTGACCTTTTTGCTTATGTATTTAGTTTCAATCGCTATCCACTCCCAATTCATCTACATACGAATAGCAAAAAATTTAAATTTTATCCAATCAGAATTTACAAGCAATAATGTGACAACAGTTTCACAAATCACATGCCCAAAGCTGAGCTCCTTAGCTGAAGCAGTGCGTGAGTCTGAGCTCCACCCCATCAGGCCTTCAGAATTCCACAGAATCCCTCGACACTGCAGTGAATAGGCCATCTATAGTCAGACTGTCAGATTCATTAGCCAATCAGACTGATTTATTTTTTCTTGGTGGGTGTGGTCTGTAGGATATGTCCCAGTCCAGGCCTTCTAGCTGGCCTTGAGTGACTCAGTCATGCTTTAAGTGATGTCCGTAATTTGAAAGTGAAGCTAATGAGTCGGCTGTCATCACTGCTGGAATCGCCGTTGAGAAAGAGATCCTTATGGATTTAGAAACCTGACATGTTCTGCATGATCGTGATTAATTATATAGGAAATGAGGGCTGATTTTCACTTCAAGTAATTTAGTAAGAGCTTTTTGCATTGATATAGCAACATCAGGCGTTTTCTAAGTGTAAATTAGGCTGCTTGAGCATTCAGTGTCAGATCAAGTTTTTAGAAGTAAACATGTACCCTGACGAAACAAAATGTATTGCAAATGTATAAAAATTTTAATCACAAATATTATTAGAGAGATTTTTTTGGAATTAGACCTCCTTGGTTCTGGCTTTCGTGTGTGGACATGTTTTTAACATGTCAATTGGTATTAATAGTTGTTAAGTTTATCCATAGTAACTATGACTGTAGTAACCACGATTTTCTTTCTTTTTTGGCAGTAACTAAGGTTTTGATACAATAAACTATTACTGTAGTATCCATATGGTAACTTGGTTTTAGTAATAGTAATGGTTAATTTTATGGTTTTATATGTGGCTTATTCTACCTAATTTTTAAAGGGTAAACAAAGCAACCTAATTATTTTCTGTTCAGGCCCATGAATATATAAAAAAATGTAAGTAATAATAAAGTTACTCAATTCATCCAAAGAATTTGCAGAGGTATTGGTATTGGTACCAATATCGGTGATATTGTCCTAAAAGTACTTGGTATCAGATCAAAAAGAAAATAAGTGGTATTGCCCATCCCTATTCAGTACTACAGCATACATAACATGCACAATTATATCCTCGTTGACACTTAAAAATACAGAGAAAAAGATCTAGACAACCTTTTAGCCAAATTGTTTCGATTTTTTTTTAACATACCATAGCTTCATTCCCATCCACATGTCAAGATTCACAAACAGGCACCAAAATTAACACTTACCAAGGGTCAAATAAGAGTTATTATTTGATTTGGCAAGTTAAGAAAACATAGTTGTATTTGGATGTAAAAAAGAGATTAAACTTGTCATTAAGAACAACAATAAAGTTCACACCTTTCTCCCATCGTGCCTGCAAGCCAACAAGTTACACCCCCTTCAAATAACTTCCAAGAGTTGGATGTCACATTAATATAACCACAGAGATAAAAAAAATAATTTTGTAAAATTATTAAATATTCCACAACGGTACATTGAAATAACCGATCACTAGGTGGCCACAGAGAGTAGAAACGTGATGAAAATTAAAAGGAGAAGAAGATGCTAAGCTAAAAGGCTAACCTGTCAACTTGTCAGCTAACTGAAGAAATGTTCAATTTCAACATTTATACCTTTGGTTTAATAATATAAAATGTGAGATCATTTAAAGGTTATTCTTTGTCATATTTACACAGGTTAGACGACATGAATCATTGCATAAGATTTTAAAAGTTCTTTCAGCCAATAGAAATCGCTTTGTGATCCAAGGAGGTTGTTACTTTGAGTGGGCGTGTCATGTAGTGGGTGTTCCTTGTCGTCTTGATAGACAGAACCACTTAGAATGAAAAGCAGCAGACAGACATGTCTACAGACCAACAGAAGTGTTACCTGTACCCTCGGAACAAGACAGAAGAATTAACACCTGAAAGTAAGCAATATATACTACAGTATGTGATATGACATGTAATGTAAAATGTCTCGGTTACTGTCACAACCTCTGTTCCCTGATGGAGGGAACGAGATGTTGTGTCGATGTAGTGACACTAGGGGTCGCAGTTGGGAGCCCCACACACCTCTGATATTTGAGAAAAGGCCAATGAGAATTGGCGAGTGGAATTTGCATGCCACTCCCCCGGACATACGGGTATAAAAGGAGCTGGAATGCAAGCACTCATTCAGGTTTTGTACTGAGGAGCTGAAACAAGGTCCCGGCAATTTCAGCGGGTGGTTCAGTGTTGTGGAAGGACGGACGCCATGTCTTGTTCCCTCCGTCAAAGAACGGAGGTTACGACAGTAACCGAGACGTCACCTCCCCCAAACGCTCTCACAGGCGTCAATCGGTCCCCTGGGGAGGACACTGCAGAGACCACACCCTGAGTGAGGGGGGGCATTTGAGTGGAAAAAAGTCACATCGTCTCACCAAACCTGGTTGGAAGCATCTCATATGGAGAAGTCCCATTGGTAGGAGGAGTTCTACAAACACAGTACCAGGCACAGTTTACCAATGTGGAAAACTTATAATATGCCATAGCGATGGCATCAATGACCCAGTGGGCGATCCTCTGTTTGAGACAGCATTCCCTTTCCGCTGTCCACCAATGCAGACAAAGAGCTGCTCAGAGCATGCAAACTCTACATGCAATCCAAGTAGATGCACAAAGCACGCACCGGACACAACAACGCCAAGGCTGGGTCTGCCTCCTCCTGGGGCAGTGCTTGCAGGTTTACCACCTGATCCCTAAATTGGGTCTTGGGAACCTTGGGCACATAGCCCGGTCGGGGTGTCAGGATCACGTGAGAATAACCCGGACCGAACTTCCGGCATGTTTCGCTGACAGAGAACGCCTGCAGGTCCCCTACCCTTTTGATGGAAGTGAGCGCCATCAGGTGGGCAGTCTTCAAAGAGAGTACCTTAAGCTCAGCTGACTCTAGAGGCTCAAATGGAGCTCCCCATAGGCCCCACAGGACCACAGAGAGATCCCACGAGAGGATGAGGCATGATCTGGGGGGGTTTAACTGTTAACTGTGCCGATGTAGCGGCAACATAAACACGACATGCCTGGAGATGTGCTCTAGAGGAAATCCAGACCGTAGAAATGCTAGGTCGGTCCTGAACAGACTGCGACAGACCCGCCGTGGTGTCATGCTCATCTTGCATCTGAAGCCAGTGCTGAAGCGGTCTCATATGCATAAACCCGAGCGGCATGACCGCTGCTGAGGATGCCATATGGTAATATGGTAAATGGTCTGCACTTAAATAGGGCCTTTTTAACCTTAGCGGTATTCAAAGCGCTTTACACTGAATCTCATTCACCCATTCACACACACACACATTCACACACCAATGACGGCAGAGCTGCCATGTGAGGCACTAGCCATCTTGGGGTTCAGTGTCTTGCCCTCATACAGTCATGTCATGTGGGCTGAACCACCAACCCTGCGATTAGTGGACAACCCGCTCTACCACATGAGCCACAGCTGCCCCAATAACCCAATATGCCCCAGGAGCCTCTGAAATAATTTTAGTGGACCAACGTTTTCTGCCAGAATGTTCTCAGACAGTTCAGCACCGACTGCGCACGCTTGCTCGAGTGGCGCACCATCAAGAACAGCTTGCTCTTTTCCCTGTTGATCCGAAGCCCCAGTCGGCTGATGTGCCTGAGCATCAGGTCCCTCCATGCACACAACAAGTCCCACAAGTTAGCTAGGATCAGCCAGTCATCAATGCAGGTTCCCGACTTCCTGGGCTGCTTGTCTCAGGGGCACTTTGAAGCCTTTCTTGGGTTCTTGGCGGCCGGCCGTGAGATGGGTGGCGTCTGTTTCCTGTGTTGTCTCCGCAGGGGGATACCCTTGGCAATGAGCAGACGAGTTGCGAGGTCTTGAGCTGCACTGGGGAAGGATGTGTTGGATAGCCACCATCTGCTTCCTCACTGTCGACATCTGCCGGGCAACGTCTCCGACGGTGTTGCCGAATAGGCAAACCTGGGAGATGGGGTCGTAAAGGAATCAAATCTTATCAGCCTCTCTCGACTCAACCAGGTTGAGTCAAAGGTTGACCTAGGTGGACATCGACTGCCCGAGAGACTGCGCCATAACCTTCTTCACCCGGAGGGCAAGATCGGTCACCAAGCGCAGTTCCTGTATCAATCCCAGGTCAGGATTACCCTCGTGTAGTTCTTTAAGTGTCTTGGCGCACCTGCAGAAGTGCCATGGCATGCAGGGTGGAGGCGGCCTTCCAGCAGCACCGCAGGCCTTAGCCTGCGTAGGCCTTATCCTCAGGCCACCGTAGGCCTTAGTCTCAGGTTAGCCTGCGGGCACAAGTGCACTGCAACTGCCTGATCCACCTGAGGAATCGCCGAATACCCCCTGGCCGCCCCACCGCCGAGGGTAGTGAGTGCGGAGGAGCCCGCAAATCGGGTCTGCCACGATCACGTAAGCTCCTCATGCACCTCCGGGATGAAAGGAAAGGGCGTGGAGTGCGGCCGTGAACGGCGCTTTGGCCCCAGGAACCAATCGTCAAGCCGCGAGGGTTTGGGGAGAGCGGAGGATTCCACTCATCAACTTATCCTCTTCACAAACCCCAAACGAGACCGCAAACTCACTCAGAGATGGGCCAGCGGTCTCATCCCAGAACTTGACTGTGGCAAACTAGCATGCTGGGGAATGAGAAGTCTGTGGGGGGTTTCCTGGCCAGTGAGGTCCCTCAAATTGCCCCTAGTGTTAACCGACTCTGCCTCATACCCGCAGGTAGAAGGACCGAGGCGGGAATCTGCTGGAGTGGCTTTCCCTCTGACAAAAGAAAGCTGCGACCACAACGTAGCCATGGTCATGTTCTCACAATGAGGATATGAACCATCCATGAACGACATCTCCATGTGGGTAGCACCCAAACACGCGAGACAGCGATCGTGGCCATAAGAAGTGGAGAGATAGTGACCGCAACCAGGAATAATACACAAATGAAAAGGCATCTTGAAAAAGACGCTTTCATAGGTGCCACTCTTTTAGAAAGAAATAGATTCTTCTTAAATGAAGAGGCATCCTCTGCAAAACGCCGGTGCAAGAAGGGGAGAACTGCTGTAATGCGCCATAAAGTCCAACAGCTTTACAGAGTCTGAGAGGTGAATGGATCAGCAGAGTAATTCAGCCCACTGAACACAACCGCTCGTCTCCGAAGAAGAAATCTGAATGAGTCCTTGCATTCTAGCTCCCTTTTATACCAGTATGTCCAGGGGAGTGGCATGCAAATTCCACTCGCCAATTCTCAATGGCCTTTTCTCAAAGATCAGAGGTGTGGGGCTCCCAAGGGCGACCAATAGTGTCACAACATTGACACAACGTTGAGTGAGTGACAGAAGGGTTACACCCTGCTTGTGTCCAGCTGCATCACTGCACACTGAATTTCAGTGAATGCCATCTGTATTAAATTTAAAAACTTGATCTTTCAATTACACTACTACAATTGTCAATTTATACATACAGAGCAGTTAAAAATACATGCAGCTCGATGTGCATTTTTAGGAGAAGAAACCTGAAAGTTACATTTTGGTGGCAAACATGAAATAATTTTGGAAAGTTTACATGTGACATGCTTTATTCCATCTATTACTATTTCAAATAGCATTTGGCTAATTATTTTAGAATTTATAGTGAGGGTAAAAAGGTAATTCAAATGTTGAAAATGCATTTACAAAATAAATTTTCCCTTATACACTGATTTAAAACTAAAATAAAAACTAGAGATGCTGATGGACTTGTCTTGTTGTTGTACATCTGGGCCATCCACTTCCCTCTCTGTCTTGGTCAAATCCATTTAACTTTTCTTTTAAATTGGTAGTGGATGGAATAGACTTTATCTCTCAAAATAACAATAGACTGATACATTTCTACAGAGATTTGTTTATTTTTGGCCATTTTAAAAAACAAAATTTGACTTAGCAAGTGTAAAGCACTGCTTTTTATAAATCGCACACTGGACTGTCATAAATGACTGTCACACACACTGCTGCACTTGTTCATATGGTTGTGTGACAATGAAAGTCATTTGATTTGATTGATTTATTTGAGCTAGTGTTCTCGGTCGATTTAATGAATCCGAGGTGAAAAGAAGTATCAATATCTTTCAAGAACAAAAATATATTTTTTGTGTTTCCGAGTTCAGTTTCAGTTTCAGTGTTCGGTCTCACGTTAGTTAGTGTATGTACTTTCAAAAAATGATTTGTCACAAAGGTGATTCAAAATGGTAAAAACTTTTTCCTGTATACATTGATATAAACTATATCTTAAAATCTTGATGTTGATTGAAAAAGTCCTTGGAAGAGTTAAGTGACAATTACCCATTGACTTTGACAAGGCATCAAAACAATGTCTAAATAAACAAAGCAAAAACTCCAGTCTATGAAGAGTTTGTTTGTATATAGTCAAACTGATACAAAAGAGTTCACAGAAGAGTTGCTTTTGTAATACTGAGATTCATGTAACTGCGATTTGTCAAAAGAAAAGTTGTGACAAAAATTCACCCCATAAATGAGCATCTCCAGAAACATTTCACTGAAAGATTCTTTCGTCCTTTTACGAAATTTCCCCTGAAAAATCAACATTCACAAATGAATTACTGTATCAATTACAAATGACTGAAACTCTCATTGCAGAACTGTTGCTGATTTTATTTTGTCAAATGAGTCATGACATGGGATTTTATCTCCTATGTAAGACCACGTTGTGCCCAGGCATCACACACAAAAGCTGGCTGAGACGAGAAACATGCAAACCGCAGTTAAAATTGGGTGAAAGATGAGGCAGTCACGCCTCGCAAAACAGCAGATACAACAAACTCTTAAGCGTGATAACAAGAGAGCATCGCCTGACGCAAAAACTGACAGAAAGAAAAACACAAAACTTTAAACAGCGTTGATTTGCGTGACTTCACGTGGGTTGCTGTGGGTTCTGTTTGTCACGTGGCATAAAAATGAATTATGGCAGTCAATTTGATGAAGGTACTATTGAAAGATGTGTGGTGGGAGTACAGAACATCAGGGAGTGATACATTTCGTGAGAAGGAAAAGTAATGTTTAAAAAGCTCCCTGAGAAGGATGAAAAGACTCTCTCTGTAATTTACTGTCCATGACTTTTTTTGCCAGGAATTTTTAAAGGTTGATCCAGTTGGATTGTACAAATGTCACCAGTGAGAGGAGCTCATTATGTGCTTCACAGCTGGAAGCGACGCTGGAAGAGAATTTTCTGGAAGTTTATGTCTTCAAACTTGATTTTTTTTTTTACATCCGTTTCTTATGCTTCAGTTAATTGTGTTAAAAAGGAAAGGTGTGCTATGTATCGACATGTTTGGCCTCGTTTAAATCAGTTTGTACATGTTCTAACAAGTACGTTCTCCTCTTGAAATGAGTGCTGTGACCCTTTAATAGAAACTTCAATATAACTGTTACGATTCGTAGCAATCAAGGCAAGGATGAAGACGATATGAAGGACCCAAGTGCAGTTTTATTGACCAAACGGTGGTGATACAGGAACAAGAAACGATGACTAGACTAGGAACTAAGACTGGGAACTAGGGACAGGAACTGGAACAGGACTATGATCGGATACATTAACTAATATACAACTGCAGACATCAGGATTACAACAGGCAGAGGTCAGGATCACAATAATACTCAACAAGGTACAAGGGAAACATGAGGACTTAAATACTAAAACAAGGGAAAACGTAAGCCAATGGAAAAGTGAAACTCAAAACAAGATGATAAGGTAATAAACTGAAACCAATGACAAACTAAAACTGATAAGGAGGTAATTAAACAATGAACCAATGAAAACCAGACACATGAACATGGAGGGAAAACAGGACATGACAAGACTGGGAAACAGGAACATAAGAATGATTTCAAAATAAAAGTACATAAACAAAAGACAATATGGAGTGTAACAGGTGCCAGAACTTAAAAATAAAAGTACATAAACAAAAGACAATATGGAACGTAACAATAACTGTTAACATTTATAATTATAATAAGTCTTTTATAATGAGGGGTAAATAAAGTACTGTCAGAATTATAGTAAAGTGGAGAAAACATGTCCAGGTCACATTTCACCCCAAATTCAAAATGAGATTTTGCATTAGAAAATTAGGCCTATTTTGTTTTGTAAATTCATCTGGACATTTTACTTTATAGTTAGTTTGTATTTAGCATTATTCTAAATGATGATTCTCATTATTGTACCACAACTGTTATGTCA
This sequence comes from Moxostoma hubbsi, assembly GCA_032164185.1. Taxonomy (NCBI): domain Eukaryota; kingdom Metazoa; phylum Chordata; class Actinopteri; order Cypriniformes; family Catostomidae; genus Moxostoma; species Moxostoma hubbsi. Next base: position 4,985,294 of record JAVLUX010000221.1, read on the forward strand.
AAGGCAAAAACTCTTCCTAGAGTGTGGCGTAGCACTATGGAAGATTTTTTGGTTTACAATTAACAAAATGTAATTATTGAGTGAGTACATAAAAAAACTCAGTGTTAAAAACCCTGTCCTTGCTGTACCCTGATTCACTACGGAAAGCCAACAAAAATTATTTGTATTTTGATCATTCTGGGTTGTAATCAGCACAAAATAAGTCTTTTCGTATTTTACATTTTACATTTATCCTTGCGTCTTTATGTCATGTCCGGAAGTTCAGAAAAAATGTACCAGCTGTTGCTTGTTCCGAATTGGAGAAACTCATATCAGCCATATCAAGATACAAAAATAAATAGAAGCTAAAACATTTGACTAATCGTATTTAAATATACTGGTAACTGGTGGATGTTTGTTCTCTATGTAAGCACTTTGAGTGAAGTGTCAGAAAAGCACTAACTTTAAAATTCATTCATTCGTTCAAAATATGTAAATAAGAGTGATTTTACCTTCCTCAAATCAAGTAATAACTTGCTTATATAAATGTTAAACAAATAACATCTACATGAAAATAGCACATTATGACTCTGGCTCTGCAGGTGAAAGACATGATAACAGGCAAAGCAAATAACATCACATCAAAGTTCCGTAGTGCAGCTTTAATCAGTGACAAAAAACTAAATGTTTTTCATTTTAAAAATAGATATCTACAGTAAACCTAGTTTAGACTACAGTACTTTTTTAGTCAGTTAGTTTTGCCACTAGTCAACACGCTGAAGCCGTACAGAATACACTCACATGATTTCACTTGCATGCTTTGTGTTTACATGCAAATACATTCTCAGATATATGCAAATACAGTGCATCAGGAAAGTATTCACAGCGCTTCACTTTTTCCACATTTTATGTTACAGCCTTATTCCAAAATGGATTCAATTCTTTATTTTCCTCAAAATTCTACAAACAATACCCCATAATGACAACGTGAAAGAAGTTTATTTGAAATCTTTGCAAATTTATAAAAAAATAAAATAAAAAATCACATGTACATAAGTATTCACAGCCTTTATTTTGCTAAATTTTGAGTGTCATGGCAAAGGCTGTTGAATACTTATGTACATTATGTAAAAAAAATTTTTTTTGTTTTTAATAAATTTGCAAAGATTTCAAACAAACTTCTTTCACGTTGTCATTATGGGGTATTGTTTGTAGAATTTTGAGGAAAATAATTAATTTAATCAATTTTGGAATAAGGCTGTAACATAAAATGTGGAAAAAGTGAAGCGCTGTGAATACTTTCCGGATGCACTGTATATTTGAAATTATGCTAGTGTAAATAAAGTGAACACAGAGTGCTTTGCGTTTGTATGAGGGAACCACATGTTTTTGCGACGTGCCCTGAACCAATCAAGAATCTATATGGACATGACTGTTTTTGAACTATATATGTATTTGTGCCTCCTAGTAACTACTAGTCTGGAAATAGCTTGAAATAACATCAAATTATGTTTACCTTTCGGTGTCACTGTCAGTGTTGAGCTCCGTCCCCTTCATATTGTTGAGGATGTTGATGGGCCGTGTGGGAGGACGAGTTCTAATCACTGCTACAAGACGCACACAGCGAGCAGTGCTCGTCTCATTTACAGCAACACATCTGTCTTGTTCTGCTCAATTTACACCATTTCAATGAGAGCCAAGCTCTGGTATTTATCAATATGTTTTTCGAGGCGTCTACAGACCGAGATTTGTTTTCTTTGGCTCCCTTGCCTTTCCAATGTAATGAATCAATCACAACACAAAGTCAGTTACGCATCTGCACACAATATATGAGACACACCATAGGTTTGACAAGAACGGCCAGTGGCTTGAAAAATGACAACAGACATTTAAACAGCTCGTGTGCATTGGTAATTATGGTGAGATGTGATTGGTTAGTGGCCAGATGGCTTTATGTGATATTTGTTTCCCAAAATTTGCATATTACATACACCTTCACTGAACAGACACGCCTGATTGAAACGATTGACTCAAAATTGGCACAATGTCATGGTTCAATTTGCATGGACAATAAATAAGAAACACAAAAAGAATTGAACACTTTAAAATGAACAATGTAAGGGACATTGCAATATTGCAAAATAAACTTAGAGCTTATGTGTAAATTATTATATTTTACTTATATATTTGTGGAAGTATGTGATCTGCACACCACCTGCCTTCGGAATGGTTTCTTGTTTATTCTGAATTATTCTTTATGGCACATATGTTCTGTTGTTTCCTCTCTGTCATTATGTCTGTTATGTTGTCTCTACATGTGTTACTTTGCCCTGCTTGTTTCTGTCTTGTTCCATTGCCCCATCCCCTCGTTATCCTGAGCTGCAGTGACTTTTGAAGTGAGGCAGATTGCCATATCAGGGTTCAGGTTTATCAATTTATTTATTTGTTTTTTTTAATTAAAATTTAAATTCCATTTGATATTTACATAGCATTCAGGTTAAACCAATACAGAAATGTTATATATCACAATATTTACATAAAAAGTCACCTTTTTCCTGAACGCAGAAGCATTAAACGGTTTGTCTGTTTTTAATTTCCAGTCTCCGGTGTTTTTACCTGCATCAGTGTTTATTCTTAACAGGTTAAGGATTGCATTTGTAGAAGTTGTCAAATAACATGTGACTCTATAGCGCCAAAATAGTCGATGACACTTTTCAGTTTTTTTATTTTTATTTTACAGTGCCTCACTTGAGGATATACATGACATGAAGTGGTGGTCCGAGGTTTGTTACGATGATATCATTAACTAATTTGAGTTGTTATGACAGCCAACAACTGCACAAATTGAGCATGACATACTTTTTTACTCCAAATAACACTTAAAATGGTTTAAGGGTTTCTAGATCTCTCCTTTCATTTAGCATTACATCATGTCTCGAGACCAGAAACCGAAAACAGGCAATTATAATCATCATGGCACTGTCCAATTGGTTGCTCAGGAAAACTGTGGACTAACCGGTTTCATGTGATGTCACTGTATGACCGAACCGCCATGTTTGTGACCAAAATGACATATTCCTTCAAAAGCTGGCAAAATTTTTGTATCTATTTCTAAATCATGAAAAGTTGATACAGCTGTTTAATTACCAGAGCCAAAATGTAGTTTTTCTTTCAATAATGTTTTATCTTTTAAGTGACATGGCTTAATTATTGGTTAAAACAAGCAGCAATGAAGGGGGGAGAACACGGATAAAAAAAACAAACACTTGTGGGTCTTTGTTCATTTATTTGGACATGTCAGTTATCTGTACACGTGTCAATTATATTTATAACATCATCAATTCAATTAAAGTAGAAATGTGCATAGGATGATGTTATTCATAACACCCAGACTGTATAAAAGGTTTCATAACTGTAACACGTAATAAATAAAAAGCACTATAATGTGAATATATATATAGTACATATTTAAAGTATATAAAGTCAGTCAATAAACAACACTCATAAGATTATGAAGCACAGACATTATTCACAGCACCAGATTAATATGTAAAACACTAATATGCCTCGGGTGTTTTCTGTGTATTCGTCATGAGTTAAAACAGCTCTTACATTCATACAGACAGGATCATCACAGACGTTTTGTAATATTTTATTTTCAAATGTCTTGTTGATGAGAGATGTCAACAGAGAATGTCCAGACTGGTTCGAACTGACAGAAAGGCTACAGTAACCGCTATTGTGGTGAGCAGAATAGCTTCTCAGAATGCACAAGAAGTCAAACTTTGAGGGAGATGAGCTACAACAGTTAAGATCACATCGGGCACTTTATTAGGACCATAGTATATCTAATAAAGTGCTAAGTGAGTGTATATGTTATACTATGTATACTATAGTTTTATATACAGTATATGTTCATTGCCATATATCACATTTCTGTATTGGAAGGCATATGCACTGTGATGACCTAAAGAGCTGAAATATTCTTTAAAATATCTTAATTTGTGTTCAGCAGAAGAAAGAATGTCATACATATTTGGGATGACATGGGGGTGAGTAAATGATAAGAGAATTTTCCTTAACTATTCCTTTAAGTGTCAAGTAATTTTTATTTGTATAGCGTCTTTCACAACACGCATCGTTTCAAAGCAGCTATACAGAAGATCAGGCATTAACAGAAGATAAAACTGTAATGTCTATAATGTCGATGAGTCATCATTGTGTAGTTTGATAAAATAAGATTGTTAATTGTGTTTTAAAAATAAGTAGTTAAATAATAATTGTATTTATAACCCCAGTGAGCAAGCTGAATGTGACTATGGCAAGGAACAAAAAACTTCATAAGATGTTGGTAAGAGTGGGTGCTCACTGACACCAATGTTTTAAGTCATTTCAAGTTCATTTTGATTTGAACGTGACCAAAAGTTGTCCGAGTCGCTTAGTTGCTTACTCCTGCAAATGCAATTTATTAAACAAATAGTATTAAACAAATCAGAGTGAAGTTGAGGCAATGTCTCCCCTCATGTGACTTTATCCCCTCATGATCTGCTGTGACGTCACAATTGAGTTGCATTGTGGGATATGGAGCTGCCTGAAGCGTACATCTGTGTAGGCTTGCTCCCTCACTCAAAATCAAGGGGTTGAGGTTCTGTCAGCAGAAACTTCCCTCGCCTACTTAATGAAGTGGAACGGTTTTTGAAAATGGTGGCAGGGATTTTTTTTCTTCTTCTCTGTAATGCAAATCCAGAGAGTTTAAAAGCAAAAATACGAAGCTAACATTTTTGTTAAAGCACTTACCTGAAGGATTACACGTTTATTATTTGAGCTGAAAGTTGTCTAAATTGTCAACTTTCAGGTAGGACTACTTTTCTAGTTGGATGAACTTCTGGTTGTCACGTTTGCTCCACTGAGAGAGAGATTGTTTACGGACATGTCCGTCATGTGTGATTTGTCCTTTGCTTTAACTTTATCATTAAAATATTATTTACATTGTTAAGCCGGTTCTCGCCTCCTCCTTTCCATTGAACTGTTACACAAAGTATTATGTCACTCCAGTTTCATGTTAACACGTATTATGTTTAAGTCTTTTGTCTGACCCTCTGACTGATTTTGATAAAATCACGTCTCTCTGCACAAAACTCTGTTGTGAGTTGAACAACACTTAGTGGCGTGTGCAACTGCAGAGATCTTTTATACTAAGATAACAACCTCTGTGCTTTTACCATAGGTGAGAGCGTAGCAGTCAACTAGTGTGCTATGACAGTAAGTCACAGATTGCAAATCCCAGACAAATGAATAGGTATAGCTGTAAACTGACACCTACCTGTCGCACAATTGTCCGTGACTTGGCTAATAAAATAGCAATTTAACAAAATTAAACTCAACACATAGTTCATTTCAAAAGGAATTTTTAGTGTAAAACATGTTGAAGATTGGTATACAGGTGGTCAGTTAATTAAGTGGTGAGATTCAGTGTACTGAAGCATCTCCTCCATAGACATCCATTAAAAAAATGGCCTCTTGTCTCCTTGCAAGTGTACTGCCCACAGAATGTCTATGGGACCGCCACTTTATGCTTTTTTTGCTAAACTTGTTGGCTCACCTTAATAGAAGTGCTCTGACAACAAACTCAGCGGTCATCAGAAGTGATCCGTGGTTCAGTACTGAACAGGAGGGCGCGTGTTTAAGCTTGTCTGGCCATAGTTCAGATACACTGCTCTCTGAAACATAAACCAGCAACTTTTATGAGCGCATTTAATTGCGTCTTATTCAGTCATACATTATGTATTTATGCAAATTGCTTAGCTACTCGGTGCAGTCAAAACGTCTAGGTTACATATGTAACCTCCGTTCCCTGATGGAGGGACGAGACGTCGTGTCGAAGAGCGACACTAGGGGTCCACTTCAAATCACGCCATACGCTGAGCCGTGTACGTGTACTGCTGACACAGGAGCGGGCAGGTATTTCACGTGCCAGGACGACCAGCTGTGTCAGACTGCACGTACCCTTCCCCAATGCCCCATAAAAGACGTCGGAATCCTTCTAGTTACCCAAGCAGGGGAACAAGGCGACACTTCCCAACCTGGGATGGGCAGAGCCTAGCCGGGCCTCTTTTCACTCTATGTTTCTCTCATAGAGCCAAATGGCTGGGGCCCTTACCACATCATGGGAAGGGGGTCTTACCCATTTTCCTATTCTTTCAGGGGGGAAAAAACCTTGCGGAGACCACACCTGCCCAGGAAGGGGGAGGTACCATGGCAAAATACATCACATGGCCTCTTCGATCACATGTGGGAAAGAATGGTGCGGTGGTAGATCCAGCCTTGAAGAGGGGGGAGTTGCTACAACACGGCGACCGGGTCAGCTCGTAAGGTGACCGTACAGCGGAAAATACAAACAGTAAGAGTCCGCGAAGGAGGCCTGATCTGTGGAGCACCTTTCCCAGTGCAGGGTAGATTTGAGATATCCACTGTGGATTGGGTTGGCGAATTCCTCCACCGAATTGCGGACCCACAGGGCTAGGGAGGAGTCATACAGGGAGCCGAATGAGTGGGATCTCCTTGGGAGGAAAAGAGCACTGTTTTACCTCGGCCAAGGGAAAGGGCGCTGGACGCAAGCGATTCACCCGGATAGACCGTCAGCGTGTACCGAGTTCTACCGGCTCGGACCTGAGAAAACATGGGACGAGACTGACTCAACCCTGAGGTTGTAAAACCTCACAAAGGTATTGGGTGTTGCACAACTCACAGCTCTGCATATGTCTGCCAGAGAGGCACCCCTAGCCAGTGCCCATGAGGACGCTGCACCCCTTGTTGAGTGTGCTTGGACCCGCAAGGGGGGGGGCTGGGTGTGGTAGGTCAACAGGATGACATCCACCAGCCAGTGGGAGAGCCTCTGTTTGGAGACAGCGTTCCCTTTCTGCTGTCCGTCAAAGCAGACAAAGAGCTACTCAGAATGCCTGAAGTCATGCGTGCGGTCCACGTAGGTGCATAAGGCACGTACCGGGCACAGCAATGAACGGGCTGGGCCTGCCTCCTCCCGGGGCAGCGCTTGCAGGTTCACTACCTGGTCTCTAATGGGTGTGGTAGGAACCTTGGGCACATAGCCCGGTCGAGGTCTTAGGATCACATGTGTGTCTGCCGGACCGAACTCCAGGCAAGTGTCGCTGACAGAGAATGTTTGCAGTTCCACGACCCTCTTGATGGAGGCGAGCGCGATCAGCAGGGCCGTCTTTAGGGAGAGTCCCCTGAGTCCGGCTGATTCTAGCGGCTCAAAGGGGGATCTCTGAAGACCGGCGAGGACCACCGAGAGATCCCAGGAGGGGAACAGGCTTGGCCCGGAGGGATTTAACCTCCAGGCCCCTCTTAGGAACCTGATGACTAAGTCGTGCTTACCCAGAGACTTGCCGTCTACTGGGTCATGGTGAGCTGAGATAGCAGCAACATACACCTTTAAGGTGGAAGGGGACAGCCTCCCTTCCAACTTCTCCTGTAGGAATAAGAGCACTGACCTAACTGCGCACCTCTGTGGGTCTCCAGTCCGGGAAAAACATAAATTTGCGAACAGGTGCCACTTTAGGGCGTAAAGTTGCCTGGTAGAAGGGGCCCTGGCTTGGTTGATCGTGTCTACGACGGTAGGTGGTAGACCACCTAGATCTTCTGTATCCCGTCCAGGGGCAGACGTGGAGGTTCCAGAGGTCTGGGCGCGGATGCCAGAGTGTGCCCCATCCCTGAGAAAGAAGGTCCTTCCTCAGGGGAATTCACCAGGGAGTGGCTGTTGCGAGGAGTACGAGGTCCGAGAACCAGGCCCTGGTGGACCAGTAAGGTGCCACTAGGGTGACTTGTTCCTCGTTCTCCCTGACCTTGCACAGCACCTGTGCAAGACGGCTCACTGGGGTAAATGCGTACTTGCGCAGCCCCAAGGGACAGCTGTGTGCCAGTCCGTCTGCCCCGAGGGGAGCCTCTAGTATACTAGAGCGGGCAGTGGGAGGTTTCTCGGGAAGTCTAACTGGGCCTTGCCGAACCGATCCCAAATCAGCTGTATCGCCTGGGGGTGGAGCCTCCACTCTCCGCCAGGCAAGCGTTGTCATGACAGCGCTTCCGCTACCACATTGAGGTTGCCGGGGATGTGAGTGGTGCGCAGCGACCTGAGTCGGTGCTGGCTCCAAAGGAGGAGACGATGGGCGAGTTGTGACATGTGGCGGGAGCGTACGCCGCCTTGGCGATTTATGTACGCTACCGTGGTGGTGCTGTCTGACCTGATTAAGACATGTTTGTCCCGAACTAAAGGGAGAAACTTCTGCAGGGCAAAGAAAACAGTCAGCAACTCTAGGCAATTGATATGCCAGTGCAGCGGGGCCCCTTTCCAACATCCTGCAGCTGCGTGCCCATTGCACACGGCACCCCAACCCATTTTGGAGGTGTCGGTCGTGACCAGGACGCATTGGGACACCTGCTGCAAGGGTACTCCTGCCTGAAGAAAGCAGAGGTCTCTCCAGGGTTTGAGTGTTCGGCGGCAGGCGGGGGTGACTATCACACGGTGCGTGCCGCGGCGCCATGCTCGTCTCGGGACTCAAGTCTGAAGCCAGTGCTGAAGCAGTCTCATATGCATCAACCCCAGAGGCGCGTCCACCGCGGAGGAAGCCATATGCCCCAAGAGCCTCTGGAAAAGTTTTAAAGGAACCACTGCGCCCGGCCTGAAGGAGGCGAGGCATTTCAACACTGACTGAGCACGCTCGTTGGTGAGTCATGCGGACATTGAGACCGAGTCTAACTCATGCCGAGAAAAGAGATGCTCTGAACCGGGGTGAGCTTGCTCTATTCCCTGTTGACCTGAAGCCCCAAACGGCTGAGGTGCCTGAGTACCTGGTCTCTGTGAGCGCATAATAACTCTCGGGAGTGGGCCAGGATGAGCCAGTCGTCGAGGTAATTGAGTATGCGGATGTCAGCTTCTCGGAGCAGGGCAAGGGCTGCCTCTGCAACTTTGGTGAAGACGCGAGGGGACAGAGACATGCCAAAGGGGTGGACCTTGTACTGATACGTCTGGCCTTCGAACGCAAACCGTAGGAAGGGTCGGTGGCGAGGCAATATTGAGACATGGAGGTACGCGTCATTCAGGTCTACAGCTGCAAACCAATCTAGATGCTGGACGCAAGTTAAGATGTGTTTTTGCGTGAGCATTCTGAACGGGAGTTTGTGCAAAGCCCGGTTGAAAACTCTCAAGTCTAAGATCGTTCGTAAGCCGCCGCCTTTCTTGGGTACAATGAAGTAAGGGCTGTAGAGAACCTTCTTAATTTCGGTTAGAGGGAAAGGCTCTATCGCGTCTTTGAGTAAAAGGGTAGCGATCTCCACGCGCAGGGATTTGGCATGCTCGCCGTGTACTGCGGTAAAGCGGACGCCCGTGAAGGGGGGGCGGAGGCCTGGTAAACTGAATTGCATAAACGAGTCGGATGGTCCGGGCCAGCCAGCATGACGGATTGGGAAGTGAAAGCCAATCACAGCTGTTGCAGAAGTGATGTCAGCTCATATGCCTTTATCAACAAAATATGAATCAATGATGAAAACCGAACCTTCAAAGAAAATGAACAGAATAATTCGTTTTTATTATCCATTCTTCAAGTGTTTAATGGGCATGTCTCTGTTTAGTATCTGTATTAGTGATAATGTGAAGCATCACTGAACCTACCTGAATGAATTCAGTATACAGTATGTGTATGTGGATGTGTGTAGGCATTCTCAATCCCGTACATCATCAAATCTGTTTACTAATGATTTTCTGCACAAGTAACTGGCTCCTGTACAAATTCATCAAATGTGTAGGACAAGTAAATGCTAATTTTCCCCACATTGAATATGAGAATAAAAGAGAAATATAGCAGCGATACAGGCCCAAACACCATGGGTCTATTTCCACCCGTTGGCTTTCGGAAAACATTGCATGATGGACACAGCAACAACTTAACATCAATGTAAACTTGGACCCTAATCATACAACGAATAATAGATATATGCCACCATTCCAGTTTGACTACAACTTCACAAAATTTTCCATCAGCAGTGTCTAAACAATTTAAGCAATTTGGGTAAATGTTAGAGAACTTTTTCAAAGTCTGTTGTAAGTGCAACACTTCCTGCTGCCAGTTGGTGGCGCTATGACCGTGACCCACAATAGCCACATCCATGTGATTAACTCCCCAAAAAAAAACATACAACTCAATTTTAATCTAAATCACACAATGCAGATCTAAGTAGATTTGAATATGAGCACAGAAGTCATTTAGGCTTGTAATTCATTATTCATACGCACAACTGTTTAAACAGCAGTGTTTCCCCTGCCATTATATTAGGGGTGCGCCCGCCCCCCCAATGGCGCCCTCCGCCCCCCCCCCCCCCCCCCCCTTGAAGGTAAAGTTAATTATATTTTCTATATAGCGCCAGATCACAACAGAAGTAATTTAAGGTTACCTTTCCAATAGAACAGGTCTATACCTTGTTCTTTTATTAAACAAACTAAATAACCCTTAAGTTATTTATCTTATTTACACGACGGCATGTCATTTCTGTCTCTACATGGTCGCACGTTTACTATTCTACTCAGCTCTCTGTATCGCGCACGGCGGAGTTCCGCCCCTATGCGCACACACACACGCCTGCACACACACGCAGACACGTTCGCGCGCACAGAGGTGAGCATAGGGGTGTTCGATTCCAGGTTTTCTGTACGGAGGTATGCATAATTACAAACTAGAGTCACTATGACTGTTATCTATTTCTAAAGAAATAAGCTACAAGCTACGTGTAGGATAAATACAAAGTTTCTACGACAGCTCCCTGGCATGGTGTAATGCCGCGGATTCACTAGATTTTGAGACTACGGTCGTGATATGACGTCACATTAATTCAACATATAACAAATAGTAATACACTCAAAATGTAAAAAATATACAATCTACTCGACTTTACTGCAAAACGTCTCGGTTACGTATGTAACCTCCGTTCCCTGATGGAGGGAACGAGACGTCGTGTCGAAGAAGCGACACTAGGGGTCTCTCTTGAGCGCCGAAAGATACCTCTGATCTATGAAAAAAGGCCAATGAGAGTTGGCGAACAGTATTTGCATACTCCGCCTCCGGATACGGATCTAAAGGCGTGAGAAATACGCTCGTTCATTCAGGATTTTTCTGAGGAGCCGGGAGTGTACCGGGCACCTCAGCGGCTCGGCTCAGCGACGTGGCCGGGAAGACACGACGTCTCGTTCCCTCCATCAGGGAACGGAGGTTACATACGTAACCGAGACGTTCCCTGTCTGTCGCTCACTTCGACGTCGTGTCGAAGAAGCGACACTAGGGGTCCACTTCAAAACTCGCCATGCGCTGAGCCGTGTACGTGTACTGCTGACACAGAAGCGGGCAGGTATTTGCACGTGCACAAGCAACCAACTGTGTTCAGGCTGCACGTACTCTTCCCCAATGCCCCGAAAAAGCGTCAGTATCCTTTTGGTTACCCAGGGGGGAACAAGGTGACGCTCCCAACTAGGGAACGGGCCAAGCCTGGCTGGGCCTCTTTTCTCTCTATGTTTTCTCGGCATAGAGCAAGAGCAGCCGGGGCCCTTACCGCATCGAGGGAAGGGGGTCTTATTCCCGAATTCCTATTCTTTTAGGGGGAAAAGACCCTGCGGAGGCCACACCCACCCAGCAGGGGAGGTAAAGGTGGCAAAATACATCACATGGCCACTTTGGGCATGTGGGAGGAAATGGCACGGTGGTAGATCCAACCTCGAGGAGGGGGGAGTTGCTACAACACGGCGACCGGAGGGCAGCAAAGGACTGCCTAAGGGAGACGCGGGTCAGCTCGTAAGGTGACCGTACCGCGGAAATACACACAGGAGGGGTCCCGTAGGAGGCCTGATCTGTGGAGCACCTATTCCAGTAGGGGTAGCCGGAGGTACCCGTAGTAGACTGGACCAGCACGTTCCTCCGCTGAACTGCTGCGGGCCCGAAGGGCTAGGGAGGAATCAACCAGGGACCTAGGTCCTCTGGGACAAAAGCGCACTGTTTTGCCTTGGCAGAGGGAAATGGCAGTGGAACAAGCGGTTCACCCGGTCAGACCGTCGACGTGTACCGAGTTCTATGGGCTCGGACCTGAGAGAACACGGGACGAGACTGACTCAACCCTGAGATCGTAAGGGTGTTAGGTGCTGCCCAGCCCGCAGCTCTGCAAATGTCTGCTAGGGAGGTGCCCCTCGCCAGTGCCCATGAGGATGCCACGCTCCTAGTGGAGTGGGCTCGAACCCGTAAGGGGGGGGGGCATGGCCTGGGTGTGATAGGCCAACTGAATGGCATCCACCATCCAGTGAGACACCTCTGTTTGGAGACAGCGTTCCCTTTCTGCTGTCCTCCAAAGCAGACAAAGAGCTGCTCAGAGCGCCTGAAGCTCTGGGTGCGTTCCAGGTAGGCACACAAGGCACGTACCGGACACGACAGTGAGAGGGCTGGATCTGCCTCCTCCCGGGGCAGCGCTTGTAGGTTCACTACCTGATCTCCAGAGGGCGTGGTAGGAACCATGGGCACATAGCCCAGTCGAGGTCTTAGGATCACATGAGTATCTGCCGGACCGAGCTCCAGGCAAGTGTCGTTAGTAGGGAACGCTTGCAGGTCCCCGACCCTCTTGATGGAAGTGAGCGCGATCAGCAGGGCCGTCTTTTCAGGAGAGGGCCCTGAGCCAACTGATTCTAGCGACTCGGGGGGGATCTCTGAAGACCGGCGAGGACCACCGAGAGATCCCAGGAGGGGAACAGGTTTGGCCGGGAGGGGTTTAACCTCCGGGCACCTCTTGGGAACCTGACGATTAAGTCGTGCTTACCCAGAGACTTGCTGTCTACTGGGTCGTGGTGAGCTGCGATAGTGGCAACATACACCTTCAAGGTGGATGGGGACAGCCTCCCCCCCAACCTCTCCTGTAGGAACAGGAGCACAGACCTAACTGCGCACCTCTGTGGGTCTTCTGCCCGGGAAGAACACCAATTCACGAACAGACGCCATTTCAGGGCATAGAGTTGCCTGGTAGAAGGGGCTCTGGTTTGGTTGAACGTGGCTACGACCGTGGGTGGTAGACCAGCTAGATCTTCCGCATCCCGTTCGGGGGCCAGACGTGGAGGTTCCAAAGGTCTGGGTGCGGATGCCAGAGCGTGCCCCGAAAGAAGGACCTTCTTTCTCAGGGGAATTCGCCGGTTGAGAACTCGCAGGTCCAAGATTGGTCGTAAGCCGGCGCTTTTCTTGGGTACGATGAAGTAAGGGCTGTAGAAACCCTTCTTCATCTCGGTTGGAGGGACAGGCTCTATCGCGTCTTTGGCCAGAAGAGTCGCGATTTCCGCGCGCAGGGAGTGGGCGTGTTTGCCGTGTACTGCGGAAAAGCGGACGCCCATGAAGGGGGGCAGGGGCCTGGCAAACTGAATTGCGTAACCGAGTCGGATGGTCCGGGCCAGCCAGCGAGACGGGTTGGGAAGTGAAAGCCACGCGTCCAACCTCTGCGCTAGGGGCACCAAAGGGACGATTAATTTTGACGTACCCGGCGGGGCTTCGCTGCGGGGCGGAGCAGGTAGGGCAGCGTTGGGCAGCGACAGGGCGACCCGCGGCTGAGGTGCTGAGAAGAGACTCAAGCACTTACCTTGCTCCGCACACCCGGCAGGGGGCAGGTTAGCGACTGAGGAGGAGGTCCTGAGTAGGCGTCCTCTAGACTCGTCGGAACCGGCCGGCCGGGGGACAGTCGTGGGGCTGAAGACGGGTGGTCCGTGTCCAGGAAGCCAGGACTGTTGATATCTGGGGGCAAAGTGCCGTGAGGACGGCATTTGCGGGCCAAGTGACCCAGAGACAAAAGGAAATAGCTCATTACAGAGAATATGAGAATTTGAAAATTAATTCGACAAGAAAAAATTCTCCTCCCGGCCCTCCACCGGGGACGGAGCGGTCTTACCAGCCTCCGGAGCTAACATCTTGGTCCCTGGGTCGAACGTCTACGGACAGCCTGGGAGCCTTCCGGGTCCTCGAGGGGGTCCGTGAGACGGGGGCGTCTGCTTCCTGCGGAGTGCTCGACGCTGGGGCTGAGAGCTGGGCCCGGGTTGAGGCGGAGCAGGGTGTTTCATAGCCGCAGGAGGACGCCCGTCGGCGAGCAGACGGGGCATGGCCCATGGCGGCAGGCTTGCGGCTGGGCAGGATGTGCAGTGGCCTCCGTCTGCCTCACCGCTGAGGACTGCTGGGCAGAGTCGTCAACGGTGGCGCCGAATGGACGGAGCTGGGAGACGGGGGTGTGGGAGAAGGTGTGCCTTGTCTGCCTCCCGCATTTCGACCAGGTCCAGTCCACAGGTGCGTTTCTGGACCACAAGGGGTGGCCATCGCCTGTTCGAGTGCCGGCGCTTCTGACCTCCGTGGCCCGGGGGCGCGGTTGGTCATCCAGCGCAGTTCCTGCAGCACATCAAGAACAGGACTACCCAAGGTGCAAGTTTTGAAGTGCCTTGGCCTGGCGTTGGTTGCAGGAAGGGCCGTGGCGTGCAGAGTGGAAGCGGTCTGGGACCGTTCCACCGCGAGGGTAGTGAGAGCGGAGGAGCGAAGAAGCCTTGGCTTTGCTCAACTTGTCGTGCACGTCCAGGAAGAATGGAACGGGGGGCGTGGCTGTGAGCGGCGCACCTGCCCGCGGGACCGATCAAGTAGCCCGGGAAAGCATAGCGGATCTCCGTGCGTCAGGCTCAGGCTGGGCGGCAGACCCGAAGGTGGCGGCTCAGGCGAGCGATCAGCATCCGATGCCGCTGTAACGCTCTCCAATGCAGCGGTGATGTCATCCAATTCTGAGGCAAGCAAGCGTGCCGGGGAGGCGGGCGGTTCAAGGGTGTTTACCCGGCGAACAGAGCCCGTCATATTCCCCAAATCGCCTTCATCGCCCGCGGCGCCTGCGTCAATCCCGTAGGAAGGAGGCGAGGCGCGGGGGGCGGCTGAAGTGGATTTCTCTCATTACAAAAGAAAGCCGTGCGACCGCAATGCTATAACGGCCATGTTCTCACACTGAGAAGATGAACCATTGGAGAGAATGCTCATCCCGAGCTCAGACGGAAGCAAACAAGCGTGCCGGGGAGGCGGGAGGTTCGAGGGGGTTTACCCGGCGAACAGAGCCCGTCATTGTCCCCAAATCGTATTCATCGCCCGCGGCGCCTGCGTCAATCCCGTAGGAAGGAGGTGAGGCGCGGGGGGCGGCTGAAACAGCTTTCTCTCATTACAAAAGAAAGCCACACGACCGCAATGTTGCCATGGCTATGTTCTCGCACTGAGAACATGAACCATTCATAAAACGCTGCCTGCGTGTGATCGCAGCCCAGGCATGCAAGACAGTGTTTTATGACCGAGAGAGGTGGGGAGAAATCACCGCATCCAGAAACTACACAGGGGCGGAAATGACATCTTTATAAAGACGCGTCCTGAAAAGGACGTTCAACGCCGCTGTGTAATGCTCTTTCAGAGAAATAAACTGTTTTACGGAGAGAATCACTCTTTCAACTCTTTTAACTCTGCGCTGTTGAAGCGCCCAGGGGCAAACTGCACGCTGGCAGTGAAGAGAAAAGCCGCTGTAGTGCACCGTAAATCCAACAGCAAAGCAGAGCGTCAGAGGATCAGAAGCAGGATCAGTTGTGTTACTCCAGCTGACTGCATACACACGACCATCGGCTCCGAAGAAAATTACTAAATGAACGAGCGTATTTCTCTCGCCTTTATATCCGTATCCGGAGGCGGAGTATGCAAATACTGTTCGCCAACTCTCATTGGCCTTTTTTCATAGATCAGAGGTATCTTTCGGCGCTCAAGAGAGACCCCTAGTGTCGCTTCTTCGACACGACGTCGAAGTGAGCGACAGACGGGGAAATATAATTTTTATAGGGATTAGACACTCACAAGTGAGTGATTTCGGACACAGTAACACCAAGAGTCGATTCCTGTGATGAGTCGACCTTGAGTCTGGGGCTATTCAGAGTCGAGGAATCGACTCTTTGGAGTCAACTCCCCATCACACACTCCCACCAGCGGACAGAAAGCGTGCGTCGGAAATATGTTGCGTCAATCACCTGAAAAGAAGACAAAAATATCTGTGTTTTTTAAACGCTCACAGGGTGGTGAAGATGGCAACACTCGCTCTCCTGTAAGTAGCACTCGGAGTAGCGCTACTGCTCCGAGTCCAAGTACAGAAAAGACCCCAAGTGCTGCACGCCCTTTCCCTGACAAGCAGCAAAAGTCCAGTCACTAGTGATGGGTCGTTCGCGAAGAGCCGACTCTTGTAGGTGAACGTTGGGAGCCGGCTCGCATATCAGAAGAGCCGGATCTATTAATAAAAATATTTAAAAAAATTAAGATATGAACAATCAAAAGATTTAAATTAATATAATTAACTAATTCAAAGAACAAAAAAATTTAATAATATAGACCTTAATGCTCAATCACACACATATTTGTTCTGACTGTCTGCTCAGACTAACAGCCTGCTGGCTTCTATTGCTCTGACGGTCCCAGTCAGTAGTGTAAACTGTGAAAGGGACTTCTCAACCATGAACAGGGTAATACAAACTTTTCACAATAGGATTTGCTGCTTTTAGCTATATGTTAAGCTATCACATTTAACAGTTAATGCATTTGCTGGTCAAGACAAACATCCGCAATAGGCAGCAAGGAGACATCTTGCAGCATGCATGCGGATCTCAATAAATGGGCCAGACATTTCTGACTTCCCATATCAAGAGGCTCTGGAAATGTTCTTCCAGAAGCCCAGAAAGATACACTGCAGTGACAAAAGCTGCACACTTTGTGGATAAATTACATAAAAATAAATGTTCCAATGTTTAGTTTAATGTACAGTTCAAATAATTGTTCAGTTAATATATTCACTGCTGCCATTAAAAGAAACAAATGAACACCATGACTCCTTTAAGTGTTACTTTTAGTGTGACACCATGCCCCCCCCGGTTTCTCATGGTTCTGGCATTTGTGCCAGCTCATGTCACCTCGTTATTTGCCCATTTATTGTTCACTGTCATGTTAACTGTGCTCTCTTGTGTAATTGGAGCATGTTCGTGTGTCTGTTGGTTGCCCCTGTGACCTTCCTGCTTGCTGTCACCCTCGCCATTTCTGTGCCCAGTTCATGTGGATCTCTGTCTCTGCCTGTGTCTCGGGGACAATATCATCTGGGCTTTGCGTCTCGGGGACAATATCATCTGGGCTTTGCGTCCCAACACACCAGCTTCAACAGACTCTCTTCGGATTGTTCCTGACTTCCACAAAGCACACACTTATACAAACACACCCTTAACTTGCCAATTGCTCGCTGGATTTCAGCCCTCTGCAGCCGGCGCCAGGTGCACCTTATCTTGACATTGAGAACTTTGTTAATAACCCACGGAAAAGGAAATGGCCACATAATTTGGCTAGCTGTAATTAGAAAATGGCTAAATTTGCTGCTGCTTTTCTCAAAATTTGCAATGCAATTTGCTGAATTTTTTGGGGGATGTTTTGCAGTGAAAACTCACAAATCATCATTATATACCTCTGTAATTGTGTTAATTACATTTTAAATCCAATTACCTGTAAATGTTTTTGAAAATAATTATGCAGTTAGAAACCAAAAAATGTAAAAAATACACACAAAAATAGCATTTAAGTGAAAGCTGTGGGTATTGAAAGACCCTTAATTATTATAATTTTCTGCCTCAGAGAATGCAGTAAAACTTATCTAAGTTTAAAATAGACTTACAATAAATCTGTAAGCTAAAAACACAAATGAGGGTTCAATTATTAGGCCTGTTACCATTGTCTGATATTTAAATTTGGTGTATGGTCAAATACAGCCGTGTCCCGTGCATTTAGTCTAGGACATTTGTTTTTAACTGTACGCATGGATGGAGAGTGCATGCATATCAAATATTATTCTGCTAATAGAATCCTGTAGGCCTATTAACTTTGTAACAGCTGGAATAAGCCATTTGAAGGGGAACATTAACACAAAGTTAGTTCTAAATAAAAATGAAACACTAGGATAACTGTACTTTTGGGTGCCAGTGCTGCAAAAGTCATGAAAATGTATTATTTTATGCACAATAAGAGATTATTTTAAATCACCTATTTTGATAAACAGTCATTCTTATTGACCTATTCAATCACATTATATGCTAATTTAATCTCTACATCTGCCACTATCAGTTTTGGGATTTTGTTAGTCAGTAGATGAACACATATTTTTTTTTTTTTTTTAACCGTGCTCTCCCAAAAGGAGCTTCCTTTTTTTTTTTTTTTTTTTTTTTTTTTTTTATTGAAATATTAATACATTACAGCCAATAGAAAAATAAAATATAATATAATTAAAATTAATAATACAACTAAAGTATAAAGAAAAAAAAAATATAAATAAAAGAAAAAGGAACAGGTATGAGATCATCATATGAAGAGCATAAAAGCTTCACATAAATACCTTGTACGTTTTGCTTTACTGTTTTTCATCCCAAGTAGTAACTCAATATAATTTTTCATTTCTATCTGAAATTAAAAAAAAATTGGGTTTTCCTTTAGCCCATTTTTGTTTATGTATATGATATTTCCCCATAATCAAACAGAGATTAACAACAAAGGCCACATTTGGTAGCAAACTTTGTCTATTAAAATAAAAAAAAGACATCTTTTTCAGAAAAGAAAACTTTCATCCCCAAGCATTTACAAAGAAAACATTCCAAATCCACCCAAAACATTTTGCTATAAACGCAATTAAAGAATAGGTGAACAACATTTTCTTTCTCCGTCCCACAGAAATCACATTGAACATCTACATCAGTACGAAACCTTAGAAAAAGAGTTTTAACTGGGTACACCAGATGAAGTATTTTAAAATGTACTTCTCTCACCTTATTTGTTATGCAATATTTCTTTGGCAGCAACCATGCATATTTCCAATCAATGCACTCAACCCTAGAAAACCAGTATGTTTTAGAAGATATTGGGCTGTATTCAGTAAATAACTTCCTAATAAAGTAATTATTCCATCTTCTATCAGTAATAGTAACTCCATTAATTGCAAGATCAGGTCTGAGACTCACAGTCTCCTTATTCACATTTCCTTTAAACAGACATTTTAAACCGGATGGTATAGCATCGAACACTATACAATATTCTTTTGGGATTATTGGAATATTATACCTTTGAAGAAATTCTACATAGGTATACAGGTGCCCATTTTCATTAAATAACTGTTTAACAAAAATTATGCCATTATCAACCCACTTTTGAAAAAACAATGTTTTATGCTTAAACGTTATATACCTGTTATTCCAAATTATACATTTGTTTGGAGAAAAATTATGTTTGAAGATAAGCATCCACGAGAGAAGCACCTGCCTGTGAAAATTACTTAATCTAACGGGAATTTTACTGATTTCAAAGTTGCATTGCAACAGAAAAGAAACCCCACCCATCTTTTCAAAAATTAGATTAGGAATTAAATACCAAATTTTATTTTTGTATTGAAAGTAATGCTTGATCCATCTATTTTTTAAAATCGAATTTGAGGTGCTGAAGTCAAGCACATTTAAACCTCCATTACCAAACGAATTAGTTAAGGTATCTTTTTTTATGTAATGAGATCTATTTCTCCAAATGAAATTGAAAAGATTTTTATCAACTTCTTTAATGATGTTATTCGGGACTTCTAGTGAAATAGCAGGATAGAGCAGACGAGATAAACATTCAGTTTTTGATAAAAGAATTCTGCCATTAAATGACAAGTCTCTCATTAACCATAAACTAAATCTATTTTTAACTTTTTTAACTACAGATTGAAAATTAAGCTGTCCCCTTTCCTTTTCGTCTTTACATATTTTGATTCCTAAATAGTTAATAACCTTCTTTATAGGGATGCCATTAATATCAAGAAATTCACAATTTTTCAGAGGGAACAACTCACATTTGTTTAAATTTAATTTAACCCTGAGACCAATGAAAAGCTATTCAAACAATCAATCACTCTTTTAATTTGTAATGAATCTCGAACAAATATAGTTGTATCATCTGCTAATTGACAGCACTTTATTTCTCTTTCTAAAATCCTGATGCCGTAAAAATTATATTTTTTAATGTAAAGAGTCAATGTCTGAGTTACAAGTAAAAACAGAAAAGATGATATAGGGCATCCCTGCCTTATGCCTCTTTCTAAAAGAAATCTGGGGGTAGTGCCATTTGCAAGTTTTACTGAGCTATTACACCCATTATATAATGTACAAATGGCCCTTTTAAAGAAATTACCAAAGCCAAAAAAATCTAAAGTTTCAAACATAAAATTGTGGTTGACGGTGTCAAATGCTTTATAAAAATCAACAAAAAATATAAAACTTTCACTATCAATATACTCATTATAATCAATTAAATCAAGGACCAAACGAATATTATTACTTATATGTCTGCCCTTCATGAATCCTGATTGGCAATCATCTATAATTTGTTCTAAGCATTTTTTTAACCTTTCTGCAAAAATAATAGCGAACACCTTAATATCGTTATTAAGTAATGTAATTGGTCTCCAATTATCAATTAGAGTAGTGTCCTTATTGGCTTTTGGTATCAAACTAATCAATCCCTGACATAACGATGGAGGTAACTCACCACGTTCTATAGCTTCATTAAACACACATAATAAAAACTCAGATATTTGTTCTTGAAATTCCTTGAAAAATTCGCTAACCAAACCATCGTTACCAGGAGATTTATTATCTTTTAGTTTACTGATCCCAAATCTAACTTCTTCTATAGAAATATATTTATCACATAATATCATACAATCCTGATCTATACATTTGGCATTTGTTTTAATGCTATCTAGAAATTGTCTTATATTGCCATCATCCTCTTTGCTATATAACGTCTGATAAAAGGTTGATATATAATTAGAAATTTTAACAGGATCTTCAGACACCTCCCCATTTATATTCAATTTTAATACAGAATTCAGCTCAGTGTTTCTTTTTTCTAAATTAAAAAAATATCTGGAGTTTTTCTCCCCTTCTTCAAGCCATTTCCCTCTAGACCTTACAAATGCCCCTTTGGCTTTATATTCATACATCTCGTCTAACTGTAACTGTAATTCAAACAACCTGAATTTATCCTGCTGATTTATTACATTGATACTTGTCAAATTAACTATCTCTTTTATTACTTGTTCCTCTCTAGTCCTTTTAGCCTGTGCTATTATTTTTCCTCTAACAATGGCTTGTTTTCTTATAAGATACTTCATGTACTCCCAATTGCTACCATATTTATTTGAACTATTTGCACTTTTCCAGCAACTCAAAATTATATTTTTAACTTCTTTTTTAAACAAGTCATCTTCCAATAGTGCCCTATTTAATTTCCAGTGTGTTCGTGTTCTTACATTATTATCAACATTTCTAGATAAATCAATAACTAGATAAATCACTTTATGGTCAGTAAGGACAGAAGTTTCCACAGTCACCTGGTTTACTTGGTTTTCTAGTACACTGGATATGAGCCAAAAATCTATCCTAGACTGTTTACTCCTGTCACCAGAACACCATGTAAATTCTTGTTTGGTTGGGTTTCGGATCCTCCAAATATCCATTAAATCCAATCCCAAACACAAATTCTGTAATTCACTTAAATTATTTAAATTATTTCCACGAGGAGGAATACAATCCAGGTTATTATCCCAAATAGAATTATAATCTCCTCCAGTAATTAGTTTAGCATCAGGAAAACTATCTAAGATGTTTCTGATTTTTTTTTCAAAGTCTTGTAGCAAACTTTTATTCCTTACAACACTGTTAGTTGCATATATATTCCCTAAAACAAAATATTGCTGGTTGAATTCGACAATCAAAATGACCCATCTTCCCAAGGAATGTGAATAACTTTTAACAATTTTTCCTCTAAATTTACCCTTCAAAATTGCAACACCTGCAGAATGATTGCTACCATACGACATCCACATATCGTTTCCCCACTGGCTCTTCCAAAACTGAAAATCTGATTCAGAAGCATGTGTCTCTTGGATGAAATAAAAATCACAAAAATATTTTCTACAAAACAAAAAGATTGCTTTTCTTTTAACTAAGTTTCTCATACCTCTAACATTAAGAGAAAAAACAGCGAGTGAACCCATACTCACAGAAGAACTTCAGAACAAAAGTTTACATCTCCAAACCCCCCTGCATATCTGGCAGCATACTGTAGGCATTTGTAGACATGAGTCAGAAATAAATGTCATTGCCTACTTCACAAAGACCTCCTTCCCATCCACAAACGCTTTGGTCCCGACGAAATAAGCCCTCCTGCCTTCTTTTCGTGCAGCTTCAACACTTGGCCACAGCTGACTCCTAATTTCTTTATCAACTGCCGTTAGATCTTCAGCAAACCTCAACTTCTTTTCCTTCAGAAAGCTGCTTTTCTTTGCACTTTTCCACAGTAAGTCTCTAACATGCCTGGATCTGAACAGGAGAATCACAGCTCTTGGTTTCTGGATCACATCGAGCCTTCTTCCTACGCGATGAACCACGTCAATCTCTGTAGCGAACTTTCCCTTTTCCTCTGGAAGCATTGCAGCGCAGATGTCCACGACCTTCTGTTTAATGTCTTCGCCTTCACGTTCGTCAAGACCATAGAGCCTTAAGTTCCAGCGCCTTCTATATCTCTCCATTTCGTTTACTTTAGCTTCCAGATCCAGTATTTTCTTGTCGTGGGTACCACTCGATGTTTTCAGCCCAGTCAGATCTGCTTTGATGTCGTTAATCTCACGAGACAAGAATTCGGTGGATTTCTGGAGAGCCTCAATCCCATCAGAGTTCTTTTTAATAATTTTCTCCAAACCGTCAGCTCTTTCGTTGATTTTTTTCTGTCAGCATTCTGACAATGTTATTTTGCAGGTCGAGGAGGGAAGGCTCGTTCTTTGATTTCTTTGAATCAGGTGTATGCGGAGCCGAATCAAATTCGGACAAACCTTTAGAAAGCACAGATTCACGTTGCTGTTGGATTTGTGCATAATTATGCACCTCCACGACTTCCTGTTCAGCATCTATCCACACCTCTTGAGTTTCTTTCTTGGAACTTTGTCTCTCTTTGCGTTTTCCAGCCATAGCTTGCAGAGATGTCAATCGGCTTACACGTTAACAGCAATTTAAATTTACTGATTATATGTTTAGCACCAAATATAGCTCAAAAGTGGAGTAAACAAGATTATTGAACTACTACTCGGTCAATTTAATATAGTTACCACAAATGCGTGGAATTTGGAGAAGAAAATTTCCGACCTCACAGATTTACATCCTCCACGGTCGCCATCTTGCGCGCCCCCCAGATGAACACATATATCAGCAATTTAATCAAGAACATGAACGATTGGTCTAGTGGTTACTTTTTGCATCTAGTTTTTAGAGGTTCTGGTTTCTAATTCACCCCAAAATAAAGTGTTATTGCAATAAACCAAGACTGCATCTGCATGTCAGTGGATGGGTGTTACGCTTTAAAAATAAACAGACACATTTATTGACCGTTCTATATTAGAAAAAAACAAAAAACAGCGAACTCCAAAGGTCAGACAGCGACAAACACAAACTTTCCACTCCAGCAGCGGGAATTTGCACAAGAGCATCAGTGACCAAGATGGCACAGCTCATGAACACCCATCGCACAACCCTGCCATGAAACACTCGGTTTATATAGGAAGGAAACACACTGCGTTGCGTGCCAGTGCTCTCCATTAACAATCAGCTTACCCGGTTGCTCCACACCTGAGAGCGATTAAGAGAGAGAAAATTACAAAACACACGCTCTACATACACAAACTATACGGCCGAGAAGGCAATCACAATGCGGGACATGTTTTTCTTTTCTATTTACTGGAAAAGAGCATGAGTTGCAGAAAAAACTGCTGACATTAAACAACACGGATAACAAAAACATATATCATAAATTCAAAATAACACATTCCAGCGCCAGTTCGGCAATCAAGAAAATAGCTACACATACTTAATTTACATAATGTACGAAAGAGGGATCACTCCTGACATGACACAACATTTTCTCAGTGTTATTTTGGGGATCATTCATGGAGCTTGGCTGAACTCTACTGGACATTTCTTGTAATTGCCACTCACAACTGGGTTTCTATTATTTTTACATTTCAGTTGATATTTTTATTAGACTTGATTTATATAAAAATAAGAAATATGTTTATTAACAATAAACACAATACACTCATAGGCAAGGTCACACATTGGATCTGATGTTCTTCATTAAGCTTTCCAGTTTCAAATCTGGTTATTGAAGACATTTGTCTAACATGTTTGATATTACAGTTTCTGTTATTGTCTCTAATCATAAACCATCAGGTTGCTGTGTTCGTTCTATCAATGCTACCACATCTAGCCATTTTTCAACTGCTTATCATTCTTCTCCTTTCTTTTGCACCATTGAGTCTACACCTCCAGGCATGGGCATAGAAGAATTGGTCTCCTCGTTCAACTCTGTATGCACTTAGATTCTGGACGTTTTAGCTCCTTATAAATGTCACACTCCTAAACCCAGAGTACAGCCTTGGTTAAACGAACATACTCGGGTGCTCAGACAGAAATGGAGGAAAGCAGAAAGAAAGTGGAAAAAAGACAGGCTTCAAGTGTCATATGAATTTTTGAGAGATTGCATGATTGAATATCAACGTTCTGTCATGGCATCTAAACAAAAGTTTTTCTCTGATTTCATTTCAATAAATTCACAAAACCCCAAAGTTTAATTTAGTACAATTAATGCAGTATTAAAACCTTCAGCTACAGCATTTCCTGAAGCTACTTCTGGAGTTTGTTCAGTAGTTTTCTGCAGTCTTTCATTTCTAAGATTGATGCCATTAAATCTGGCATCACTACTTCAGATTAAGTTCCTTTAATTTCTCTACCGTGTTCGGTTCACCTTTTCAATGTGAGAATCTGTATCTCTTTCTGATTTAGTAGATGTGATTCAGCACATGAAGCCTGCTGGCGGTTCACTGGATGTTGTTCCCACTCGCATTTTTAGAGAGGTTTTCGACATTTTGGGACCTAGCCTCTTGTCAATAATAAATAGCAGTCTTATTAATGGCATTGCGCCATCCTGTTTTAAACATGCTGTTGTGCAACCTCTGCTTAAAAAGTCTTGATTCTTCAGAGTTAAAGAATTATCGTCCTATTTCCACACTGTCATTTTTATCTAAAGTCCTGGAAAAGGTTTTTTCAATCAACTTTCAGGATTTTTGCAGAGTAATGGTATTATGGATAAATATCAGTCAGTTTTAAAGTCAAACATAGCACAGAATCTGCTCTTATAAAAGTGACAAATGATCTGTTGCTGGCAGTAGATTCAGGTAAAAGTGCCATTCTAATTCTCCTGGATCTCAGCGCATCCTTTGACACCATTGTTCACGATATTCTTTTAGACCGGTTAAGAAATTGGGTGGGCCTTCAAGACACTGCCCTTGAGTAGTTCTCAAATTATCTAAAGGGGAGTACATTTTCTGTTGAGATTGGGAATCATACATCTGCCTCTGCTTCTATCACCCATGGAGTACCTCAAGGCTCAATTTTGGGACCACTTTTGTTCTCGTTATACATATTACCATTACAGTCTATCTTTCAGAATTACAAAATCGACTATCATTGTTATGCAGATGATATTCAGGCCTATCTGCCTTTGAAATCCACTGATAATTCTGCAATAGAATCTCTGCTGGGTTGTCTTAAAGATATTAAAAGATCGATGGTGGCTAATTTTCTCCAGATAATGATTCTAAGACAGAAGTTTAATTTTTTGGCAAAGCTAATCCTTTTAATAAATTGACTAAACCTTTAGTGCCTTTGGCCTCTAATCTTCATACAGTGGCACGCAACCTTGTTGTCATTTTTGACTCTCGTTTAAAATATTATCAACAAATAAAGGCAGAGGTTAGAGGATTTTTTTTTCCAACTCTGGCAAATATGAAAATTATAACCTTTTTTGTCTTTAAAGGATCTGAAGATTGTAATTCATGCTTTTATCTCTTCTAGACTTGATTATTGTAATGCACTGTATTTATGTGTATCACTATCTCGCATCACTACCTCGTCTTTAGACTTTGCAAAATGCAGCTGCACGGCTCATAGGAAATATGACAGTGTTTCTCCGATCCTGGCTTCTGTGCACTGGTTACCGGTCTCAGACACGATTCATTTAAGTTTTTATTGTTGATATATAAGGGCGTCCTTATATTTCTGAACTTCTCCATCAATATCAGACTCCAAGGTCTTTAAGATCGTCTTACTTGTAGAACGATTTGCCACTATTGATTAGGTCTTGTCCAACCTTAGATCTTTTTAAGTCTAATCTAAAGACCCACCAGTTCTCCCTTGCTTATGAGTCATTGTAACATATTGTGCAGTATCATCTTATGGTGTTATTTTATTTTATTTATACTATTTATTACATGTTGGTCACTTTTGTACATCACTTTGGGTCAATGTTTGTTGTTTTTAAGTGTGCTATAGAAATAAACTTTTTAAATAAATAAAACAAATAATAATAATTTTGTAGTATTTTTATATTTCAGTTGATATTTATATTATATTTTATTTAGACAAAAATTAATAAATATGTTTATTAACAATAAACCAAATACCTCAAAACATGTGAGTATGCACAAAAGGGAATAATGCCATTTAATGTGTTGCCATGGCAACAGTATTTAAGATATCAAGAATCCCTTCAGTCTTGACAATATTCAAAAATGTTTTGAAGCAATTCAGGTGAACAAAATAGGGATATTTCAAAGTCTGTTAAAAGTGACACACTTCCTTCCGCCAGATGGTGGACCGTGACCCACAATAGTCACATCAATGTGATCAGCCTGTGAGGACTAACATTTGGCATTTACCTGTAACATGAAATCCCTGGAAGGGGTATTTCGAATTTCAGAGTATGTGTTTTTCAAACAATCCAGAATGGCAAACTTCCTGTTGGGCAGAGCTTATGACTGTCAGCACGAAAGTTGTCTGGTTTGATGAGATCTCTCACCCTACACTCTCCACCAACAGCTTGTGTACTGGCGCACTGTGGATGCTGCACACTGGTGGTGGTTAAGAAGAGTGCCATGTTCTGTGTGTAAAAAGGCTTTGAGTGTAGTGTCAGAAAAGTCCACGTTTGTAATCGTAAATGTTTATTTCTAAAGAAAGATGATATATTGATTACGCATTTAATTCTACTAATCTAATCAGCTGTTATTGTATCTAAAAAGGTAGGAGAGATGATATGTTCAGCTTTAAATTCTTTTTATTATTATTAATATTTTCTGTGGTAATCAGCAATATGCCACAGATACTGCCTTCTGTTGGAACACTGAACATTTCTTTAACAATATAACTTAAAACAGGGCCAACCCAACCACTGACTGACCCTGGTGCAACAAAACATCCACATGACTTCTTCAGCAGGCAGCAGTCTGTTAAACTAAGAGCAGCGGTGAGCACCAGTGTGTTTTTCAGTGAATGTGACTACGTACATGTGCCCGTCTCATCGCAGAACACCACACGACTGACCGCAACAATGCAGCCACGCTCCCTCCGCGACCAAAACTCAACATGTGGAGCATGCTGGAATTTAGCGATGCAAGCGAAAGAAAAGACAACCATAAAAATAACAAAAACAGCCCAGAGCTTCACCATTCTGAGGCATGTTTAACTGAGGACATGTGGAAAATTAGTAGCAAATGGACAAGAATGTAAAGGCCTAGATGGTGTGGAAGAGCAGAAGCCGTGAGTGTCTTGGTGTTTTTTTGGGTTATGTTTGACAGGAAGTAGTCTGCCGTGGGCAGGTAGGAGTTTATGTTACAGTAGCCCTGTACTGTATGGCTCAAATCCAACTCAAATATCAACAGTATGTCTCAAAATGCTGAGAGAAGAGCAATAGAGCTCAAGAAGAGAGTAAGAGAGAAAAATAAAGACAGCAAAGCATTGTGTAATGAAAAAAGAAACAGTATGGAGATCTTATGTTAGCAGTTTCGATTTAAATACTTTTCCATTTTTTAATTCTTTCTCATATCTTAATACTCTACAGAGACAACTATTAGTAAGCCATTTGTAGGTTGATTTCACCTTAAAACTGTAAACACTGTAGCTGTGTCCGAAACCGCCCCCTATCCACTAAATAGTGCACTATTTCGGGTGTCTACCATTTTGTAGTGGTGTCCAAATTCTTTCCCTACATCTTGTTCCCTACATTTGTTCACTCATTCTTACCCACAATGCAATCTGATTTTGAGGGTACATATGATGTAGACTCTATGACCCCTATTTCCCATAATCCAACGCTGAGATGGCGGCAGAGTGCAAAAAAACTTAATAAATGCAAATTGTGGACGCAAACACTGAAGGCGGCAACATTGCAAATGTAACCATTTTATTCATACAAATAAACCTGTATCAAGATATAACTAAGTAAAATTATACATCTTGATGGATTCATTTATAATTGGCCACTAACTCAAATGCAATATTTTACTCGAAACTAGCAAAGGTAATTTTTACTGTCGAGATTTCATGCAGCAAATGATAATTTGTTGGATTGTTCACATATATTATTTATCACATGTAACTACTGTATTCGCATATGCCTTAGAAAATAATGTACCGAAGATTTTCTATTGTTTTAGTGATGGATGAAGACCTAAGGGATCTCTTCGCTGGGCGCAGGAACGCAGCCCAGATTGGATGGGAGTGAATTTGAAGATTAATTTTCCTCAGAAATTAGTTCAGTTTCATTTGATATGTGTAATTAGTCATATTTAAATAATTCTGTTACATGCACTACAGAACTGTACTGAAAGAGATGGGGTTGCTTGGTGTGGTAACCCCTACCAAAGCTGCCAAAAAGTGGGAAAAATTGAAGAAAACCTACAAGGTAAATTCATCAAAGTAATACATACATTTCTGCTTGTAAATTTACATAATTTCCAGCATCTGCAAGATGTTTTTTTTTAATGATGCATAAAAGTAAGAAGTTTTTTTAGTACTGCATTAATGAAGCTATTTGAAATTACAGATATGTACATACATTTCACAAATCCAGATCATATCTAAATGTACAAATGATCCTGGTAAACATTTACAAGCCCTCGGTTCTTAATATCATATCATGTCCTTCAGGGTCAATGACTGTGGCCTTTTGTGATGTTTGTGCACTTCTATCGGGAAGACACGCAGGCTTGAGTGAAGTTTAAGATGCCATTTATTTGATGAATGTAGAACAGAAAAGTAATCTCTCTTTGGTGTAGGCCCCGTCTGGCGGTCCGAGGGAGTTGTACTCGGAACCATCATATCCTGCCGGGGATAGTAGGCAGGGGCGAGGAGCCTACCCCTGTGCGGGACGGGGCTCAACTGGTGGTGGTGGGGTGGTGGAGGTTGCCGTGTTAGCGCACTGAAACAGCAATGTGATAGATTGTGAGCAGACTTATAAAGCAATGGCTAGGAATTACCCAGCTAATAGTGTGATGATGTACAGCTGCTAGAACTACGCTGCGATTCTTGATATCTTATTGTTTGAACTCTCAATCACAGTGTCTGATCCAACTTTGCCACTCAGGACAATCGAGGGGCTCATACTCAACTATTACACAAGGCTACAAATCAAAGAGGCAAGAAATAGAGTTTTTAAAATATGTAATTATTAATTTCTAATGGAGTGTACTTCAATATCTGTTAT
Organism: Moxostoma hubbsi; assembly: GCA_032164185.1. NCBI lineage: Eukaryota > Metazoa > Chordata > Actinopteri > Cypriniformes > Catostomidae > Moxostoma > Moxostoma hubbsi. The sequence continues at coordinate 5,015,050 of JAVLUX010000221.1, forward strand.
TCAGAAATGAATAAAAACAAAATACATTTTTATTTTTGCTCATTTTAAAGAAAAACATACAAGGGGTGTGTAAACTTTGTGCACAGCTATACAGTATTTATTCAGTGCTGTTCAAAAGTCTTAGGCACATTAGGTGCTTCACAAAAACATTTGTCTTAACACAAGTTATTTTATTCTGCTTAGTTTAATTTGGAAATATACATTTTAGACTATAGTAGTATACTCACTATCATGCATTGAATTACAGAAAATGACAAACTTTAGTAATTCTTTAGACAGCATTAAGGTAATACATATGACTGTCTTCTGAAGCGATCCAATCAGTTTTGTGTGAGAACAGACCAAACTGTAACTCCTTTTTCGCTATTTTTAGTAAGGCAAGGCAAGGCAAGACAAGTTTATTTATATAGCACATTTCATACACAATGGTAATTCAAAGTGCTTTACATAGTAGAAATTAAAAAGAAAAAAACAAGAATAATAAAATAAGAATAATTAAAACAGTTTAGAATAAAATAAAATCTAATAAAACACAGTACAAACAGTCGGACACACAGTGGCACAGTGCTCATTCAGTAAATGCACAGCTAAACAGATGTGTTTTGAGTCTGGATTTGAATGTGACTACTGTAGGAGCACATCTGATCTCTTCTGGAACCTGGTTCCAGCTGCGGCTGGCATAATAGCTAAAAGCAGACTCTCCTTGCTTAGAGTGAACCCTTGGTATTTCTAGCTGATGTGATTCTAATGTGATCTGTTGGGTTTATATTCAGTGAGCATGTCTGCAATATATTGAGGTCCTATCCCATTGAGTGATTTATATACCAATAATAATACTTTAAAATCAATCCTAAATGTAACTGGGAGCCAGTGTAAAGACCTGAGGACTGGTGTGATATGTTCATATTTTCTGGTTTTGCTCAGAATTCTGGCAGCAGCGTTCTGTATGAGCTGCAACTGTCTTATGGTCTTCTTGGGAAGGCCCGTGAGGAGTCCATTACAATAATCCACCCTGCTGGTGATGAAAGCATGCACAAGTTTCTCTAGGTCTTGACTGGAAACAAAGCATCTAATTCTTGCAATATTTTTCAGATGATAGTATGCTGATTTAGTTATTGCTTTGACATGACTACTGAAACTAAGGTCTGACTCTAGAGACACACCAAGATTCCTGACTTGATTTTTAGTTGTTTGACCCCTAGCGTCAAGGTATGCATTCACCTTGAGAACTTCATCTTTGTTTCCAAACGCAATGACTTCAGTTTTGTCTTTGTTTAACTGAAGAAAGTTTTGGCACATCCAACTGTTTACTTCATCAATACATTGGCACAGGGAGTCAATGGGGCTGTAATCGTTAGGTGATAGGGCTAAGTAGATCTGTGTGTCATCTGCATAGCTGTGGTAAGCCATTTGGTTCTTTCTCATTATTTGGCTAATTGGGAGCATATACAGGTTGAACAGGAGTGGAGCAAGAATTGAGCCTTGAGGGACTCTGCATGTCATGGGCGTCCACTCAGACTTATGGTCTCCTATACTCACATAATAACCTCTCCCTTCTAAGTATGACCTGAACCATTTTAGGACCATCCCAGAAAGCCCCACCCAGTTTTCCAGCCTTTCCAGAAGTATGGTGTGATCGACAGTGTCAAATGCAGCACTGAGGTTGAGTAGTACCAGTACTGATAATTTGCCTGTATCAGTATTTAAGCGAATATCGTTTATTATCTTTATGAGCGCTGTCTCTGTGCTGTGATGCGATCGGAAACCAGATTGAAAATTGTCAAAGTATCCATTCGAGTTCAAGAATTTGTTCAGTTGATTGAAGACAACTTTTTCAATGATCTTGCCTATGAAAGGAAGATTTGAGCTCGGTCTATAGTTGCTTAATATGGTCTTATCCAGATTGCTCTTTTTCAAGAGGGGCTTGACAACTGCAGTTTTCAGGGAGTTTGGAAAACTCCCAGAGAGAAGTGAGGAGTTTATCACTTCTAGGAGATCTGCTTCTAAACCGTTGAACACACTTTTGAAAAAAGATGTTGGAAGTGCATCAAGGGCGCAGGTTGATGTTTTAAGGTGCCGTATGGTTTCTTCCAAAATTTTGCCATCAATTTCTTTGGAGTCAGACAAAGTAACTACTTTCTCAGGTTGTGGTTTGATTTGTCTGACCCCAGCACAACTCAGGGATGTGCTGATCACCTTTCTGATATTATTTATTTTCTCAGAGAAGAAAGAAGCAAACTCACTGCACTTGCTGTCTGAGAGCAGTTCACAGGGAATCTGGCTTGGGGGGTTTGTCAGTCTCTCTACAGTCGCAAATAGAGTGCGTGTGTTGTTTAAGTTGCTGTTTATAATATTCGAGAAGAAAGACTGTCTAGCTTTGCCTAGTTCCATATTAAAAGCATGGATGCTGTCTTTGTAGATATTATAATGGACTACAAGTTTTGTCTTCCGCCAAATGCGCTCTGCTTTTCTGCATTGTCTTTTCATATTTTGCACTGCTGTTGAGTTTCTCCAGGGTGCTTTTTGACTGCCACTCTTCTTCCTCACTTTCACAGGAGCAATATCATCAATTACACTTTTAACTTTTGAGTTAAAAGAATCAAGGAGAAAATCAACAGTGTCAGCAGATATACTTGGTGTTAAAGATATAGCCTTCATAAATAGTACACTAGTGTTCTCATTTAAGCATCTCTTCTTGACAGACACAGATCTAGCTTCAATGGCAGGAGAGATCAATATATCAAAGAAAATACAGAAATGACCAGACAGTGCTACATCCTTAATAACAATCGATGAAATGTTTAGACCCTTACTGATAAGTAAATCTAGAGTGTGTCCATGATTGTGTGTGGGTCCATGTACATGCTGAGTCAGATCAAACGTGTTTAAAACAGTTTTGATTTCATTTGTCATAATGGTTTCTGCATTATCTGTGTGAATGTTAAAGTAGTCTCCTAGCCAATCGTGATTTCAAGCTCAATTACACTTCATAGTGCTTAATGCATGCCAGAATGCTAGATGGTGCCAGGAAGTGTAATCAAACTTTAAATCTTGGAGACATGAGCATGAAATTTAGGGCTAGGAGACTGCTTATGTCAAGATTTATAGTGAAATAGGAGTAAAAAAATTTTTTTGTCTGTTCTAATCAAAAAAGCTATTAGTCTTACACATAAACTTTTTGCCGCCTTTATGCCTTGCATTGTATGGAGATAAATAGATCATATCTCTAAAATATTTGATTTGTGCTCCGTGAAAGAAAGTCGTACAAGTTTGAGAACACTTAAAGGGTTACTTCAGGATTTAGCATTAAGCTTTGTATCAGTAGAAAACCAGTAGTATTTTTGAATTACCGAGCTCCCCCCCCCCCCCCCCCCCCCTCATATCCCCCTGAGACGAGAGATTTATTTATTTTTAGTCTGGAAAAAATCCTCCGATGACGCAAAAATCGTCATTTTGCGTCATCGGAGGATTTTTGGGCCAGAGGCTTAAAACTACAGCCAGTATTCCTCATGTTTTCACCACGCCCATATGGGGCGGGATCTCACTCACAGAATGTGAAGATCTTTCTGTAGAAGCTAAGAAAACAGGCTCTTGCTCTGTGTAGAAAGTTATACAAGTAGGCTAATCACAATGGCGGAAGGTAGTTTTGAAGTTGAAATGGCAGAAGGGGATTTCGAAGATCTGTTGCGAGAATCTGATGCTCGCGGCAACCTGTACGAGCCGCAATACAGCGAAGAACAGAGGCAGCCGGAGCAGCTGCTGTAGCAGGGGAGCAAAACCTGCTTGGCAGGCAGGAGGAAGAGAGTGTTAAATTATATTCAGACTCGAGTTGGGGCGGACTGGTGGTGTCAGTGCTCTCGCTGTGCGCCTATGGAAACAGATAGAGAGTCCTATTGCTGTCGCGAATTTCAGCGATGCCATTTTCTTCTGGATGAGATCGCTGAATCCGCTGATGAAACTGCACCGATAACATGAGCATGTATAACTGAGCACCCAAGTTTTGTATCACACATGGACAGGGGAGTCCTGGAAACTTATTTTAGGATCCCGAAGATAAATTGGAAACGCCAGCCAAAGCCCGCAGGGACAAACGGACGTCTTAGTTTAAAGTGAGTATTTTGTTTGTTTTTCTTTTTGTTACTAAGACGTCATGTACAGAGTTTGGACACCCGGAATTATCATAATGTTCTTCCCGCGTAGTCAGTCAATTTATCAACTAACTCACGATTTATAGAGTCACGATGTATCAAAGCAAGTCTAGTTGTATCATATTTTCAGATACTGCCGCCTGTAACCGGTAGGCGTGGTTTGGGAGTGGCCTCGTAAGGGCAGCAAAGCAAGTGCATTCTGGGAGTTGTTGTCTTTCAGCCACATGTGTAATAAATACATTTTCTGCCTTTTCTCAGTCTAGAATGCTTCAAATTCAAAAATAATTTCACATTTATACTATATAAATGACCAATTTTAAATACACATTCATCTTCCCAGAGGTGAAGTATCCCTTTAAGGGCGAGTAAATGAAGAGTAAATTATAATTATTGGGTGAGCTATTCCTTTAAAACTATACTGATTACTGCTGTAAGAGCCTTTTATATGAAAATGCCATGCACCTTTGTAAGATATATAATTCTGTTCTAAATCATTTTTAGGAGCTAAGGAAGCCACTCACCCTCCTCATGGACTGCACCAGATTTGGCAGTTCTTGCTGTGAGATGTTACCCAACTCTTCCACCAAGGCACTTGCAAGTTCCCGGACATTACTGGGGGGAATGGCCCTAGCCCTCACCCTCCGATCCAACAGTTCCCAGACGTGCTCAATGGGATTGAGATCCGGGCTATTCGCTGGCCATGGCAGAACACTGACATTCCTGTCTTGCAGGAAATCATCCACAGAACGAGCAGTATGGCTGGTGGCATTGTCATGATGAAGGGTCATGTCAGGATGAGTCTGCAGGAAGGGTACCACATGAGGGAGGAGGATGTGTTCCCTGTAACACACAGCGTTGAGATTTCCTGCAATGACAACAAGCTCAGTCCGATGATGCTGTGACACGCCGCCCCAGACCATGATGGACCTCCACCTCCAAATCGATCCTGCTCCATAGTACAGGTCTCGGTGTAATGCTCATTCCTTCGACGATAAACACGAGTCCAACCATCACCCCTGGTGAGACAAAACCATGACTTGTCAGTGAAGAGCACTTTTTGCCAGTCCTGTCTGGTCCAGCTAAGGTAGGTTTGTTCCTGTAGGTGACGTTGTTGTCAGGGATGTCTAGTAAGGACCTGCCTTACAACAGGCCTACAAGCCCTCAGTCCAGGCTCTTTCAGCCTATTGCGGACAGTCTGAGCACTGATGGAGGAGTTGTGCATTCCTGGTGTAACTCGGCAGTTGTTGTTGCCATCCTATACCTGTCCCGCAGGTGTGATATTCGGATGTACCAATCCTGTGCAGGTGTTGTTACACGTAGTCTGCCACTGAGAGGATGATCAGCTGTCCTTCCTGTCTCCCTGTAGCGCTGACTTAGAGGTCACATAGTACAGACATTGCAATTTATTGCCCTGGCCACATCTGCAGTCCTCATGCCTCCATGCAGCATGCCTAAGGCACGTTAACGCAGATGAGCAGGGACCCTGGGCATCTTTCTTTTGGTGTTTTTCAGAGTCCGTAGAAAGGTCTCTTTAGTGTCCTAAGTTTTTATAACTGTGACCTTAACTGCATACCGTCTGTAAGCTGTTAGTGTCTTAATGACCGTTCCACAGGTGCATGTTCATTAATTGTTTATGGTTCATTGAACAAGCATGGAAAACATTGTTTAAACCCTTTACAATAAAGATCTGAACATTATCTTTTTCATTCATTTTTCACATCCTGAAAAGAGTTTATACATATACTGTATACTATAGAGTAAGGTAATGTGTGATGGTAAAATGTGTTAAATCTGTAAAACATTCTTCTGGTCATTAAAAAAAAAAACGTTATTTATATATACATAAGATACACAAATGATCTACTGACATCAGTGTATTATTAACATCAACTTTGAACACTATCTTTTATTAGTTTATCTTATGTAGACAAAATACATTCAATTGTAAACTAAAAACTGAAGTGTAATAAATATCATGTAAGAAATTTTCCAGGAGTTCAGTGGATCTATTCTTCATTTATTTAGTTTACAGCTAAATGTATTTTGTCTTAATAACTTCTTACCGATGGGCGGCGTTGATAAGCTAACAACGCGCTCCTCAAAGTTGTCTCATCTTTATGTAATACGCCTCTTTATTCTCAAGAATATAAAATTCACCAGAAACAAAACCAACAAGACGGAGTACATGTTTGCACCAAGTTTGCCTCCAGACACCGATAAGAACCCAGCGAAAATATGTGCTTGTTCACTTGAGTTAGTTTTCATTAGTACTTCACTTTTCTACAATTTGTTTTAATATATATATATATATATATATATATATATATATATATATATATTAGCGTACAGTGGCATTTTCATTCTTTTTATCTTTATTGACATACAGAGTAAACAGTTCTATTATCTTTATGAGAAATAAAATAAAAACATGACAAATTGAAGTATTTTCTCTATCATTAATGTAATATGCATAACAAATGAACAGTTGTGAGAAGATTAACTGTATTGTGATCATTGAATTATGATTCATTTTTTATTAATGCAAAAATAAAACATGATGGGGTATGCACAGTGAAACATTTAATTGCCTATTATAAAAGTAAATATATATAAACTATATAAAGACTACAGAGATTATAAAATTCATGAAGCCACACAGGTGAATTAATGTTCATGACAACATGTCTGCGACAGCTCCCGAGTGCTGTCTGACGCGTGGAATTTACGCCAGCGTCTGAATCATTTTGTTCACTCACTGCTGAAATATAGTGCTCTCACAGCCATTCACTATATAGGAAATAGTGAATGAAATATGAAAAGTTCACAACAGACTTTAAAAGCTATGAAATAGCAAAACAAGGCATTATATTTCAGCATTTGGTATAATGTCCTTGTGGGACATTTTCATGTTTTCACTGTAATAATTACTAGAAATGTTTCCAAACCTATCTTCTTAAAATGACAAATTCATCCAGATCTGACAAGAGTCCTTAAAGGGTTAGTTCTCCAAAAAAAAAAATATCACAATTCTCATTATTCACTCACCCTCATGCTACCCCAGATGTGTATGACTTTCTTTCTTCTGCTGAACTTAAATGAAGATTTTTAGAAGAATTTCTCATCTCTGTAGGTCCATACAATGCAAGTGAATGGGTGGCAAAATTTTAAAGCTAAACAGACAACCACAAGTCAGCATAAAAATAATGTGGATGAGAAACAGATCACTTTCACTTTCTTGTGTTTTTGGTGATTCACATTCTTCTTTGCATATCGCCCCTGCTGTCTAGCAAAAAATGACAAATATTGGTCTGTTTCTCATTCACACCTATCATGTCACTTCTGAAGACATGGATTAAACCACTGGAGTCTTATGGATTACTTTTATACTGCCTTTATGTGCTTTTTCGAGCATCAAAATTTTGGCCTACAGAGCTAAAAATATTCTTTTAAAAATCTGAATTTGTGTTCTGCAGAAGAAAAGTCATACACCAGGGATTTCATGAGGGTGAGTAAATGATGAGATCATTTTAATTTTTGGGTAAACTATCTCTTTAAAGTGATAGCTCAGCCAAAATGTAATATTCTGTCATAATTTCTCTACCCAAATGTTGTTCCAAACCAGTGTGAGGCTTTGTATTATGTGGAACACAAAATATGTTAGACAGAATGTTAGGGACAGATAGTCTCAGTCACCATTCACTTTCAGTATATATATATATATATATATATATATATATATATATATATATATATATATATAAACATTCTCTGAAAGTAAATAGTGACATAGTGACTGTCTGATATCTCCTTATTGTGTTGCATGGTAGAAAGAAAGTCATACGGGTTTGGAACAACATGATGGTGAATGATGACAGAATTTCCATTAATAAATCATAATGTTCAATGTGTATTTTGTAAGGGAATATAGGGGAGTAAACGTCTATTATGTCATTTGTGAAAGTAACGAGTTACTCACTACTTGAGTACTCTTTTAATTGCATACTTTCTTACTCTTACTCAAGTAATTATTTATGTTAGTACTTTTACTTCTACTTGAGTAAATATGTTTTTGAAGTAATTGTACTTTTACATGAGTACAGTTTTTGGCTACTCTACCCACCTCTGCACATGTGCGATGGAGCGAATATAGTACAGTATAGTATAGAATATCCAACATAGACTAGACAGAAGCATATTGCTTACATTATAATTTTACATTTACGCATTTGGCAGACACTTTTATCCAAAGCTACTTACAGTGCACTTATTACAGGGACAATCCCCCCGAAGCAACCTGGAGTTAAGTGTCTTGCTCAAGGACACAATGGTGGTGGCTGTGGGGATCTAACCAGCGACCTACTGACTAACAGTTCAGTGCTTTAGCCCACTACGCCACGACCACTCAAGTTTAAAAAACTTTAAAAGAGATTTTGAGCAAGCACACTTGCTACATGGCGACGGAATGCATAAACTGGATCCTGCCTGCAGGAAATAGAATTAAGTGATGAACAAACTGCCAATGTTTATTTTTTATCAGAGGGTCTGGAACAGCATTCTAGACCATTCCGCCCCAATTTAACCCCTGGTAGTAGACCTTTCTATGTCTGTTTAAACGTTAAATAATGGCGCTTATTGACCTGTAGTTTTGCGAAAATTGTCCTATTGACCTATTTTGACCTAATTGTCCTAACATTTGTTCTTAAATCGTCATTTAAGTTTCTTTTATACAAGTAAAAATATTTATCAGAAACAAAAAATTTGGGGGGGGGGACACCTGGTTGAGTTGACATGAAATTACCCTATTAATTGATGTAACGGGGCATTAAGTAGAGGAATACATACAACAAGCTATTCATTTTATCTAAACACTGTACAAATATTAGTCCTCTAACCCAGAGTATTAGCCACATATGGACCGCCTGATTCATACTGCACATATAAATGGCAAGAGCTGCCTTAAACATCAGTTCCAATCTGATTGGCTGGATTAATGCAACCTTATGTAAAAAAATAAATAAATAAAACAATCGAAAACATTTTTAGTGTTTAAATGTTTAAATTGTATCGGGAGACTAAAATGTTAATTTCTGAGGATTTGCCAAAGTTTGTGATATTTGCTTGACGCATGTAAACTATATGAAATTCTGCAAAGTATTTAGTGTTTATTAATTTTGGACAGAAAGACATTTTGACCACAAAATCCACACACATATTTGAATTCCTTTATTATTTTTGTATAACCGTTTGTGGAGACCACATCAACATTATTTAAATAAGTTTTTTGGGATATCACTGATTTCAGGTTAGCCTTCCCCTAAACCGCACATAAAAACAAACTAAAGCAAACTGGTCAGATGGTCTCTTTCTGTTGTCCAAAATGCTCTGCTAAATGGACCAGACTTAATGGCGATAGTCAAAAGACTACAGTTTACTATGTGAGACTATTTGCTTGTACCCACCATCCACTGCTAACAACTGCCTGGGGAACATAATTACACCACCAATCATGATTTATAGGCAGATTATATAGCTGACAGACTTGCTGAGATTAAGTTAGGGCAAGTGCTCACAGGCTGATGGGATAATAGGCCAGGAGAGAGAGAGAGATGGGATAAATGGGGTTTAAAGCCTGGCTTTTCCTCAGCACTTTCAGCTCAATGTGAACAGTATCTGGTGCGGGTCTAAACCTTGGAGATAAACGTTGGAGAATCTGATACCCGCAGCACAGGGAGGGAGAGGGGAATTCTGCCCATCACAGTAAGGCCTTTTTTTCTGAAAATGTTATCAGGTTCAATTAGAGAAAGGACAGGCTTGGCTTTCTTTTTATAGCTGATAGCTCAGGGCCATGTGACATGTAATTACATTGTAATGTAACCTGAGAGCTTGTCTGCAGTTTACAGTCTGTTAGTTAATTACAGTGTGTAATATGTTACCGTACTGTAAGAGTGTTTTACTGCACTGTTGTGCACTCTTATGGGTGATCATTTCAGTGTATTATTTTGCTATATACAGTAAAATTCACTGTTGATCTGCATGATTATAGTGAGTGATGAATATTGCATGAATTCTTGAGAAGCAAACAATCTCATCTTGAGCTCCTCCGACGAGTGCACACTTTACTTATGTAAGTCCAGGAGGGTGTATGGTTCTATGTGACGATGGTTCCAACTATTGCAACCAGTCTTTAAAAACTGCACAGAAATCAAACAAAGCAGTTTTGATGCCAAATTAGGTAAATGTGTTAAATGCATTGAAATAAATGTCACAGTGATACACATATTAATCTTATTATAAATACATCAAAAGTCAATATGATTTTCATGTATTCAATATTCTATGAACCACAATAAAGGCTTCATTTTTGTTTTGAAGTTGTATATGTGTTCCATTGACAGGTGATGTGCATATATATATGAATATGACCCATATTCATGTTTTGCGTAACATAACTATATTTACAATCTTGGTCGAGTGTGATCAAATTGTGCGGTAGCTCGACTGATAGAGTCCAAACACGAACCCAAAGTGTCATAGAAGCACCATAAAAATATGTGGTTTTGTTTTTCACCTCACATTTGCTTTTTCTGATTCTATTCATTAGATTTTGGTTTAAGGTAGGGAGATCGGTTTTGTTGACTTAAAACTCGATAGAGCATTGACCTTAAAAGCCATGTAAGTTTGTGAGAACATTTAACTCGCTTTTAGTGCCACACAGTGTACATATCACCTCACAACTGCCAGGATACATGTCATGAACCACGTAATGTAATTTTGAAAAAACTTTTGCCATGGTCACATGAGATCAAGCTGATAAATATATATGTGCAAGAACCACACTTTACGTACAAATTCCTAGATCATGCACATTGCAGAGGCAAACGCAAATAAATCACACAAGACTGTATGTACACAAGTGCACCATATAGGATGGGGTCATAATTTTATGTTCTATACACTACTTTTCTTACTTAATAAGCAGCCAAAACAATGACACAGTCCACATATCCAGAGCTGTATCTGATAGTCCAAAACTACTGGATTATTTTTCCCATCCACACGTTTTTCACTCCACCCTATTACATATGTTTTGACTGTCTTCCGGAGTCACTTTTTACTTCAGGTTCAATAAAATATCTGTGGGAAACATCTATGATTGAAAATCCATATGAAGAATTATCTCCTAGTATATGCACACAAACTCCAGCATACTGCCTACTGAGCATTTTAAGACATTATAGACGTGCTCCACACACACACACACACACACACACACACACACACACACACACAGTTAACGAAGGAACATTGTGTTGCCTTCTACGATACCTGCTATAAACAATCAAGTCCCTCTCCCTACACTCTCAAACTACTAATATGTTTTCTATATATCTGAATATTTTGCAGTAATATAAAAATGTAGAGTATCTTTGCCTACAACATAGTCAACAACTTTAAATCAATAGTTTTATATTTTTCTAACATTTCTCATTCAATTCCGTCATTCACAATGCTTCATGGGATTGTAGTTCATTGCCTCATTACAGACTTTAAGTATACATTCTTTAATCTTTGTCTTTTTGTTTTCTTTTCAAATACTTATCTTTTTTTATGTTGTGATGCATCTCTTTTATGAAATCCCCTAGGAAGAAGTGAATGAGAAATATACTTCCCAAATTAAGATGTCACAAAAAGTAGACTGAACTGAACTGAAAAGAATCCATACAAATGTGTTCAGTCTGATTAAATATGGAGTATTCATTTTATCCTATACTTGTGTTTGGTATTTTTATGCTTATTAGAGTAGTGTGTTAGCTTAGCAACATGTTATTGTCAAAGGCAAATTGCTGCCTATGAAGAGTGTTCCAAAACAGTCACTTATAATGTTGTTACATTCCATATTGTCTTTTGTTTATGTACTTTTATTTTGAAATTATTGTTAAGTTCCTGTTTCCTGGTCTTGGTCTTATGTCCTGTTTTCCCTCCATGTCTATGTGTCTGATTTTCATTGGTTCATTGTTTAATCACCTTGTTATCAGTTCTAGTTTGTCATTGGTTTTAGTTTATTGTCTTGTTATCTTGTTTTGACTTTTGGTTTCCCATTGGCTTACGTTTCCCCTTGTTTTTGTATTTAAGTCCTCATGTTTACCTTGGCCCTGGTTGGTTATTGTTTGGTAAATGTTTCATGTGAATCCTGCCTTTGACCGTGTTCCTGCCTGTGCCCTTCTTGGAAGATTCCCTGTGTTTATATCTTGTGTTTTGTTTTCTCATCGTGGATGTCTTGTTTGTTCCTGAGTTAACCCTTTAACTTTCAATAAACCGCAAGTAGATCCTCACTCCTCGTCTGCCCTTTTCGTAACAAATGTCCTGTGATAGTTAGTGTAAGTGTAGCAACTAACAACTCCGTTAATAATCAATTCATCTGTCAATTGTTTATTTTATAAATCAGAAAGACAAATGTTACTTTTTGTGTTTGATTGAAAAAGCATGTAATACCAGTGCTCTTGTCCAGTGCAATATAAAGTGATCCCATGCTTTGAACAACTTGCATTATATACTTTTTTTTTTTTTTTCGCTACAGCTCGCTGTGTGGCCTCTGCTGTGTTTCAAATGTTTTAATTTGTTATCATTATATCGTTATTGTTGAACATGCAGTGCTTCAGCAAGACACCACCCGCTTCCCCGCAGCGTACGGGCAGAAGATACTGTATCCTTTTCATATACAGGTGCTGGTCATATAATTAGAATATCATCAAAAAGTTGATTTATTTCAGTAATTCCATTCAAAAAGTGAAACTTGTATAATGTATACATTCATTCCACACGGCCTGATATATTTCAAGTGTTCATTCCATTTTAATTTTGATGATTATAACTGACAACTAATGAAAACCCCAAATTCAGTATCTCTGAAAATTTGAATATTACTTAAGACCAATACAAAAAAAGGATTTTTAGAAATGTTGGCCAACTGAAAAGTATGAACATGAAAAGTATGAGCATGTACAGCACTCAATACTGCCTGAATTACTGCAGCAATGCGGCGTGGCATGGACTCGATCAGTCTGTGGCACTGCTCAGGTGTTATGAGAGCCCAGGTTGCTCTGATAGTGGCCTTCAGCTCTTCTGCATTGTTGGGTCTGGCGTATCACATCTTCCTCTTCACAATACCCCATGGATTTTCTATAGGGTTAAGGTCAGGTGAGTTTGCTGGCCAATTAAGAACAGGGATACCATGGTCCTTAAACCAGGTACTGGTAGCTTTGGCACTGTGTGCAGGTACCAAGTCCTGTTGGAAAATGAAATCTGCATCTCCATAAAATTGGTCAGCAGCAGGAAGCATGAAGTGCTCTAAAACTTCCTGGTGGACGGCTGCGTTGACCTTGGACCTCAGAAAACACAGTGGACCAACACCAGCAGATGACATGGCACCCCAAACCATCACTGACTGTGGAAACTTTACACTGGACTTCAAGCAATGTGGATTCTGTGCCTCTCCTCTCTTCCTCCAGACTCTGGGACCTTGATTTCCAAAGGAAATGCAAAATGTACTTTCATCAGAGAACATAACTTTGGACCACTCAGCAGCAGTCCAGTCCTTTTTGTCTTTAGCCCAGGCGAGACGCTTCTAACGCTGTGTCTTGTTCAAGAGTGGCTTGACACAAGGAATGCGACAGCTGAAACCCATGTCTTGCATACGTCTGTGCGTGGTGGTTCTTGAAGCACTGACTCCAGCTGCAGTCCACACTTTGTGAATCTCCCCCACATTTTTGAATGGGTTTTGTTTCACAATCCTCTCCAGGGTGTGGTTATCCCTATTGCTTGTACACTTTTTCCTACCACATCTTTTTCTTCCCTTTGCCTCTCTATTAATGTGCTTGGACACAGAGCTCTGTGAACAGCCAGCCTCTTTAGCAATGACCTTTTGTGTCTTGCCCTCCTTATGCAAGATGTCAATGGTCGTCTTTTGGACAGCTGTCAAGTCAGCAGTCTTCCCCATGATTGTGTAGCCTACAGAACTAGACTGAGAGACCCTTTAAAGGCCTTTGCAGGTATTTTGAGTTAATTAGCTGATTAGAGTGTGGCACCAGGTGTCTTCAATATTGAACCTTTTCACAATATTCAAATTTTCTGAGATACTGATTTTGGGGTTTTCATTAGTTGTCAGTTATAATCATCAAAATTAAATGGAATGAACACTTGAAATATATCAGTCTGTGTGGAATGAATGTATACATTATACAAGTTTCACTTTTTGAATGGAATTACTGAAATCAACTTTTTGATGATATTCTAATTATATGACCAGCACCTGTATATTAATATATAAAAAAAGAGCCACTTGCATGCAACGCGTCTTTTTCAAGATGTCATTCCACAAGTGTCACATATGCGAGCAGCACATCGCCTCGTCCACGCCGTAGCAGCTCTCATGGAGACAGACTGCCCTCACTGCTAAGGCTTGAGTCTCTAAGGATGCTCTGCTCAAGGATTGCCCTTGTTCTGAGGGATCACATGAGGAGGCATGGCAGGACTGCAAGTTTGAGATGGATGAAGTCGAGAAGGATCTCAAGCCGGCGTAGGCCCTTTGAGCCCCTCGATCTTCCGATGTAGCGTCCTCACATTTGGCGGTACTGACACTGAAAATAACATCATTTCGCTTGGAATATCAAATAAGGTTGAGCGGTTCACAGAGGGCATTACCATTTCTTACCCTAGAGAGGGTGAGGAGCGTACGCTCTGATTTATCCACTGATAAAGAGATGATTCACGTCCTCTAGCGATTGAGGAGCTCGGTTTACAGTGGTACCCTCCTGTTGAGCTGGAAAGTTCTCGGCAGGATGAACCTACAGTCTAGCCGGTCAAAGATTGTGTCTCAAAGGTAAGTGCAAATCTTCCCGGAGATCCGGCTTGCATGTTAACTTACCTAATAAAGCATTGTCCTTAGAGCCAGAAGGCCATGTTATAAAAAAAACGCCAACAACTCAAGCTGACAAGTGCAATGACAGAGTCATGAAAGTGACTTGAAAGTCGTGGTTACTTCAAAATGATGCTGCGGGTCACAAAAAGTCACCGGTGACTCAGTCTGATGACTCTCCTATCTACTTTGGGTCAGCACCCAACAGAGAATCCCTCCCCTGTTGTTCCAGCTCAGCCAAAGACAGCTAAGCCATCGGTGAAGCCACGCAACCGTGGACGAACGGTTTCTGTGTTTTGTGTTCAAATAAGGAATGTTCTCAAACAGAGAGAGGCACTTGATGTGCCTGCATGACACACACTCATACATGCTGTTAATTTCCCCCTCCCTGCCAGAGTTTGCCAGGAGGTCTTATATATGTTGTTTCTGTGTGATTGTGTTCATATAAACAGGGATGGGAGGGTTACTTTTTAATGTAATGTTACAAATTACTGATTACTTAACAATGAATTTAATCAGTAATGTAATCCAATTACAGCAATATGAAATTAATGTAAAAATATAACTTTATTACTTTTGGATTACACTTATTGGCACATATGTAAATAAAGTCAAGATAAAATCAATATGATCTTAAAAATATTGAATTATACCTTTAATGCAAACAGAACAGGTTTGAGTAATATTTTGAGTACTGTTGTAGTTATTATATCTAAGGAAAAGAAACATGTACACTGCACTCTACCAAGAAAACAGAAAATGAGCTGTTAATGTATAACAACTTTTTATAGAAATCATGTGAGTTCTCAGTCTGCTACAGAAAAAGACAATTTCTCATAAAGCAAATATAATCAGAACAGATACATTAAACAAAATCTGACAGGATATACCACAGATTCAAAAACACTGAAAAGTGTAATCCTACCATATATTGCAGTTAATGTGTATAGGCAAATATCATTTACACTATTCATTAACTTGATTGTATTCAATAGGTAGATTACACATCATCATCATCATCGTTATTATTGTCCTAATTAAATAATGGAGTGTTTTTTCTCTGCTTGCGCCTGATCCAAAGTCAAACATCACCAGCTAACAGTTTATTGCTGATTTCTATGTCTGTTTCTGTTTAAGGAGGATTTTAAAGAGGGAAAAAAGTTTTGATTCCAAAATTAAAACTAAATGTAGTTTTAAGGAATAGATTAAAACAGATTTAAACTTTGTGTGTCATTTCAATTACTTCTTCCTAATTACTAGAAGTGTTGAACATGTTACATTTGCTGGTAACTGTTAAAATTCTATCCAATTCAGATCAATTCTTCATTGAACTTTTTTTCCTATGAACGTAAAACACATTTTCAGTTCATTATGTATTTATGTGTATAATTTGGATTAATTAATAATGATCAAAGATGCAAAATCATGTGAGGTGAAAAAGGAGAGAAAGCTATAGCAAGTTTTCCAAGGTATTTTTTCAGTTGATTTTTGTATCATTGTTGTTTTCAAACGTTTTTTTCTAAAATGATGGTTTAAGTACCATTCAATAACCTGGGAGATGGGTAATTTTTTCAGCTTCAATACAGAATGGAACAACATACAGGACGTCCAGGCTAAAATTGTACAGTTTGCATTTGCAACCATGCAGACCAGGGGATTTCTATGCCGTACCAGCAATGATGCGCAAATCGTGTCAGTGTTAGCAGCTATTCCTTCTTTCGCCAAATGATAGGGGCCACGGGTTTCTTTGAGCACTAAAGCTAACTCATTTTAACACCTTTTAATATTAACTAATTTTAGCTAACCTAGCTAATGTAATTTCTGTGTGGCTCTTATAACGAACATTCACATGCCATTTCACTTGCCTCCCCGCCAGAGTTCGTTGGGACCGGGATAATGTTATTTCAATTTGTTGTTGTAAAGATCACTTTCATGGGCAAGGAAGAGGCGAGAAACCGGCTTGTCAAATAAATAATATTTTAATGAAGAACTTAAAACAAACACATAGGACAACAGACATGTCTGTTGATTAAGCTCTCTCTCTCGATCGCCATCTGCGAGTGGCCTTTATCCCTCTTGACGGCTCAATTAGCCTGATACGGGACCGGGCGTGCGTAATCACGCGCCGGTCCCGCCCTCCACCGTGCCACAGTTGTGTTTGAATAAGATATGTTCTCAAAAAGAGGAAAGAATAAGCACACACTCTCAAAGAAGCCCTTCACGCTTCACTTACCCCAACACCCCACACTCTGTGCACAACCGCTTGCCAGTGGCGAGTGACAATCTATGTCCTCTAGCAAGTGAGCCAGTGCACCCGTTATCCTGCCTACAGTATTCTGTCATCTACGGTCCCGTCCTGGGATGCGCCGATGTTCTGCGCAGGAACTTGCAATCTCCTTGCAAAAAATGCAATGGAGATTGCTCCAAACTGTGGTGCCCATAAGTGTCTGAAGCCACTGTTCTATCATTCCGGAGTAAGACAGCATTTTAAATCTGATTTGCTTGAATCGAGCACTCTCAATGCACACATTCAAAATGGTATCTCAGAAACAGATATTACCGCTGATCCGCACTCGGGCTGGTTTGTTTCAACAAATCTAGGCGACGTGTAATTGCATGTACAAGCTGCACCTCGTCACAGGCTTTTTTGAGATTTGCATTTGAGGGAACAGCTTCTCACTTAAAAATTTCTTCCCTGGCTCCCCGCATGCTCTAAGTGTATCGATGCAGTGCTCGCTCCATTTAAGCGGAGTGGCATGTGCATTTTGAACTACCTCTGTGATGAGCTATTAATAGTCTAATTAGAGGCAAGCAATGGAATGTACTACTCTGCCATTTGTACAGCCTGTGACTCAATGTCAAACTGGGCGAAAAGCACACTTTCCCCCACCCAATAGATCTTCTTTTAAGGTGACTGACTCGACTCGCGTCCAGAACATTTTTTTTTGTTTAATCTCAGTTCAAACTGGGGAATTCACTTCCACTGAAGTCATTCAAAATGCTGGGTTTCATGGAGGCAGCATCTACCATCACATCGTTAGGTTTTATAAACATAAGACCTCTCCGGCTCTCATTTAACCCTCTGGGGTCTGAGGGTGTTTTGGGCCCTGGAGAAGTTTTTACATGCCTTGACATTTGTGCTTTTTTCTGTTGCTTAAAAACACTTTAATGCCTAAAGTCTGATAACACTGTATTCAGCACAAACTGGGCTACAATAATATGTGAGCAACATGTGTGTACATGTTTGTATTTTTGAGAAAATAACGTTTATGCATGGTTTTGAAAATAACGTTTATGCAAGTCATTGAAATAAGGCCATATAACACATACTAACATTTGTCCACAAGACTTTTGAGATCCTGATCACTCATTCATACAAAACAATATACTAATTTAACTTTTTTAAGACACTTTTAGTAGTTAGAAAGGCCATATGCGAGGAGGTGTGAAGTATCATGAATATTGATGTATTTCACACCTGAGGAGACAAAGACCCCTCCCCTGGGCCTAACAATGAGGAATGTGACAGAAAGAGAATGAATGTGAGACTTAATGATCAAAATCATGTTTTAAATTAAAAAGAGGTCACCTGACTATACATTTTCTTTACATAAAGACTTTACTTAATTTTAGACCTACACTTCCATTTAAAAGAAGTCTCTTCTGTTCACCAAGACTACATTTATTTGATCCAAAATACAGTAAAAACAGTGATATTGTGAACTCTTTTTACAATTTAAAATAACAGTTTTCTATTTGAATATATTGTAAAATGCAATTTGTAATCAAAGCTGAATTTTCAGCATCATAACTGCAGTCTTCAGTGTCACATGATCCTTCAGAAATCATTATAATATGCTGATTTTCTAATATGGGCATATTTAAAGTGTATTTTACTCATTTACCCCTGAACACAAATTTGCTAGCACAAGCTTTGTAAAATATGTACATGTTTATATAAAATAGCATGTCAACTAATGAAAACTAAATGGCTTACTCATCTGAAATTGTATCCTCAGCTGGATCATGTCTCGCTTCAAAATACAAACGTTCATCAGAGTCCCGCTCTTCTTCTGAGGAAAATGTTAACTCTTCGTCATATCCAGGAGTTTTCTCACTTGTGTATCGTGCTGTCTTTCAAACGCGCAGAAAAGTGAATGAAATTAATGTTTTTACAGCACAGTCGGGGGCGTTCACCATTTGCATTGATCGTCTTCTTCTGAGGAAAATGTTAAATCTTTCTTACAATCCTGGAGCTTTCTTGCCTGTGTATCATGCAATCTTTCAAATTCGCAGAAAAGTGAATGAATTTTGTTTACATTGTACCTCACAGTCGGGGGTGTGTACGTTTGCGTTGATCGTTTCAGCACATTAGCGTATGAATAGCGCGCTCTGCTGGTGGGTGTGATCACATTACAGATAATTAGCTGAGCCAGGAGAAACTGTACATTGCTTTACTTCATACAGATTACATTGCAGGAGAATATTTGTTTTAAATTTGAATTGTTTTATTTAAAAGTAGACACTTTAAGCTTTCTTTAGACATATGTTTCATGTTTGTGTGATAAGTATTCGCGGAGTTTCAGTTCATTTTTGTGACGTGTTTCTGAAATATGCCCTTGAACACAGAGACTGCTGAAAGCTCACCCTTTTTATTTTCTTTATTTTACAAAAGCACAAGGTTTTATTGTTATTGTGAGTGTACACAAATAAAAGTAGACCCTTTATTGTCTCTAATGATGTCTTACACTTATCTGTATGCACCAAAATGACAGAGAATTTTATGTTGATTCCGCCGTAATGACGGAAAATCCAGCAGGACGCGCAATATATATATATATATTGTTTTTCAAGTGTTTATGCCTTTGGGAGTATAACGTCAGGTAGAACGGCGCGATGCATTCCCCATAGTGTTTGTCGTAATGTTGAGTGAACTGAATCCAAGGTTGTGAACCAAGGTTACATGCGTAACTGGAGATGTTCTTCTATCTCAATAACCTAATTGTCCTCCATCTCAACATAAATCTTAATAATAAATCTCTGTCACACACTCACTAGTTCTTCTCTTGCTATCATCTGACATGTGGAGATTATCCAAGATCATCAAAGCAAGAAAAGTAAGATAAAACGATGGAGCATTAAAAAAGAAAGAGGAAATAATTACCCATTTTACTGTGTGTGTGTGTGTGTGTGTGTGTGTGTGTGTTTTACAACGCTTCCCTGCAGCATCACAGCTTCAGTGAGTAAAATCACTACAGCATTACCAACTTATTTTACCCACTTTTGCTTCTCCTGCAACACTGGCTATGCTTACAATGGAGTACTACACAACAGTATAACTGCATACTGCACAGTATACATTGAATCCTGCCTACTATTTTTTTTAAAAAGGATAACTGCGTCCCAAATCGCACACTTCTGGTCTATTCTACACCGTTTTGTAGAGTAAGTCACGAGTAGCGTGAATATCCAACAAAAAGAAGTATACTGCAAGGGCCTGGATGATGCACAACAAAATAACAGTGTGGAATGTTGGATACATCATGCACTCAACACTCGCAGTTTGATCTAGATAGCAGTAGAGGCAGAGTTACTTGGCCGAAACGCTGGTCTGACAAAACAGTTATACTCAAAATAATGCAGAATGTAGCAAATACAGTAGCTAAACGTTTGTAAGGACAGCAGCTCACAAATGTGAGTAGAATGCTTTACCATCACCCCACCCAAAGGGCCATGTAAGCAAAAATGTATATATCGCAATATTCTTAAAATGTTTGGTCAAAAATTTAAATTATCACAATATACACATTCAACACCATGGAGGATGCAGCTTTTTACTCTTCGTCATTTTATCTCGGAAAGTAAAGTAACACATTTTTAAAACATGGATGGTTAAAATGCTGACTGTCATTTTGACACACAAGTAGAACAAAAACAGAAGTAGTAGTGCATCAGATTTCATTTTCACCATCTTTAAGCGTCTTCACTCTTTCTCTCTGCATGTAGAGAGAATACACACGCATCAGTGAGACTGTGAGAAAAAGGTGCCTTTTAATGCAAAAGTAACTAATAGATACAGATAAAAAAAATATCGAATGATACTAATATCATTTTTTATCTCAGATTGGAAAGCGCATTCACTGCCATGAGGCGGAAGGTTGCATTACCGCAATATAAACAATACTTGAACATTTATACTCATTAACACATTTCTACTGGGGATGCAAGATATATTGGCAGCTGTTATATTATTGGCTGATAACCATGAAAATCTAAATATTATTATTGCACCGATAATGGTATTAACTTATGACTTATGATTATCTCTGACTGCCTGCTGCTTATTTCCTTCAGGCAGGGACTCGGGCACCCTCAAGCGACAGTGAATGTGCGCATACACAGCGTGTCTGTGTGAATGAGTTCTAAGCTGATGTTGCTCTGTGTGGATTTTTTCAACATCTCTGCACCTTGTTAAGTTGTTTTGGGTCTGATTTTAATTCTGGATCATATACTGTGAGTAACAACATGCCATTTCCCATATTCTGTTTATGTGTCATGAACAACAAATGAAAATGTGACAAAAACATGTACAGCCACAATTCTGATGCTAATAAAAACTAAAAGGAGTGATTTGTAAATTATATTCACCCATGCTATATTGAAATCACTACAACTACACATTATATGATGTTTTAACCTATGAATTTCTTTTTTTTATGTCCAGTAATTTCAAATCAGATGATTGCAACACGCTCCAATAGCTTACCATTTTGAAACATCACCATTTCTTCTAAAAACATGCATTAAGCATTTGGGCACTGAAATGAAGTGAAATTTTCCCCCAATCATCCATTATGTAGGTCTTTAGCTGCACAATTGTATGGGGTGTTCATTACCATCTAATGCCTTTCACAATGCACCGCACACTCTCAATTGGAGATGGTCAGGCCAATCTAGCACCCACACTCTCTGCTTATTCGACCAGTATGTTGTTTGAAGTTGTCCTGCTGAACATTCCAGGATGTCCCTGGAAAAAATGGTGCTGGATGGCAGTATATGCTGCTCCAGAATTTGTAAATATCTTTCTGCATCAATGGTGTTTTCACAGATGTGTGAGTTACCCATGCCATGGGCACTGACACACCCCTGGCCCATATAGATACTGGCTTTCGGACCTGATGCTGATAAGAGCTTGGATGGCCCTTTTCCTCTTTGGGCAGAGAACACGATGGCTATGTTTTCAAAAACTATTTGAAATGTGGACTCATCGGACCAGAAAACACGGTTCCACTGTTCTACTTTCCATCAAAGATGAGAACGAGCCCAGAGAAGTCAGCAGAGCTTCTGGACAGTGTTGATGTATGGCTTCTGCTTTACATAGTCTTAACTTGCATCTGTGGATGCAGCAGCGAGTGCTGTTGACTAACAAAGGTTTACTAAAGTAATCCCAAACCCATGTTCATGATATCCATTAGAGATGAATGATGTTTTTTTTTAAGACGGTGATGTCTGAGGGATCAGAGATCATGCACATTCATAAGTGGTTTTCGTTTTGCCCTTTATGCACTGAGATTTGACCAAATTTCTTGAATCTTATAACTATAACTTCCCATTTGTCTTTGGGGAACATTGTTCTCAAAGGGCTCGATTATTTGCTGAAGCATCTGTTGGCAAATTGACAAGACTTGAATGATGCTTGCTTTTGAAAGTCTAGGCTGTTTTTGGAGGCTCCTTATACAGTATATAGTACTATGACACAATTGCCTCACCTGTTTAACATCTCCTGTTTCACATCACCTTGATATTTCAACTTGCCATATTGTTATTAGTCTTAAATTGCCCCTGTCTGCAATCATCTGATTTGAAAAAATGATAAAATTCACAAGATAAAACATAATTGTGGCAGGGCGGAGAGCGGGACCGAGTCGTGAGTCTACACACCCGGTCCCTTATCAGGCTAATCAAGCCTCCGAGACGGAAAAAGGCCGACTGCGGAGGATGATGCGGGAGAGAGAGATCGTTTACGGGCATATCCATCATGTGTGTGTTTTGTCTTTTGTTTTAGTTTATCATTGTGGCACGGTGGAGGGTGGGGCCGGGTCGTAATTCAACACACCCAGTCCCGTATTAGGCTAATCAAGCCTCAGAGAGGCGTAAAGGCCGACCCGGAAGACGGGCGTGAGAGAGAGATCGTTCACGGACATGTCCGTTGTCCTATGTGTTTGTCTTTTGAGTTTACCATTAAACCTTTAGTTTGTATGTCAAGGCATGTTCTCGCCTCTTCCTTGCCCGTGAGCATGAACTGCTTTACAATCATTAAAATATTATTTACATTGTCAAGCCGGTTCTCGCCTCCTCCTTTCCCTTGAACTGCTTTACAATAATATAATGTGTAGTTGTGGTGCTTTCAATATAGCAAAGGGTGAAAATAATTTACAAATCACTACTTTTATTAGTATTTGTCATACTGTCCCAACTTTTTTGGAACTGGTGTTGTATGTTATTTGGGGGTGATCATTTTCACTTATTATTCATGAAATATAAACAGAATGTGGAAAATTGCACATCGTTACTTGCAGCATGGCATTGCGATTAAAACAAGCCCCAAAAAAACCTAACACTGTTCATAGATCTTGAAAAAGTATCACAGAGTTAAATAGCTAAAAACACTAGTTTGTGAGTGAAACAAATGTGCTTGTTGTATTTTAGAATGTTATGACTCATGACTATTAGATCTGCATTCGCTTTATTCAGCCCGGCCCTTTTCTGCCCTCCACTCTTCTGCATTTTGTAATATAACTTCCTGTTTGTATTGAAGCTACTAAGAAGAGTCGATCAAAATGGATTACGTGTGGGAGCACAGAAAGTATTTTTCACCAAGTGTTGGTGTGTCTACAGCACCCCTTTACTACATGAAAATGTTTGAACCAGAACCAAATGTTTCTGTCACAGAGCACCAAATCGAGACCACCCCTATCGCCTTCCTGAACACAAAAAAAGTTAGTTCAGGAATAATTAAGACGCAATGCTTGAGATGGGCGTAATAGAAGAGTCATACAGCGATTGGGCCAGCCCTGTGTTTCTGGAACCTAAGAGCGATGGAATGGTCCTATTCTGTGTGGTCTTTTTTAAAAGTGAATGCGTTGTCTAAATTTGACGCGTACCCAATGCCCGATTGACAAATTGCTTAATCGGTTGAGTGCGGCTTAATTTTATTCAACACTGGATTTTACAAAGAGTTATTGTCAGATCCCCTTAACTCCAATTTCCCAAGAAAGACTGTGTTTTCCACACCGTTTGGCTTGCACCAATTCATGACCCTTCTGTTTGTTTTTTCCGGGGCCCCTGCCAGGTTCCAGCGGCTCACATGCAACATCTGAGAGCCATCCTGAGATTGCTGTGATGGGTGGGGCTCACGACCAACCTGAAAAAAGTGCGCAATTGGGCTCGTGGAAGTTCAATATCTGTGGTTCCACTTGGGCCATGGGCAGGTGTGTCCCCAAATTAACAAAATCGCAGTGATCATGGCCTGCCCAGCACCCAAAGGGGTGATCCGGTGCAGCGGACAGAGTGGAATCTGATAAATAAAAGTGAAATCTGCACTCTGTGGGGGGACCGCACTTACTGCTCCAAACTTCTCTCTACCCTTTATTTTGCAGACGGATACATTTGACAGAGGGCTTGGGGCAGTGCTCTCGCAAGAGTTGGAGGGGGAGGTGTGCCCAGTGCTGTACATTAGTCGTAAACTCTCACTGAGTGAAACCATTGAAAAGGAGTGTTTGGCGATCAAGTGGGCTGTCCTCCCCATCCGCTACTACCTGCTGGGGTGGGACTTCACCCTCTGTTCAGATCACGCCCCATTTCAGTGGCTCCACTACAAGAAGGATACCAATGCGTGGATCACCCGTTGGTACCTGGCACTTCAGCTGTTTAAAATTGAGGTGATCCACAGCCCGGGGGCGCAGATGGCTGTGGCTGACACTGGATGTTGCCCCAGTCTGAGTCGGGCAGTGGGGGTATGTGGTGATGGAGGGCGTGGTCGTGTGTCTGTTTGCGGGAGAGAGGGAGAGTTGTGGCTCATCAAGCTGGTTGACATGACATGAAACAGCTGTTTCTTGTTACAGTGATAGAGGGGAGAGCAGCCAAAACACGCCAAAGAGCAGAGAGAGAAGGACACGAGTGTGCTGCAACTGGCATGGCTTATTTGAGTGTTTGAATGTTTTTAAGTGTTGTGAAGCTGGGATTTCAAGTAGTTTATGCCTGACTATTGTGAAGTTTAAGATTTCAAGAAGTTTATGCAGACTGAAAGTTTTGTTACACTGAACTGTGTGTGGAAGGCAGAAAAATAAAAGTCTACCTGAAGCATGTCACTGCTCCACGTCCTTTTACATACCCGAACCTGAAGGAGTGTTACGCTTGTGTATTTCTGAATGAAGTACTCTTGTTTTAAAATCTCCCGCTCAGCTTCCAGTTATTATGACATTCCCTGAACACTGTAATCTACGCTTTACTATACTCATGATGTTTTTGGCAACTCTATAACCTGTAAATCAACTTTGCTAGCTAATTATACTTTGGCATCAACACCATAGATATCTATTTAGAACCACTAGAACGGAAGTTCAGAGACAACATTTTCAATATGGCTGTGCACTAGTTTCTCTGGTGCATAAGGTGAATAATGTTATCAGTACCCATTATTTTTTGGTGTTTTCATATTTCATAAGTTATACAGTGGAACTGTTATAGATGAGCACATTAGTAAGTGTCTGGGAAACACAGAAAACACAGCTGCACACACAGTCTGGCTGCTATCATAAATATTGCACCATGTATAGGGTTTGTATTGTGTGTTTTGTTGTTTTAATATTTGTTACATGCAGTTTATCACCTCATTTTGGAGCATTATTACAGCTGTTAGAAGTTCATTATTCTCTCCCTATTAGCGAGTCATCAGGATTATCGTAAACACTCATATAAATGGGCACCATACAATTAATGCAAGTGTATTGTCATTTATTTCTAAATCAAATCAGCATACATTTGTTTTATAGGCACATTTCTGGTTCAAGTTACATCCACCAAACCATAACCCTCTGGGGTCTGAGGGTATTTTGGGCCCTGGAGAAGTTTTGACATGCCTTGACATTTGTGTTTTTTTCAGTTGCTTAAAAACATATTAATGGCTAAAATCTGATAACACTGTATTCAGCACAAACTGGGCTACAATAATATGTGAGCAACATGTGTGTACATGTTTGTATTTTTGAGAAAATAATGTTTATGCATGGTTTTTGAAAAAACTAAAATTTTAAGTCACTGAAATAAGGCCATATAACACATACTAAAAAATTGTCCACAAGACTTTTGAGAACTGGATCTTGTAGCCTAGAGTTTTTGCTACAAAATTATGTGAAAATCATCCTGATCACTCATTCATGCAAAACAATATAGCAATTTAACTTGTGTAAGACAATTTTAGTGTTGAAAGGTAATATGCGAGGAGGTGTGAATGATCATGAATATTAAGGTTTTTAACACCTGAGAGACAATGACCCCACCCCTGGGCCCATCAATGAGGAATGTGACAGAGAGAGAATGAATGTGAGGAGACTTAATGATCAAAATCAAGTTTTAAGTTAAAAGAAGTAATCGGACTATATATTTTCTTTACATAAAGACTTAACTTAATTTTAGACCTACACTACCATTAAAAGAAGTCTCTTCTGCTCACCAAGACTGGATTTATTTGATCCAAAATACAGAAAAAATATTGATATTCTGAACTCTTTTTACAATTTAAAGAACAGTTTTCTATTTGAATATATTGTAAAATGCAATTTGTGATCACAATTCAATGCAATTTCAGCATCATTACTACAGTCTTTAGTGTCACATGATACTTCAGAAATCATAATATGCTGATTTTCTAATACGGGCATATTTAAAGAGCATTTTACTCATTTAACCTGATCACATATTTGCAAGCACAAGCTTTGTTGATGATAATGAGGCATTATAAACACTAGATAAAATATAATCTAAACATTCATATTATTTTTATATCATATTACATATCATATTTATATTATACAGCATACAATTGAAATACCTGCTTTAGCTGAAACATAATTTAAATGTAATTAAAACTTGCTTATTAGGATATATTTCAAATGTCAATACTCTGAATCCTGGCTGGCAAGTCTAGAAACAGTCCCACTAGTAAAATAAAAGTTAAAAAGTTTATATAAAATAGCATGTCAACTTATGAAAACTAAATGACTTACTCGTCTGAAATTGTATCCTCGGCTGGATCAAGTCTCTCTTCAAAATACAAATGTTCATCGGAGTCCCGCTCTTCTTCTGAGGAAAATGTTAAATCTTTCTTACAATCCTGGAGCTTTCTTGCCTGTGTATCATGCAATCTTTCAAATTCGCAGAAAAGTGAATGAATTTTGTTTACATTGTACCTCACAGTCGGGGGTGTGTACGTTTGCGTTGATCGTTTCAGCACATTACCGTATGAATGGCGCGCTCTGCTGGTGGGTGTGATCATATTACAGATAATTAGATGGACCGGTAAAAACGGAACATCGCTTTGTTTCAAACAGATTACATTGCAGGAGAATATTTGTTTTAAATTTGAATTGTTTTATTTAAAAGTAGACATTTAAAGCTTTCTTTAGACATATGTTTCATGTTTGTGTGATAAGTATTCACTGAGCTTCAGTTCATTTTTGTGGCGAGTTTCAGATAAATGCTCTCAAACCCAGAGACTGCTGAAAGCTCACCCTTTTTATTTTCTTTATTTTTACAAAAGCACAATGTTTCATTGTTATTGTGAGTGTACACAAATAAAAGTAGATCCTTTATAGTCTCTAATGATGTCTTGCACTTATCTGTATGCACCAAAATGACGGAGTATTTTAAGCTGTTTCTGCTGTAATGACGAAAAAAATCCAGCAGGACGCGTCGGCGCGTCCGTCGACCCCAGAGGGTTAAATAGCATCAAGTCCGAATTCCAAGCTTTTACATGAATTAGCTAGCAGTTTCAGGTAAAATGGTTACACTTAAAATGGTTAACTTTTTTAAATATCGGTATCAGCCCAGAAATTCCATATCTGTGCATCCCTAATTTCTATCAGTATAATGTCCACTTCACACTGTGTGAGTATCCTCATTATTTGAGATATAAGTGTTGAACTGAAAATGTCTAATGGACTAAATCTAGCACCAACACAGTGACAGTGAAACATCACATCCGTCAGCTGAAAAACATGCAAATACTTCTGTGTAGTAAAATAACTAATCATTTAATGACCTCTTATATGTCAAAAGATCATGGAAAATTATATTCCTTTTGTCATGGCCCCTTTAACAGACAAGATTTTGCTATATGAAACTAAATGCTAAAATCTAGGATGTTATACTGACACATGAACACAGACCTGAGATCAGTTCATAGAGTCTGAAAATACACCACACCACAGATCTTGAACAACATGAGATGAAGGCTCGCTTCAGTGTAGTTTGAGAGAATGGCACTGGTATTTTTAGAGTTATAGACAGCTCTCCCCAAAAGCACTAGAGGCAGATGTATGAATATCACTGTCACGGAGATGATGGCTCCTGTGGAATCACTTGCATGAATGCAGATTTCATTTAAAAAGCTTCCGTGTGGTTCTGGGCTATTATTTTCTGTTTTATATATGTATGCAAGCGCAGCGTAGTTCTAGCAGGAAGACCAGCAGCTGTACATCATTGCACGGGGGTAGGCTCCTCGCCCCTGCCTTCTATCTCCGGCAGGATATGACGGTTCCCAGTACAACTTCTTCGGACCGCAAGACGGGGTATACGCCAAAGAGAGACATTACTTTTCTGTTTTATATTCATCAAATAAATGTCATCTTAAATTTCACTCAAGTCTGCGAGTCTTCCTGATAGAAATATATATATTTATCTCAAAGCTTTCCTAAAATATTTGTCTTAACACGCTACAGCTTTTGCTCAGTTAATGAAGGAATGAAATTGCACTTAAAACAGATAGACCTGTCACCATTCACTCTTCACAACCATTCACAAATTTCTTCCATGGAACAGAAAAGGAGATGTTTAGCAGAATGTTCATGCTGCTCTTTTTCATACAATGAAAGTGAATGGGGACTGTGGCTGTCAAGCTCTATAAAGGACAAAAAAGCACTATAAGAGTATAATTCAAGTGGTCATTGAGTCAGAGCCACAGTCACAAGTGACTCTAGTTTGAGACCCGGTTCAAGGTCCTTTCCCATTTCCCTCTCCTCCGTTGTCATTTTACTATCTTATAAAGGCAAAACATGCTCAATGCTCTATATTCCAAGTCTTCTGAAGCCATACGCTAGCTTTCCTCTTCTGCAGCTCTCAAATCAACAATGTTTTGACAGCCTTGTTCACCGTCTACTTTAATTGTGTGGAAAAGAGAGGCATGAAAATTCTGTTAAACATCTACAGTAGTTTTGTATTCCACGGACAAAAGAAAGTGAGGGTGAGTAAATGATGATAGAATTCTCATTTTTGGATGAACTATTCATTTACATAATCAACAGTTCTCAATCAAAACAACCTGTTAAAATGCTAAATACGATGAAAGACAAAGAGGTTGTCAAAGGCATATTGTAATATCAAGTCCAAAATTATAACAGTGACACACTAAACTCTAATGGTATTAAACAATAATACCAACATTATCATAAAACAGTCCACCACCCCCAATACTTGTCTAATTTCATTTGATAAAAACAATCTACTCTGCACGCTATGCAAACAGAAGTGAAATAAAACATCCCAAACAGAGCAGTTGAAAATAATGAACTGGCACTTGCCAGGAGATGTTGAGTCACTATCATGTTCCTTATGCCAGAATGCATTTTCCATCTCATGCTGACACTCGTCTTACTCATGAACTGGAGAAGTGGACAAACAACGAGAGGTCTCCACTCATCAGAGAAGAGGAAAGCACTGATCGTGCATCATTTTTGAATGTCAAACATCAAAACACACACACACAGCAAAATATTACAGCCGCTATTACAATACAGGACCATGTTTCCTAATACCTGTGTTTTGTATTGAACATCACTTGTGTTGGTGTTGTGTATCGACATACACAATACGTTACAGATGTTTGAAATTGTGGCGAAGAGTTATATGTAACGAGGCAATGTTTAACATGTAAATACGACAGGTCTGAACTCTCACGCACAGATAAACACACACTTGACGCTAATGACTAGTGTAGTTTATGTGAGAAGTGTACTGTACTATGACCTTATGATTTAGTTACCAACACCAGACACCAAGTTTCCATACCAGTTATCATCCCTCCAAACACAGAATAACTGCTTCACTTCATAGTGTTTCACAATGTTTTGCTGCATTGATTCCAGCTCACTTAAGATGATTTGCTACAATTGGGCCGAACGGTTTGGAGCATGGTAAGCAACGTTCCAGTAACCGTGTCGAGAAGCATCCCAACTACTCTGTTTGGGACATTTGATATCACTTGTGTTTCCACTTGAGCACGATTCGGTATGACACGATTACAAACCGCTCTTGGCTAACTGTGCTTAATCGGTGAAAAGACTTGGCGACTCACAATTGTCAATTTGCCAACACAAAGGAAACTCATATGTTTCTAGGTTGATCGCAAACTTCGCTATGGTGAGGTTAATAAAATTACATTTAAAAATAAAGAGTACGTATGTTTGGTCTATTTTCATGATTTTATGATGATGGTTTAACTAGTATAGAACATTATTTTTTACCTTGTATAATATTGAGTCAATAAATGTTCTTTGTGGTTAGTCTGGGAACTGTAACCGTTCTGTGTTTTCCAGTAAAAATACAAAAATATTCTTAAAACAAGACATACTTACTTGACAAGTAAAATTACATGAGTCTTGTTTTCACAGAAATCAGACAAACTGTAGTACATTTTATGCTTAAAACAAGAAAAACAAATCTGCCAATGAGGTAAGATAACTAAACTTGTTTTCCCTTTTTATTTTCTTACCCCACTGGCAAAAAGTTTGTTTCTTTTAAGCATAAACCTCACTACATTTACATTTACTTAGATACTCTTCAAACAAGACAAACTATCTTATGCCATTTTGCTTGTCAAGTAAATTTATCTTGTTTTAATCATATTTAGATATTTTTACAAGACAAAAATAGTAATTAAGTAAATAATTTTTTTGCAGTGTTGCAACATGGGACTTGCCTCTCCTGTGCTTTAGTAGAGTAAAAACCAGGGGGGAAAGAAGTCCTAAAAACCGGAAAAGGCAATCATCCTCCACAGTGCACTCACTCCAATGTTTACTCATGCCATCGCCGACTGACGTATTTGATACTTACATTCAAGAACCACAGTGGAAAAGGAAACCGTAAACTTGCAAGCTCTCCCAGAACAGCATGGTTTTGCAATGAGAACCGTTTGGCCCAATGGCGGAAAAGAAGCTTTAGACTCGTTGGAACAAATACAATACAAAAAAACTTGATTTGACTAGATAATTAAAGACAGAGCCTTTGTAACAAGAGACTTTTGTCAGTCTGTTACTGTTTGACAGTTTCACGGGCAACTATTTCAAGTTTCATATGAAGACAAATTCATATATTCAACTTGCCAGACCTGCTGTATTTACAGTATTCATTTGATATGTCATGGTTATTGTACAAGCTAACTGAATTGTAAACATAATTCAGGGAGGAAGAACAGAGCCTTTGTACATGACTATGTACTAAATATCTTTTATAAGGGAATGATATAACGGCATAATCAAAACGATTGACTAATAGTAAAATACATTACATCTGCAGATAAACACAAATATACTGTATAAGCTGTTTGAGAGTGTAGGGAGAGCGGCTCAGTAAAGTCATGGTCTGATTGGTGGATCGCTCTTAAGGATTATGGGTGATGTAGTTCTTCACTATAATATTTCACTGCTGTTGCATTGCAATGTGATTAATTAACCATACAAAAGAACCAGATAGTAAACAGCAAAATACCATTGGTATTAGTAACTTTTTCTAGAATAAAACTGTGGGTTCTTGGTATTAGAGAAACTGACAGAAAGAGCCAATAATTATGAAAAAGTGCAATGGTATATGGTTTATTTGATGAGCTGCCATCAAAGTACTAAAATTCTTTTCAATATGGCCACACATCAGAATGCTTTATGGGGATTTACATAAAGTACCATGGTCTTACCATCTGATACCATCATGGTACCGCCACCATTACTTTTACATTAGAGTAAATAGATGCCATTTTTAAATTCTATGGCTAAATACACTAGCTCTGGAATAATATAGTATTGATAATCTATCAATAAATATTGATAGATATCGACATCAATAGATATCAATCAAATTTGTACGACTTGAATGCAATGACCAGAATTACCATATTTTAAATTAAAACAATTATTAAACTATCAAACGAACGATGTTTTCTTTCAGAAATGTTTGCAAAATTTTTGCAAAAAATAAACACCAACCTAGAGTATTAAAATAACCATGGCTGTGTCTCAAAATCTAGATAGCTGCCAAACTACAGCATCTTGCGTGCGAAACTTAATATGCAAATGCACCAACATACTGCCTAAGTAGCAGCTCACTGTAGGCTTTGCAAGACAGCCCATATTATTCACCAATTACCCCACTGCGCAACGTGACGTCGGCGTGACGTCTTTTTCATGTCATTTTTGGACGTCCAATTTCAGTCCACTGAAGGGGTTGTTTTGTAATGCCAGGTGACGTCTTTTTTTCGACGTCTATCACACGTCTAATTTTGACGTCTGTGGGACCGCCGTATAAGGGCTATTTATAGTCCAAATGTGGTCATTTGTGGACGTCTTTTTAACGTAAATTTAGACTTATTTTAGACGTCGTTTTTATAACTTCTATAACTGTAGTCCCATGTTTCTCCGGAAACATGTGACTACATACATACATACATACAACACTACAGTTATACACATACAAATAAATCACAATTCAATGTTTCATCTTTATTCAAAAATACAAAAATACATTGCCCTGAATGGCATCAGAAGGGCACCAGACATATCAAGCACAATTATGAACAAATAATTAGATAGTAATTTAATTTAATTGAACTTTTAATTCAAGTCCTGTAGTGTTGGCTCATCAGGGCGTAGTGAATCCTCCACCTCCATGTCTTTGCGGCGCGTGCTTGAGGTGCTCAGAAACGCTTATCTTTATGTACTCCTCAGTGACGGCGGAATCGTATTTCATGATCCCTTCTACACAAGCAGAAACGGAAATGATTTAGATATATGCAAAGGCAATCTGCAATCATTCACCAAAGTCCCCACATTTGTAAGCAAAAATATTTTTCCTGTTCATCCACTACCAATACTGGATTAATACAAAGCCATCTCTGCTCAACTCTCAACTGTTAACTGTAACACTTAGGCTGTCTACAAGAAGGGACTAAGCAGACTGTACTTTTTTAGAAAGCTTAGATCCTTAATGTGTGCATTAGAATGTTAACCGTGATGGTAACACTTTCTAATAAAGTTCAGTTGTAAGTCACTTACAAGTGATTAGTAAATAATTAACTAATTATTTACAAAACATGACTATGCGTTTCATAAATGTTTAATAAATTATGTTTTTTATTTATGTATGCATGTAGCAATTAGAGGGTGCAGAAAGTGTTGTAAATGCCTTGTATACATGTACAGATAATTTGTAACAGGTAAGTAACAGTGTTCAACAATGATGTGTAAACGCATGAATAAATAATTTACAACACTTTCTGCATCCCCTAAAGTGTAAACTATTCATCACTTGTAAATGTGTTACACATCATTCGTAGATCTTATTTTTTATCTTATTGATTCTTGAAGTGGTTGTGGAATAATGGAGGCATCTTTTAAACGTTTTCTGTTGGTGTAACTGCAACTGTTCCCTGTTTGAAGGATGTTCTATAGGAATGTGTCTCTTGTCTCTACTCTCACGTTTCACACGTAGCTCAAATGTATGTTACCCCCAAATAAGGTAATGAGCTATTACATTGGTGGGGGTCCAGTGGAATGTGGTTTTTCTGGACCATATAACAAAGTGCTGAACAATAAACATTGAAGAAGGATTTGATAGCATTGGGTGTCTGTGTCATTTCTTTCTTCCCTCAGCTGAGCCGTATCGAGACGGGGATTGCAGATCAAGAAAATAAATTAAATACATTGGAGGACAAAATTATCTAACAATTTGGGGGCTCGTCGGGATTTCTCCAGACTGGTAAGACTGATTTAAGTATCACGTTTTCCTGTCTGATGAGAGATTGAATAAAACGTAGTTTAATTTGGCTCGATATTAACTCCATTAATAACTCTGCTCGGGGGCCTCTGTCGAAGGGATGATTTTGCCCTATTATAAAATAGGAAGGAGGGTTTTGCTCTATTATAATATAGGGAAAACCCCACAACCACAGCAGTAGTTTAAAGGATATCCTTATTCTGGTATGAATAGGAAGAGGACGGGAATTGTCCTATGGAAAAGACGGAGAGAATTTGATCTGCATTATTGTTCTGCATGAACCGTGTCGATCGGGAAATTGTTTGTATTATTATTACTAAAAAAGTGACATTATGGGACAGGAAAAAAGCCGTCCTCTATGGAACGAAACTCCAAAACAATGGATGTTTTGCAATAAACAAGATTATAATACTGAGCCATACATAAGCATTTTGGCTGGGTGATCAGAGAAAGGAGAAAGAAAAAAAAGAAGAATAAAAAAAGATAAACGTAATTAGATCAATTCATGAGTACATCAAATCTATGGATAAAAAGGGTGAAAGCACCCTCAGTGGGATTATAAATACATAAAAGAATCATACGAGGTGTGGAAGAAAATGAAACCATTCTGGGGCAAAGGTCCTGAATGAAAAGAGACTAATCGAATGCACACAGCGCTCTCTGTTTCAAAACAAGCCGCCTAAATATGATATTGTCGTGAACAAAGCTTTAACCCCTAACCTCCCAAAGACACCATGCACACTGTTGTATCCCGATTTAACACAATTTAAACGCAACTCATTCGCTACAGCCGTGGACGGATCTGATTCAGATTCAAAGAAAGATTTGAGTGAAGATACAACAGCAGCATTTACTTTTATCTAGTGCCCAAACAGATATAAAATCGTTTAACTAACATTGTCAGAGACGCTGGCTATATGAAAAGAATTACCATATATAAACCGCATACCTTTATCATCGATATTTGCGCATCTAAAGGTTCATTAACAGCGCATTGCTATAAGGGCTCTATTACGGGACGCACTCTAAACTCTGTGTTGGAATTAATGGCATTCCTGTGAAGTGTCATATGACACCAAAATTACCCGTAACATCTCTAGATAACACAAACTTGTTTAAAATGCACGATTTCATGATTTTGCCTGACTCTCCGTTCTGCCCACTGGTCTGTGATACGATGCATAAAATTGGAGAAAAAAAATGACTTTTGATTCTAACTCATTACAATTGCTGTTTCCCTCAGTATATTGTCAGTCTGTGTATACAGGTCATTGCGGAGAAGTTTACAGCTCAACGTCTGTCAACACTTGTGCTGCGAAACAGGAAATGCTTAACGTCGACCCAGCGCTATGGGCCGCCCACAAAGATGAGGCGGGCCTTATTGATGTAAGACCATATGTTGCAAAACTCCGCTCTAACTTGCCAGTATACTACAAAAAGTATCAACAGTATAATGCAAACTGTCAAAATCAAAGGTATTAAAAGGTATTAATACAGTGTCTGAAACAAGGTATTTATGAACCCATTCACACATATAAATCATCTATTAATCCTATGAAGAAAGCTAATAATACATGGCGATTAAAGTAAGAGTTGAAAATTAATGCAAATGTCACCAGTGGTGCCGGATGTGTGCACTAACTAAATTCCAGTAGATCACACTGATTTTACTATTATTAATTTGTGTTCTGCATTCTTCAGTGTCAGTCATGCTTGTTACGCAGCCGCTGTTCGCATTCACATATGGAGGCCAACAGTAACAGAATGCCCCAGGAATTTAGAGACTCGCCTGCTGTGTTCTCTGCTGTAGTGCACGCTACTTTGAAGGACACCAAGCTGCCACCTGTCTATTGCAATATGCTGATGACATCCTGGTTTCTGGACCGGACATCAAGTCATGCACAGCCGCTTCAACTATTGTGTGCAATGTATTAGCAAAGGCTGGCTTCAAGACATCAAAAGAAAAGATGCAATGGGTGAAACTGAACTATCAATCTGGGTGATGAACTACAAGAAGGAACAGTACGTCTCTCCAAGGACAGATTGAAGACAATTATTACCTTCCAACACCCTAAAAAAAAAAAGGCTCAAATGCAAAGCTTCTTGGGTTTAGTGAACTATTGTCGAGCATGGGTGCCAAACTGCTCGTTATATGACAAAATCCTGAGAGAAGCAACACTCTCAAGGGCTGAGGAACCTATCAAGAGGACTGCTGAAATGGACATTGCTACCAAATCATGATGAACCCTTTCATTTGTATGTGCATGAGGTGGCAGGCACAGCAGCAGCGATCATCACTCAGTCCCATTGCGGAACATATAGACCAGTGGCTACTTGTCAAATATTTTAGAGGCAGTCGCCAAAGGCCTCCATGCATGTTTACGAGCAGTGACTGCTGAGGTGTTGATGGTAAAACATGCAGAACGTATTGTACTCTCACATCCATTAGTTGTGAACACCTCTCACCAGGTAGGAACAATCATGCACATTACCACATGACAGCACAACGTTGATCAGGGTAAGAAGTTATTTTATTGGCTACTGCTAATCGGACAAATAAACCAACCTCTGATATAAACGGCCCGACTTTATCATTACAAATGACTGAAATTACTGACTCAAGGTGAATTTTACAACGATTCAAATGATTGCATCGATTGCCTAAAAACATGTACTTTATGCAGGCCGAATGTTTCATCATCCGCCCTGGAGGAGGGGGACCATTGTTACATTGAACATTGACTTGATGGGTCCAGTTCCAAGCCAATTGCGTATACTGGTTTGGTTATGCTGTAACGGAAATTCAGAATCGAATTATTGAAGCTTATTCGCTCCCATATAAATCAGTACAAGCTGCTGAGTTGTTTGCATTGATCAGAGCATGCCATTTGGCTAAAGGTAAATCAATCAATATATACACAGACTCGAAGTATGCTGATGAAGTAGCAAAGTGGGCTGCAAGGGAAGTTATGGTAAGTCCAGAGCTAAATCAAGCTGAAGAGACTTTTTCCATGCAACACTGATAAAAGACAATGACATTAAATTGTTACAGGCAAATCCATCTGAATCTGACAACATTGGGCCTCAAATTAAGTGAAATAAAACTTATTGCATAAATGGGGTACAAAATGCAGTAATATTAATCCTGGACTCACGACTAATGTGCGCACAGAACAACAGACACAAGCCTACGAAGCACGACTCATTACCACACTCGGAACTGCTGTTCTAAACAGACAGAAGCTTTCCCGTGTGTGAGGTAAAATGATAAAATGGTGAAAATTTGGCAAAATAAATAATACAGAGATTCGGCTGAATGAGCTCAGAATGTCACCATCCTCTGTTGTTAATCTCTCCATTTGAAATACTAATGGGTAGGCCTTTCCCGACCCTCGGGTCAAAGGCCGCGCTGGCTTTCTCTCCACAGGTGACAAGGAGGTGGTGATTGCAGAATATGTGGATTCCCTCATTAAAATATTAAACAACATAAATGGTGATACCTCTCTCTCTCTCCCTCTGCCTGCAGAAAGCACTACTCATCCATTTGTTCCAAATCAGCAGGTTCTGGTAAAGTGTTTGAAACCAACAAAGTTAGGTGAACCAAAGTGGGCCCAACTACTGTACTGCCAGTGACCTGAACGGGGGTGCTAACTGACCTTCAAACACAGTGGATCCACGCAAGCCGCGTGAAGCTTGCTCCAGAGGAGGGCCTTACTGATTCAGGGTGAACGGTGAAAGGACTGGAGGAGCTGAACACGCAGCGCCAGTGCCCAACCGAGAATCTGTGAATTAGGAGGACCTGAGGAGGGACCCGGAACAGTCAACATGAAGACATTCCTACTGACACTCTGCATATGGCAGGTGGTCGCGCTTGCCTATGCCCGTTCAGTATCAACACAACAGCAAGGAGCCACATGTGTCATTCCAATTCCTAGAAATAATGTATGATGGTTTATGTTTTATGAAATGTTACAGGAAGATGTTTCTGTTATGAAGGTACGGGTAAACACCCGGAAACGAAGGTACTTAGAAGGTAATGCCTCAAGTGACCCTGAAGTATATCTAGATAGTGTTGGACAGCCAAGAGGTATTGAATGTTTGGATTACCTTTTGGCTAAAGATGGAGGAGGAGTATGTAAAATGTTTGAAGACAAATGCTGTACATACATCCCGGGTCACACTGATGATGATGGTGAATTTATGAAGGTATGAAAGGAAATGGATAAGTTGAATAAAGAATTAGCTGATAACATCGGGGAAAATGGGGACAATTTTTCAATATGTTTGGGTGGTTCGCACCCTGGATGTTCTCCATTATATCGATTGCTGGATGCATTGTACTTATGTTATTATTTGTCCCATGTTTGTTACAATTACTGATGCAGAAGTTGAATGTGATGATAAACAGACATAATATCGCTATGCTCCATTACGTACGTATCCCTAATACTGAAGTTGGTTGAGATGGCTATGTTATCCTTTCAGGATCACAGTGGGAAATGTGGAATAATGGAGGCATCTTTTAAACGTTTTCTGTTGGTGTAACTGCAACTGTTCCCTGTTTGAAGGATGTTCTATAGGAATGTGTCTCTTGTCTCTACTCTCACGTTTCACACGTAGCTCAAATGTATGTTACCCCCAAATAAGGTAATGAGCTATTACATTGGTGGGGGTCCAGTGGAATGTGGTTTTTCTGGACCATATAACAAAGTGCTGAACAATAAACATTGGAGAAGGATTTGATAGCATTGGGTGTCTGTGTCATTTCTTTCTTCCCTCAGCTGAGCCGTATCGAGACGGGGATTGCAGATCAAGAAAATAAATTAAATACATTGGAGGACAAAATTATCTAACAGTGGTTATCTACAAATGAAGTGTAAGACATTTACAAGTGATGAATAGTTTACACTTTAGATTAGGGGATGCAGAAAGTGTTGTAAATGATTAATTCACGCGTTTACACATCTATAACAGGTGTTGAACACTGTATTGTGTACTGCAGTGTAAGTGCTGACTGGTGAGGGTATAGACCGCTGTCTTCTCTGAAACACATGGAGTCTTTAACCACTGTGCACCTGATGTGAGCAAAACATACAAAAAGTAACATATTTATTAAACATTTATGAAACGCATAGTCATGTATTGTAAATGATTATTTAATCATTAACTAACCACTTTTATACCATGGTCTGGGTGAATACTCGATTCTGATTGGCTGTAGGGTGTCCATTAAAAAGTGATAGAGGACACCTAGTAAAGGAGTTCTGGTGAAACTGACTGTTTACCATTCGAAATTAATAAATAAATGCCAGAAGCCAGCCACTACTGACACTGTGCCCTGTCCTGCTTCTTTACCTGGAGCGATAGCCATCCCTTGCATGACCTCTTGCTGCATGACGAGATCCTGAAAAACACAGAATATTCTTACATTTCACAAGACCTGACAAAATTAAAGTTTAAACACACATTTATAATCCAACGGTCAAACTCGCGAGGCAAAAATTTTCTTTGCGTTGTATGTGAGCGCGCCATTACTCGTGCGAACGCAAGTTTAAACACACATTTATAATCCAATGGTCAAACTCGCGTGAGGCAAAAATTTTCTTTGCGTTGTATGTGAGCGCGCCATTACTCGTGCGAACGCAAATTTAAACACATTTATAATCCAGTGGTCAAACTCGCGTGATCAATGCGAGGTGAAAATTTTCTTTGCGTTGTATGTAATTTCATGAACGATGAAAGTGACGAAGGGACGGTAACATCATCTGTAAACCCCGTATACGAACGCAAGCTAGTTAGCAAAGAGCTAGTCAGTCAGAAATCCATGCCATACTGCTAAAGATATACGTGCAGTTTAGTGTCCCAAATTGTTCAAATTGACATGTTCTCTCGTGTACAGCTAAAATAATATCGAAACTGAACATGAACCATGAGCAGCAAGCTAACGTAAAACAAAAAAATGTGTGCCGTGAATGCTAACATCCATTAATGACCATTCGCGGCTGTATTGTGAAGTTTAAGACAATATCGCCAAATACACTATATACATACACTATACACTAAAGTATACGAACACACGGACATTGAATTCATTAGGCTGACCGAACTTACCTTCAATTTAGACGAAGAAACGATGGGTTCACCAGCGATAACATCTGAAAAGCTGTGTCGTCAGGTAGCAATGTTTGAACACGGCTCTGATTCGCGCCAAATGCCTGTCGTGCTGCCTCGGCCAATCAGAGTGATGTTGACTGGTTTTTGACTCTTTGGTTGAAATCCAAAGACCTTGATGAAAGAACTTATATTGTACTATACTCTTTGCCTTGATAAAGAGCTGTCTTTGTCTGTCCTTGACTTTTTTGCTGCTGTTGGTTC
This sequence comes from Moxostoma hubbsi, assembly GCA_032164185.1. NCBI lineage: Eukaryota > Metazoa > Chordata > Actinopteri > Cypriniformes > Catostomidae > Moxostoma > Moxostoma hubbsi. Next base: position 5,055,808 of record JAVLUX010000221.1, read on the forward strand.
ATTTTAAGATAGGAATAAGGTGGATAGGCCTAATATAGGCTACCATGAAATTATTTTCTGAAGTATAATTTCCCACAAATTGCATTTATAAATAAATACATAGATAAATGCAAAAATACATGTATGCATAAATAAATAACTTGATTAGGCTACTTAAAATAAAAGAAAAACTGTTAAAGAAAAACAGGAAAGTGTAAAAAAAAAGAAGAAAAAAACATGAATAAATAAATAGTCATACAGATAATAAATCGTGTTTTTTTATAAATAATCTGTTTTCATATGTATTAATCATATTGATAGGCCCTATTTGTAAATAAAACAAATATTACATATTAATCATGTACATTTCCTGCAACTGTCATAGACGTCCAAATGACGTCCAAAAAAATTACCCAGTTAAAGGTCAAATGTTGAACGTCATAATGACGTCCAAGTTGGGTCATGGTTGGACGTCCAAATAGTGGACCTAGTTTGGATGTCGAATAGATGTCCAGAATTGGTCATGGACCGACGGACCCAATATAGACATGATCTGCACGTCTATCCGACGTCCAATGTTTAGTGGGACCTGACTGTTCCTGAATTCACAGTTTACAAAGTTTATCTCTCAGAGTCATTCAGCCTATATAGTCCGTAAATAAAACAACTCCACTGTGTGTTATTGCAGCATATGTTTAGTAAAGGTGAGAGCAAATGAGCAACGCGGATAAATACCTAAACCTGTTGACTCCGCCCACCCCCGCATCACCTCCAGCTGAGGCAAATTGTCCCGGAAGATGCCAGAGTACAGTTCACCGTCCAAACCAGGACAGCGGATTAAACGCAGAATTACGCGCGTTCACACATGTGTATTAGTCAAAGTTACGACAGAGTCCCATGTGAAGCAGCGGCCATTGGAGAGTCATGTGTGCTGTGTCTGTGAATCCCAACACGAGTGACTGAACCCGCCCCGTTTCCTCAAAGTCCCGTTAACTCTCTCCTCTCCATCATCATCACAACCGGTCACTTCTGCAATTCAAACGTGCAATATTTCTGTAAAAACAAACAAACGAAAAAACATTATTATATAATATATCCACTTTTAAGAGTTAGAAATCACATGTTTTTTTTAAAACAAATATTATTCAATAAAAAAAAATGTTTTGTTTAATAGCAATTTTAAAATACATATTTCCATGTATCCTCAGATATCGAATTTGCATGGCAATATAGGTGAAACACATATGAAATATATGTTTATACACGGGTTTCACTGATATAAAATGTCATACAAAATGTACAGTTTTAATTAGCGTTCGACTGATAATGGATTTTTTTTCATGGCCGATATCTAGAGAGCAGGATAGGATGATAGGCAGATACAACGCAGAGATGTCATAATTTAATATAGTAAATAACAAACATAATTTTGCTAAATAATAATAATAAAAAACTCTTATTTAGCACTATATTTACTCAATTTCACACAAAACTAAAGAATAATATTGTTTAATATTTATTATTAATATTTATTAATAACATGAATATTTAATATTTTAAATGGTAGATAGCAGTTTCTTCTGATTTCTGTTTAGTCATCAAATTTAATAATTTATTTGCATATGAAGAAATTGTTAATATATTAGGAAGAAAGAAATAACAGTACACACAGTAGTCCAGCAACCACTGATGGCATGTCCACATTAGTAATCACTCTTGCTTAAAAAATACAGAATCAAACCAATTGTACATACAGTGCATAGTGAATAAGACATTTACTTATTGCACACGTGAAGCACTTTTACCTTGAATTTGCACTCACATGCTCATGCAGATCCAGCGTGAGCAGCAATCTCCTGACCGTTTAAATGGCCTCCATTGCCTGCTTTGATTGTCATGGACTGACCATCATGGTTGAAAGTGGCCCAGGATTGAAAATGTCAAATTCAATGTGACTTTTGTTGTTCACACTGCCATCCAAAAATGGTTTGTCACATGTGAAGGGAAATTTTGGATTCAACTGTTAGGTGAATGTAGAAAATGTATGAGGTTAAATAATTTGAAACATGAAGTAAGTCCTGGTTCATTGTGTCTTAGCAGGTGTCTCTGAATGGACGGCTGGTTTCTGCCCCCGGACTATTCTGGGAATAAAATTAGCTTGCCAAATCAACCTACACAGATTGCTGTTTCTACACCTCACAGCCAGAGATGCACATGTAGACACACACACATACACAGACCTCAGCCAAGCAGTGACCCTCCCAAGAAAAACATTTTCGGTATCTTAGATAACATGTCGCTGCCAAATGGACAAATACATTATAAAGTATCATGAGCACCTGTCCTTTCACTGTCTGATGCACACTGCACACAAACTGGCCACCTGGAAATAAAATCATGTTGAAAAAGAATTCAAGGAAAATTTATCTCTAGTTTTGTTTTGAGTCACTGTATAATCAATTGACTGGATCTGGGTTTTTCAAACTTTGTGATGATTAGGATCCCCAAATATGATGAACCTTATGCAAGGAACCCCCGTCCTAAAATATAAAGGACTCTCCTGAACAGAAAGATATACAGTATGTCCCATGACCAAATCCGAATATATAATGTAATATCAACAGCCGCAAAAATTATTTACTCTAGTTTTGTTAATCAAGTATAATTTAACAAAAGTGGAAATCACTGAGGCTCAAGGTGTTAAAGGTACTTGCCAATATCCTTTGAGTAAGTCTGACTTGGTGACATAGAGAGACCCAACTTTGTCAGCGCAGTCCTCCATCCTGGGCAAAGGAAAGGAGTCTGGTTTGGTGGCATTGTTGACCTTACAGTAGTTGTACAAAACAAAAGGATGATGCATGTTTGGGAAATAACAGACAAGGTGAGCTCCATGGACTTTGACTATTCTTAACAAAACCATGTTGTAACAGATACTGAACATCTGCTTACATCACTTTTCGCTTTGAGGATTGACACAGTAGGGATACTGCTTGATTGGAAGGCACTCACTTATGTTTATATCATGGGTGAGCACAGTACTTTGGCTGAGAATGTCAGAAAAGAGAGTGGTGTGCATAATGACTAATTTAACAATGTCTGCAAGGTGATACTCAGTAAAATGTGCAAGATGAGACTCCAAGTTACTCAAAACAGAAGAGTTCTATAGATGCACACAGGATGTTTGGGCATCACTTACAACCAGACCATCCAGCAGAGGAGAGTAAACCAATAGCACAACAGCAGTGGAAACAACAGGAACAACTTAAGGGGTAAGAGAAGCTCCCCTTCTGTCACTCACTCGACGTTGTGTTAAATTTGCATGTACCGCCCCCAGACATACGGGTATAAAGGGAAGCAGGTGTGTGTCTGTCAGTCAGATTTTTTCTTCAGAGCCGAGCGGTTGTGCAGCTGCAAGCTGAGTACACCACTGTTCCACTCACCTATACTGGCAAGAAGCACTGCTGTTGGATCCTATGGCGCATTTCAAGCTGGCATTCTCTCTCTCTGCATGCTGTGCAGTCCAGGCTCGGTTTCACCGGGTAAATCCCCACAAACCACCCGCCCGAGCTCGAGATGAGTGCGGCTCACCTCGCGGCCAGCCGGCATTCTCCCTTGAGCCCCTGGAATTGGATGATGACATTGCTGCTGCATCAGAGAGTGTCCAGGCATCTGATGCAGAGGACTCGACTGGGCTGCCGCCTTCGGGCCAGCCCGCCCAGTCTGAGGCTGACGCGCAGATGGCCGATATGCTTGCCCGGGCTGCCGTGTGCGTGGGCTTGGATTTGGATTTTGGATGCGGTCATGGAGGGCACCTTTTACTGCCTGGAACTGACCCCTCCGCTCGTCCGCTCTCGCAACCCTGGATGGCGGGTCGGCCCACAGGTACACAGAGGTCCCCCAGTTGGACAGGGCGGTTGCGATCCACCTGTGTCCCGAGAATGCCACCACCTGGCGGGACCACCCAGTACTCCCCTCCAGAACCTGTAGGACGTCATCACTGACCTCGAAAGCCTACAGAGCCACTGGACAGGCCGCCTCCGCCCCACATGCCATGGCTCTCCTGCAGGTCCACCAAGCCAAGGCACTCAAAGATCTGCACCTGGGTAGTCCCGACCCCAATGTGCTGCAGGAACTGCACTCTGCCACCGACCTCGCTTTCAGAGCCACGAAGGTCACAGTGCAGGCACTCGGTCATGTGCTGCATGGTCGAGATGCGTGACGTTGAAAAGCAAGCTTTCTCAATGCCCCTGGCTCCCAGCTTGGCCTCTTCCACGACACCGTCGACGACTTCACCCAGCAGTTTTCGGTGGTGAAAAGGCAGACGGAGGCGATCACCCACATCATGCCGCAGTGTCGCCAAACTAGAGCACCCCGTGCCCCGCATGCCTGCCGAGAGCATTTACCCTGCAGTTAAACAACAGCCAGCTCCGCCTCAACCCAGGCCCAGCTCTCATCCCCAGCATCGAGCACCTCGCAGACGGTGCATGCCCTCCATCTCCAGGACCCCTTCCAGGACCAGGAAAGCTCCTAAGCGCTCCTGAGACAGGTGACCTAGGCAGTCTGACGTTCCCTCTGGAGCTGGTACCAAGACCACTCCATCTCCCGGTGGAAGGCCGGGAGGAGAATCCTTGTTTGCATTATTTTCATTTGCCGCATCGCCTTCGGGCTGCAGTACCCACATTCTCAATAAAAGAGCAATTTCCTCACTCCCTGGGTCATCCAGCCAGTGTGTGCCATTCTCACGGCACCCCAGCTCTAAAACTCTACAGTCCCGGCTCCCCGGACGCAGTCTCCTCGCCTCTGGACCAGTGACTGCTCAGCCCCGGATGGCCAATGCTGACGAGTTCCGAAGGCGCCTTTCCAGGGACCTCTTCCTCAGTCTCAAACCCGACCCCTACTGGGTGTGCAGAGCAAGGTAATTGCTTTGAGTCTTTCCTCAGCACCCAAGCCTCGGGACGCTCTTCTGCCTCCCGACGTGCTATTACCTGCTCCCTCTGCCACAAAGCCCTGCCAGGTATGTCAAAAGCGATCGTCCCTCTAGTGCCCCTCACGTGGAGTGTGGACGTGTCGCTGTCCAACCCGTCGCGCTGGTTGGCCAGGACCATCTGACTCGGCTACGCGATTCAATTCACCCAGCTCCGCCTCGTTTCAGCGGTATTCACTCCACCTCTGTACGCGGCGAAAAAGCCAGCGCTTTACGGGCAGAGATCACAACTTTGCTTCTCAAGGACGCGATAGAGCTCGTTCATCCAGCCTGAGAGTTCCTCCTACTTCATCGTACCCAAAATAGGTGGCGGGTTGCGACCAATCTTGGACTTTCAAGTTCTCAACCGGGCCTTACACAAACTTCCGTTCCAAATTCTCATGCAGAAACAGATTCTAACCTGCTTTCGAAAGATTCACGGCGGTAGACCGGAAGGACGCATACTTCCACGTCTCCATCTTGCCTCAACACCGACCCTTCCTATGGTTCGCGTTCGATGGCCAGGCGTATCAGTACAAGGTCCTCACCTTCGGCCTGTCCCTGTCCCCTCGTGTCTTAAACAAGGTCACAGAGGCAGCCCTTGCCCCACTACGGGTAGTGGGCATCCGCATACTCAATTACTGTACCTCGACATCTGGCTCATCCTGGCTCACTCTCGAGAGTTAATATGCGCTCACAGGGATCAGGTCAACTGGGAAAAGAGCAAGCTCGCCCCGGTTCAGAGCATCTCTTTTCTCGGCATGGACTTAGACTCAGTCTCAATGACAGCGCCTCACCAACGAGTGCAGTCATTACACTCTAAAACAATTCCAGAGGCTCCTAAGGCATATGGCATCCACAGCCGTGATCGCACCGCTCGGGTTGATGCATATGAGACCGCTTCAGCACTGGCTTCAGACTCGAGTCCCGAGATGGGCATGGCGCTGTGGCACATACCGTTTGATAATCACCCTCTCCTGCCATCAGACTTTCAACCCTTCGACAGACCTCTGTTTTCAACCCCCTACAGCAGGTGTCCAGACGTGTTGTGGTCACCACATGCACCTCTCAACAGGGTTGGGGCACCATGTGCAATGGGCACGCTGCCACTGGCTCCTGGACAGGGCCATGGCTGCATTGGCACATCAACTGGCTAGAGTTGCTGGCTGTATTCCTTCCCCTGCGGAGGTTTCTCCCGCTAATTCAGGGAGAGCATGTCTTGATCCATTCAGACAGCACCGCGATGGTAGTGTACATAAATCGCCAAGGCTGCGTGCGCTCTCATCATATGTCACAACTCTCCCGCCATCTCCTCCTTTGGAGTCAGCAGCGACTCAGGTTGCTGCGCACCACTCATATTCCTGGCAACTGCAACACGATGATGGACGCGCTGTTGCGACAGGTTTCGCCCAGCAGAGAGTGGAGACTCCACCCCCAGGTGGTCCAGCTGATATGGGGCCGATTCGGCATGGCACAGGTCTCTTTGCCTCCCAGGACAACACTCACTGCCCGCTCTGGTACTCCCTGACAGAAGCCCCTCTCGGGACAGACGCGTTGGCACACAGCTGGCCCCAGTTGCTGCGCAAGCACGCATTTCCCCCAGTGAGCCTTATGGCACTGGTGCTGTGCAAGATCAGGGAGAATGAGGAACAGGACACCTTGGTGGCTCCTTATTTACCCACCCGGACCTGGTTCTTGGATCTCACGCTCCTCGTGACAGCACCTTGAGAAAGCCTGCCTTTTGCGTTGATTAGTTAAACACCTTGGAATTCGCAACAGCAGATTCAAGAGTTTGTTTTCTCTTCTCACAAAAAATTACATGAAACTATAAGTTTATATAAAACATATGTATAAAAATAAGGGAGAAAAAGGTAAAGAATAATAAATAAAATATAGCAAAAACACAACAATCACTTGAAATAAACAAATTATCAAAACCAAAATAAGGTCTAGATAAAATGAGCATGTGGATATGTATGAGTGTGAATGAGTGCGTGTACAGGATGTGCGCGTGTGTAACAAACATCTGACCATTAATGGCAGGGAGAAACACTCTAGGAGAGTCTTGGGTTTGAAGTTGAGGCTAGCGGATTTCAAACTCAATGAGAATAGATGCATACAGACATTACACTCGCCTTTGTGTCTCAAGCGTGTTGCAGCTGGTGGTTGAAAGTGCGGTGCACAAACCTCTGGTCACTCCGACAATCGTTCCAGCTTGGGCATAGCGTGAGATCGGCGTGTGTGTAAGCGTCTGAGATTCTGTTTCCCGCAACATTGAGTTCCCCTCTCAATGTACCTGCCCCTTCTCTCTTTTTCCCCCATTTTGTATAATTTCCCTCCATTTCCATCTAATTGATTCAACGGGTGTTCAATTCAGTTGTTTTGTTTTGAAGGGCCGGTATTAAATTTCTCCGTACCGCCACATACCCTGGAGAAAACAACCTAGGGTTGTTAGAGGTAAGTGTGTGATTGTGATTGTGTGTGTGTGTGTTTTGTTTGTTTTTTTAAAACCCAAGAAATCTTCATCTTCAGATGTCTCTTGGAATATTTCCATTAGTTTTTTCCTCTCCTGGGATTCCATTCAGATTGCATATGTGTGCTGTTTGGATATCCTCCCCCATGGATTCCAGCACTATCTGATAATTCAGTGGACACGACTGCTTCAACACACGGTAAGAACATTAAAATTTTCTTGTAGTTTTTAACTAAAATGGTGTTGCGCACTGGATAGTTGGAAATTCCTTAACCATACACGACCCTTCTCTTCCTTGTCGTTTTCTATTATAACTCTTGTGTAACTCGGTAATGGACATGGAGATATAGTTAACCTCCACGACTTCGTATTGTTCTTTTAAGTTATTGTGGTTCTCTGATAGTGCTTTAAATAGGATCTTTGTGTTGTTCCTTCCAAATGGCCACAGCAGAGACCGGAAGTTCAGCATCCACCTTTTGACTGGAGTGCACTCTGTAACCAGGTATGTGGGGAATTCTAGAAAGAGCATCAGGTGTTACATTTAGTTTACCTTTAAAGTATTCGATGATTCAGTCACACCTTTGTAATTGTAGGGCCCATCGAATGAAAGGCTTGTGGCTTTGGTGGAGCTCATTACCCACTGTAATGTAGAATGGTCAGTGACCACTGTGAACATCTTGTGCTGCGGGTAATGCTTCCACTTTTCTAGTGCTTATCTGCAAGACACTCATTTTCTGTAGCAGAGTAATGATTCCACTTTATTTAGGCTTTGATTTGCATAAGCAATAACTTCCTCCATTCTCTGGTATTTATGCTGTGTTAATATGGCACCCAGACTGGTGTTGCTAGCGTCCGTATACATGTTGAATGGAAGGTGGAGATTGGGATGGCCAAGGATGGGAGGTGATGTGAGACATGACCTTAACTGCTCTAAAGCTTGTTGGCATTGTTGTGACCAGTGAAGTGTACATCCCTTTTACTTCAGAGCATTAATGGGTTCAGCGATCCTGAAGAAGTTTGGTACAAACCAGTGGCACCACACTGCCAGTCCGAGGAAATGCTGGACCTCTTTGATGTTGGTTGGCACAGGGTATGAATGAATGGCCACAATTTTACTTGGGTAAGCAGTAATGCCATTGATGTTAATGACATGTCCTAAAAAGGAAATTTCCTTAAGGCAAAACTTTATTTTTTTCAGTTTAATTGTCAAACCTGCTTTCTGGACGCCTGGACTAACCCTTCCTCATAACTCTCCCAGAACTGTCTCCATCAGACTTCTGAATGTTGCTGGAGTGTTCTTTAAACCAAAGGGCATGATGTTGAAGTGATATAGCCCTGATGAGTGATGAATGTGGTCTTTGGTTTGCTCTCTGGGTCCATGGTCACCTGCCAGTAGCCACTGTTAAGGTCTATGGTGGAAAATATGGCTACCCCAGAGAGTGATTTGAGGATATCCATGATGTTCAGGAGGGGGTAAGTGTCACTCTCTGTAATGGCATTAACTTATGGTAGTCTGCACAAAATCTAAGGCTCTTTGGGATAGGTTAAGCCCAACCAGAGTGAGATGGTTCCTCAATTCCCACATTCAGCATCTCCTCAAGCTGCTCTCTCACCACAGCTTGATTGGCAGGGGTCATGCAATAAGGGCATTGCTTGATGGTTAGTGGGCGGTGTAAAGTACTGTTGCAGGATACACACATGTGTTGGTTTCCATGATTTGTCGCAGTCTAAATTTTTCATCAGAAGGTAAGTGTGCTCCATTCACAGCAATATCAATTAAAGTATTTTCATCCATGTCTGAGGTTGATGACATGAACGTGGAGACTTTGGTTAGGACTCTTTTTCATATTGATCACAGGTCCACTTGCATTTCCTGAATGGAAAGGATGTTCTTGATAGGGAGCAGACTTGAATGAATATCTCCTGTCAATCAAATTGATTTGCAGGCCACTGAAGAAAATGAAATCCAATCCCAAGACTACAGCATAGGCAAGGGATTTGGAGGAAAGGACAGCAGCAGATAATGTGAAAACTTTGTTGTGCATGTTTATTTGTATATATAGCCATCCTAATGGGACTTCAGCACTGCCATTAGCTAGATACAGTGGACCAAGGGACCAGGGATGATGATTATCTTGTGGTGTGAGCTTTTTACACAGACTCTCATGGATCAGGGTGTAGCTTGCACCTGTATTCTCAATGACTATCCCAGACCAAGCACCAATACTAGTTAGAACTATTAACTATTGAGGAATGACAGCAAGAGTAATAGAGGCTGTAGTGGATGAGTGTTTCTTGGAGGTTAATGTCTTGTTTGTGTTTGTAGTGGTTTCAGATTTGTTGGTTGGCTGACAGCCAGGCATAGGGGGTGGGAAAGGCTTCTTGCTGTTAGCAGGATGATGCTGACTTGCGGACATGGAGAGGCATAGTATGGGCAGTTGCCAGATGGGTGGTGTCCCTTACATCTACAACACAGAACTGGAGGCTTATCAGTGGGTCTGTTAGTACTGGGTCTTTGAGGCATTGCTGGAAAAGGTTTGAGGCTCATACGACTTTCATTTTGTAATTGCTGCACGTGGTCTTTCTCCAGCTGATGTCCCAATTTCACAAGTTCTTCAACTGTGCTCACACGACTGCGTAGCAGGCTGGCAAGGTAGGGCTTGATATTTTAATGAATAATTTTGACCATTTTGCTTTCTGTTAACGTGGGCTTCCATCTTTTGCAGAGGGCTCTGTACATGAAGGTGAAATCTCTGATGGTTTCCCTCTCTCCCTGGGTTGTCGTACATACTTGGTCAGCTAGTTAGTCTTCGTAGTCCTCGGAAAGAGAAAACAAACTCATTCCATGTTGTTATGGTGGATCTGGCAACTTCCCACCAGTCCCGTGCCATGCCAAGCAGTACAGTGCGGAAAGTTGCCAAAACATCAGCCTCTTTCAGGGGGTGCAATGCAAAAAAATCCTGACATAGGCTCAAGTACAGCAAAGGATCAGCATCATCTGATAGCCTTCCAAATGTTGGAAATGTTAACTTTAAGTAATCACTTTTACCAACAGAATTAGGGTGGAGCACTGAAGCATTTACTGGTGGTGGGTTTGTGGTAAGTGTGGTGATGTGTGGTAGTACACTTTTCCTTTGAAGATCTGCCATTTCCTTTTCTTGAACTTTAAATTTGTCCTCCATTTCCATTCAAAGCTCTTTCAAGGGTGTGCACATATTGCCAATTTGGGTGAAGGCACTGATTACTCTGTAGAGAGCTGCTCATGATCCTTTTGAAGGTTTCTTTGTGTAGCTTTGATGTCCACCTGAAGTTCTAGCTGGAGCTGTTCCACCATGAAGCATACTTCAAAGACCAATGTAGTAAAGTCAAGTTATTTATATTAGTTTATTTGTGTAGCGCCTTTTATAACACACATAGTTTCAAAGCAGCTTTACAGAAGATCATGCATTAACAGAAGATAAAACTGTAATATCTATAATGTCATTGTGTAGTTTGTGATATATTTGTGAATTGTTTTTAAAAAATAAGTAATTAAATAAGAATTTATTATAGTGAACAAGCCGAAGGCGATGGCCAATTCAAGGTAGATTCAACTTTTTCAAGAGTTCATCTGTAATCATCACTTTCATGGCTTTGATAAGTTGATCTGCCTCAGACTCATGCTTTAACATGGCTGCAGTTAACATGGTAAAAACTTGCCATTGGTTGTCCCTCATTTTGGCTGCCATGTTAGCAAGTTGCCGCTCATGGTACGAAGTTGTTATTTTTAGCCCTTGGAATAAGTTCACTCACAACTTTCTCCTGTTATTTCATGAAGTCAAACAAGTTGTCCCAATGTCCTTGTACTTGAGCAGTAATTTGTTGAATTTCCCTACCAGGAGTTGGGAGGAAAACAGGCAGTTCATGCTGAGCCCCTAAAGATGGAGGTGAAGTTTCAGAGGAGGTGCATAGTTGCATCGGGTCTGATTCCTATTTCCTAGTGAGGGCTTTAACTGGAGCACTGCCAGCTTTTGCAATGGAGGCAAAACGCACATGGGTTCCCTGTTGGGTGTTGCTGGACTGAGTGGGAGTGGAGTGGAAGGTGTGGGCACAAGGTAGAGGTCCTGAATACTGCTGTGGTCTTGGTACAGGGGGGCATACAGGAGATGATATCTCTGGAGGCTCAATTTCCACAAAAGTGGATTGGGGGGAGGGTATTAGGCCATGTTTACTGTTGCATTTGTATATATCAATTTAATATGTGAAATGTTGTGTAAACAGGGACAGATTACCGACTGGTTCAATGGGTCCAGTGCCCATGGGCCCTTCACTGCCTGGGGGTGCCCTGGGCTTTAAGGCTGCGTGATCTAGTTTGGTCATACCCCCTGCTTGAAAACCCTTTTGGTGATGAACAACGACCCCCCACCCCCCCAACAACTTTTGGGTGGAGGGGGCCTTTGGAGATAATTGGCCCCAGGGCCTTTGCAAGTCATAATCCGTCCCTGTGTGTAAAGCATCAGTTAATGAGTAAATTTCAATGTGTGTCAGTATGTGGGGCCACCAGGGGATATAAGTGAAGTATAAAAAAATTATAAAAACTTTTATAAAACCTAATATAAAACCTTTCACACCTTTCACAACCTTTCACAACCAGTAAAAAGTTTTTTATAAAATTTTAAAAATTTTAAAATTTTTGCTGAGCAAAATGGATCGTGAATGATATTACACCAAATCTAGATCCTATGCAGTTTGGCAGTCGATAAAACACACACACGGTACAACACACAATCTAGTTAGTTTAATGGATTTTGTGTATAAGGACAACAATGTGTCGGGGTTCAGTGTGCACATTAATCGCAACTTATTTTGCCAAGGTGTTTGATGCTGTAGACCATATGGTAGCAGTACAGTGCCTTCTTGATCTTATTCCATTGATTTGTAGTTTTATGAACAACCGTTGTCAGAAATTGCGTTACCAGGGATATTTTTCTGATTGTGAGTATCCCTCGTGTGGAGTCACACAGGATACTATATTAGGGACCATAATCTTCCTAGCACTGATTAATGCAAACGCAAGGAAATGCAAGGTTTTACACGTCACTAGTATAAGACAGGTACCGGCTTGGCCATTACTCGTTGTTGAACAGAAAGTCTTGGAAGTCTATGACATTGTTAAAGTTCTGGAGGTCACAATCCAGAGTAATTTGAGATGGTATAGTCAAAAAGCTTTTTGTTTTCCATAGGTTAAAGAAATGTGGTGTCCGGGACAATGAACTGGCTACCATATATACAGGATATTTGCACCCTGTGCTGGAGTATGCAGTTCCTGTTTGGCACAGTTCTTTGACTGCAGATCAAGTTAAAAGGCTTTAAAGTGTGTAGAAACAAATCTGTAAAATTATACTTGGTCAAAGGTATTTAGGGTAGAGAGACGAATTCAACTGTGTCTTGACTTTGCCAGAAAGCTATTCAAGTCTAGTTTCAGAGACTGGCTACCTCCCCTCAGGGAGGAGCTAACAGGTCGCCAGACAAGGAACTCATTTACCTGAAAATTCCAAGATGTCGAACTGAGTGTTATCGGAGATCATTCCCTATATGTGCAGACTTCTAAATGATTGTGGATTTTAGAAACTAACTTTGTAAAATGGGGTGTTTGATGTAAGATTAGTAATTTGTATATCTTAATACTATATGTTTTTAAATTTAGTTTAGTTAAATTTAGTAAAATTAATTGTGGTTTAATTAGTAATGACGTTTTATTGTATCAGCAAAATAATTCTGTTTTCTGCATTGACGAACATCTTGAAGAACCTGTGATAATGCTGAAAATTCAATAAATAAATAAATAATAATAAAAACAAATGTCATGATACCTGGAAGCTAACAACTCCCAATTATCACAATTTATACACTTTAAAACCATTATTTCTAACAAAAAAATAACACAATTACAAGGATTCTTTGTTTTTCAGTTTCATACCATTCAAAGCACAAAAGGTATCAACATTCAGTCTGTTAATTTCATAGTCTTTAAGGTTTCAATTATTCCCCACAGAATATGTCAGGGAGCAATCACAGCAAATATTTCAAACATTCAAGTATTCAAGTATTAAAACATTCGGTTCAAGTCCCTGTTTGGGTGCCACTTCAAGTGTGGCAGAGTGAAAATGTGCCCTGTCAGTTTAAGGATCAACCACCAATCCCTAACCTGAGACTATAAAATGGTCACCCATTAAAGTGTGACAGGTGTGACGGGACAAAGTTGTGTGTAGAGTTGGTGAAAGGAGAGAATTTGCCATTGTGTGCTTGTCCTGTGAGAAATTAAATGGAATGGCAATAGAGGTATGAAATCTAAAAGGGACTCTATGAAGAGGAGGAGGGTGTGGCTGGGCCATGACGATGCACGGCCGGCATTGAATCAGCTGATCAGCGGGAGATGGAGCGAATATGGAACCTGCCGACCGCTGAATTGCTCTGTGATGGAGTTGATCTGGAGCTAACATTGGAAGCTAAGGAGCTATTCTGACCAGCCCGGATCCCTTAAGGTTTATCTTACTCTCTGCGTTCTTGAAGCTTGTGCCTCACAATCATTCAAGGTACATGCAAATGCACTCCTGACCAGCGCACACTATTTCTCTGATCCCAGAGCATTCGAACATTCTCCCATGCACCCATACAAACATATACCCTATACACACATCCACATACACGAAGATGGGTTTATCACTTGTTTAATTTAATTGATTGTTTGTTTTATTTACATTCACTTATTTGATCTTTATTTTCATTATTGCTTAAAATAAATATTGTATAGTCTTTGTCACTGTCACTTGTTTTATCTCTGTTTTTTTGCACCATGCCAGCTGTGACTGGTAGCTTTAAAAGAGCTATCAGAGGTTGCATTTATTCTTTTTGACAAGGGTTAATCTTGTTTGGTGACCAAATTTATTTATAAAGGAAAAAAGGGTGTTTAAATTTATTTTGGGGGCCACCACCGTTACAAGATAATGAGATAATGTCATGATGATCATTGCTTTTGTCTTAACGAATGCAGTATGCTGGCAGCAATAATCTGCCCACTGTCTATGTGCATCTTTTTGATTACTCTCAGTTTAAGAGCATACCGTGCAAAATTGAAAGTGAGCGGGGCTGCACCCGCATTCATTCACAGCTCTCTAACACACAATGGACACTAAACAATCAAGCCATCTGTCTAAACTGAATTATACATGCAGACACTCAAAGGATTGACAATCAGATTTCTGAGCAGCAACCAATTGCACTTTGCTCCAATTTTCAAATACATTTCTAATATTCTGTGCAATCCAGCAGGTTCAGAGGTAGCTACTTTAAGTTGGACAGACAGTTGATGTTCCACAGATTCAGATGGGCAATTCATGAACGAGTCAGAAAGATTGAGAACATTTTTAAATTTCCGAGCCTGCACAGCCTAACCACACAAGAAGGAAATGCAGATGGAAAACATTTTGTGACATTTGACTGGTCAGAGGTGTCAGGCTTATTCACAACAATTGGATGAGGAAAGACTCTACAACATCCCAAGTCATTCCTTAAGATATACCTTCCACTGGAGTCTCTCCTCGCACTCCCAGCGTAACCGGACCTGTAACCAGATCAGATGTCAATAACAATGTAATGGCACTTTTACACAACCTAGTTTGATACCATGGATCAACATGTCAGTTCCAGAATAGGTTTCATCAGCAAATGGTAAGACACTCTCAAGGATAAATTACTGAGCTGCTACTGTATCCCTTAGTATTGAGATGGACTTAGCAAAAGACCAAGACACAAAAAACATTCAAGAGAATCGGCTCATATATCGAAACCTCAGACTACAGACATTGACAGACTGAGCAATAGCCACACTTTTGGATTTTGCCGAGGCTGTTTTCTGTTTCCCAACTTTATAGTTTGATATTAAATGGCCTGAATCAAGGCTGTAATAGCAGACATGATCTTCAAATGAAACAATATCATATCAAGTTCTGCGTCACTAACGTAGTTTCCCTCCACTTTTTGCTGAATTTTTCTTTCAATAAAGTGAAAATGCGTAAAAAATGTTTGCGAAATTTGCCGTCTTCTGCCTGTTTGCATTCAAGTGGCCTTTTATAGATAAAAAATGGTGTGCGTAATGACGTCATGCTTAAACACTTTGTCGCTTAAGTTTTTGTTTGTCGCAAAAGAAATCTGCTTGCACCATTTCCATACAGAAATGTGTGCACATAGCTAATTGTGTACCTTTCAACTCCCAGAAATCCCAATTTTTTTTCCTCCAAAATTTTGTTCAAATGGGGAGTGTATTGAATCAATTAATTGAAATTAGCCAGCTTACTGTCATTTTAATTTAACAATCAGAAGATGAGAAACTGCAATCAAAAGTGAACAGTCGCCCTTCTGTAAGGACTGTAATATTGGTCCTGATGTTACACCTATCCAAGGTTGCTACCAGCTCTGACCCGAAAGTGAATCGCCATGGTCCAGTTCAAGGGCAAACTGCATAAAGTAGTGTGGGAAACTTTTAGTCTTAGTATAAGGACAGATCGATAGATGTGTATATGCTGAATGCACAACTGTTAAAGAAATATTTATGATGTGTAATGTCAGGGTTTCATATATGATACATTCCTGATATTCAATAGGCGATTTGAACAATCGGCTAATCTAAAGCATTGCCATCACAATTGCATTATGTCCCGCATATTTGTCCAGCAATTTTTAATGACCAACTGAACTTGATTGTCATCTAAAATTAATTTTAGCATCATAATGCAATTTACGTATTCTGAAGATGCTCAAAAAATGTGATCCATGAAATAGAGGGTTAGATTTAAAATATTTAAGTTTTAAAATGTTCAAAAGTTGCGGGAGATGATCAGGGCTTTTTTATAGGTCTTGAAGGGATGTTGCAAGCTGCTGGCACCCCTCATGATATAATATTGGGTGGAGACTTTAATCTTTTGATGTACCCAGTCCTTGATCATAGTGAAGCAAAAGTGTGTAAGCCACCTAGAGAAACAATGACACTTCACAGGATGTGTAAAAATCTTGTTCTTACAGATATTTCGAGACTTTTGAACCCATCTAGTAGTGATTATACATTTTCTTCATCAGTCCATAAGATTTATTCTAGAATATTGCAAAGCCATTCTATCAAACTAACTGGAGAAGTTAATTCACACCCTGTTATTTCACATTTGCACGTGATTTGGACAAGAGTGTCCATTTAATTTGGACATTTATTTAAATGTTGCCTCAAGCATATGCCTGAACCCCAAATTAGATATCAACAAGTCCCCTTTCTGTTGGTCAGAGTGGATTGTGAGGGGGTTATTACACTCGGCGACCTGTATGAGAGTGAAGTGTTTGAATTTGAGTCATCATTTTGGGATTCCCAGATCTCGGTTTTATAGGTATGTACAGCTGCACCACAAGGTCTGTACTGTTTTTGGGAGTATCACACCCATAAGGCAGCAGGTGCTTCGGGAGAGGTGATTGCTGCTTTTGGAAAAGGTCATGAGGCATCAGTGTATTACTCCTTGCTAACTCAGAGTCTGGGGGATGGAGCTCTAACTTCTACCAAGAGATTATGGGAGGAAGGAGTGTGGACTAGGATTCTAAAAAATTGTCAAGTCTGCATCTAGAGATGCAAGGGTCCGCCTTATGCAATTTAAGATTTTACATAGATTTTATTGGACCCCCTCTAGATTTTATAGGCTTGGTCTTAAAGACACACCCACCTGCTGGCGAAGCCAATCTGAAGTTGGAAACACAACCCAAGATTTTTGGTTAAAGGTTCAGAATTATTTGTGTGACGTTTTGAGCATTCAAATATTACTTTGTCCCTGACTCTGTATTTTTGGTGATGGGGCAGTCATACATTTTGGGGATAATCACATTAAAAATTGGGTTCTGACCAGTCTTATAATCAGCAGGCAAATAATTTTAAGGGTTTGGAAGTCGAATGGAACGCCCTCTTTTTTGGAGTGGTGTGTGGAAATGGGGAGGGTTGCTGTATTTGACAAAGTTGTAAGTAGAAGGCCGGAAAAGACATTTGATATGGTAGATTGGGATAAACTTTTTAAGATTTTGGAAATATACTGGTTTGGGAATACTTTTATTGGATGTATTAAGTTACTTTATAGACACCCATTAGTGGCGGTACACACAAATGGAATCATTTCAGAATATTTTGCTCAGGATAGGGGCACCCGCCATGGTTGCCCTCTTTCCCCATTATTGTTCTGTCTTGGAACCATTAGCAGCTGCGATATGAAGGGAAGATGATTTTCCAGGGGTAATGGCGGGAGGTGTGGTGCATAATCTTTTGCTTTACGCAGAAGATATTTTATTATTCATCTCTGACCCCATTGGATCTATGCCTTGCCTCCATAGAATTATTAATTCCTTTTCTAATTTCTCAAGAAACTGAGTCAATTGTTCTATATCCAAAGCTTTGGCTCTGACAGCATACTGCACAGTAACAGCTTTCCAGCTGGGTGCCTTCCAGTGGCCCAATCAGGGCATTAAATATTTGTGCATTTTATTCCCAGCAAATTTGTCTGATTTTGTTAGTTAATTTTGACCCCTTAATAAAAAGGTTTTTGAGCGATGTGGGCAGGTGAATGGATAAATGTACGTTACATTTATATTACGCTTTTCTGACACACCGCTCTGTACACATTGAACAGGGGACTCTATTCAATCACCACCATTGTGCAGCATCCACCTGGATGATGCAACGGCTGCCATAGTGCACCAGTATCCTCACCACACACCAGTTATTGGTGGAGAGGAGAGAGAAGAGTTATAGAGCCAATTAGTGGATGGGGATTATTAGGAAGCCATGATTGGGAAGGGCCAATGGGGGGAATTTAGCCAGGACACTGGGGTTACATCCCTACTCTTTATGAGAAGTGCTCTAGGATTTTTAATGACCACAGAGTGTCAGGACCTTTGTTTAACATCTCATCCAAAGGACACTGCCTTTTTACAGTATAGTGTCACCATCACTATACTGGGGCATTACGACCCACACAGAGCACAGGGTGAGCACCCCCTGCAGGCCTCCCTAATACCTCTTCAAGCAGCAACCTTAGTTTTCCCCAGGAAGTCTTCCATCCAGGTACTGACCAGGCTCAACCCTGCTTAGCTTCAGTGGCAACCGGTTATGAGCTACATGGTGATATGGCTGCTGGGCTTCATTACATTTATCTATGATTGGGAATGTTACAGTTATTAAAATGAATTGTATTCCAAAATGTAACTACCTGTTACAATCTCTCCCTGTAGATGTACACCTCTCTTATTTCAAGCAATTTGATCTTATATTGAAGTCCTTCATTTGGAATAGTAAGAAATTTTAATAGGTTACCTAGCCCAATTGTCAAAGGTGGGCTAGGCCTACCCAAGATTTTTTTTTTATTGTTATGCATTCAGTCTCAGACATTTGGCTTATTGGTCGCTTCCACCTGAGAGAGCCCCTACCTGGTTTTGTATTGAACAGGATCATCTTGCCCCTGTTTTGCCATTGTAAATCCTTTCTATCAAACTAATCAGAGAAGTTAAGTTACACCCCATTATCTCTCATTTGCACGTGGTATGGATCGCCCTAATTTCAAGAGTGGTACACAGAGATGGGCAGTGTAGCAGCATTCGAAGGAATGTCATATAGAAGACTAGGGAACTCTGATTTGTTTATTAGGAAGTGTGGCATCTATTTGGCCTTTTTGGGAGGCTCTCGTGGAAGGGCAGAGGAGAGAGACGTGCAGTATTAAATGTGTGTTATTGTTATTTTTTTGTATACTCTAACTTTGACCACAGGGATATTTCTTGAGGTTCAGGGTGGTTTTGGGGATTGGGAGGGGGAAAGGGAATAATGGGGGTTAAAAGTTGATTCTGTGTATATATGTTTTGATTTTCTGTTTCATTATGTTAATCAATAAAAAAGTGTTAATCGGAAGAAAACTGTTAAAGTTCCATATTGACACATTTCATGTGACGTCACTGTATGACTTTACTCCCATGTTTGTGACAAAAATTCCATATGCTGTACCTTCAGTGTGCTGCGCTGTGGGATTTGGCAAAAGCCAGATACATTTTTGTTTCTATTTATACATTTTGAAAAAGAGATACTACTTTTAAATGACCAGAGCCAATGTCTTTTTTTTTCTTTCAATTAAGTTTTATCTTTTAAAGTACTGTAAAGATTTTTTTAAGCCGTTGTATTAGCCACGCCCCCTCATTGCAAAAACCCTGCCCTACAAAGATAATTTTGAGATAAAAGCAAGTAAAAGAGCTTGTAAAGAAGTTCGCCCTCACGGGCAAGGAAGAGGCGAGAAACCGGCTTAACAAATAAAGGTTTAATGTCAAACTCAAAAGACAAACACATAGGATGACGGACATGTCCGTAAGGATCTCTCTTTCTCTCTCTCTCTCGCACCACCCTCCACGATCGGCCCTTATCCCTCTCGGTGGCTTGATTAGCCTAATACGGGGCCGGGTGTGTTGAGTCACGACCCGGCCCCGCCCTCCACTGTGCCACAGAGCTGCCTTGTTTTTTCCTGTGGCTGTCAAATTCAACTGTGGCACAATAGCACCCTCAACTGACAAACAATATGAATCATAGCGTCAATGATCCGCTTCAACTACAACACTATGAGAATGAGCAAAATGATCGACAGGTGAAAAGCATCAGTACAAAAAGCACTATAATGTGAATATAATAGTATATATTTAATGCGTACATATGTACTAATATTAGTTCATTAACAACACGTCATAAGATTATGAAGCACAAACATTATTCACACCACCAGACTACAATGTAAACATATTAGTCTTATGAACAATACACAGAAAGCACCCGAGGCATATTAATTTATGGGTTAAAAGGAGCTCTTACATTCATACAAACAGGATCATCTCAGACGTTTTGATGAATCGTGGATAAAATATATTTAAATGTCTGTGAAAGTCAAATTTGGCAATATTTGTCTTCAGACCTGTATACACTTTTCCTGGGACAAGATTGCATATATCCGTTCTCATACATTGGGGAATCCCTGAGATTTATATAAGAGGGGAAATCCCTCTACTGCAGCGCAGTTTAGCTTCTGGTCGCAACAACTCTGGAATATCTGGAAATAAAGCAAAGCAGTGGAGAATAATATAGCGAAGTCTTCCTCAGATACCATGTTTGTTATTTACACAAGTGTCGCAGGGAAATTACATTGCTGTGGAGAAAGCTACTTACTAACCCTGAGCCAAATGTATACAGGAGTAAAAAGAAGGCAGATGAAACAGCGCATGTACATGCATATGACGCTTTTGAGTCTTAAGCAGTTTTCTCGGAATAAACTGCTTTATAGTGTCCATGTAAACAAGCTCATTGTTTTCACAATCAAATGAAATTTGCAATTTACCGCAAATGATTGCCAGTAGTTTGCAGCTCTTCACCAGTGGTGGTGAACTTGCTGGATTCTTTTTGCTGCTACTGGCAAACACCTCTGTGGAAAATCAGTGTTCACAATAAAGAGTATGGTACAAATTTCACTTGTATGTGAAAATAATGATTGTCAAATTTGCGGCATGATTACCAGAACTCGACAATAAGGGACAACAACACGCAGGGCTCTTGCAGTATCAGTATTTGATGCCTTGAGAGTAAGAACCTGATGAAGAGTGAAGATGCTAGAGTGACATGTCATTATGTCACATGTGTGTGTTGACTGTTGATTTTTATGTGGAAAGGTATTGTGTGTAAGCCTCTGATATCATGCATGTCAGTCGAGTGTAGGCGCCTGTGGAAATACAGCAGTTTTTTACTTCTCAGTTTTCAAACTACTTATTAGCACAAACAAACATAATAGCACAAAACATTCTTCGCAAGCTGCATAAAACAAGCAATGTGTTGACATGAGGAAACATCAGACAGGCACTTCATACGATGCATTTAGATGAACATCCAAGGTAACAAGCATCTAGTGGGGCTGTGACAAATCTTTTTGCATGAATTTGCCGTTCTCCTGGGAGGGTGTCAGGAAACGGTTAAAGCTGTCTGACTTTCACATCTGGGAGCCATTTAAAACATTCCACAAGGATTACCACATGCTTTGAGAAGGACAAGATCCTGCAAAAGACTCAGCTGTCATGGGTGGAGAAAGACAAACTGAAAGTGCATAATGGTTTGCCTGCCCCACAGGTGGGTGCTGGGTGATATAGCAGGCTAATATGGAAATAGATTGTGTGTGTGTGTGTGTGTGTGTGTGTGTGGACTCGATGGAAGTGGTATGGTATCTCAAACATATTGTGAAGGCTGTTTGATGTTCCAATAGCTTGATTCAAGAGGCTAGTTGAGCTCTGTAACCACCTCCAGGCTCTGTTGATAAAGATTTCTGTTGAAGCAACACTCCGGACTGATCCATGCGTACACATTCTCTGTCCAACATGCACATCTCTGAAAGAAGTTACACACACACACACACACACACATCACTGTAATGTCCCGCAAGATTACATATTCACAAGATGCTCTTTGTGTTGGGTTTTCTGGCTGCAGTCGCATTAAATAACGCAGGGAGTGTTTGCTGGATTCTTAAAAGAGCCTTTGAAATCTAATTTGGAGTTTTGTGGTTTCTATTCTATGTCTGTTAGCTTTGAAGCCATGTAAACTCCTCAAAGTTGACTGTTTAGCAAATATATGCATTTAAAATTGTCTTTATTCTCAGACCAAAAATATTGATAACTAATCTTTTTTTTTATTTTTTGTCCAATCAAATGCCCTCTAGAATGAGAATGTCCCTCCCACTAATTTCACATGCAACACAGTAGCAAGTAGTAAATCACGGTTCATCGCTATGTCTTAATTAAAAAGTATTATCAATTTACTACATGTCCAACCCAAAATTTCTGTTCCAATAGACCTTTTTACACTTCCTGGTTTTGGAACATAGAAGTAAACTTTTGTAGGTTAAACATCTATAGGGATGAATAGGAGACCACAGCAAACATTATGGTAACACATTAGACCTTGTAATAACAACAGTGTTTCCCATTTCAGATCATTATTGTGTGTTCTTCAGTGTTAACGCAACTTTAATACAGACTAGAGAAGAATCAAAGACTCAGAAGTGAATCTTAAATTATGAGGATGTGGTAAAATTTACTGATATGGTAAGATTGTCTGATCCCTATAGTAATGAAATAACTGTTCCTTAAATACATTGGTTGAAATTTTTAACAATAATTTGTCATCTGTTTTAAATATTATTGCTCCAGTAAAGGTCAAAAAGAGAACTTCAGTTAAAACTTCCCCGTGGTTAAACAAACAATGTGAGAGAAGTTGTCAAGCTGCTGAACGAAAATGGAGAAAACATGGTTAACAGTTCATTATAATATAGAAGCAATGGCTGTTTATAATAAAACACTACTTTTGGCAAGAAAGGATTATTTCTCCAAGATAATTACAGAGAATTCTGGTAATCCCAGCACATTATTCTCTGTTATTGATCAGATAAATACTACTCAGTAAATACTGCCCCTCTCCTCAACAGTTCTCTGCATCAAAATGTGAAGAACTGTTTTTTAATGACAAAATATCATCAATAAGAACTAGCATTGTAACTGATGTAATCAATATAGATGATAAATCTTATGATAGAGATTTAACTTTGGGAGAATTTACTTACGAGAATTAGCTTCATAAGATTGTTAACGCTTGTAATTCCACTACCACATGCATTGACCCTGTACCTACAACTTTTTTTAAATGGGTGTTTGACAGTGATTCAAGTCATGTTCCGTATATTATAAATGCATCTCTTCAGACTGGCTGCTTCCCTGAGGCTTTTAAACAGCTGTTGTAAAACCAGCATTGAAGAAGCCTAATTTGGATAGTAGTGTCCTTGCTAAATATAGACCAATATCCAACCTCCCATTTATTAGAAAAATACTTGAAAAGGTCTAAATACTTGAAGACAGTCACGTTATGGAGGAGTTTAGTCTTGTTTTAGACAGTACTGAAACTGCACTTACAAAAATAATTAGACCTCAGAATAAATTCCAATAAAAGGTTTCAATTCTTGTTTTTTTTTAGACTTAAGTGCAGTGTTTGATACGATCGACCATGATATTTTTAATCAAACGTTTGGAAAAGCTAGTAGGTCTTTCCGACTGTGTATTAAATTGGTTTAAAACATATATTAAAGTGTGACATTTTTTGTTAAACTTGGAGAACGTGTCTGAGAAACATGAAACCCATTTTGGAGTCCCACAAGGAAGCTGCCTTGGACCTTTATGGTTTTGATTGTATATGCTGCCACTTGGTGACATCATCAGAAAAAAAACTAAGTATGTTTCCATAGTTATGCTGATGAGACACAGCTGTACATTTCTGCTGAGCAAAATGATACTACGGCTATTCATTTGATTACTACCTGCCATATGCCAGTAAATAATTGGATGAGTAATAACTTTCTAAAGTGAAAATAAGACGAGAATAAGACTGACCTTCTATTAGTTGGCCCTAAAACTAAAAGAGAAAAGTTGTTCCAGAATCAAAACCTTCAAAAACAAAATCTTAATTTTTTTCACTTAAGAAACCTAGCTAAAATGAAACCTTTTAAAACCAGGAAGATGCAGAAAAATAATCCATGCTCTTATCTCAAGATAACCTGACAACTGTAATGCACTTTTTACTAGTCTCCCACAAAAATCAATTAATAAACTTCAGCTAATCCCAAATTCAGTGGCTCGGTTACTAACCAGAACTAAAAAAGAGAACATATAACACCAGTTCCCTTTACAAAAAGCTTCAGTATGATGCTGCGCTGAAGAGCGCTTCGGGAACACGTCTCAGTTGTGACCAGCTGTGAATATGTATGCAACACGTCAATGAACATTGACCGGAATTTATAGCCTCTGCCGATGTAATCATTGGACGCACCTGGCGCAGTGGCTATAAATGGATGCTTCTCCGATGCATCATCAGATTTTTCGTCTTCAGAGCCATTCTGTGCTGTGGGTTATCACGAGCCTGTCAAACTTTCTTTCCTCTGTTAGGAGTTAGATTTTGTTAGGCAGTGCGCAGTGAACCTTTTCTCCTTTCTATTTCCTCTGAAAAAAAAGGAAAAAGGTGGTGTGTGTTCCAATGTTTACGCTCTACGACTGAAATGGACACACACCAGTTTTTGTTTTGTGTGTTTGGGGAAGAGCATGCTGCTCTTGCATTGGGGCGGGGCAGGTGCGAGCTTTGCGATCTGTTTACAGTGTAAATGTTTCGCGCTCGTCTCGCTTACTTCCAAGAGTCAGCGCCCACTCTTTCATCGTGGGGCTCTCGCATATATCTGGCTGAGGAGCGAGAGACGGGTCTGTCCCTATCGCTCGCTCTCTCCCTAGATCCAGCTGATCCTTCTTGTAAGCCTGAAGCGCGTCTCGGTGTCTCTTCGTTTCTCGAGGGGGGCCTGAACCTCTGTACATTCCACGCACAATAATAAAGCGGTTGAGAAATTATTTGAGGTGGTTACTTAGGCTGTGGCCAGACTGCAGCTAGACTGGCCACGCGAACAAGAGACCTCCCCAGGAAGGGAATGCTATATTAGTCCCTTCCTTTCTCTGATGACCTTCATAACAAGCTTTCTCATTCATGAAGGAATCTTTTTACTTCCTGTGTCTTTGTGCCCTCGTTGTTGACATATTCGACTATCGTAGGTGCTGAGACACTGGACTATTCGTTGATGCCGCCGGTAGAAGAGACACCCGCAGGCTATCTCTCGCCGGGCTCGGCATCGTCATTTAAAAAGCCCTCTTTCCCCTCAAAGCCTTGCAGGATGACCTCCACTTTAGTGGGAAGGGCTTATCAAGCAGCTGGTCAGGGTGGTGCTGCTCTGCACATATTGGCTGTATCACAGGCTTACCATGCTGACCTGCTGGACGACCTGAGTGTGGGTGCTGCGCTCGATGAGCAAGCTTTTTCTGAGCTTCGTCGAGCCACAAATCATCTTTCTCTCCACGTGACCAAGCAAACAGCCTGTGCTATTGGCCAGTCTATGTCTGCCTTGGTCAGTGCGGAGAGGCACCTTTGGCTCAACCTCTCGTGCATCAAGGACAAGGATAAAATGTTCCTCCTTGATGCCCCAATTTCGCCCACTGGCCTAGTCGGAGACACCATGAGCAGGTTATCTCCAGGTTCCAGGAGGCGAAAAGCCACGAGGAAGCCTTCGGGCAGTTCCTCCCTAGCCGCACTCAGGGGGCGGGTTCTTCAGCCACCCAGACCCACCTCAGTCCTGTTAGAAGGGAGGCTCAAAACCAAAGCGTGGCGAGTCGTGCTCCTCCTCCCAGGGATTGGGGATAGTCTCGTCGCCCTCGGCAGCCCCTAAAGTAAGACCTCAGGACCCTAATTTCTAAAAGAAGAAAACCCTGATGGTCTTGCGCCTAGTCTTGTGGGGTAGCTCCCCTCGGGACGGGGTGCGTGCTCTACTTTGCCTCTCCTGGTACCCCCACGAAGTCTCTCCATTCCCGCCACCTTCGGTGTTTTGGGTGGTAGAGGCTCCCATCAAATAGTTGGGTGTTTCGCTGCTCCCTGCATTTTTCCAGGACACAGAACACTCGACACCCCCTCTCAGGAAGTGTATAGATTTTTTAGTGGGTCCTAAGAACAGTAGGAAAGGGCTACAGAATTTAATTCACTCGCCTCCTTCCATGTTTCATGGCGTGGTTCCCACTACCGTAAACCGGACCAGTCATGTCTACTGTGAGAAAAAAAAAGCAAAATCTCCTGGTTAAAGGGGCCATAGAACGTGTTCCCCTTCCAGAGAGAGAGTCAAGTTATTACACCAAGTACTTCCTGGTTCCCATGGAGGGTGAGGGGGTTGCGTCATTCATAAATACAGAATGCAGTGCCGGCTCCTTTGTGACTCCGAGACATCTGCATTTTGAATTATATCGACTGGCTGATCATAGCGCATTTCCAGCGACTGGCAGTTCAGCACAGGGATACCGTCTTAGCTCATCTAGTTTCTTTGGGGTTGAGGCTCAACGGCAAGAAAAGCGTCCTCTCTCCCACTCAGAACGCTGTCTATTGGGTATGGAGTTCGATCACAATGTGGGCACAACTGTCTCCCGCTAGAATTGAGTCCATTCAGAATACCCTGAGCAAAATCAGGCTAGGTCAAGTTTGTACTAGGTCTCAGGCGACTGCGTCCTCGGTAATCCCTCTGGACCATCTGCACATGAGACCGTTTTTGTTTTGGCTCAAAGCCAGGGGATTTCTAACAAGGGTCAAATCCCCTAGGCTGATAAGGGTTACGTGCCGCGGGTTTCATTCCTTTTTTTATGTGGTTCAGACCCCGGTTTCTTACCTTGGGTCCCACTCTAGGTGTGTCTTGTTGTCGCAGGCTGCTAACGACAGACGCCTCCCTGACGGGCTGGGTAGCGGCCTTAAGTGGTCGTCCAGCTTAAAGGGATAGGAGGGTCATCAGTTCGGTTATCACAGTAACTGTCTCAAGCTGATGACTGTAAATCAGCCCTGAAATACTTCCTCCTGAGGCTGCCATGTCTTGGTGTGGGTGGGCAATACAGCGGTAGCCTCTTACATAAACCATCAGGGGGATCCACGTTCATGTCAGCTGAATTTCTGGCACGTTGGATCCTCCTTGGGGCCCAGGGCAGCTCCTGTCACTCAGGACAGTTTCGTCCCTGGATGCCCGTGTGTGGGCATAAGTCTGAAGGGCACCTTACATCCGGAGGGAAACGCATACAGGGAAGCACCTGTATGCATTTCTCTCTACTAAATAATGCAGATCCAGTTAACTGCCAGATTGCTTCAGTTCTGGAGTTTCTGAAGGAAGAACTGTCAACAGGCACATGCCCCGCCACTCTCAGGGTCTATGTGGCCACCATTTCGGCTTGCCATGCCTTGGTGGACGCAGTGCCGTTGGGGAGACATCCTCTACTCGCTCGCTTCATTCGTGGAGCTAGGCAACCTAGGCCTCCTGCCAGGACCAGGACCCCTTCATGGGACTTGGCAATAGTCCTGGAGGGTCTGGTTGAGACCTCCTTTGAACCTCTAGAGTCAGCGTCTGACAGACTTCTTACTCTCAAGATGGTTTTTCTTATGAAGATTACCTCTCTAAAGAGAATTGGGGACCTACAGGCTCTGTCTGTCTTGCCAGCCTGTTTAGAGTTTGCCCCTGGAGTGACCAAATTAAATTTGCACCCTCATCCTGACTACCTGCCCAAGGTACCTTTCTCGACCTTACATCCGGTCACTCTCGAAGCCTTCTGCTCCCCGCCGTTTGTAACGCCAGAGCAGGAAAGACTTCACAGACTTTGTCCAGTCTGTGCCCTTCAGACTTATGTCCACCGCACTAGCCAGTGGCGTAAGTCAGGGCAACAATTCTTTGCCACAGGGGCTGCAACAGGAGGGCACCCGCCACCAAGCAGATTATGTCGCATTGGGTGAAGGACGCTATTGTCCTGGTCTACGAGGTGCGCAGTCAAACTTCGCCCGTAGGTATCAGGGATCACTATACCAGAGGGCTCACCTCCTCTAAGCCTTGGCCAGAGGGGTCCCTCTGCAGCATGTCTGTGATGCGGCAGGCTGGTCCCCTCCGCACACATTCATTAGATTCTACAGCTTGGATGTTCATGCCACTCCGGGCTCTTATGTCCTTGAGTCGACATCTCAAGCCCATGTCTGAGCCCTCTCACGCTCTTGTGAGCACACTGCACAACTGTGGGGGGTCCGGACAGCCACAGTGCTGAAAATGTCCTAAAAATGTAGCATAGATTTTAAAGTCATCCTCATTACGTACAAAGCTCGAAATGGACAAGGACCTAATTATATTGCCAGTTCACTCGTTAATTATATCCTATCAAGAACCTTAAGATCATCAAATGCAGGTTTATTGGAGGTTCCCAGTTATAGACAAAAGACAAAATCGGCGATGTGTCCTTGTAAATTATGCACCAAAACTGTGGAACACACTACCATTAGATATTAGGGAAGCTAGTACACTTAATATTTTTGAAAGAAAGTTCAAAATTTATATTTTTACTCTGGCATTTAATTAGTTTCTCTGAATTGTGTTTTTAATCAATTGTCTTCTATATGTTATATCATTTTTTTTATTGAATGTGATGTTGCTGTTGATATTTGACTATATAATTTTTATGTAAAACACTTAGAACAGGCATTTTATGCCTGAAAAGTGCTATATAAATTGTTTATTATATATATATATGTGTGTGTGTGTGTGTGTGTGTGTGTGTGTGTATGTATGTATATATATATATATATATATATATATATATATATATGTATATATATATATATATATTTATATATATGTATATGTGTGTGTGTGTGTGTGTGTGTGTGTGTGTGTATATGTATATATGTATATATACACTCACCTAAAGGATTATTAGGAACACCATACTAATACTGTGTTTGACCCCCTTTCGCCTTCAGAACTGCCTTAATTCTACGTGGCATTGATTCAACAAGGTGCTGAAAGCATTCTTTAGAAATGTTGGCCCATATTGATAGGATAGCATCTTGCAGTTGATGGAGATTTGTGGGATGCACATCCAGGGCACGAAGCTCCCGTTCCACCACATCCCAAAGATGCTCTATTGGGTTGAGATCTGGTGACTGTGGGGGCCATTTTAGTACAGTGAACTCATTGTCATGTTCAACAAACCAATTTGAAATGATTTGAGCTTTGTGACATGGTGCATTATCCTGCTGGAAGTAGCCATCAGAGGATGGGTACATGGTGGCCATAAAGGGATGGACATGGTCAGAAACAATGCTCAGGTAGGCCGTGGCATTTAAACGATGCCCAATTGGCACTAAGGGGCCTAAAGTGTGCCAAGAAAACATCCCCCACACCATTACACCACCACCACCAGCCTGCACAGTGGTAACAAGGCATGATGGATCCATGTTCTCATTCTGTTTACGCCAAATTCTGACTCTACCATCTGAATGTCTCAACAGAAATCGAGACTCATCAGACCAGGCAACATTTTTCCAGTCTTCAACTGTCCAATTTTGGTGAGCTCTTGCAAATTGTAGCCTCTTTTTCCTATTTGTAGTGGAGATGAGTGGTACCCAGTGGGGTCTTCTGGTGTTGTAGCCCATCTGCCTCAAGGTTGTGCGTGTTGTGGCTTCACAAATGCTTTGCTGCATACCTCGGTTGTAACGAGTGGTTATTTCAGTCAAAGTTGCTCTTCTATCAGCTTGAATCAGTCGGCCCATTCTCCTCTGACCTCTAGCATCAACAAGGCATTTTCGCCCACAGGACTGCCGCATACTGGATGTTTTCCCCTTTTCACACCATTCTTTGTAAACCCTAGAAATGGTTGTGCGTGAAAATCCCAGTAACTGAGCAGATTGTGAAATACTCAGACCGGCCCGTCTGGCACCAACAACCATGCCACGCTCAAAATTGCTTAAATCACCTTTCTTTCCCATTCTGACATTCAGTTTGGAGTTCAGGAGATTGTCTTGACCAGGACCACACCCCTAAATGCATTGAAGCAACTGCCATGTGATTGGTTGATTAGATAATTGCATTAATGAGAAATTGAACAGGTGTTCCTAATAATCCTTTAGGTGAGTGTATGTATGTATATATATATATATATATATATATATGTATGTGTGTGTGTGTGTGTGTTTGACATGTTTATGAGTAAAGCCTAAAGTAATTTTGTACACTAGTGTATGCGTACAGGGCACGTAGTGTAAATTTACGCACTGTATCGTGCAGCCTGATTTTTCTACGTTTTCTAAGATTTTTTTCTGCTTGGCAGTTGGCAGTTCGTACTTGCAGTATGAGGTCATTAATTGAAAATGCGATGTGATGCGCTTTAAAATTATTTTTAGTCAGAAAGGACGAACACGTTTTTAGCACCAATGCAACAAATTTCAAGAGTAAAGCCATGCATTATGTGTGTAATGTTTTTTCTACCTATTTTATCATTCTTGTGTGGCCGCATATAATCCTAAACGAAAGTCCTCAAGTAAAACTGAATTATTACCAATAACAATTTGTTTCCACCATGATACTTAAATTGACAGAGTTTCCCACTTGTAATTACAACTTTGTGGCGTCATTCATGCGCAACTTGTAAATGTGATCATGCTGACATAACTTAAATGCACCATAATTAGTGGGTCCACAACGTGAAAACCCTTGTAAAGGCCAGTAATCAACAGGAGACAAAGGTGAAAATAATAAGAGTGG
This sequence comes from Moxostoma hubbsi, assembly GCA_032164185.1. Lineage (NCBI taxonomy): Eukaryota > Metazoa > Chordata > Actinopteri > Cypriniformes > Catostomidae > Moxostoma > Moxostoma hubbsi. Next base: position 5,086,478 of record JAVLUX010000221.1, read on the forward strand.
ATGTGCACATCAAGAGCGTGTGTGAGGAGGTCAAGAGATACTCGAGAGTTATTTGTATAACTCATATGAAAGACTATAAAGACATCTTTATGGGTCTATACTCCTGAAGAGAAATATCCCAGTATCTTATAGCAGCCGTATATATACTGGTCCCTCTGCAGAAGTTCCCACATCTACCCCAGCGGTTCCCCCATGTGTCATGGTCTTGTTGAGTCCGCCATCCGGAATCAGCATTTCCATGGGAACCCTGATTGTTTCCATGGGAATGCTGATCATGCCAAACTTTAGCAGGCTGACAGCACCTGTCCCTTGTTTGTTTCCTTTTTATTTAAACCCCACTCTGTCTCATTTTCATTTATCTATATTGTTGTTGTATATGTTGTTTAACTGACCTCACTCTCTCTGCCTTAGTCGGTCCAGTGTGCACGGATTGCGGTTACCTTCCAATCTGCCGCTTCGCTCACTTGAGGATTCCTCACTTGTTTTCCCCCTACACTGCCATGACGCACACACACCTACGAACACACTCTCCATCTCCACTCTGCAGTCGGTGCCTGGTTCCTCTATGCCCACTAGCCCTTTTTGAGTCTTCCTTGCTCGTTAGCATTGTTGTCAGAGTTTGCACTAATAAATTCTGTGAACTGTGCCTCTGCGCCTGGATCTCTTGTCTCATTTGTGACAGAACACTTTAGCCATGATGGATCCAGCGAAGGACTCCAGCCTCCAGTCTGCGTTTGCTCAGCAGGGAGCCTTATAGGAATGCCAGCAGGACCAGATCTTTGCTTCCAACCAGGCCATTGAGATGTTGGCGTTGCAACTTGCTGAGCTCACATCCTTGTTCCAACAACTCCGCCAGCCTCCCGATACTGGTCCCTCTGCAGAAGTTCCCACATCTACCCCAGTGGTTCCCCCAGCATCGGGCACTCAGAACCTCATCTCAACCTTCCAGCGCCAAACTCAGGTCAGGTGGGGTCAGGCCACTCATTCCTTTCAAAGTGTTCACTGTTTTTCTCGCTTCAATCCTCCGTGTTCCTGTCTGAGACAGCTAAAGTGGCTTTTGTCATTACACTCCTTTACGGGAAGGCCGGCATGTGGGGACCTGCTATGTGGGACAATGGGCATTTGTGCCGCTAGTCATTACAGGAGTTCTCGGCAGAGCTCCATCAAGTTTTTGACCGTTCAGTCCAGGGCTGTGAGGCAGCGAGGGTTTTGGCCAGTTTGTCCCAGGGTAACCAGTCAGTTGCGGACTATGCAATCAAGTTCCGCACACTTGCCGCATCCTGTGAATGGAATGATTGAGCACAGTGGGACCAGTTCCTGCATGGGTTGTCCAACAACATCCAGGATGAAATCAAAATCTTGTGCTCCATCTCAGCTGGCGCCTTTCCCCACATGGCCATTGGAGCCGCAGTCCGAGGTGGAACCATGCAGATTGGGAGGACTCGGCTGTCGCCAGAGGAGAAGCAGCGATGCATCATCAATGTGTTTTGCCTCTACTGAGCCAGCCCTGACCACGTCTCCTCCACCTCATCTGTAGGGAGAAACTGTAGCAGGTAGTTGGATGTTGGAATACAATTAATTTTAATACCATAAACCTTCCCAATCATAGATAAATGTAATGAAGCCCACCTGCCCACATCACTTGAAGACCTTTTTATTAAAGGGTCAAAATTAACTCATTTGCTGGTAATAAAATACCCAAATACTTAATGCCCTGTTTGGGCTACTGGAAGGTGCCTGGCTGATAAGCTGTTACTGGGCAGTACGATATCAGAGCCAAAGCTTCAGGTTTAGATCAATTAACTCTGTATCCTGAGAACTTAAAGTAATTAATAATTCTTTGGAGGCAATGCATAGATCTAGTAGGGTCAGAGAACAATAATAAAATATAATCTGTGTACAGCAAAATCTTATGCGCCACACCTCCCACCACCACCCCTGGAAAATCATCCTCCTTTCTTATCGCTGCTGCTAATGGTTCCAGAGCAAGACAGAACAATAATGGGGAAAGAGGGCAACCCTGCCAGGTGCCCCTATCCAGAGTAAAATAATCTGAAATTAATCCATTCAATTGTACCACCACTATCAGTTGTCTATAAAGTAGATTAATCCAACCAGTCAGTAAAAGTATTCCTGAACCTGTTCATTTCCAAAAGCTTAAAAAGATAATCCCATTCTACCATATCAAACACCTTTTTGTTGTCAAGTGAGATGGCAGCGACCAAAGTCTGATCATTCACCACTGACCACATGATATTGATGAAACACCTAATGTTATCAAAAGAGCTATGGCCCCGAATAAACCCCACTTGCTCTAAATGTATAAGAGATGTAATAACTTAATCGGTTAGCCAAAATTTTTGACAATATTTTAATGTCTAGCCGGATCAGGGATATTGGACTAACTCTTACACTTGCTTGGATCTTTGTCCTTTTTAAGAATCAGACTGATCTGGGCTTGTGTCATGGTTGGCAGAAGCTTTCCATTCTTTAATGATTCCATATACATTTTTAACAAAAGTGGAGCCAATTCTGTAGCATAACAGCTAAAAAAATCAGCGGCAAAGCCATCTGGCCCCAGAGCCTTGCCTGTACTGTAGGCAAGGCCTTAAAGGGTTACTTCAGGATTTAGCATTAAGCTTTGTATCAGTAGAAAACCAGTAGTATTTTCTAATTACCGAGCTCCCCCCCTCATATCCCCCTGAGACAAGAGATTTATTTATTTTTAGTCTGGAAGGATTTTCAGACTACTACCGTCATCGGAGGATTTTTGGTCCAGAGGCTTAAAACTACAGCCAGTATTCCACATGTTTTCACCACGCCCATATGGGGCGGGATCTCACTCACAGAATGTGAAGATAGTGTCAGCCATCTTTCTGTAGAAGCTAAGAAAACAGGCTCTTGCTCTGTGTAGAAAGTTTGTATACAAGTAGGCTAATCACGATGGCGGAATGTAGTTTTGAAGTTGAAATGGCAGAAGGGGATTACGAAGATCTGTTGCGAGAATCTGATGCTCGTGCTACCTGTACGAGCCGCAATACAGCGATGAACAGAGGCAGCCGGAGCAGCTGCTGTAGCAGGGGAGCAAAACCTGCTTGGCAGGCAGGAGGAAGAGCCTGGCCAGACTCGAGTTGGGGCGGACTGGTGGTGTCAGTGCTCTCGCTGTGCGCCTATGGAAACAGATAGAGAGTCCTATTGCTGTCGCGAATTTCAGCGATACTGGACGAGACCGCTGAATCCGCTGATGAAACTGCACCGATAACATGAGCATGTATAACTGAGCACCCAAGTTTTGTATCACACATGGACAGGGGAGTCCTGGAAACTTATTTTAGGATCCCGAAGATAAATTGGAAACGCCAGCCAAAGCCCGCAGGGACAAACGGACGGCTTAGTGTAAAGTGAGTATTTTTTTTTTTTTTTTTTTTTTGTTACTAAGACGTCATGTACAGAGTTTGGACACCCGGAATTATAATGTTCTTCCCGCGTAGTCAGTCAATTTATCAACTAACTCACGATTTATAGAGTCACGATGTATCAAAGCAAGCATAGTTGTATCATATTTTCAGATACTGCCGCCTGTAACCGGTAGGCGTGGTTTGGGAGTGGCCTCGTAAGGGCAGCAAAGCAAGTGCATTCTGGGAGTTGTTGTCTTTCAGCCACAAGTGTAAAAAATACATTTTCTGCCTTTTCTCTGTCTAGAATGCTTCAAATTCAAAAATAATTTCACATTTATACTATATAAATGACCAATTTTAAATACACATTCATCTTCCCAGAGGTGAAGTATCCCTTTAATTAACATGCCAAGCTCCTTATATCATAATCAAGAGAATTTTTTTGCTCAGCCATCAGTTTAGTTCTAATGGTTCCACAAAGTTTATAATATCCTCATCAGTAGACGAAGACGTTGAACTATAGAGATCAAGATAGAATTCTTTAAAAGCATTATTAATATCAATGGCTGAGGTAAATATTTCACCACCAGCAGATTTCAATGAGGGAACTGAAGAAAATACTCTCTGTGTTTTATATATCTAGCCAGAAGTTTTCCTGCCTTGTCCCTCAACTCAAAGTATGACTGTCTTTGCCTGAATAGCCAAAACTCCACATTCCGTGACCAAATAATATTAGATCTGTATTTCAATCAGGTCAATTCTCTGAGGCCATCAGACGACATTTGGCGCTTCAGCTCTGCCTCGGATGCATACATCAACTGACAAGCATGTGTACAAAAGTTTATGTGCTAGTGCTCCGGTGTGCCAGTGTGCATTGACTTGATTATTTTTTATTTTTAGTAATGCAAATAGGAATAGTCAGTGACTGACTAAATGTATTAATAAATTATTTAGCCTGTATACATGAACAAAAATATTCCAGTGAGTCATAATGTGGTATTATTTTGATTTTGTATGAGAAATGTAAATGATTTATTTTAGATACCCGCTGTAACAGAATAATTTTATAGCCCTGTCTGCACATTTCCACAATAAATACATTGTAATATCTACGAGACAACAGGCATAATACATGGTATGCAATATGCTTTATCAAGCACATTTTGGAGTGAGGAGGAGGAGATATATAGTTTACAGTACTTAAAACATAGCTAAATCAGTATAAAGATTGAAAGCACTGCAGCAGTGTCATATTTAAGACATATTTAAGACTCATTTTTTCATCAATTCATCTTTCAGCCTTTTGTCTACTGTAAATAAAAATGAATGTTTTAACTAAAATCCTAAAATGCAGCAGAATTAATGGCAAGAGAGAGCAGAAGAGAACAGTGGGGGGGAAAAATGGCTATTTTATACAGAACATGATTGCCATGCAGACTATGCAGAGGGTGTGTATTGTGACAGGGCGGAGGGTGGGGCCAGGTCGTGATTATACACTCCCGATCCCATATCAGGCTAATTGAGCCTCGGAGAGGGATAAAGGCTGATTGCGAACGGTGGTGCGGGAGAGAGAGATATTTATATGTGTAAAGGGTCATCACATGATTCGTGCCAGCGCTGCAGAATACATTGAAGTCTATGAAGTGAGTCATATTTATACATGTAAATGTTCATCACACGTCTCACGTCAGCACTGCAGAACACATTGAAGTCTATGAAGTGAGTGATATTTATACGTGTAACTGGTCATCACGCGACTCGTGTCAGCACTGCAGAACACATTGAAGTCTATGAAGTGAGTGATATTTATACGTGTAACTGGTCATCAAACGACTCGTGTCATCCCTGCAGAATACATTGAAGTCTATAAAGTGAGTGATATTTATACAATACATTTTTAAAAACTGTCCAAATTTGAATGTCTTTTAATCATCATTTCTTTTAATTATATATTACTTCATCGTTTAAGAATATCAGAGACCCCAGTTATTGAACTAATTTAAATTCACTTTTATTACTTTCTGCAATCAAAACAACTGCAAGCTTTTTTTACTGTCTTCCAAATACATGTTTTCAATGTTGATAGTGAACACCTCCCACTTTTTTACATGGTAAACTCATAAAATCACCCCTCTGTGACGCTTTCTGCAACTCTTGTCATGTGGTCCTCCTCCTCTTGGATGCGGCGCTTGACGCTGGCGCTGAACGAAGCATTGACACCTCGACTCAACTCATGTGAAATGCACTTTACAATGAAGAAAGAACGTTATTGAAACTCAAAATTCTTATTAATAAAAGAGAAGGTAAGGACGTTATTGAAACTCACTATTATTGTTGTCTTTTTGGATGAAAAATAATGCTCAGACTGAAGGAAGACTATAGATGTGCTTTTGTTCTTTTAATTCTTAAACACTATAAAGTCTTTTGGTAGATTTCAGTCATGAACGACTCAAAATGATTCACTGACTCACTCATAGCACATCTAATATGACATCTAACATGGCTAGCTTTTATTATTATTATTATTTTCATCTTTCATCAAGTCCATCCTCTGCAGGCAATGAGCACTTCCCAGCATGTGCATCCACTGATACAACCGTTCCTTCCGTGTCTGTTTCAACCTCAGCCGATGTGGCAAGTTAATTGCACAGCAGCCTTTGTATGTGCTCAGTTACTGTAGAATATCCTGAGATTAATATTTCTAATTATAATTACAACTTTCAGCCTACACCATGGATCGGCAACACAGCTACAACTAATAAAATTGATACGGGGTGTGTTAGATTTATAGTGTGCGAATAATCAAGCATTGACAACATTCAATCATATTGGCGGCAAAGAAGGGCCCCCAAATCAAATTCTGCTAAGGGCCTCATAAAGGCTTGGGCCAGCCCTGATAATGACAATGTCTTTGAAGTCCATCCTGTATTAACTGCAGAAGTTCACATAGAAGCAATTGTCCTTAATTGGATGATGAAGGCTTTTGTTGACAATTGATAATCTATGTATTCCATTATAAGAGTGTAGTCCATTTAATAGGCAGAGGTGATGCAGGCAGAGATCAGTGAGGTGCATCGCAGTTCAACCTGGCCGGTAATTTCAGTGAGGTTCGGTGGGGTCCATCCTAAGTCCAAGGTTCAGACAATGGCATATGAAGTATCCCATGTCTTATGGTTGGAGTTGGCATCAGTTCATCCTCTGAAGTCCATCGTAATAGACTGAAGTGATGTTTGGCTGGCACCTGCTGCATTTAGTCATCATCACACAGTGACACATAGAAGTGGAGTCCAACATGGAGGAATGAATCCAGATCCTGCCGGTTCTGGTGACCTCAGTATAGGAGTCTCGAGGTTGAGACAGAAAAACAAATAAAATAATATTAGCATTGATGACATTCAATTTATTGCAATTTATAGATAATGATCAATGTTTCTGGTTCAGGCAGACCTAATTAAAGCAGCCTGATTGTGAATTGAACGATATATTAGGTGTATGGCTGGCTAAATAGATGAGTCTTTAGTCTAGACTTAAACTGAGGGAGTGTGTCTGCATCTCGAACAGTGTTAGGGAGACTATTCCATAGTTTAGTAGCCAAATATGAAAAGGATCTACCTCCTTTTGTGGATTTTGATATTCTAGTGATGGAATATAGCGTGGTAGAAGGTCACTTAAGTACTGTGGAGCTAGACCATTCAAAGATTTGTACATAGTTAGTTAATATGAAATTTAACAGGTAGCCAATATAACGATGATAAAATGGGGCTAATATGATCATATTTCTTGGTTCTCGTTAGCAATCTGGCTGCTTATTTATTAAAATGTATTTATTATTTATTAGTTTATTTATTGATCTTGCTGGACATCCTCCCAGTAATGCATTATAATAATCTAGTCTTAAGGTCATGAAAGCATGAATTAGTTTCAGCATCAGCAACAGAGAGCATGTGCCGTAATTTAGCAATATTTCTTAGGTGGAATGCTGCTCTACAAACTTTTGATTTTCTAAGGACAGATTGGTATCAAATAAACACTAAGTTCTTCACTGTTGAAGATGATGTAACAGTACATCCATTGAGAGTCAAATTATATTTTAGCGGCTTATTTTTGGAGGTTTTTGGTCCAATAATTAGTACCTCTGTTTTGTCGCAATTGAGTAGCCATCCAATCTTTTATTTCATTGATACACTCTGCTAATTTGGAGAATTGTGAAATCTCATCAGGTTTTGAAGAAATATAAAGTTGGATATCATTGGCATAACAGTGGAAACTTATTCCATGATTCCTGATAATATCTCCCAGGGGAAGCATATACAAGGAGAAAAGCAGAGGCCCTAAATCTGAACCCTGTGACACTCCATACTTTTGTTTGGTTTGACAATTCCTCATTTACATAGACAAAGTGGTAGCGGTCTGCTAAATAGGACCTAAACCATGCTAACTCAACAAATGCCAGCATAATTCTCTATCCTATTCAAGAGAATGTCGTGACCTATCATGTCGAATGCAGCACTAAGCACTAGAAGTGAAATTCAGCAGCGATCAGATGATTAGAGCAAGTCATTTGTAACTCTGATAAATGCAGTCTGTGTACTGTGATGAGGCCTAAATCCTGACTGAAATTCTTCGTATATACTATTTCTCTGTATAAATTAACATATTTGGGAGGATACTACCTTTTCTAGTATTTTCTATCTGTAATTAGCTAGTTCTCCAGGATCAAGTTGTGGCTTCTTAAGCGGTTCGATAACTGCCATTTTAAAGATTCTTGGGACATGTCCTAAGGATAGTGAGGAGTTCATAATATTAAGAAGAGTTTCTGAAATTACAGGGAATACCTCTTTTAAGAGCTTAGTTGGTATTGGATCTAATAAACATGTTGTGGATTTTGATGTTTTGTTAGCTCATCATGACCTATGACTGTGAAGGACTGAAGTTGCACAAAAATTACGAGACACTGTTTTCAGAGGTACGATGACAGATTGCATAATGATTTATTTCTGATAATTTAAATTTTATCAGAAAAGAAATTCATGCAGTCATTACTCTTATGCTGCGACATAATATCTGGTTCTGTTGAGGCTTTATTCCTAACCAATTTAGCCACAGTACTGAATAAACACCTAGGATTGTTGTGGTTATTTTCTATGAGTTTACTAAAATATGCTGACCTGGCAGCTTTTAGTGTCTGTCTGTAGCTACAGACACTATCTTCCATGCACCGCAAAATACTTCTAATTTTGTATTCATACACATGTGCTCCACTTTCCAAGCTGCTCTCTTGAGAGCATGAGTTTGATCATTGTACCATGGTGCAGGGCTTATTTCTTTAATTTTCTATAATCGAAGGGTGGCAACATTATTAAGAGTGCTAGAGAAGACATATTTATATTTTCTGTTATTTCATCAAGTTCTTCTAGGCTTTGGGGTTTACTGAGTGCATGAGATAAATCTGGAAGATTATTAGTGCAGCTATCTTTAGTGGTTGAAAGAAAAGTTCTACCTGAATGATAGCGTGGTGTAGATTGAGTAACATTAGCTGATTGCTGCATACAAGAGATGAGGTAATGAGCCGAGATGTCATTGCTCTGCTGCAGAATTTTGATATTATCAACATCAACTCCATATGACAAAATTAAATCTAGCATATGATTAAGGCAATTAGACGGTCCTGTTATATTTTGTCTGACTCCATGAGAGTTGAGCATATCGATAAATGCTAATCCCAATGTGCCATTTTCATTATCTATATGAATGTTGAAGTCACCAACAATTAAAGCTCTATCTACAGTAACAACAAGATTTGATAAAAAGTTAGCAAATTCACTAAGGAAATCAGAATAAGGCCCAGGTGATCTATACACTGTAGCAAGGGTAAAATAAATTTTTTATTTTATTTTATTTATATCTGACGGTGTTACATTAAGCATTATTAGTTCAAAAGTCTTACATTTGTATCCTGTCCTTTGAGTAACACCAAAAACTACGTTTATAACAATAACCCAGGGTAGTAGATTCATTTAAACTAATATATTCATCCGGTTTAAGCCAGGTTTCAGTCAAACAGAGCCCATCCAATCTATGATCTGTAATAATTTCATTAACAATTAGTGCTTTGGTAGAAAGAGATCTAATGTTTAGAAGCCCTATTTTTATATGATGTGTATCTTTAATTTGTTTGTTTTGCTCAAGTTTGACCTTAATACATTTTCTAAATGATTTAGTGAGGGTTTTGTGGTTGGTAGTTTGGGGAACAGACAGTCTCTATAAGATATCTAGGTGATACCATCTCTGTGTTGTTTATGTGACCTGCGTGACGTCTCAAGGCAGCTAGCAGATGTTCAGATTAACCAGTTTGTCTGCTTCCTGACCTGGGCCCCAGTTAGTCAAATACTATCATTATTAAGACCATGAGCCAAATTACTACAGAAGAAAGTGGCACCTTCCCTGGAGGGATGGAGTCCATCTCTATTTTTAGCAGGTCAGGTCTACCACAAAAACTCTTCAAATTGTTTAGAAATCCTATTTTATTCTTCAGACACCACTCAGACATCCAGCTGTTCAGTGACACTAATCTACTATAAACCATCAGGGAGGGGACCAGAGCACATTACAGTTTCTGACATAAATTTAGCAAATTCCCACACCTCTTTAACATTATCTTTATTGATCTCTGACTGGCAAAGTCGGACATCGTTAGTGCCGACATGAAAAACAATTTTAGAAAATCTACGTTTAGCATTATCCAGCACTTGTAAATTGTATTTGATGTCAGACGCTCTGGCACCCAAAATGCAATTACTTTAGTGGCTGGAGTCTCTATTTCCATGCTCCTTATAATAGAATCACCAATAACAAGGGCTCTTTCAACATGATTCTCAGTGGGTGCATCACTGAGTGGGGAGAATCGATTGGAAACCCTAACAGGAACAGGAGAGTGGTGTCGCTTTGCTGAGCGAGTATGCCACGGAGACCCAAACGCCCTGCAGCGGAGGCTCTTAAGCCAGAACCAAAGTGTGTGTGTTGCTCTCTGTACTACTCGCATCCAAAACAGTATCTACCGGCTTCTCTTTCTCACTGACCTCCACTATCATTCGGATATGTGTCTCTAACTCATTAAACGTCTCCGTCATCCTGACTAATTCCTTACATTCACATGTGAATCCCTCACTGCTGACGGAAGAGGCTATTGTAAACATGTGACATGCAAAACAGGAATAAATAACATGAGCGGATGCCATGACTTACCGCAGTTGTTAATTGTTGTCGGTTGTTCCTGAGTGGTTAGGGTTTGAGATCGATGTGAATCCCTCACGCAATTGTTTGTTGTTGTTGGTTGTTCATGATAAGTGGTGCTTTGAGATCGATGCAGTAATCCGTGTAACACAGAGGAGAAAAACGCGTTTGCGCTGAAAAATCCACGCAGTTTATCACGATAAAAATAGAAAGCGGATGCACATGGAAATTGCACGCAGCTGAATCAAGATAAGAGAATAATGCTGGGGGAAACCCAATGCATGCTGAAAAATGGCAGATGTTAAGGATTAAAGGCTGAAAACAGATAAATAATCGATGCTAAAAAAAAACCTAGCAGGCAACAGATGCAAGCTAGGCGCCAGCAGCAACAGGTAAAATACACACAGATGAAACAGTAGAAAAGCAGAAAAACCTGAAACACGTGGTAAAATGACAAGGGATAAAACGATGACCATATGAGAATAAGAATAAGTAATGCTAAGCAGGTTACAAACACTCCTGCAGTGTGTCATCAGCAAAAGGAAGACCAGTGATGTCAGAATCCACAGTCTGTTAGATACATGGTTATTTTCAAATGTAGTTGCTTACAAGGACACGCTAACAAGCCAATTTCTGCCCCCTTGGTCAACTGCCTGTCTTTGCGTACACAGTCAAATATAGTATACTTTGAAAGTCTAGAGCGTTTGACTGTCCATCCATTTATACGGAAAAGTGTAATGACTTGTTAAAAACTACACTTACAGCAATACACATTTCTTGAATTTCAATTAAATTCCCACTTTAAATACAATTATGCATCCCGTTTGCAACCTTAAAGGAATAGTTTTCATATTTGTTTATGGTTGAAAGCTACAGTCCCCATTCATTGTAATTGCATGGAAAAGACTAACCAGAACATTATTCAATATGTCTCTTTTTGTGTTCCACAGGAGAGAAAAAAATAAAGTAATAAAGGTTTGAATTACATTAAGATAAATGTATGATGACATTTGATGGTGGACTGTTTCTATTATTTAAATTATAATTATAATTCAATTTGAAAAAAAAAAGTTGTCCACAGAAGTTTGAATGCTGTTGAGTATGTCAAATGGCTAAACATCAGGGCTTCAGTGTTTCCTTGAAAGGAGATTTTGGCACGGTGGAGGGCGGGGCCGGGTCGTGACTCAAACCTGCCCTGTCCCGTATTAGGCTAATTAAATCTCTGAGAGGGTTAAAGGCCGATTGCGGACGATGTGCGGGAGAGAGAGATCGTTCACGGACATGTGCGTTGTCTTATGTGTTTGTCTTTTGAGTTCTCCATTAAACCTATTATTTTATGTCAAGCCAGTTTCTCGCCTCTTCCTTGCCTGTGAACTTGATCTGTTCTACAGAGATGTAAAAGTGTTTTCTTGTGGAGTCTGTTGTGAAAGGAATGGGGTCAGATGAGAACTGAAGTGCTATACTGATATCAAGTCAAAAGTTTCTGGCTGAGGAGCAGGAGGGGCTGGAGAGGTTGAGAGAGGTGAACGGATTGCGTCATCACTTTAGAGGTGGAGACATGGAGCTCATGGATATCCCGCAAGCAACAAACTCAAGTGACCCCATTCCCAGCTCGCCCACTCTCCCTCTCTCTCTTTCTGTGCTCAGTGCGCTGTGAAGCAGTTGTCCAACATGCTAGTAGTCCTGCCCAGTCAGGTTGCTCTCTGGATTCAGTCCTTTTATTCTGAGACGTTTGTTTGGCTTACTGCAGCAACAACCAAAAAAAAAAAAATAAATCACATACATAAGCTGTGTTCCAATTGACAGGAACCCTACACTGTGAGCATGGAATATGTGTTGAAGTTCACTTGACAAAATTAATTAATTTGGAATACCGTAATCAATGTTTTCACACATTGACAACACTTGATTCGTTCATGTTAGGATTTTACTTACTTGTGTAAACAATACACACACTCACTGAACACTTTATTAGGAACACCTTCTTTTGTTCTTTTATTTGACCCACGTACAATTTTTAACAAATGTTTTCGTTTCATGCATTGTACTGGGGCTAATTTTCATCCGCAGTCCCCTGGCAGGTCATCAAAATAACACAAACAGTGCCTACATACAATAAAACATGTGCACGCACACACAAACACATCCTATCAGGGTCCAAAATGAGTAGTAGCTTTCACTGAGAAAGACGATAGTCCAAAAGCAGAATGATGAAAAGGAACAACACAATCACTAATGGATGAAAATCTGGCAGATTATTTTTAGAATGAAAATTTACAAAATCACAGAGTACAGAAGGAGTCAGACCATTTAAAATGTGATATACCATACACAAATTTGAAAAAAGTCTAAAATTGTCAAAACTCCAAAGAATTATGTTTCTCTAAGATCCTACATTGATGATAATGGTTTGTTTTTTATCTAACATTTTTAATGTCTGTTTATATAGGGATTTAAAGGGTTTAATTACAGTTTCACCAGCTTGACCGCAACATGTCAGACAGTATGACATTTGAGAAAGGATCATAGCATGCATGAAAGTCTTAGCTACATCAACAGAAAGAACCTATACACATACTTATGCATGCAATTATCTAATCAATAATTATAATAACTAATTGTGTGGCAGCAGTGCATAAAATCATTCAGATACGGTCAGGAGCTTCAGTTAATATTCACATCAACCATCAGAATGGGGAAAAAATGTGATCTCAGTGATTTGGACCTTGTCATTATTGTTGGTGCCAGACGGGCTGGTGTGAGTATTTCTGGGATTTTCACACACAACACTCTCTAGAATTTACTCTGAATGGTGCCAAAAACAAAAAACATCCAGTGAGCGGCAGTTCTGTGGATGAAAATGTCTTGTTGATGAGAGAGGTCAACAGAGAATGTCCAGACTGGTTCGAACTGACAGAAAGGCTACAGTAACTCAGATAACCGTTCTCTGCAATTGTGGTGAGCAGAATAGCTTCTCAGAATGCACAAATCATCAAACTTTGAGGGAGATGAGCTACAACAGTTAAAGATCACATCGGCATTTTATTGGGACCATAGTGTATCTAATAAAGTGCTAAGTGAGTGTATATTGTTTGTATATATAAATATATGGTAATTTATATTGTGTATCTGCCACTGGTCAAACAGACAGTCCCTGCCCCAAACTCATGCCATTTGTTGAATCAATGATACTGTGAAAACATGCTCAAGGAAATAGTGTTTTGATAGTGCCACAGTATTTAAACTTTTGGGGGAAATCAACCTACGAACAGCTTACTAATAATAGAGGACAGCAGTGCCCGCCCACTTTTTCAGTCATCTTTTTTTTCAAAAGTATTTTTTCTCACATTCGTTTTTTTCCCCCATAGGGATTTCATAAAATCCTTCACAAGACTTCTAAGCCACTAGTTACCATATTAAGGTGCTGCGCTTAGTGTCCGTATACCGTATAGATGTCCGTAAGCATCTGTTTGGGGTCATGTGAACATAACAAGCCTTATAATGCATTATTATCCTTAACACTGACTAGCCGATTATGAAATTTTTTTGTTTTGCACAATCTTAGTACCTAACCTCTTTCATGAGGGAATGAACTACAATCAAATGATAATTGTACAAAAGTAGTTTGAGAGTGTAGGGAGAGCAACTCGATTGCATCATTTACTATGCGTCATGGGATTGGGTGGTCGCTGCAGAGCTCTTTTGGCAATAGACATAGCCATGCTCCCTCACACATGCTTCATGATGATGATGATGAAGATGTAAGAGCAAGAGTTGGATCTGAGTGTGTGGTAACAAGCAACAGAATACCAAGAAAGGTTTGAACTTGGTCCTCTCTCGCTCTATAACACACACACACACACACACTAGTCCATCTAGAGATCCATGACAGCACTCTCTGGCAGCTCATGAAGAAGTCAGGGGCGGAGTCAGGAGTTTTTCAAAGGGGTGGCCAGGCAGGGGCAAGCGATCATGCTGCGGTGACACAGAAATTTTTGTCCAGCATTTTTATATGGGGGGTTTGGTGACCCTGGTGTGCACACATGTTAAGTTTGTACATTTGCACAGAGATGATTTCACCTCTAAAGAAACAAATTGTGCCAAAAAATGACCACCCCTGGCCACCCCCTAGCTCTGCCAATGGAAGAAATGCAGTGATTTATAAGCAGAGTTGAACAGTTGGTGGTGTGATACAGCAGAGCTCTTGCTGAGAGACACACTGACTGTCCATTCACAAGCTGTAGAAGTGTACAGAAAACAGCACACTAGTGAGTGCAGGAAGACGTGATAAACCATGAGCAAGAGAGACACCTGTTTCAGATCAAATCACTTTATTGTCACACGACCATATGCACAAGTGCAGTGTTTGACCTCTTTCCACTCTAAAGAGTCCAACCCTTGTGTGCTAAGAGGTAAACAGTTTTGACACCAACAGACAGATACACACAGGCTCCTGAATTTCTGTAAGTGCAAAAAAAACAAAACAATGATTGCTTCAACCTGGGCCAGTAGATGATGACTAATTTCCAGGACATGGTGCAATATTTTGTTTCTTGGGATATTTTATTTTTATTTTTTTTACATTTTCTGCAGACAATGCGAGTGGTGTTTTACTGTGCATAAGTCACCTTCACAATGGTTGCTAGGCTGTTGCTAGGTGTTTCTGTACCCTCAATCTCGCTCATATTTTGGTCTGTAAACATGAATAGAGTCTCTCCTTCAAAGTAAGTCAATGGGAGAATGGAAAAATAGCATACCTTTAAAAACAAGCTGCATGATTTGAGATATCATTCAAGTTTGCAAAGTACCAAAAGTTATTAATCATTACTAACCCTCTCCCTAAAGTATGGTGGCTGAGGGGTGCACAACACAGCCAAATTTGTAAAGCAAATAAATGCAGAAATCATGTAAATAAGCCACAAAACAACAAAATTAAGCAGCTACACTGCAAATTTGAGCCACAGTACTAAAAATATATATATTTTTAAGCTCTGTATTTTAAGTTTTCACGAAGCTGCTTATCCCAATGCTGGCCACTCACAATAGAACTTCCCTGGTCAACACGTAATGGGTTTCCATCATGGAAATCTAAACAGAAGAGACATTAGGAGAACATTATGAGAATGTTAGTGGAACGTTCTCCAAACCTAAAGAAAGAATTTCCATAAAAAAATAAAAATATAAAAAAGCTTTCCTTGCTGACCAAATGAGAACATTAGAATATCTGTTATGGGAAAATTGTATTGGAATATTATGGAAAACATTAGGGCAGCGCTCTCCAAACCTAAAGGGAACGTTCTATTTTTGTATAAAAAAAAAAAAAATTATAAAAAAAAAAACACTTTCCTAGCTAAACAAAAGAGAATGTTAGGAGGTTGTCTGTTCTGTATAGCAAAAATGTACTGTAAGTTCCCAGAATGTTCTGATAACCCAAAATTGTTAACTTGATTGTTAAATGTATATTTGAAAATAGTGTTGGTTTTCTCTTAATCTGAGCAAAGTTGAGTCTGTCAAAGAACAGATCAGAGTCTAAGAGGACAGATTTAAGCCATTACTCAGTTTAAAAAGAGGAAGGTTCTATAGTTAGTACATTTTACCTTTGAAGGGTAGCATATATGTTGCTATTTATTGTTATTTCTATGTATATTGTATATAGTGAACAGGCTGAAAAAAATCTAGATATTTATTGCACTAAAGGATTGCTGCACTAATATGATTATAAATAGCACATACTTGACTTTAAATAAGAGTCAGAACATGATGAAGTCCTTAATGTGTTTTGAAAAGTGTCAACGCCCATGTGAGCTGTGAATGCAAAGGAAGCCCTCTGGTGCCATCACATCTCCAGATGTGTGAGGACAGCTTGGGTGACTTCTCATATGCTGTTAAACTGTGAAAGGATTTATCAAAAACCTGTCAACTCTCTAGTCCAAGGTGTGGTGAAATTGCTCAGAGACACTGGGGAAATTATTCTCTGGTCTTCATGTTGGCATTAAGACTGTCCTTCCTCAAATGTGTGAAAACAATTGAAAAAGAAGCTGCTGAGTGCCATCTTACAGAGATATGAGCACATACACTTTTCTAAAAACCAGTGAACTTCCTTAATGTCTACTGCCTATTTAGGCAGATACCTTCTAAGGCAGCAACCAAACTGAAAGAAACCTAATAAGTGACTATAAAGGGGGTTCAAGGGAAAGGAGGCGGCGAGAACCGGCTTGCCAACATAATAATTTAATGAAAACTTAAACCAACACTCAAACATTAAACACATACAGGGAAGCCACACGTAATTTTCTCTCTCTCTCTCGAACCTTCATCACCAGCCGCCTTTATCCCTTGCGCGCCCAATCAGGCCGTTTGGGGACCGGGCATGCTACATTCTAGCCCGGCCCCGCCCCACTCCACTCCACACTCCTCCCAGCAAAAGCTCACTCACCGGTTCTCTGATGTACCGTCGCGTGGTCCTCGAACACAACCACACTCTCCGGCGGATGACAGCCGCTCCTCTCCGGACGAACCGGAGTCAAACCTCCGACCCCCAGTGGACAGAACGCCCCTTTTCTGGTGGCACTCCACACTCGCCCTGTGGACGGCGCCCATTCCCCACATCTGGGAGGTCGGGCTACTCCGTCACCCGGCAGATGGCAGCGGCACTCCCCTGGGTGGACGGCAGTGTCGAGGACTCTGCGATGGGCATCCCTCCTCCTTCCCGGGTTTGCAACATTCTAGCATGCCCCCCCCCCCCCCCCCCTCCACTCCACAGTGACTGATTTGGAATGCTGATATGCAGCATCTCTCTCTCTCTCTTGTTTTTTTTCTCTTCATCAGTCTAATGTGTTTTCATCTTTCAGGGTACTCCTGTGTGTGTGTGTGCGCGTGCGAGGGGGGAGTTAAGACACATTAATGATGTCTCTGCAGGGGGCTATGAGCTGCAGCAACAGCCGCAAGACAAAATCAATCTCAACAAATCTAATTAAGTATTAATTAACCTCCGGCAGCCCCGGGACCTCCAGGAGGGCAGGAGAGATATGAGCAGCATGGGAGGGGAAGACTGAGAGAGAGAGAGAGAGAGAGAGAGAGAGAGAGAGAGAGAGAGAGAGAGAGAGAGGACATCAGGGAAGCACATTAAGAGATAAGTTTTCACTAACCAAGAACATACAATGCAACACCTTGTCTTTTTGGTTAGCTACACTACAAGCTACTTACAAAATGTAGATAACTACTGTACATTGAAGCTAATTAAAGAAGAAATTGTTTTAAATAACAATCTGAATATATAATTCATTATTATTTATGTAATTAAATAATATCATCTGATATCATCTTTTCATTAAATATGGGAGACATTAAACAATTATAGTGAAAGCATTGAATTAAACTTTTAACATGGTCAAAAATTATTTATGATTTTAGGAATTATTTGTGATTATTATATTATCTGAACATGTACATCTCAACTATAAACATCTAAGTGAGTCTAAAGAGACAGCTAGCCATTTGTCATAACATTTAATGAACTTTGAACTACCTTGATTTTTATTTATTTATTAGATGTGTCTTTAGTCTAGACTTAAACTAAGGGAGTGTGTCTGCATCTAGAACAGTGTTAGGGAGACTATTCCATAGTTTAGGAGACAAATATGAAAAGGATCTACCTCTTTTTGTGGATTTTGATATTCTAGGAACTATTAACAGGCCAGAATTTTGCGATCGTAATGAATGTGATGGAATATAGTGTGGTAGAAGGTCACTTAAGTACTGCGGAGCTAGACCATTCAAAGCTTTGTACGTAGTTAACAGAATTTTAAAATTAATACAGAATTTAACAGGTAGCCAATGTAACAATGATAAAATGAGGCTAATATGATCATATTTCTTGGTTCTCGTTACCACTCTGGCTGCTGTATTTTGAACCAATTTAAGTTTATTTATTGATCTTGCTGGACATCCTCCCAGTAATGCATTTCAATAATCTAGTCTTGACATCATGAACACATTAATTAGTTTTTCGGCATCAGCAACAGAGAGCATGTGCCGTAAGTTAGCAATATTTCTTAGGTGGAAGAATGCTGTTCTACAAACAATGGTAATTTTGATTTTCAAAGGACAGATTGGTATAAAATATAACACCTAAGTTCTTTGCTGTTGAAGATGATGTAACAGTACATCCATCGAGAGTCAAATTATAATTTAGTTTATATTTTACATCCAATCTTTTTTTTCATTGGTACACTGCTAATTAGGAGAATTGTGAAAATTCATCGGGTTTTGAAGAAATATAAAGTTGTGTATCGTCGGCATAGCAGTGGAAAATTATTCCACGATTCCTGATAATATCTCCCAGGGGAAGCATATACAAGGAGAAAAGCAGAGGCCCGAAAACTGATCCCTGTGGCACTCCATATTTTACTTTTGTTTGGTTTGACAATTCCTCATTTACATAGACAAAGTGGTGTCGTGATCTATCGTGTTGAATCCAGCACTAAGATCTTAAAGCACTAGAAGAGAAATGCAGCCGCGATCAGATGATAAGAGCAAGTCATTTGTAACTGATAAGTGCTGTCTCGGTACTGTGATGAGGCCTAACTCCTGGCATCTAGTAGAGTCAGGGACGAATAATAAAATATTATCTGTGTAAAGCAAAAGCTTATGCACCATACCTACCGTCACCACCACTAGAAAATCGTCATCCTTTCTTATCGCGGCTGCTAATGGTTCCAGGGCAAGACAGAACAATAAGGGGGAAAGAGGGCAACCCTGCTGGGTGCCGCTATCCAGAATAAAAAATCTGAAATTAATCCATTCGTTTGACCAGGTGTCTATAAAGTGACTTAATCCACCAAATAATAGTATTCCCAAACCCGTACATTTCCAAAACTTTAAAAAGATAATCCCATTCTACCATATCAAATGCCTTTTCGGCATCAAGTGAGATGGCAGTGACCGGAGACTGATTGTTTGTCACTGTCCACATGACATTAATGCAGTGCCTATTGTTATCAGAAGAGTTACACCCAGAATAAACCCCACCTGATCTATATGTATAAGAGATGTCATAACTTTAATAAATATAATTTTGACTAACCGATTAAGTAATTAAATATTTTTATGTCTAGCTGGATCAGGGAAATTGGACGGTAACTCTTACACACTGCAAAAAAATTATTTTCAAGACAAGAATTTTTAAAAATAAGTAAAAATATCTAAACATTCTTAAAATGTGATTTATTTACTTGACAAGAAAACTGGCATAAGATTTTAAGTC
This sequence comes from Moxostoma hubbsi, assembly GCA_032164185.1. Lineage (NCBI taxonomy): Eukaryota > Metazoa > Chordata > Actinopteri > Cypriniformes > Catostomidae > Moxostoma > Moxostoma hubbsi. Next base: position 5,106,374 of record JAVLUX010000221.1, read on the forward strand.
TTGTTTTGAGAGAAATCTAATTAAATTAAGTGAACTTTAAACTTAAAACAAGAAAAAAAAATCTGCCAATGGGGTAAGAAAAATAAACTTAATTCAAAGGGAAAACAAGTGTATTTTGCTTACCCCATTTAATTTAATTAGATTTCTCTCAAAACAAGACTTAAAATCTTATGACAGTTTGCTTGTCAAGTAAATAAATCACATTTTAAGAATGTAGATAGATAGATATTTAGATATTTTTACTGGAAAACAAGACAAAAATTCTTGTCTTGAAAATCATTTTTTGCAGTGCACTCAATTGGATCTTTGTCCTTTTTAAGAATAATACTGATCTGGGCTTGCATCATGATTCCATACAAACTTCTAGCAAAAGTGGAGCCAGTTCTGTAGCGTAAGATCTAAAAAATTCAGTGGAAAAGCCGTCTGGCCCTGGAGCCTTGCCTGAAGGCAAGGCCTTAATTACCTCGCCAAGCCCTCCGAGGTTATTTCAGAATCGAGAGATTTTATTTGCTCAGTTGTCAGTTTAGGAAGTTCAAATGGTTTCACAAAGTTTCTAATATCCTCTTCAGTAGACGAAGATGTGGAACTATAGAAATAAAGATAGAATTCTTTAAAAGCATTATTAATATCAATGGCTGAGATAAATATTTCACCACCAGCAGATTTCAGTAAGGGAATTGTTTTCCTCCCGACTCTAAGTATGACTGTCTAGCCCTGAATAGCCAAAACTCAACTTCCATGACAAAATACATAGTATTATATCTGTATTTCAATCGGGTCAATTCCCTGAGGCCATTAGACGACATTCTCAGCTCTGCCTCGGCACTTTTAATATTCCCTTCCAATTCCATGAGTCCTTGTGCTTTGGATTTTTTGGGGAATGATGCATACTATATGATCCGGCCCCTGAGAACCACCTTAAGTGCAACCCAATTTTAACATCTCCATATAGACATAGATTTCAGCCTTTAGCATTTGTTGGAATTCATAATTTTACAAAAAGGATTAAAGTGCCAACTCTATGATTTTCTTTTCTCCATATGTGGCAACACCTCTAAACTCACCATGGCGTGATCTGAGACTAAAATGTTTCCAATTGAGCAATCAGCAACAGATGAAATGAGGGACTTCGATAATAAAAAAACATATATTCTATATAAATCTTATGGACTGATGAAATAAATGAATAATCCCTCACAGATGTGTTCAAAAGTCTCCAAATATTTGTAAAACCAAGATTTGTACACATCCTGTGATGTGTTAATGTTGCTCTAAGGGGCTTACACACTTTTGCTTTACTATGATCAAGGACTGAGTCCATCAAACGATTAAAGTCTCCTCCCAATATTATATCATGAGCGGTGCCAGCGGATTGCAACATCTCCAAGATCTATAAAAAAAAAGCCCTGATCAACAATGTTAGGTGCATAAATATCAGCCAAAATAAGACTTTGTCCCTGAATTTCAGCTAAAACAATAATGACTCTTCCTAATTTATCTTTAATCTGTTTGAGACATTTGAATTATAGACATTTACTTATCAGTGTAATGACTTCCCTGCTCTTATTCGAGCCAGCACTATAGAACAAATGCCCACCCCATATATTCCCAAATTTTTCAGCTTCCTGCGGAGAAAGATGTGTTTCTTGAAGAAACACTATATCATATTTCTTACACTTAAGCGAAATAACCTTACATCTTTTTATGGGGTGCCCCAACCAATTCACATTCCATGTGGAGAGAAACAATCCACTCATAATAACATTTGACATTTAAGAAAAAATAGATTGTGAGTCATAAACAAGATTATAAAGACCACATTCCAACATTAGTGCAACAATTAAACCCTGAACATCCCCTAAAACAAAAAAAGAACAGAAAAAAGAAAAATGTGCTCATTAACCCCATGCATGTGAGCGCCAAATGGCGTCCATCCCTCCAAACTCCAACAGTCTATGCACGCCTACGAGAACCCCCCGCAACAGCTTTGACTTCGGATTGCTGAAGTCCGGTGTTCCTATACAAATTTTGTGAGACAAAATGACACAGCAAAAGATAATCTATAATACAAACTCCAGCCAATAGGCAGAATAAGCACAAAGAGCATGTAGATTAATTTATAGAACTGTCCTGAAGGCGTTTTACTATACAAAATAAACTCTAGGTGGAACCAGCACAAAAAAGCATGCAGATTCCTGAAACAGTCAAACTAATGTTCAGCGAGCCGGTCCACTCGGCTGCAACGTGAGTGCAACAAGACTTTATGAAGGACATCGCTTGCTGTTTTACGGCTATCCTTAGCATCTATTCGCAATTTGGCCAGAATGTCAGTGCAAAAGCGACCTTCCATTGATGTAAAAGTTTCTTGCATTCCTTAAATTAATTACATTTCTCTCATCGAATTTGCAAAATCTGGGAACAAGAAATGCTGTGTTTCTTCCAAGAAAACACAAGATCTTTATTGGACGATTCAGAAATGTGGTCAGAATTGATCGGGCCCTGTCTCCCTCTGTGGATCACTGAGCTTTACCCTGTGAGCTTGCTCGATTTTCAGCTTATGGCCTGCTGTGTTGAGCAGATTCAGAAAGAGCCCATCCAGGAACTTCAACATATCCTGTCCCTCTGCTCCCTCAGGAACTCAGACGATATGTACGTTATTATACCGGCTACAGTTCTCAGTGTCCTCCGACTTTGATGCTACAGTATGCAAAAAATTAAAGCACAGTAAGACTTACTCATTTTAGTGTTAGTTATTCCTTACAGCACATTATTCTGGAAGGTCTGACAAAGGATGCAGTAGTAAAAATGCAATGTCAAGCTCTGTGTATAACGTCTGTTGACGTTAATAACGTCAGTTGGACAATCTTGGTATGAACAATAATGCTCATTAATACTGCAGGTAAATACATTACCCAGGTCAAAACAAAGTACATTCAATTTCATGAATATCATTCACAGGATTGATGACAAGGGACACTCCTGTCGGACTCCAGTACCCAACAGGTACAAGCCTGACTTAATGCCTAGAATGCGGACACAGCTCTCACAACATTTATACAAGTGACGGAATGGCACACAGCATATACGCACCCATACTCCTGCAGCATTCCCCACAGGACACCCCATAGGCACACAATTGTATGCATTCTCCAAGTCACAAAGCACATGTAAACTGGATGGGAAAACTCCCAAGCCCCCTCAAGGACCCACATTAAGGTAAGCTGATCCACTGTTCCACGACCTGGACAGTATCCGTATTGTTCCTCCTCAATCTGAGGTGTGACGATTGGCTACTTTCCAGGACCCTGGCATAAGCTTTCCCAGGTAGGCTGAGAAGTGTGTTCCCTTGATAATTGGAACACACCCTCCAGTTCCCTTTTTTAAAAATGGGAACCACCACCAGGGGCACCAGGGGCTCGCTACTGGCAGCCAGAATGCAGAGAGGCATTCCATCCGGCAGGTGTCAGAGGTCTCGCTGCTGTTTACCTGGGGTGGAGCTGCTGTCGTCCATCAGAAGGTGGAGGAATGGTCGAGGACCTGGTGATTACATGTCCTGGAACCAGCGAGCAATTATTAATTGCTCTTTCCCTCTCCCTTCCCCCCCCCACTTGTCTCAAAGGTTAGGGAAAGCCTGCTGGCACTATGGGTTGTTGGCTGCTAGTGGCTGGAGCTTGTTTTGTGGAGGAACACACCTTCGGGACAGTTATGTGGATGAATCTACATGCTCTTTGTGCTTATGCCTCCTATTGGCTGGAGATTGATTTATAGATTATTTTCTGTTGTGTAATTCTGTCTCACATAATTTGTATAGAAGTACCGGACTTGAGCAATCCGACAGTAAAGTTGTCTCTCGTAGGCGTACATGGACTGTATGAAATTAGAGGGATGGACGGCAGTTGGCGCTGTCGTGCGCAGGGTTAATGCGCACATTTGTCTTTTGTTTTTTGTTCTGGGGGATGTTCTGGATTGATTTTTGCACTAATGTTGGAATGTAGTCATTATAATTTTATTTTTGACAACCTATTTTTTCTACTGTCAAAATTTTAAATGTTAATATGAGCAGATTGTCTCTCTCCACATGGAATGCGAATGGGATGGGGCACCCCATAAAAAGGAGGAAGGTTTTTTTTCTGAAACATAAGAAATATGATATAGTGTTTCTTCAAGAAAAGCATCTTTCCCCACAGAAAGCTGAAAAAGTTTGGAAAGATGTGGGGTGGACGTTTACTTTAGTGCTAGCTCAAGTAAGAGCAGGGAAGTCATTACTTTTACAAGTAAGCATCTACAATTCAAATGTCTCAAACTGATTAAAAGATAAATTATTGTTTTAGCAGAAATTGAGGGGCATAGGTTGATTTTATCTAATATTTACACACCTAACGCTGATGAGCAGTGCTTTTTTTTTAGATGTTGAAGGGATGTTCCAAGCTGCTGGAACCCCTCATGATATAATATTGGGAGGAGACTTTAATCTTTTGATAGACAGTCCTTGATCATAGTGAAGCAAAAGTGTGTAAGCCCCCTAGAGCAACACTGACGCTTCACAGGATGTGTAAAAATCCTGTTCTTACAGATATTTGGAGACTTTTAAACCCATCTGGTAGGGACTATACATTTTTTTATCAGTCCAGAAGATCTATTCTAGAATAGATGATGTTTTTATGATAGTCCCTCATTTCATCTGTTGTTGATTGCTCAATTGGAAACATTTTAGTGTTAGATCATGCCCTGGTGAGTTTAGAGGTGTTGCCACATACGGAGAAAAATAAATCATATAGCTGTCACTTTAATGCAGCGGTTCTCAAAGTGTGGGGCGCGCCCCACTGGTGGGGAATAGAGACGTGACAGGTGGGGCGTGCCAAACGGGGGGAAATTTTCCTTTTTATGCCTTTCTGGCTTTATTCGTTCATGGCGAGTCCGCATCGTCAACTTCATCTTTGCAGTGACACATAAAACACCAGTTTTTAATAAACAATTAAATGTCTCCTTGCTATTTTTGACACATTCATAATCATTACTTTTGCCGGTTCTTTGTGACAAGCTTTATGCATGCGGTCGTGCGCTTGAGTGCGGCTATATAACGCTCATTATCCTGTATAGCCTATTTAAGTAATTAAATCAATATAAAGGGGCGATTTGTCCACTAATAGCTTAAATGAACAACTACTAGTCGACTAGAAAAAAACTTTAGTCGGAGGCAGCCGTTATTCCACATATTTTCGAACCAGCAGGCCATTCTGGGTTGAGCGCGCGACCCTGAGCGGAATATTCAGAAACGCGCGCTCCGCTCACATGCTCTGATCGGAACAAAGGAATATTAAAATAATGAATCATTAGTTTATCTTATAGCTACACTGCCCATCATTTTAATCCAATATCAAACACAGTATGTTGTGTCTATTTAAAAAAAAAAACATTATTTCACGTTTTTAAGTACAAAATTATGTTAGTCCACAGCCCCCCACCAGGGGGTGCTGATGCTATGACGAGGGGGGCTGCAGGACTTTAAGCTTGTTGCATATTTCATTAGCATTGTGTTGGGGCGATGGGGGCAGGTGGGGCTTGAAAATTCCCCCTTGTCCAAAGTGGGGAATGACCGAAAAAGTTTGAGAACCACTGCTTTAATGTATCCCTTTCGCAAAATCCTGAATTTCAACAAACGTTAAAGGCCTAAATCAGTGCTTATATAGAGACCAACTGGTCCTCAATATCCTCTGTGGGTGTGGCTTGGGAGGCACTTAAGGTGGTTCTTAAGGGTCAGATTACACAGTATGCCTCGTTCATCAAAAAATCCAAAGCATGAGAACTCGTGGAGTTGGAAGGGAATATTAAAAGTGCTGAGGCCGAGCTGAAGCACCGAATGTCGTCTGATGGCCTCAGATAATTGACCTGACTGAAATACAGATATAACTCTATTTTACATTTACATTTATGCATTTGGCAGACGCTTTTATCCAAAGCGACTTACAGTGCACTTATTATGGGAACCATAATAAGTGCCTTGCTCAGTAACACAATGGTGGTGGCTGTGGGGATCAAACCAGCAATCTTCTGATTGCCAGTTATGTGCTTTAGCCCACTACACAACCACCAATTTTTTGTCTATTTTGTCAGAAGTTTTGGCTATTCAGGGCAAAACAGTCATACGTTGAGTCAGGGGACAAAGCAAAAAAACTTCTGGCTAGATATATAAAGCAGAGAGAGTCTTTTTTTACCATTCCCTCAGTGAAATCTGCTGGTGGTGACATTTTTACCTTGGCCATTGATATTAATAATGCTTTTAAATACTATTTTGATCTCTATAGCTCCACGTTTTCATCTGCTGATGAAGATATTAGACATTCTGTAGAACCATTAGAACTCCCTAAACTGAAGACCAAGCAAAAAAGTTATCTTGATTCTGAGATAAACTTGGAGGAGCTTGATGAGGTAATTAAGGCCTTGCCTACAGGCAAGGCTCCGGTGCCAGGTGGCTTTGCCCCTGAATTTTTTAGATCTTATGCTACAGAACAGGCTCCACTTTTGTTAGAAGTTTGTATGGAATCATTAAATAATGGAAAGCTTTCGCATGTCACAATCCAGATCAGTCTAATTCTTAAAAAGGATAAAGATCCAAGCGAGTTTAAGAGTTCTCTGATCCAGCTAGATGTAAAAAGTCAAAAATTCTGACTAACCGATAAAGTAATGACATCTTTCATACATATAGATCAGGTGGGGATTATTCAGGGCCGCAGCTCTTCTGATAACATTTGGCATTTCATTAATATTATGTGGTCCAATTGTGAATGATCAGACTCTGGTCGCTTCCATCTCACTTGACACCGAAAAAACATTTGATATAGTAGAATGGGATTATCTTTTTAAGATTTTATAAATATATGGGTTAGGGAATACTTTTATTGGATGGATCAAGTTACATTATAGACACCCGGTAGCGGAAGTACAAACAAATGGATTCATTTCAAATGATTTTACTCATTGCCCGGTAGGGTTTCCCTATTTCCCCATTAATGTTCTGTCTTGCCCTGGAACCATTAGCAGCTGCGATAAGAAAGGAGGAGGATTTTCCAGGGGTGATGGCGGGTGGTGTGGCGCATACGTTTTTTTGCTTTATGCAGATGATATTTTATTATCCCCACTAGATCTATGCCTTGGCTCCACAGAAATATTAATTCATTTTCTAATTAGTTTTCAAGTGATGTGGGCAGGTGGGCTTTATTATATTTATCTTTTATTGGGATGGTTAATCAACTACTTGCTACAATCTTTTCCTGTAGATATTCACCTCTCTTATTTCAATAAATTTAATAATATAGCAAAGTCCTTCATTTTCCTTCATTCTTGTAGAAAATGTTCTACCTTTGTAGAGCAACACAATACTTTAGGCAATTGCAGAATAGTCTCATACAATATACACTTCAGAAAATGGTGTACACAATTTCTGGGCTTTCTCTAACCAAATCAATGGGAATATTGTATCTCAAAAGGAGTAAAATGTGGCACCCATGCACTACTTAAAGCATGATGTGGCCCTTGTACCAAAATAATTGCCCACCCCTGGGCTAACCAAATGCATGTATGCGATGGCCTGCACATTGCTCAATATGCATGGGCAGTGTTTACAGTGCTGTTTTTCATGGAGCCTCAAGAAGAACCCTCTGCTAGCTTATACTTCCACAGCAGTCTTATTCTGTGCTCCTGCAGGAACTCTTTTTCTATGCAGTCCTATCAGCTGCCATCATGGCTGTAATGAGTCCCAACTTTCAACCATAAATCCTCAGCACAACTGAATTCAACTGTGCTGCAAATGCAGTGTCTGCTCAAAACAGTGCGACTGTGCTGTAGAGATAACATAACTGCAGTATTTCTTGCATACTTTATCTTACCATTATAGCTGTGGTACCCTACCCATCCAATCCCCTTTCACTCTCCCAATTGGCCCCCTTGCCATACAGTGATCTCCTGGGCTGCTCCCCCATACCGCCACCCGGGGCTCTTTAAATACACTACTTAGGAGTAGCACATTCGTCCCGCTGTCATTAAATCACTTTTATAGTTTTGGTGGGGGATCTAGAGCCTGATTGGAATCCAGCTCTCGAGCCCTCCACTAACTGGACAGCTTGCCAAATCTGTTTACAATCATTCCAAGCAAGGTTTATTTAAATTTCAATTAAATGATTGACTTAAATGATTTGGTTTTCCCAGCACTACATGAGCGAGACAGGAGGATTTAGGCGTGTTCGATTACTTTCGGCTTATTTCTCGGCTTGATTTTGGCTCCAAAGTGAAACATTTTTTTTGTGATGCTGCAGCACTACTTGGCATAAAATGTAGTTCATTACTGAAAAAAGCTACACTGTTGTGAAAACTGCTGAAACACTGTCATGCTACTGAAAAATGTAGTTAAGTTCTAAAAGTTGCTTAGTTAGTTACTCCCCAATATTACTGTTCAGCTTGATCTATCTTTTTGAAGCTAATTGGACTTAGAGTTTTCCCATAGTGGATGAATGAACAGGCCCAAAATCGCAGAAACCGTATTGAAAATTTCTCAAAATTAAAATTAAAATTTTTGTCTGGCCAGCTGGCTGTGTATCTTTTTGTCAACCTGCCGGTTTATCTAAAAACTGCCTAGCAAAAAAAACAAAAATTGCAGTATACACCTAGCAAAACCTTAGCAACATCTTAGGAAACACCTAAAATATTTTACCAACTGCCTTTAAATGGGCATTCAGTAGGAGTCATGCAAGGATTCTATTGGACCCCCTCTAGATTGTGTAGGCTGGGTCTTAAAGACACACCCACCTGCTGGCGCTGCCAATCAGAAAATGGGGACACAGCTCATGTTTTTTGGTGGTGTGTTAAGTGTAGGGACTCATGTATTCAGATACAAGACAAAGGCAGGCCTAACACAGTCGTAAAGCCTGACTGAGGCCCACAAAAACAAAGTCATAAATCTTGCTGATAAAAACCGCACCAAAATCAAACAAAGGGAGTACAAAACCAACTGCAAATCCCAAGAAGCCTTGCTCACTTTATAACTGTGTGAAATTCTAAAGGATCGAACTCTCAACTCCTATTGGATGAGGCACTCAACAGAACGCACCTCAACTATGATGTCATCAGGAGTAGAAATGCATCGGAAATCGATTCCTACGGCGCTTCCAGTGACTTTGCCCGCCGTGTATAGACGTGGTGTTGCCTTGTTGCACAAGGAAGTAACGTGCAACTTGAAACTGCGGCAATACAATCTCTATCTCGCTGGACGAGATATCTCGCAATCTTCATCCATTTGCCTGCAGAAGTGAAGAAAGAAGAATTCCCTTCCCTCTTCAATCAAGTTGATGTCGCTGATTTCTCCGCCAGCCCGCCGACAGAGCGAGGAAACGGCCTCCCGTTATCACCCAAGCCTCGAGGAACCGAGTCGGAGTCGAATGACGGATGAACACACGTTCTACATGTGTCCCCACGTGATCCAAGTAAGAGGTTAATGTCTGGGCAGAGATAGAATATTTAGGTGTGTTATTCTTGTGGATCAAGTTTATTGATTTGTACAGTTTACGGACTGCAGAGTCTGCTCATTGTTGCTAATAATACTCAAGGTATTAATGCAACTTACTGTTATCATAAATTAGAGTTTGCTGTGTTGTAATCCAACCACGTTGGACTGTTGTGTGTTTACGCCATCGCGGATGAGACCGGCATACTGTGTTTATCCATTAAAAGGACCAGAGGTCGAGGGACGGGTTGCGAGCCGTTCACCGCGTCTCTGAGTGATAAACTAATAGTTGCCTTCTCTCCCATGATCGCGAAACCGGCTTCAAGGCCGCCACTTTATTCTCTTTCTCTCTTGTACTAACCACAAACACACACACACACACACACACACACACACACGCCCCCTCACAACCATTTGCTAGTAGATAACTTTGTGATAAAGCTCAGCTTTGTCCCCAGGTTATCGAGCAAGCAGAGACACGCTGGAAACGGGCACTCCACGAGAGTCACGTCCGCCATTTTGCACATTTTAGCACACACCATCCTCTCATGTGTTACTGTCACTGTTTAGTTTGTAGTTGAATATCGGAAGTTTATTGACTGCATTGTATTGATTATTAATTGATATTATATTTTCAATAAACTTTGTTATAATTAAAAGAGAAGTGTTTTGGTTTGTTTTGCATACACATGTGTCAAAGGCTGGCAGGGGATGCCAGTGCTCGAATTCAACCCTTCGTTGTTCTCTTTTTAATCTTGATGATCTACGAACATCAATTTTCCTAAGAGAACAATCTAATATTGAGACTGTTATACTGTCTGGTTATTAGTCCCTGATTCCAGGGTGGTGCCCCGTCGACATTAATCCTAATTAATATTCTATTGATTTTGATAATTGACAATTATCTTTGATGATTGTTTAATTTGAAGGATCAATAAGCTAGTGTTAAGTCTAATCAATTTTTAATTAATTCTAATAATATTCTATTAGATTTGATGATTGTTGATTTAAAGGATTAAAAAGCTAACATTGATTCTAATCAATGTTCTATTGATTTAAATAATTGATAGTTATCTATGATAATTATTAATTATTGCTAATAACAAAACCGGCTACTAAACCGTGAGCCCTAAATTAAGATACAAGAATTCTGGTTGAGGGTCCAGAGTTTTATGGGGGACATATTGGGTACTCAAATCTAATTTTGCCCCAGACTCTCCATTTTAGGTGATGGGCGGTCATTGATGTAGGGGATAAATACATGAAGAATTGGATCCTGGCCAGTGTTATGATAGGCAGACAGGTTATCCTTGGAGGATGGAAGTCGGCTGGAGCTCCCTCGTTTCGTGAGTGATACGAGGATATGGGCAGGGTAGCAGCATTGGAAGATTTGTCATATAGAAGGCTAGGCAACATGGATTTGTTTATCAGTATGTGGGGCAGCTATTTGGCCTTTTGGAGGGCTCTCGGGGAGGGGTAGTGGAGTGAGACGTGTGGTTTTAAAAGTGTGTGTTGTAGCCTTTTTGTTTTTGAACCTATACTTTTTATTTTATACTGAATATTTTTTCTACTGTTTTATTGTCTGATCGTTGTCTCTTTGTCAATTGGCATTTGACCACTGGGTTGTTTTTTTTTCGGGAGGTAGGGTTGTAAATAATATAACTTGATTCCTAATATTTTTGGGGAGTATTTTTTATATTTATATATATATATATATATATATATATATATATATATATATATATTGGGTCTGTGCCAGTGTTATGATCAGTAGAGAGATCATTCTTTGGGGATGGAATTCGGCTGGAGCGCCCTTATTTCAAGAGTGGTGCACAGAGATGGGCAGGGTAGCAGCATTCGAGGAGATGTCACATAGAAGGCTAGGGAACTTAGATTTGTTCAATAAAAAAATGGGGCTGCTATTTGGCGTTTTTGGAGGACTCTCAGGGAGGGGCAGTGGAGAGAGAAGTGCAATTTCAAATGTGTGTGATTTTATATTTATATATATATATATATATATATATATATTACACAGTATATAAATCAAGTTGTGGAATATTTGTTGAGGGTCAGGGTGGGATTGAGAGGGGGAAACAGAATAATGGGGGTTATAGTTGATTCAATGAATATATGTTTTCCTTTTTTGTTTCAAATGTCTGAATCACTAAAAAGTGTTAACAAGAAAAAATGGGCATTCAGTAGCTCTCTAGCTAACATTAGCATTGCTCTTATTCGTGCAATTTAAGTATCGATATGACAGTGGTTTTGGACACTGTACTGCCATCTATCGATGTGGATCAGCATGAAAAACTACTCCCTCTACTGCTACCTCCAGCTCTGTAATATCATTTGCATCTGGAAATTGCCAGAGATTGAGGTAATTTCTAAAGTTATTTATTACTACTATAATATAATTGCTTTGACTCGAAACAAACATCAGGATTCAAGCAAACAGACTTCTACAGTTAAGGACAGATTATTTATTGTGGCAACACATAGCTCCAATGCCATCATTAAGTTTGCTGACGATACGGCGGTTGTAGGTCTGATCACTGACAATGATGAAACGGCCTACAGAGAGGAGGTGCACACTCTGACACGCTGGTGTCAGGAGCACAACCTCTTCCTCAACGTCAGTAAAACCAAGGAGCTTGTGGTGGACTTCAGGAAGAAAGACAGAGAACACAGCCCCATCACCATTAATGGAGCACCGGTGGAGAGAGTCAGCAGTTTCAAGTTCCTCGGTGTCCACATTACTGAGGAACTCACATGGTCCGTCCACACTGAGGCCGTTGTGAAGAAGGCTCACCAGCGCCTCTTCTTCCTGAGACGGCTGAGGAAGTTCGGAATGAACCACCACATCCTCACACGGTTCTACACCAGTACTGTAGAGAGCATCCTGACTGGCTGCATCACCGCCTGGTACGGCAATAGCACCGCCCACAACCGCAAAGACCTGCAAAGGGTGGTGCGAACTGCCAGAAACATCATCGGAGGTGAGCTTCCCTCCCTCCAGGATATATATAACAGACGGTGTGTGAATAAAGCTCGGAGGATCATCAGAGACTCCAGTCACCCGAGTCATGGGCTGCTTTCACTGCTTCCATCAGGCAGGCGGTATCGCAGCATCAGGACCCGCACCACCCGACTACATGACAGCTTCTTCCCACAAGCAATAAGACTTTTGAACACATGATCTCTCACGATCAACAATCAGCACTGCACTTTATTAATCATCACACTGTCAATATATTCTCCCAATTCAATTAGTGTTTATATATATTTATACCCGTATCTAGTGTATGTGTATTCTACATTGTGTGTATTGTGTACATTTGTTATGTAAATTGTTGTGTAAGTATGTGTACATTTGTTATGTAAATTGTTTTGTGTAAATATGTTGTTTATTGTAAAGTGGTTTATGTCTCGTCACTGTCATGACTGCTATGTTACTCGGAACTGCACACAAGAATTTCACCTACTGTTGCACTCGTGTACACAGTAGTGTGACAATAAAGTGATTTGATTTGATTTGATTATTGTCCCTCATATCTCCAATCTTTGGAGACTGTCTACATTTCATGTTATTACTAAAGACAGTTATTTCCTTTATTAGAGAACTGCTTAGCGTGAAATAAATCTAAATTGTCTAGCGGTACAAAATGTCATGTTAAACGAAAGATTAGAATTGTTTTTGATGATTTAAATTGATCATGTCCATGGACACGGCATTTGGCGAACTTGTGTTTCCAAGCAACCAAAGTCATGGTTTACACAAAATCCACAACAGTTGCTGTGCCAAGCTACTTTGCAATAAACATATGCAGACAAAGAATATATACATATTTTTATCTATTTCATTTTATTTATTTTTCCATTTATTGGTTTACACATAATCCACAACAATTGCTGTGGCAAGCTACTTTGCATTAAACGAATGAAGACGTAGATGTCGTACAGATGTTTACTCTAGTTTTTTCCTTTGCTAGTCTTTCTGTCTTCTTGCTTCAGACCATTTTCACTTCTTCGGCAGTACAGCTACTTGAATCTCAGTTGTTAAAAGCATGATAATAAATATGTTCCATTGTGTTCTTTTCACTCTTCGCATCACCAGACAACAACACTGTGTGCTACATAAGCATAGCCAATCGTATCTACATAGATGGCAGCCAATTAGAGGGAGGACTCTCTTCTTCAACATTTAGTGACTTGTGATTTCAACATGGCGACAGACATATATAATAAAAATACTTTTTAAAGAAAACTTTTATGAGTACAGTCTTCATCTAATATGTGCGTACACCATTCAGATAAAAAAAATAAAATAAATTCATTCGTCAATGTGTAAAACCTGTTTAATTTGCTCAAAATTACTGAGTGCACCTCATTCCAAAATATTTTCTTGTCATTTCCTATATCAAATACTGTAACTATACCTGTCCTGTGCTCTGCTACAATACATATATGTTTAACTGTGTATAATACAATATTCATATATGTCCTCTATCAGTTTTACGACAAAGGTTTGGGCTCAGTGGCCATGTTACCGCACTAGACCAATAGTCACACAGTCAGAGTCTGGTTTTGGGATTTAAAGTATAAAAACAGCACTTGGTGAATGGCAACAACTTGTCTGGTGAGAAAATGAAGAGAACTGTGGAAAAACATGAAAAAAAAATCAATCTCAGGACGGCTGGAGCAGGCCCAATAGTGTGGCTAAAACTCGCAAACAGGCACATGCGCCCTCCATTTGTACACAAATAAATGGGATTTGTAACCTACAAATAAAACCCTGGGCACTAATTTAGTGGAAACAGTAGTCTGTAAAACAAGAGGACTACAAGAGAGAGGGAAGACAAAAGAACAGAGCACACTTGCAGGCTTACAGATGTATACCATTTGTTTTCTCTATAATGTTTTGGAAACTTGTTTGAAAACAGTCATTATTTTTTGCAATGTTCACCTTTTAAGCGATCTTCACCAATAAATGGTTGTTACATTGGAAGCGTTGCCTGATGGAGGAAACGAGACGTTGTGTCGATGTAGTGACACTAGGGGTCGATCTTGAGAGACCCAGACACCTTCAGATCTTTGAGAAAATTGTGGAGTAGAATTTGCATGCCACTCCCCCGAAATACTTTTGCACTGAGGAGCCGAGACATGGTCCCAGCCATTACAGCTGTGTATTACAGCCTGTGGCAAGAGGGAGACAATGTATTGTTCCCTGATGGAGGTTATGACAGTAACCGAGACGTTCCCCTTCTGTCACTCACTCAATGTTGTATCGATGTAGTGACACTAGGGGTCCCTATACAAAACGCCATAAGGCTGAACTGTGTTACGCTGAACTGCCGATCCAGGTGTAGGCAAGCGACTGTGAGCATAGGATCAGATGCACTCGGACTGCATGTATCCTCCCCAGACACCCCAAAAATGTTGTGTACTTCCCAACAATCCAGAGGTGGGGGTGAGACATATCTAGTATGGGAGCAGGCCGCGCCAGCCGTGGCCTTTTCTCTCCACAGAATATTACATTCGGCTGCGGCCTTTAAATGCTCATAAAATGCGTGAGGAAAGGTGTTCTTTTCCCTTCCGATTCTGAGGGAAAAGAACCTGCAGAGGGTAAAAAGTGTTGAATACTTCAAATTGGCCTGAGGCCGCACATGGAAGAGGTGTGGCGGTAGGTCCTGCCCTTCATAGAGGAGGAGCTCTACAAATGCAGCAACCGGGGCAGAGAGGGCTCTGTCAAGGGAGACGTGTGTCTACCGAAAGGGAGATCGTCCCGTGGAAGATAAATCGCAGGAGGTTACCGGGGTAACAGAGACTTGTGGAGCACTTACCCCAGTACAGGGCACATTAGCACATGTACAAGGTCTGACTATGAATTCCTCGTTGACACGTGAGCCAGAAGACTAGCAGGAAGGACATCCAGGGTTCACAGATCATGAACACGAATAGGAGAGAAGAGCTCATGGCTTCACCACTTGGAGTGGAAAGCCGCTATACACAAGCGGTGCACCCAGCCAGCTGCCCTGTGTAATGAAACTTACCTGTTCATACCTGAAAGAAAACAGAATGAAACCGTCTCAACCCCTAGATTGTAAAATCTCGCAAAGGTATTGGGTGTTGTCCAGTCCGCTGCTCTACATATGTCTGCTAGAGAGGTGCCATTGGCCAGTGCCCACAAAGATGCCACACTTCTTGTGGAGTGTGCACGAACCCACAAGGGGCTGGGCACGAAGTGGGTCTGGTAGGCTAAAGCGATGGTGTCCACGATCCAGTGGGCAAGCCTCTGTTTGGAGACAGAGTTCCCTTTCCACTGTCCACCGAAGCAGACAAAGAGCTACTCAGAGCGTCTAAAGCTCTGTGTGTGATCCAAGTATATGCGCAAAGCATGCACTGGACACAGTAACGATACGGCTGGGTCTTCCTCCTCCGGGGGCAGTGCTTGCAGGCTCACCACCTGATCCCTAAAGGGGGTCATGGGAACCTTGGGCACATAGCCCAGTTGGGGTCTCAGGATCACTTGAGAGTCTTCCGGACTCTTCTTTAACAGAGAATGCTTGCAGATCCCCGACCCTCTTGATGAAAATGAACGCAGTCAGGAGGGCGGTCTTCAATGAGACGGCATTTAGATCGACTGACTCTAGGGGCTTGAAAGGGGCTCTCTGTAGGACTAATAGGACCTCAGAGAGGTCCCATGAGGGAAAGAGGCGTGGCCTTGGAGGGTTCAACCTCCTGGTGCCTCTCAGGAACCTGATGATAAGGTCATGCTAATCAAGAGACTTACCATCAACAGTGTCGTGGTATGCTGCTATAGCAGCTACATAGACCTTGAGAGTGGAGGGAGACAGCCACCCATCCAACGTCTCTTGACCTGACAGCGCACCTCTGGGGGTCTTCACTACAGGAAGAACTCCACTTAGCGAAGATACACTACTTCAGGAAATACAGCTGCCTTGTAGAAAGAGCTCTGGCCTTAGTGATCATGTTAAAGACTACGGGCAATAGACCAGTTAGATCTTCTGTGTCCCGTCCAGGGACCAGACATGGAGATTCCAGAGGTCTGGGCATGGGTGCCAAAGGGCACCCGTCCCTGAGAAAGAAGGTCCTGCCTCAGGGGAATTTGCCAGGTTGGTGCTGTCGTGAGAAGCGTGAGGTCTGAGAACCAGGTGTGGGTGGGACAATACGGAGCAAAGAGAATTACCTGCTCCTCGTCCTCCCTGACCTTGCACAGAACCTTTGCAAGTAGGCTCACTGGGGGAACGCGTATTTGTGCAGCCCCCGGGGCAAGTACCACTTCTGTGGGCTTAAAAGTTATTGCACTTTTCCATTGCACTGTGTCACTTCCTCATGTCCCAAAAACTTAATGTCAAACATCTTTGACAAAAATAAATGCTATACCATTGGATTCAAATTTTTTCCACACAAAGTTCACCCCCAACTACATAGAGTTTAGGGTTTCATTCTCTCACTAACATGTATTCATTTACAATAACATGTGTCCCTTGATTTATTATGCACCCTGTTATGTCATGATTCCATGACATTTCATTGAAGATATATGTTAGGAAATGACATCACACAGACTGGAGGTGGACATCAGCCATTCTGCAAAATTACTTTGTTATTTACGGTTTATAACTCTATTGTTCTATTTATGTTTTCCTTAATTTTGTGGTGTTAGTCAAATGTATGTCCACCCTATTATGGGAAGATACATGGGAAATCACATTGCCCCAAATTTTTACGTTAACAGAAATAAAATCATAAATAAATCAAATGTTTACAAATAAGTTTCCAAGATATCAATCACAAACCATGTAGTGGCTCATTTATCCACTGAAAGTCCACCCTGTACTGTCCACCATGATGCTGCCCATTTAACTGGATGGACATATGAATTGTTTAGACATTTAGCTTGACTATTATGACTAATACAATCTTTAATATGACCCTGTAATCACAGGGTATGTAAAACAAAGTATGTTTTATTTTTCAAAAGTTTCAAAGCAAGAATGTCACCAAATTGTAGGAATGACCCATTTATGATATGTACAGAGTTGCAATTCTGCAGCTTCCTATATGCAAATTACGCAGTCAGTTATCTTAACATTTACAGTAAAGTACAGTCTATAGACAACCCTCTATCTGTCAGCATGAACAAAGAGAGAGAGATGTTAATGAACCCAATAGCAGTTTTTAATGAAGACAATCTACAAACCCATAAGTAGCACAAAAGCTTGATAAATAAAATAACAACTTGGCTCAGTGCCGCAATGGATGAGACTAGACAAGGAATAACAGAACATGACAGCCTAAATAGGGGCACAAATGAATGTAAATGCAAAACAGCTAAACGCAATGATGGAGGACAAGTGAGGATGATGGCTGGGCATCTTGGGAAATGTAGTGCAGAAAGTGAATTAAAAATAAGAGTTTCTAGAAGACAGGGAAAAATACAGAACAGTTCATGGCACTATCATGTTGCAAAGTAATAATACTCAATATGTGGCAAGGTGGGCTTCAGGATTTGTTACATAACACTGCAGCCACCTGCATGATATTTTGCAGGTAATCTGGAAGGTAAGTGTTATTATTTAATTATTTGCTAAATCCACACTACAGATCTAACAGAATAGATGAGACACCCCTATTCCATGGCAAGTGACTGAGAATCAATGTAAACATTTTTAAACTTAATTAACAAAAATATGTATTATTCTTAGATTTAGTTTTTTTTTTGTTTGCTTATTTTCATAGGAGGGGAAAATTAAATTCTGTCAGATTCTCACATTCAGTCAAAAGTAATTAAATAACATTTTACACTAAATTAAATCAACAGCTTTGGGACTGTTTGATCGGTCACTCTTTGACTACACTAAAGGATATCAAATGAACATCAATTCAGTTCAAATTTTAGAAATATTAACTTTCAAGTTTAAAGGAGTGTAGTTCAGTCCTTTCTTTTTAAAATCCAGTCCATGATCACACACAGAGGAATGTATATCCATGATCACACACAGAGGAGAGTAATGTCTCTTCACCCAACTACCTTTAGCAATTTTCACCGTGATCCCTTTGCAGTTATCATGTTTTCCAGTGAGGCTACAATCCCTTCTAATTGCTAATCAGCTAAGATGACCAATTACAAAGTCACCATCTTATGATTCAGTGAAAGGCGTGGGGGGGGGGGGGGGGATGCGTTTTGTCTCCCACAATATCAATCACGTCAAGGCGATCTTCATAAAAATAAATGTAGCCAAGCTCTTGAGTCCGCCACAGGTCTAAACTTTAAGTTTCTAACTACCTGAGTGCTCACCAAACTCCTCTTCAGCTCAAGCTCAGCTCTCACTCAGCCTCAGCAGTCTACCTCCACAAACACTCACCCACATAGACACTCTGCTGTACGAACTCACTCAGCGTAACACACATAATAGTGGTGCACTATCCCAGAGCGGTGTCAAAATAAGAGTCCTTACTGAATAAAATTTGTAAACCCCCCACATTCCCCCCACTAAAACCTGCCATAACATTGGACCTTCTTTCGGCGACTCAATCCCTGAAAATAAAGAACAGAGAATAGCAGGTAAACATTCGTCACAGAAAAAAAACATCAGTATAACAATCAACCTGTGTATGCACCTGTGTATGTGATGGGTGCAAGTGTAACTGGAATGGAAAGAACATCAGGGTCTTCTGTATCAGTGTCTACATGTTCCCTAGATTTACGTCTAGATGCACATGGCTGTGGCAATGAATGAAAGGTGCAATGTCTAAGTTGATCCCCATGCACAACTTTACACGGGCCTCCTTTCTCTGGGCAAATTGTGTAAACTGGAATGTCTGCATGATTCTGTTTCACCACAATGTAAGGTAGGGATGCCAATTTGTCTTGTATCTTATTCCTACCCTTTGTGTATGGTTGCGTACCAGAACACGATCACCAGGTCTTATGAGCGCATCATAGGATCTGCAATCATAGGCTCTTTTCTTGAAGCCTCATGTGCACCTGCGTTGGGTACTGCAACATCTGTCGGCAATCTGTCATGGTGGTCTTTCACCCAGTTATTGAGATTCAGTCAACTCCACTGTCATCCAAATCTTTTCCACCGAGGACTTCCATTGGCTTTTGGGCATCTCTTCGAGCATCAAGAAAAAGGATGAATAGCCTGTCTATGCATGGACATGACTATAAGCCAGTACTAGTTCTGGGAGATACTGCTTCCAAACTCTTTTCTTGTCTGGGGCAATGTCCTTAAAATATCATGCATGGTTCGATTAAACTGTTTGCACTGGGAATTACCCTGTGGGTGATACAGGCTTGTGTGACTTTCCGATGACATAGATTTTACACAGTTCCTTGATGACACTGGCTTCAAAGCACCGACATTGATTGGAATGCAGTCGTGTTGGGCAACCATAGTGGGTAAACCAATTTTCTACAAGCATTCTCACTGTGGTGTGAGCGGTCTGATTCTTTGTTGGTACTACCATTGTGAAACTAGTGAACTTGGAGAACAACAGAGTATAGTCCATTGCTAAGACTTCCAGTGACGCTGGCATGTTAGTGCATGTCACTGGGGCTCGAATCTTATGGAAAACATCCTTTGCAAGAGTACATCTCTTGCATTCACGAATCCAGGTTTAAACATCTATAGTTGGCCAGTAATAACTTGGTCTGATGTGCTCTAGCGTACTTTTCTCTACGAAGTGGCCTCTATGATCATGCTGACTCTCAATAAATCGTAAGGGTTGTAAGGTTCTGAAACAACCAACTGACAAACCTTTTCCCATCTCTTGGATTAAGGATAGTCTTGAACAACACATCTCTTTTAAGCTCTTTTATTTAAATTGTCTAGCGATCCATTTTAACTTCACATCCATGCCCCGCAGTTCTGCTGGACTCAGTCTTTTGTTGATCAGCACAGCATGGTAAGCAGTCTCTATTAAGGTCCACCTATTGTTGCTCCGCAATATCACTCCAGCTATATCCAGGTACTCTCTTTGTCACAAATGCTTGAACAGCTACTTGTACCTTCTGCTTTTCTTTTCTTTCTCTCTCCATAAGCATGCACACCACATCAGAGATCATTCTGATAAAATCTTTAGCAGAGTCCTCTTGCTCAGACTCCTTACCAGAAGGAATCCTTGACAGCACATCAGCATTTGTATTTTGTCTTTCTGTATTGTCATGCACTTCAAAATCATACTTTCACAGCAGAGCTTTCTAGCGCTGCTCAGCAGCTCCTAAAATTGCAGTCTCAAGGTAGTGCAACAGGTTATAAACAGTGATCACACTGAACTTGGAGTAAATAAGATATTCTTTAAACTTTTCGTTCACTGCCCATTTTAGAACAAGCAACTAGTTTTTAATCACTCCTCTCTGACCCACATAGGCCCAACTCACAAATCACATGTTCAGCTCCTCCTTGACTTTGAGGATGAAGGGCTGGCTAAATTCTGGATATGTGAGAACAGGTGGGCCCATTAAGCACTTCTTAAGTTCATAGAATTTGGCCTTGCACTCAGACGTCCAGATGAAACATTCAATCACTTTCCCCTTGTTTCCTTTACCAACCAGGGCATTAAGAGGTCAGGCCAGAACCCAAGGACTTGACCCAACTCTGACACATTTGGGTATGGGCCATGTTTCTAAAGCCTGAGTTTTCTCCTCATCCACCAGTATTCCTTTAGAGGAAATCAGGTGACCCAGAAAATTCATCTCTGGCTTTAAAAGACAACACTTACTTGGTACTAGTCTTTGACAATGACTGTCAAAGTCTTTGGAGGAGATGGTAATGTCATCAAGGTAGATGAGCTGAATATCAAAAGGTCAAATCACAGAACCCCACCCCCATCAACCATCAGAAAGTGGCTGGAGCATTATAAGTCAGAACTGCATCCTGGTCCATTCAAACAGTCCAAAAGGGTTAATGACGGCCGTCTTTCACCTGTCTTCCTCACTCATAGCTACCTGGAAATAAACTGAGGTCAAATCAAGCATGGAGAACAGCTGCGCATTGCCCAAGGCATTTACTGACTCCTCCATGGAAGGGAGTGGATAGGTATCTTTGCATGTCACCTTATTCAGCCTTGTATAATCACAGCAAAAGCGCACATTGCCATCTTTCTTGATTACAATCACAGCTGGTGATGCCTATGGACTACAGCTCACTTTAAGGATTTAAGGATGTGTTTTGCCTGTAGATTCTGGAGCTTTTCATGCTGAGGTTTTGTGTGTCCTTCAAAATTTGTTTGCACTGCTACTGGCAACTGCTCTGTAGTGCTTTCCTACACTTGTATCTGATTTTGCTATATAGACTTGACATGTAGAGCACCATCTTTCTCCTCAAACTCAACAACTTTGCAAAAACACTCACTGATTGGGGGAATAGTAACGGCTTGACTTCCAGCTACTTTCACAAAACATATTGTTCGCCAATAGTCTCAGAACTTGTTCCTCCCTGACACCATGGCCTTCCCTGTTCATCTTCCTCATGCCATCAGTGGCCAGGAAAAGATCTTTGAATTCACTCAACACATTCATTCCAACAATGCCAGGTAACGTCTTTAAAGACAGCAACCCAGACGTGACAGAGATAATTACAAACACACAATTTCCATACAGAGGCTTCCTCATACACTATATCTGCTTCCATGCATCCCACAATGAGGATGTCTAGGCCATTTGCAGTTGTAAATTGGACCCAGTTGGCTAATGATACAGTAACACAACTTCTTCAAAGTGTGCCTTAAAATGTGACTGTAATAGTCATCACCACTGATCCCATATCTAACTGCCAAATAGTCCTAACACCAGCAATCCTCACTTCAATGACCAGACAATCTCTGAAACCATCCCACTAAGGCTCTTGGGAACATCCTCTTCGGCACACTCTGCTGTGTGACTTCTAATAACTGATGGACTCGGACTCTCTTGCAGAGTGGTACCTCTCTCCGCAGTCTTTTCCATTTGAGACGTGCATTTTGAAGACTGAACTTCACTTACGTTTTCTCAGTTCTGAGAACAGCGCTGACTGGTGTGTCCAGGTTTACCACACGTATAACAGATATATCTCCCTTCACTGTTTTTTTTAATGGTGGGCATTTTGTCTTACTCTCCTTCAGCTGAGGTTTTACTTTCTCTTTGTTGTGCACAATCTAGAAGAGTTCTTCTTGGTGGCAGCTATTGATACCACCAAGGTGGCAGCTATAGATGCTTTATGAAGCATATTGGTGGCAGCTATAGATGCTTTATGAAGCATCTACATGGTGAGAATAGATGATGACCTCTCGGTCACTCTAGTAGAATAAACAACACCTCTGGAACACTAACCACTTCTAGCATTACATGAGCTTGCACCTTTTCTACCTCTTACTAGGTAATGGCTTCCAATATGAGTTGGATGATTGTCAGGTCCTTCTTGGCTTTAACTCACCTCTTCATTTCACATCTTAGTGAGCCAACCATGAGACCCAAAATAAGCTGTTCTTTCAGTACAACATCAGCAATACTGGACTGCTCTTGTATATAGTAAAATTGCTCAAGACGTGGAAAGTTGGGCTTCAGGATTTGTTTTAAGCAACATGGCAGCCATCTCAAGGATGTTTTGCAGGTAATCTGGAAGGTAAGTATAATTATTTCCAAATCCACCCTCTCCAGATCTAACAGAATAGAGGAGATGGCAGGTAACTCAGACTCAATGTAAACTGTTTTAAACTTAATTATCAAAAATATTTATTATACTTAAATGTTTTTTAGATTTGCTTCTTTTCTTCTCTTCTTTTCACATGAGAAAATTTAATTATTTCAGATTCTCACATTCAGTCAAATCTAATGAAATAGCATTTTACACTAAATGAAAATCAACAGCTTTGAGACTATTTGAACTCAAGAAGAAAGAAAAAATAATAATCTTTGTCACTCTTTGACTACACTGAAGAATCTCAAATGAAGAGTGTAGTTCATCAAATTAGATTTGAAAAATATTCACTTTTAAGTTCAAAGGAGTGTTGTTCAGTCCTTTATTTTTAGCATACAGTCCATGAACACACACAGAAGAATGTATAAGTGTCCACCTCAGAAAGATTTACTGGTTACAGTTCCATGAATTAACTTTTTGCTTTTTAAAAATCCAGTCTTTAACTATGACTGACAATGCAATCGTTTGTTTCAAGCTACCATTGTGTAGCTTGAAATGAGTAAAGTGTTTATATTATCAGCCTAATGTTTTGGAATGAGTTGCTGAATGATCCAGAGGATGGCAGAGTAATGTCTCTTCACTCATCTAACTTTAGTGATTGTCCCTGTGATCCCAGCAGCTATGGCGTGATCCAGTGAGGCCACAATCCCAGCTAACGACTAATCAGTTAAGAAGATGACCAATTACGAAGCCATCATCTAATGATTCAGTGAAATCCTCCAGCGGGACAATCAGATGCATCGGATGTTTTTTCACAAGTCACTAAGCACATCTGGACAAACAAAATAAACACTGATAGTAAAATAAAAATAAACATTAGCATTCGTCTACACTGATGGATAACTGGTTAAGCACTAGCATGCTTATCTCTCAGTTCAGCATGAGAAAACAGGGGGGAAAAGTCTGACTCCACACACACACACAACAACTCTCTGCTGTACACACTCTCTCAGCGTAACACAACACACACAAAATTATGCCGCACTATCCCAGAGACAAAATAAGAGTACTTACGGAATAAAACTTGTAAAACCCCTACAAAATGCTTTAAAAGCTACCTAAAAAAGTGATACAAAGGCAAAGATGCCGCAATACATATTGTATTAGACATATAAGAGAACTCACGTAAGATTAAATGAGAAGGCAAAAATGCAGCAATATGAAATACATTATAAAGACAATCCATATCAGATTAGAAAGTTTTTCAAAGGGGATGCATGGCAGTGATGCAGCAATATAATTTACATGTTAAGAGAACCCATTTAAGAACATTTTGTTTTCAGATTTTCTAAGGCATTTGATGCAAATGATATACACCTCCTCACTGCTGGTTCAGGATTACTTTCTTGAGTTACTTCAGCGCTTAATGCTGGTGGTCAGAACAGCTTTCTGTGCTCTCATTACCTCATCTCTTGCATGTTGCTTAGCTAAGGTCACTCAATCTACAAAATGTTGTTGATCAGATAGAGCTATTCTTTAGACCACTAACATTAGCTTCACTAATAATCTTCCAGATCTGTATGAAATACTCCGTGTGCCAAAAAGTTCAGAAGAACTTGATGTAGTCTAAGGTAATCTAGATATTATCACCTCCTTAAATTAAAGAAAGTTAAAGAGAAAATCCTGGTAGAATGGTCATACTCCTGCTCTTAAAAGAACAGATTGGAAAATGGAAGAATACAAAATCAGAGGTGTTTCACTGTGTATGAAATGACTGTGTCCCTAGATACAGCGAGGAGTAAATAATATTGAGACGAGGTTATGAGATTACAGGAAACAGGAGCCTGTTTCAGTGTCTTGGATTCTACCAGACATGTTGTTGCTTTTAAGGCTTTAATACATTTTGTTAGCTCTTCCTGACCTATAACAGTGAAGGACTGAAGTTGCTCCAAGGGAATACTATGAAACACTGTCTTATGAAGTGCTGTGTCAGACAGTTGTATGATTAATAAAGTCATTACTACCTTTCTGCAAGGGAAGTCAAAGCTTTGTTCCTTTTCAATTTAGCTATGGTACTGAATAAATACCTAGGATTGTTGAGGGTTTTTTCTATGAGATTGCTAAAATATGCAGACCTGGCAGCTTTTAGAGCCTGTCTGTATTTAGGACATGCCCCTAGAATGTTCAAGCTTTCAGTTCAAACTGCTTATCAAGAAACCATAGCTTGATCCTGGAGAGTTGGCTAGAAATAGACTGACCTCTAATCTCCCATTTAAGTCTAAAATACTGGAAAAGGTATTGTCCTACTTTTTACATACATACATATATATATATATATATATATATATATATATATATATATATATATTAGTATATATTATATATTATACATATACTATATTAGTATCAGTCTAGAATTTCAGTTAGGATTTAGGCCCCATCATAATACAGAGACTGCACTTATCAGAGTAACCAATGCGCTTATCAACTGACTGACACCTCTCTACTAGTGCTTTAAGATCTTAGTGCTGCCTTTGACACCATAGATTACGACATTCTCTTGGATAGACTTGAGAATTTTGTTGGCATTTGTGGACAGGCATTAGCATGGTTTAGGTCCTATTTTTTTGTTAGCAAAGACATTTTCAGATCAAGTAGAAGTATGGAGTGCCACATGGCTCAGTATTAGGTCCCCTGCTTTTTTCCTTGTATTTGCTTACTCTGGAAGACAGAGTAAGAAACCATGGAATTAGTTTTCACTGTCATGCTGGCGATACACAGTAGTGAATGATGCGTGTCTGTCTGCCGCTGCTCTCTGGTTTCTTTTTGATGTTTCTAGTTGCTTTTATTTTATGGCCTTTTGAAGGAACGACCTCAGGAAATCAAGTTATATGACTCTCTTTTATGGATAATGGACAGTTTACTTTTTTGTTTTTTTAAATTCCTCATCATCCTCTCGTATGCCTGGATTACACTGAAGTAAACAAACTGCTGTACTCACCAATCACCTTCACCAGGTCTATTGTGTGCAGTCTCAAATGGCCGCCTGATTCCCTGCACATCATCCATGTCCAGTATGGCCAAAGTGTGTGGAACTGGAATTCGGGTCTTGTTGGTGGATCATTGAGGATGCTCTGCCTTCTGTTGCCCATCCTGGCCAGCTGGAGTTTTGCTGCTGGCACTTGCCATTTTCAGAGGTGAGATTCTTGCCTGTTTACAGGCTCATGATTTTATTTTGCTTGCAATATAATTTTATATTACTCATCCCTGGAATTGAATGGTCTAGCTCCACAGTAGTTAAGTGACTTTCTGACATGCTATATTCCATCACATTCATTACAATTGCAAAATTCTGCCCTGCTAATAGTTCTTAGAATATCAAATCCACAAAGGGGAGGTAGATACTTTGAAATGATACGTGTTGTGAAAGGTGCTATACAAATAAAAATTACTTGACAGACATCATGGCCAGATCTTCTAAGCAGCCCAGATGAACCCATTTATTCTCAATGTGAAAATACACAGTAAATACTGTATATACGAATCCATTTACTAATGTTAATGAATAGAATCATATTGTACAGTCATAACAAAATAAAATATAACAAATTGTATATCATAATGAAGCGAAATGACCCACAGAAGTGAACAGTTGAAAGTTAATAAAAATAAATAAAATGTTTTTTTCTACTTTTGAGGTTCTTGACACTCCAGTTAAGTATTTTCTTCAGTGTCGGGACCTGGAACTTGTGTTTTGTGTCTGCATCTTAGTTTGATCTTGTTTACAGTGTTGTGGCTGGATCCTGACACTAGTGTTGTGTGAGTGAACTTGGCTGTGTCTTTTCTCATTGCCATGTGCACATATTTAAGTTCACCCCACCCTCTTGTTTGCCTAGTTACCTTGTTATCTGTTCCACCTACTCACCCAAGTTAACCTCCACATGTCCTTCCCTATTTAACCTCACTGTGTTTTCTGTCTTGTGCTAATTCATTGTGTCCCTGTTAGGTGTCAGTTGGTTTCGGTCTTGTTGGTTCCAGCCCAACCGGTCTGCACTTTGCCCGCCCTTAACTGTGGAGTACCCCTACAGGTTAGTTTTTGTTAGATCTGTTCAGTTTTTCAGCTATTTAAATGCCCATGTTGGCTTCAATGAGGAATCTGGAGGGGAGTGATTGGGTGGAATGGTCTTTAAACCAGAGCTGTGATTTGTTTTTGGACTTTTGTGCTAGTCATGGATTGCAATAACAAATACCATGTTCAAACATTACATTGTTCATAAGTGTACTTGGTACCAGAGCACCTTAGGCCAAAGGTCGATGATCTACTATATTGTTGTATAATCAGACCTGCAGCAGTATGTTTTGGACACTCAAGTAAAGAGAGGAGCAAAGCTGTCAACTTATCACCACCTGGTGTTGAGATGGAGGTGGAGGCTGCTGGACAGACCTGGCAAACCTTAGTGAATTGTGAGGGTGAACTGGGAACGTCTGGTAGAGTCTTCTATCCAGAAGTTCTATAACTACCACCTCCAAAGGAGTTTTCCCACATCCCAAGGGGGGCTGGAGACATGAAGTCTGAATGGGCCCATCGCAGAAGCAGCTGTTTGGAGCTGTGGCTTGAAGGTTGTTTGTGCCTGTCATGGTGGCAACTGAAGAACCTGTTGGTGGACACCAGCGGTGAAGAAAGCGGTCATGCTGAAGAAGATCTTTTGGGATTGGTTAGCACATGGGACTCCTTATTCAGCTGATAGGTACCAGCAGGCCAGAAGGACTACAGCTGTGGTAGTTGCAGAAGCAAAAACTCGGGTGTGGGAGGAGTTTGGGGAGGCCATGGAGAAGGACTTATGGTTGGCCTCAAAAAAATTCTGGCAAACTGTCAGATGGCTTAGGCAGGGCTTTGTCCAGGCTGTAGTTAGCCGGGATATGGAACTACTAACCTTGCCTGGTGATTTAGTCAGGTGGTGGAAGTAGCATATTTGAGGAATGTGAAGAAGGCAGGTACAGAGGGTTCTTTGTAGAGTTGTCATTGTGGTAGTCAAAAAGCTCAGAAGTGGCATGGTGCCATGAGTGGACAAAATTCCCCCTGAGATGTTGAAAGCCTTAGATAGGGCTGGACAATAGTTCAATATCTATATGCAATCGCAATATAATTTTTTTCAATAATGGTGATATGATTTTTAAACACATTCCAGATATTTCGTTACATGTCGTGGAAAATCTCTAAGAAAACTCTCAGAGTCTTGAGTTCCAGATGCCAAAGTTGTAGTTTATTGAACACCAACAAACTTGAGTCCGGTCAGCTGTCCATTCTGATTACCCTCTTCACAGCTCTCAGTTTTATACCTTTTTTGTTATCTTGAACACTTCATCTCTAGCCAATTAATTTATTTCCATCACCTTTTCACCATTATTTCTTAGATTCTCTCCTTTTTAATTATTGGTGGAAAAAGCTTACCTCTCAGTTTTTTAAAAAGAATGTACACAAAGAATGTACTTTTGACTTGTTTTTCACTTAATAATTAACTAGTGTCTATAGAATAAGCTTATGTCATGGTGTATGTAAAGGACACGTTGCCTTAAATCACTTGCATAAGGGACAAACAGCCCTTACTCATAACATACTTTTACCCTCTGTCACAGTACATCATCATGATGAGTTGGCTTCGTTTGCGCATACACAATATCATTTGATTAATAAAGAGAATACATCATATTTAAGGAAATACACCATATACATTGCAGCATTTGTCACCGACTAACATTTAGGGCGCAGCCGTCATTTCATTGTAGAACCACCACGACCCACATGAGCAGAAGAAAATAAATGGATATTCAGCTTTTGTTTAATAAAGCCCAATTGCAACATTTATGCGTTTGAGTCCTCACCTTCCCCAAAGCAATCCTGACAGCTTTTCCCCCCAAAAGTGGACTTTAAATTGTGAAATCATGGGTACGAATTGTGAAATGGTGGGAATGTATTAGTAAATTGAGGGCATGGTTCATAAAACTGTGGACATGATTTGTTAAAACGAGGGAATGGTTTGCAAATCTGTGAGCACGGTTTGGCAAGTAAGGGTAATTATTGAAATATAATTGCGGTTCTCCATTTTTTTTCCTCTTACAGGCAGAGTAACCAGATTGTTTCTGGTCGAAAATGGAACAGCCCCCTCCCAGCAAAAATTAAAATCCTTACCTAGCAGATCAATGCGAAGTAGAGGGTGCATCTGCATCTGTAACTGTTGTCACCTTGTACTTTTCTGTGGCAGCAATATTTCTCAGTGTGCACTTGTCTTTCAAGAGTTTATCGTAAAATGCAGAGCAGTCCAGTCCAAAATTAAGACATGTGAAAGCATTGCCTTCATGATTGTTACACTGAGTCGAGATTTGCCATGTCCATGCTGCATTTATTAATGAGAACACATGCTCCACAGATACAGATGTCCCAGGCAGGCATAAAACAAACTCCAATACCTTGGCTAAGACTTCGAAGTTGATGATTTTGAAATTCAGCTCATGAAAAACGTCTGTCCATCTCTTGGACATGGCCATCTTGTTCATGTTCCACTCAGTGATTTGACGAATGACAATGTTTTCGTGTAAGCCCACTCATCAAAGAGCATGGTTTTGTCAATCAAATTGAGAGTTGGGATTCTGGAGTAGAAGTGTTCGAGATTACTCTGAATGTTTTCCATTCTGGGATGTCTCTCAGTAGGGCCCACTCAAGTTTCTCTGTGTTCTCCACTGAGCAGCTCCAATTTTGGAAGTAATCCAACGATGCTGAATAAACGTTTCTCACTGCACAAAAGAAATCATCCGCTCATATGTCATCATCTTTAACCAGAGCAGCAAACTACTTTTTAATGTCAGAGGGTATGAATGATTCCTCCAACCTGGCCTGCAAGACTTTTCTCAGGTCATGAATGTGCAAATCTATTGCCATGCACAACAGAATGATAAGCAAAAAGTCCTTCACTTGCGTGCACCTTGTCTGATTCTCAGAATCAGCTTTATTGCCAAGTATGCTTACACATACAAGGAATTTGTCTTGGTGACAGGAGCTTCCAGTGCACAACAATACAAACAATACCAAAAAGACAGCAGCAAGACATAGGTAATTAAAAACATAAAAGACTAAAAATAAATAATTATACATATACGTACATACACTCACCATCATACATACCCACATACACACACACAGTGCAAATCTATTACAATCTGATTATAAATAACAAAATACAGTATATTATGTACAGAGCAATGTAAGTAATGGCAGAAGTGGATATGTTGGATAATATAAATAGACTTAAACTGTGTATTGCACATAATTATTGCTCAATGGGGCAATTTAATTGTTCATGAGATGGATAGCCTGAGGGAAAAAACTGTTCCCGTGTCTGACGGTTCTGGTGCTCAGAGCTCTGAAGCGCCAGCCAGAAGGCAACAGTTCAAAAAGGTAGTGGGCAGGGTGAGCGGGGTCCAGAGTGATTTTACCAGCCTTTTTCTTCACTCTGGAAGTGTATAGTTCTTGAAGGGGGGCAGGGGGCAACCAATAATCCGCTCAGCAGTCCGGACTGTCCTCTGTAGTCTTCTGATGTCCGATTTCGTAGCTGCACCAAACCAGACAGTTATTGAAGTGCAGAGGACAGACTCAATGACTGCTGAGTAGAACTGTTTCAGCAGCACCTGTGGCAGGCTGAACTTCCTCAGCTAGCGAAGGAAGTACAACCTCTGCTGAGCCTTTTTCACAATGGAGTCTATGTGTATCTCCCACTTCAGGTACTGTGAGATGGTAGTGCCCAGGAACCTGAATGACTCCACTGCTGCCACAGTGCTGTTTAGAACGGTGAGGGGGGACAATGTTGGGGTGTTCCTCCTAAAGTCCACAATCATCTCCACCGTTTTGAGTGTGTTCAGCTCCAGATTGTTATGACTGCACCAGACAGCCAGCCGTTCAACCTCCTTTCTATATGCAGACTCATCATCATCCTGGATGAGGCCGATGACAGTGGTGTCGTCTGCAAATTTCAGGAGCTTGACAGAGGGATCCTTCAGTGCAGTCATTTGTGTAGAGCGAAAGAGTAGTGGGGAGAGCACACATCCCAGGAGGGCACCAGTGCTGATGGTACAGGTGGTGGAAGTGAATTTTCCCTGCCTCACAAGCTGCTGCCTGTCCGTCAGAAAGCTGGTAATCCACTGACAGGTAGAGGTGGGAACAGGGAGATGGTTTAACTTAGTCCGGAGAATGGCTGGGATAATTGTGTTGAAAGCCGAGCTGAAGTCCACAAAAAGGATCCTTGCGTATGTCCCCGGTCTGTCCAGATGTTGCAGGACGTGATGCAATCCCAGGTTGACTGCATCATCCACAGACCTGTTTGCTCGATAAGCAAATTGAAGAAGATCCAGAAAGGGTCCAGTGATGTTCTTCAGGTGGGCCAACACCAGTCTCTCAAACGACTTCATGACCACAGATGTCAGGGCGACAGGTCTGTAGTCATTAAGTCCTGTGATTTTAGGTTTCTTAGGGACAGGGATTATAACTGAGCGTTTGAAGCAGCATGGAACTTCACACTGCTCCAGTGATCTATTGAAGATCTGTGTGAAGATGGGGGCCAGTTGGTTAGCACAGGAATGAAGGCACGCTGGTGAGATGCCATCTGGGCCTGGAGCCTTCCTTGACCTTTGCTTCCCAAAGACACGGCACACATCATCTTCACAGATCTTGAGTGCAGGTTGTGTAGCATGAGGGGGGAGGAGGGGGGTTGCAGGAGGTGTTAATGTTTGTGTGAAATGAAGGTCCGAGTGTGTGTGGGGTGTGAAATTGGGCCGTTCGTATCTGCAATAGAACACATTCAGGTCATCAGCCAATCGTTGGTCAACCACAGGGTTGGGGGTAGGAGTCCTGTAGTTAGTAAGTTGTTTCAGGCCACTCCACACTGATGCAGGGTCGTTAGCTGAAAACTTGTTTTTCAGCTCCTCAGAGTAGCTTCTTTTAGCCACTCTGATTTCCTTATTCAGTGTGTTCCTGGCCTGATTATACAAGACTCTATCCCCACCCCTGTAAGCATCCTCTTTGGCATGACAAAGCTGTTTGAGTTTTCCTGTGAACCATGGTTTATCATTGTTGAATGATAAAAATGTCCTAGTATGGATGCACATGTCCTCACAGAAACTGATGATGTCACAGTATCTGTAAGCTCGTCCAGGTCTGTAGCTGCAGCTTCAAAAACACTCCAATCAGTGCAGTCAAAGCAGGCTTGTAGTTCCAGCTTTGCTTCATTAGTCCATCTCCTTACAGTCCTTACAACTGGCTTTGTTGATTTTAATTTCTGCCTGTAGGTCGGAAGATGATGAACCAGACAGTAATCAGAGAGTCCCAAAGCTGCACGTGGGACAGAGCGATATGCATCCTTTAATGTTGTATAGCAGTGATCCAATATATTCTTGTCTCTGGTGGGGCATGTGATGTGTTGTTTGTAATTGGGCAGTTCACGTGTGAGATTTGCTTTGTTAAAGTCCCCAAGAATAATAATAACTGAGTCCGGGTATTGTTGTTCTGTGTCTGAGATTTGATCAGCCAGCTGTTGCAGCGCTATGTTCACAGACGCGTTTGGAGGAATGTAAACACACACCAGAATAAATGAAGAAAACTCCTGTGGCGAGTAGAACGGCTTACAGTTAATAAAGAGCGCTTCCAGGTTAGGACAGCACATCCTCTTTAACGTTGTTACATCTGTACACCAACTTTCATTGATGTAAAAGCATGTTCCACCGCCTCTCGTTTTCCCCGTTAACTCCGCGATGCGATCCGCTCTGAACAGCTGAAAGCACGGCAGATGTAATGCGCTGTCCGGAATGGCTTCACTCAGCCAGGTTTCAGTGATGCACAGTGCAGCAGAGTTTGAAAAGTCCTTATTTGTAAGTGTGAGGAGATGTAGTTCATCAGTTTTGTTGGGAAGAGAGCGGAGATTCGCAAGATGAATGCTCGGCAGTGCTGTTCGAACGCCGCGCTGACGGAGTTTAACCAGCGCGCCAGCTCGTTTCCCTCGCCTGCGTCTCGTAGCGTGATTAAACAACACAGCTGCGCCTCCGACTAAAATGTCCAGCAAAATGTCTGAATATTCAAAAAACAGTAAAATATTATCTGGTATGTGCTGCCGAATGTTCAACAGTTCGTCCCTGGTAAACCAGACTGGTAAAATATTACTAAACACAGGACAAACAAACAAAAACAACAAAAGAATTGGAGAGCTCCACACCGATGGCAGCCATCTGCGGCGCCATCGTACAGTAATAACTGAAATTCTGAACATTGTTTCACAAAAAATAGCTAACTCTTGGTGTGGCACACTTTTAGCAGCATCCACATGCTTTTTTGTATGAACATGCTGCACAAAGACAGCATGGATGATGGAAAATCAAGCTCCAAAAATCTCACACCTCACTTTACTAGGCTCTGTCTGTGACATGTTTTTTGGAATTTAATCTCTTTTTGAAGATACTCATTAAATATACATGCATGCTTCCTGGACATTTTTCCAGCCACAATTTCATCTGTGTGCTCTCTCAAACTGACACTTCAAACAGTTCACTAAATGGACGTCTATTGATAGGGGATTGTGATTGGATAGTTTAATCCAATCATGTACTTCAAATAACGTGTAATTTTATTGGTTTTACAAGCCATATCCTTGGCTACCTTTGATTAGAATACTCACGTGACTGAGAAAGCTGCATAGCTGATAGAGAAATTTTAGGAGAGGGGAAATATGGGACAAAATGCGATTTTGTTTTTTTTTGTTTTTTTTTCAGAATATGTCAGGATACTTGAAAATGTGCTTAAATACGTGACCGTCCTGGCAAAAACGGGATGTCTGGCCACCCTACTTACAGGTGACAATGAACTCATAATATCGTCTTGATTTGTCTGGATTTTCATGAGGTCTCCAGAGTAGATAAGGTACTATGCTGGCATTGATGATCAGATCAGACAAAAATCAACTGAGGGCTGAGAGGATAGAAG
The DNA here is from genome assembly GCA_032164185.1 of Moxostoma hubbsi. Taxonomy (NCBI): domain Eukaryota; kingdom Metazoa; phylum Chordata; class Actinopteri; order Cypriniformes; family Catostomidae; genus Moxostoma; species Moxostoma hubbsi. The sequence continues at coordinate 5,140,536 of JAVLUX010000221.1, forward strand.
AATCGCAGGAGAGTGTGTAGGGTTGGAACATTTTGACTTCTTTCTCAATTGATTTTAAACATTTTATTTCAAGCAATTATTCAAGTAAACAAACTGTTGTAATAAATATTAAATAAATAAATAGCAGTGAGAGGTTCTCTTTTTTGTCAGTGTTGTTTGACTATAACAACACAGTATAATATTTACACACTGCAAGGTCTACTGCAAAGATACGATATTTGAAACAAACCTGATATTTTGTTCTGCCTGTTTACATTAACTTAAGTCATAACCAATTGTGTTAACATTAATTCTAAGTCAAATAATTTTTATTTGTATAGAGCTTTTCACAACACATCATTTCAAAGCAGCTTTACAGGAAATTCAGCTTTTAAATTAAATAATAATTGTATTTATAACCCCAGTGAGCAAGCCAAAGGTGACTGTGGTAAGGAACACAAAACTCCACAAGATGTTGATTAATGGAGAAAAATAACCTTGGGAGAAACCAGACTCACTGTGGGAGCCAGTTCCCCTCAGGCTGTAACGTATGTAGCTACTGGCAAAGGCAATGACGATGTGAAGAACCCAAGTGCAGTTTTATTAAATAAATGTAAAATACCAAAACCCATAACTATAAACTTAACAAACATTAAACATGATCTTGACATAAACTTGACTTAACCATAGCTTGACTAAACATGGACTACACTCACATACATCAATACATGACAAGAGACAATGGCAAACAAGAGGGCTTAAATACAAGGACATGGGGGGAACATAGCCAATGGAAAACCAAAACTATAAACAAGATAACAAGACAATAAACTAAAACCAATGACAAACTAGAACTGATAACAAGGTAATTAAACAATGAACCAATGAAAACAAGACACATAAGCATGGCGGGAAACAGGAAATACACATGACAAGGAAACAAGACATGACTTGAACTTTTCAAAATAAGAGACATGGAAAACGGGAATCAACATCATAAACATGCCACTGGCTAAACAGCATGAATACACTCACCTAAAGGATTATTAGGAACACCTGTTCAATTTTTCATTAATGCAATTATCTAATCAACCAATCACATGGCAGTTGCTTCAAAGCATTTAGGGGTGTGGTCCTGGTCAAGACAATCTCCTGAACTCCAAACTGAATGTCAGAATGGGAAAAAAAGGTGATTTAAGCAATTTTGAGTGTGGCATGGTTGTTGGTGCCAGACGGGCTGAGTATTTCACAATCTGCTCAGTTACTGGGATTTTCACGCACAACCATTTCTAGGGTTTACAAAGAATGGTGTGAAAAGGGAAAAACATCCAGTATGCAGCAGTCCTGTGGGCAAAAATGCCTTGTTGATGCTAGAGGTCAGAGGAGAATGGGCCGACTGATTCAAGCTGATAGAAGAGCAACTTTGACTGAAATAACCACTCGTTACAACCGAGGTATACAGCAAAGCATTTGTGAAGCCACAACACGCACAACCTTGAGGCGGATGGGCTACAACAGCAGAAGACCCCACCGGGTACCACTCATCTCCACTACAAATAGGAAAAAGAGGCTACAATTTGCAAGAGCTCACCAAAATTGGACAGTTGAAGACTGGAAAAATGTTGTCTGGTCTGATGAGTCTCGATTTCTGTTGAGACATTCAGATGGTAGAGTCAGAATTTGGTGTAAACAGAATGAGAACATGGATCCATCATGCCTTGTTACCACTGTGCAGGCTGGTGGTGGTGGTGTAATGGTGTGGGGGATGTTTTCTTGGCACACTTTAGGCCCCTTAGTGCCAATTGGGCATCGTTTAAATGCCACGGCCTACCTGAGCATTGTTTCTGACCATGTCCATCCCTTTATGGCCACCATGTACCCATCCTCTGATGGCTACTTCCAGCAGGATAATGCACCATGTCACAAAGCTCGAATCATTTCAAATTGGTTTCTTAAACATGACAATGAGTTCACTGTACTAAAATGGCCCCCACAGTCACCAGATCTCAACCCAATAGAGCATCTTTGGGATGTGGTGGAACGGGAGCTTCGTGCCCTGGATGTGCATCCCACAAATCTCCATCAACTGCAAGATGCTATCCTATCAATATGGGCCAACATCTCTAAAGAATGCTTTCAGCACCTTGTTGAATCAATGCCACGTAGAATTAAGGCAGTTCTGAAGGTGAAAGGGGGTAAAACACAGTATTAGTATGGTGTTCCTAATAATCCTTTAGGTGAGTGTATAATGACAATATTAGTTATTTTCAGGTATGTGTAGTATAAGTCATGGTTTAAAATTAGAAACCAAGTATAGGTTTGGAGCTTGTATTAACTGTAAGATTAAAGTCTTTGAAGTCCATCCTGAATTAACTGCAGAAGTGCATACATAGCATTTTCCTTTGTTATTTGGCTGATGAAGGCTTTAGTTGGTAATTAATTTATTATCTATGTATTCTATTTTAAGAGTGTATTCCATCCTTTGACCAAGGTGATACAGGCAGAGGTCAGCGAGGTACACTACAGTTCTACTGAAAAGCTTGTGGCAGTTAATTGCTGGTGAAGTTAATTTTACATCAAATTATCAGGAAGTGGCCAGTGATGTATCACATATCTTACGGGTGATGCTGGCACCAGTTCATCTTCTGTAAAGTTAATCATAGTAGACTGAAGTGATATCTGGATCTGGCTGGCTCTGGTAACCAGAACAGAGAGAATAAAATTAGTATAGATGCCATTCACTTTTGTTCCGGCAGACATAACAAAAGCAGCATAACTATAAGTTGATGGATAAATTAGGTGTATGCCTGGCTAAAAGATGAGTAGTGAATGTGACGTTATATTTGCATGAAAGAAGGTTGCTAAAGTACTGTGGAGATAGACCACTCAAAGCTCCGTATGTGATTAAGAAAATGTAAACATTAATGATGATAAAATGTGGCTAATATGATCATATTTCTTAGTTCTAGTCAGCACTCTGGCAGCTGCATTTTTAACCAATTGAAATGCATTTATTGAACCTGCTGGACATTCTCCTTTTAATGCATTACAATTATCTAGTCTTGAGGTCATGAATGCATTAATTAGTTTTTCGGCATCAGCAACAGAGAGTATGTGTCATAACTTAGCAATATTTCCAAGATGGAAGAATGCTGTTCTACAAATATCGGAAATGTGATTTTCAAAAGACAGATTGTTATCAAATATATCTGCATGTTATCTGCATGCCTTGTGTTTATGCCTCCTATTGGATGAAGTTTGTTTTGTGGAGTATTTTTTCAGGACATCGGAGGGATAGGGTCATCTGTTGCTCTCATGATCAGCCGGTTCACTGTGCATTCATTTGACTGTCCAAGGAAACTACATGGCTTTTTTTTGTGCTGGTTCCGCCTAGCAGCTGGAGTTTCTCTTCTGTCACTCACTAGACGTTCTGTCGATTGTAGTGCCACAAGGGGTCTCTTCTGAGAGTCTCGCGTACCTCTGAACTTGAGAAATTTGCTATAATTTGCATGCACTGCCCCCGGACATACGGGTATAACGAGGAGCGGGCGAGCGAATGTCAAAGATTTTTTCTTCAGAGCCGAACGGTTGTGCAACAGCAAAGCTGAGTTCACCACTGTTCCACCCACCCCTACTGGCGATAAGCACTGCTGTTGGATCTATGGCGCATTCCAGTGGCTTTCCTCTCTGCACGCTGTGCAGTACATGACCCGTGAAGCTCCTAGGCACCCCTGAGATGGTAAGACCCGGGCAGTCAGATGTTTGCTCCGGTGCTGGTACCAAGACCACACCGTCCCCCGGTGGAGAGCCGGGAGGAAAACCCTTGTTTTCCTTTTTCTTCGTTGCCGCACCCCCTGCAGGTTGCACTACCCACATTGCTAATAAAAGAAGGATTTCCTCACATCCTGGGTCATCTAGCTGGCACGCGCCGTTCTCACGGCACCACAGTCTTACAGTCCCGGCTCCCCGGACGCAGTCATTTTTATCTGCGAAGCCCCACCTGGTACATCAAAAATGATCGTCTTGTTAGTGCCCTTCATACGGCGCTTGGACGTCGCTATCCAACCTGTTGCGTAGGCAGGCCAGGACCATCCGACTCGGCTACGCGATTCAGTTCGCCGTGCTCCCACCTCGTCTCGGCGGTTTTCTCTCCACTGCATGCTTGGCGGAAATGCAAGCACCTTACGTACAGAGTTTACGACCCTGCTAATCCGAGATGCGATAGAGCCTGTCCCTCCAGCCGAGATGGAGAAGTTTCTCTACAGCCCTTCATTGTACCCACGGAGGGTTGCAGCCAATCTTGGACCTGCGAGTTCTCATCCGGACTTTACACAAACTCTCGTACAGAACGCTCACGCAGAAACAACTATGTTGTTTATAACCTGCATTTGCATTAGATTGGTTCGTAGTCCTGATGGATGCATACTTCACGTCTCCATTCTACCTCAGCATCGACCCTCCCTACGGCTCGCGTCCAACGGCCAGGCATATCAGTACAAGGTCCTCCCTGTCGGCCCTTCCCTGTCCCCTCGTGTCTTCAAAAAGTTTGCAGAGGCAGCCCTTGCCCCGCTATATGAAGTGGGCATCTGCATACTCAATTACCTCGACATCTGGCTCATCCTAGCACACACTCAAGAGTTACTATGCGCCCACAGGGACCAGGTACTAGTGCACCTCAGCCGTTTGGGGCTTCAGGTCAACTGGGAAAAAAGCAAGCTCTCTCCAGTTCAGAGCATCTCTTTTCCCGGCTTGGAGTTAGACTCAGTCTCAGTGTGCCTCACAACTGAGCGCACGTAGTCAGTGCTCAGGTGCATTGCTCGCTTCAAGCCAGGCACAATGGTTCCTCTCAAACAGTTCCAGAGTGCCCCTCATACGTGTGGGGCATATGGCATCCTTGTTGACGCATATGAGACTGCTTCAGCACTGGCTTCATACTCGAGTCCCAAGATGGGCATGGCGCTGCGGCACATACCATGTGTTAATCACCCCTTCCTGCCATCAGACTTTCAAACCTTGGACAGACCTCTGTTTTCTGCGGACAGGAGTCCCCCTACAGCAGGTATCCAGATGTGTCGTGGTCACCACAGACACCTCTCAACTGGGTTGGGGCGCTGTGTGCTACGGGCACACAGCCACTGGCTCCTGGACAGGGCACCGCCTGCATTGGCACATCAACTGCCTCGAGTTGTTGGCTGTACTCCTTGCCCTGCGGAGGTCTCTCCAACTGATTCGGGGCAAGCACATCTTGATCCATTCAGACATCTCCTCCTTTGGAGTCAGCCGCGACTCACCTCTCACATACCATGCGACTGCAACATGACGACAGATTCGCTGTCACGACAGGTCTCGCTCAGTGGTCCTCTGAGCAACTTGATTCAGTCAAGCTCAAAGCCCTCTCCTTGAAGATGGCCCTCCTGATGGCCCTCGCTTCCATCAAGAGGGTTGGGGACCTGCAAGCGTTCTCTGTCAGTGATACCTGGATTTCGGTCTGACAGATGCTCACCTCATCCTAAGACCATGACCAGGCTACGTACCCTAGGTTCCTACGACCCCCTTCAGGGTTTAGGTCGTGAACCTGCAAGCGAGGCTTCCCTGGGAGGAGGCAGACCCAGCCTCTTCATTGCTGTGTCTGGTACGGGCTCTAGATTCTCTGAGCAGCTCTTTGTCTGCTTTGGCAGGCAACGGAAAGGGAATGCCATCTTCAAACAGAGGTTAGCTCATTGGGTTGTTGATGCTATCCCCTAGCCTACCCCCCCTGGACGTGCCCCAAGCCCCCCCCCCCCCCCCCCCATTGTGGGTTTGAGCACACTCTACGAGAAGTGTGGCATCCTCATGGGCACCGGCCCATGACACCTCCCTAGCAGACATCAGCAGAGCAGCAGGCTGGGCAACACCAAACACCTTTGCTAGATTCTACAACCTCAGGGTTGAGTTAGTCTTGCCATGTCCTAGTCGGTAGAACTCGGTAATATGGAACAGTCGACCGGGTATTCCGCTTGCTCCTTGCGCCCTTCACCAATTTGATCCAGTGCGCCTTCTTTCCTAGGTTAGCCACTAAGCTCTTGCTTCCTGGATGCTCTTGCTCCCTAGCCCTCAGGCCGGTGAATTCAGCGGAGGAATTCGCTGCCAGACCCACCATGAGTCGAGTGCTCTGTGTTGGATTTGGGCTCCACAGGCATAGTTCCCGGTTCAGACAACTCACTGTGATGTATTTTCCACGATATGGTCCCCCTGCTGTCAGGACCCGCATCTCCTTTGGGCAGTCCTCACTGCTCAGGGTTGTTGTGTTTGTAGCAACTCCTCCCTCCGTGTCAGGCAGGATCTACCACCACACCATGTCCACGGGTGGCTTGACAACCCCCGTGTGTATTAGCCACGAGTTACCTCCCCCCAGTCTGGGCAGGTTGTAGTCTCCGCAGGGCCTTTTCCCCCTGAAAGAATAGGAAAGGAAAACGATGTCTTCCAAGACGCGTCTATAGCTTTAAGATTATGAGGGTTGCTTTTTAACTCTGTGATGAGAAACAGAGAGAGAAAAGGCGTGACTGGCCGGCCGGCTTCCATACAAGTTATGTCGCCTGTTCCCATACGGGTGCTGTTATAACCTCCGTTCCCCGATGGAAGGGACGAGACGTTGTTTTCCCCTTGCCACGTCACTATCCCTACCACTGTAATGCGCTGTAACCTTATTCTCTGCTCCTCAGTGAAAACCTGTCTGACATTCGCTTGCCCGCTCCCCTTTATTCCCGTATGTCCAGGGGCGGGGCATGCAAATTCTGACTGCCAACTTGACATTGGACTTTTCTCAAGTTCAGAGGTATGCAAGGCTCTCAGAAGAGACCGCTTGTGTCACAACAATTGACACAACATCTCATTCTTTCCATCGGGGAACGGAGGTTACAACAGTAACCATGACATTTGCTTTGAGCAGGAACACACCTTCGAGACATGAATCTACATGTCCTTTCTGTTTAATTTGTCTGTAGGCAGGAGTTTGAATTATAGAATTTCTTCTGTTATGTAATTCTGTCTCACAAAATGTGTACAGAAGCACCGGACTTGAGCAATTCAATGGCAAAGTTGTCGCGGAGGCTCTCGTGGCATGAATGGACTGTTTGAGTTTAGAGGGATGGATGCCAGTTGGCACTCTTGTGCATGGTGTTTTTCTTTTTTGTTTTGTTCTGGGGAAATTTTCGTCAGTTGATTGTTGCACCAATGTGGAAAGTGGTCTTTACAATGTAATTTTTGACACACACTCTATTTTTCCTAATATGTCAAAAAGTAACATGTTAATATGAGTGGATTGTCTCTCAACATATGTAAAGTGAATGGGTTGGGGCACCCCATAAAAAGAAGGAAGGTTATTTATTTTCTTAAATGTAAGAAATATGATATAGTATTTCTTCAAGAAATGCATCTTTCCCAGCAGGAAGCTGAAAAATTTGGGAACCTATGGGGTGGAAATGTTGTCTTTAGTGCTGGCTCAAGTAAGAACAGGGGAGTCATTACATTGATAAGTAAATATCTATAATTCAAATTTCTCAAACATATTAAAGATAAATAAGGAACAAGTTTTAGCAGAAATTCAGGGGCAAATGTTGATTAATATTTAATCAACTTATATTTACGCCTACCGCTGATGATCTGAGCTTTATTTTTGTAGATCTTGAAAGGATGTTGCAAACCGCTGGCACCCTTCATGATGTAATATTGGGAGGAGACTTTAATCTATTGATGGTCCTTGATCATAGTGAAGCAAAAGTGTGTAAGCCCCTTAGAGCAACAGTGATGCTTCACAGGATGTGTAAAATCTTGGTCTTACAGATATTTGGAGACTTTTAACCCTCTGGGGTCGACGGACGCGCCGGCGCATCCTGCTGGATATTTTCGTCATTACAGCAGAAACAACTTAAAATACTCCGTCATTTTTGGGTATACAGATAAGTGTAAGACATCATTAGAGACTATAGAGGGTCTACTTTTATTTGTGTACACTCACAATAACAATAAAATCTTGTGCTTTTGTAAAATAAAGAAAATAAAAAGGGTGAGCTTTCAGCAGTCTCTGTGTTCACGAGCATATTTCTGAAACACATCACAAAAATGAACTGAAACTCCGTGAATACTTAACACACAAACATGAAACATATGTCTAAAGAAAGCTTAAAATGTCTACGTTTAAATAAAACAATTCAAATTTAAAACAAATATTCTCCTGCAATGCAATCTGTTTGAAACAAAGTGATGTACCATTTTTACCGGTTCATCTCATTATCTGTAATGTGATCCCACCCACCAGCAGAGTGCGCCATTCATACGCTAATGTGCTGAGACGATCAACGCAAATGTACATGCCCCCCCGACTGTGAGGTTGTAAACAAAATTCAATCATTTTTCTGTGGGTTTGGTTTGCAATGACACACAAGTGAGAAAGCTCCAGGATTTGTAAGGAAGAGTTAACAGTTTCCTCAGAAGAAGAGCGGGACTCCGATGAACTTTTGTATTTTGAAGAGAGATTTGATCCAGCCGAGGATACAATTTCAGATGAGTAAGTCAATTCATTTTCATTAGTTGACATGCTATTTTATATATACATGTACATATTTTACTAGTGGGACTGTTGCTAGGCTTGCCAGCCAGGATTCAGAGTATTGAAATTTGAAATATGTCCTAATAAGCAAGTTTTAGTTACATTTAAATGCTGTTTCGGCTAAAGCAGGCATTTCAATTGTATGCTGTATAATATAAATATGATATGTAATATGATATAAAAATAATATGAATGTTTAGATTATATTTTAACTAGAGGTTATGCTGCCACATTATCATCAACAAAGCTTGTGCTTGCAAATATGTGTTCAATGAGTAAAATGCACCTTTAAATATGCCCATATTAGAAAATCAGCATATTATTATGATTTCTGAAGGATCATGTGACACTAAAGACTGCAGTAATGATGCTGAAAATTCAGCTTTGATCACAAATTACATTTTACAATATATTTAGATAGAAAACTGTTCTTTTAAATTGTAAAAACAGTTCAGAATATCGATATTATTTCTGTATCAAATAAATCCAGTCTTGGTGAGCAGAAGAGACTTCTTTTAACGGTAATGTAGGTCTAAAATTAAGTAAAGTCTTTATGTAAAGAAAATATATAGTTTAACTTAAAACTTGATTTGGATCAAGTTTTAAGTTAAAAAGTCTCCTCACATTCATTCTCTTTCTGTCACATTCCTCATTGATAGGCTCAGGGGTGGGGGTCATTGTCTCAGGTGTCCACTATCTCTGTGTTGCTAAAAATGCGTGTCTCCCATGTGATGTTTTAATAAAAATATATTTGACATTTCTACGGCCAGTTCTTGAGCATGCTAGTCCAGTATGGGGTGGACTACCTAAAGGTCTCTCTGATGAGTTAGAAAGGGTCCAAAAACGTTGCTGTCGGATAATAGGTGTTCCAACTTCTTCTCTCCCATCACTGAGTGAGAGGCGTGACAAGGCCACTATACGTACCTTTACAAAACTACTCAAGGACAGTTCATCACCACTGCATTGTTTCCTGTCTGTGGCTTCAACACCTACATACCTACTACGGCAGCATAGGGAATTTGTTGTGCCCAGGAGTAAATCAAAAAGACATTAACTTTCTTTTACTCCACGTGCACTTAAACTGTTTTATAAATAACTTACAGGTTCTATTGTATGAAATCCTGATGTATTTCAGGTTTTTCTATGCATCTGTTTTATTCCTCCTGTTTGTTTCTTTTATTTTTATATTTTATTAGTAAATTAGGTACATATGGTTGTTTTGAGTATGTGTTCTGTTTGATACATTTCAGGGTTTTGTCCCTCAATATCCTGCCTTGTCAAACTCTTAAATAAACTAAAAGACTAAAAAAGTGTGAATACATCAATATTCATGATCATTCACGCCTCCTCGCATATTATCTTTCAACACTAAAATTGTCTTATAAAAGTTAAATTACTATATTGTTTTGTGTGAATGAGTGATCAGGATGATTTTCACATCATTTTGTAGCAAAAACTCTAGGCTACAAGACCCAGTTCTCAAAAGGCTTGTGGACAAATGTTTAGTATGTGTTATATGGCCTTATTTCAGTGACTTAAAATTTTAGAATTTTCAAAAACCACGCATAAACGTTATTTTCTCAAAAATGCAAACATGTACACACATGTTGTTCACATATTATTGTAGCCCTGTTTGTGCTGAATACAGTGTTATCAGACTTTAGCCATTAATATGTTTTAAAGCAACTGAAAAAAGCACAAATGTCAAGGCATGTCAAAACTTCTCCAGGGCCCAAAATACACTCAGACCCCAGAGGGTTAAACCCATCTGGGAGGGACTATACATTTATTCACCAGTCCATAAGATTTAATCTAGAAAATATTTTATATATATATTAGTCCCTCATTTTATCTGTTGTTGATTGTTCAATTAGAAACATCTTAGTCTCGGATCATGCCCTAGTTATTTTAGAGGTGTTGTCACATACTGAGAAGAAATAATAATATAGTTGGCAATTTAATGGATCCCTTTAGCAAAAACCTGATTTCCAACACATGTTAAAGGCTGAAATCAATGTTTATAAGAAGACCAACTTGACCTCAGTATCCTCTGTAGGCATGGCTTGGGAGGCATTTAAGGCGGTTGGATCACATAGTATGCCTCATTCATCAAAATATCTAAAGCACGATAATTTGTGGAGTTGAAAGGGAACATTAAAAGTGGAAGAGCTGATGCACCGAATGTCGTCTGGTGGCCTCAGAGAATTGACCCAATCGAAATCAGATATAATACGTAAATGTCACGTAAGGTGGAGTTTTGGTTTTTCAGGGCAAGACAGTCATACTTTGAGTCAGGGAAGAAGGCAGGGAAGCTTTTGGCTAGATATAAGAGGCTTCTTTTTGAATATTATTTTTCTATCATTCCCTCAGTTTAATCTGTTGCTGGTGAAATTTATACCTTGGCCATTGATATTAATAATGCTTTTAAAGAATTTTATCGTGATCTCTATAGTTCCACGTCTTCATCTACTGATGAGGATATTATACATTTTGTGGAAGCATTAGAACTCCCTAAAGGTGTAGAATACTTTTTGCATTCAGCCAAACACAATCAGAGTAATATTAAAAAATATCCTGGCTCTTCCAATCTTTATAATGGGAGTGAATGGTACCTTAGATTTTGAAGCCCAAAAAAGTGCATCCATCCATCAAAAAAGTAATCCATATGGCTCCAGGGTGTTAGGAAAAGGCCTTCTGAGGTGAAGCGATGTGATTACAGTTGACTGTGATTACAGTTAATAAAAGTTATAAATATGGATATTTTTCTTACAAAAACGCATTGCTTCGCTTCAGAAGGCCTTTATCAACCCCCTGGAGCCATATGGTTTACTTACTCAAAATCTAAGGTACAATTCACTCCCATTATAAAGCTTGGAAGAGCCAAGATATTTCTTAATATAACTCCGATTGTGTTTGGCTGAAAGAAGAAAGTCATATACACCTAGGATGGCTTGAAGGGGAGTAAATTATGGGGTAATTTTTGGGTGAACTAACCCTTTAACACTAGAACTATCAGAATTCTATTACTATTAGAATGGCCATAGCGGTCATTCTGACCGTTCATAGACTGTACCAAATGTCATTTTTTTTCATGTCATATTTACATTCGAAACTTTTGAGGTTTTAGAATGAAGCTTCAAATGTCTGTCATCATATTTTATGACGTCATCACCCTGAAAAATGTAAAAATCCTTGAGCAAAATCCTCAATTTGAATAAAACAGAATAATATGGATTAAATGGAGCACGGAGCACCAAGCGAACGCAGAGTGGGTGCTTTCACATATTTCGTATTTCACATATTTTCATATTTCATGTATTTCCTCGGCATTTGATCTAGCACATCTACTCTTAACTTGGTTCCCCGTCTGTCGCTCACTTCGACGTTGTGTCGAAGAAGCGACACCAGGGGTATCTCTTGAGCACCAAAAGATGCCTCTGATCTATGAAAAAAGGCCAATGAGAGTTGGCGAACAGTATTTGCATACCCCACCCCCGGACATACGGGTATAAAGGCGAGGGAAATACGCTCGTTCATTCAGTAATTTTCTTCGGAGCCGATGGTCGTGTGTATGCAGCCAGCTGCGAATATCACAACTGATCCTGCTTCTGACGCTCTGCTTTCCTGTTGGATTTACGGCGCACTCCAGCGGCTTTTTCTCTTCTCTGCCGGCGTGCAGTTTGCCCCTGGGCGCTTCGACAGTGCAAAATTAAGAGTTTATTATAAAGAGCAATTTTCTCTGTGAAAGAGTTTATTTCTCTGAAAGAGCAATACACAGTGGTGTTGAACATCCTTTTCAGGACGCATCTTTATAAAGATGCCATTCAACCTCTGTGTAGTTCCTGGATGCGGTAGAGTGCTCTCCGCTTCTGACGGCCACAGGCGCTGTCTCGTGTGTCTGGGCGCCGATCACACCGAGGCAGCGTTTGTGGATGGTTCATGTTCTCACTGTGAGAACATGACCATGGCAACGTTGCGGTCGCGGCTTGCTTTCAACAGAAAGCATGCCACTCCAGCCGCCCCCCGTATCGCTCCTTCCCACGGGATTGAGGACGATACGGTTGGCGATGGAGGCGATTTGGGGAAGGCAGCGGGTGCAGTTCCGCCGGGTACGCCTCCTCGGACCACCCGCCCCCCGACACGCTCGTTGACCTCCGTCCAGCCTCGAGGTAATAGCGACTCTCCTCCGGGCCGGTCTACCTATCCTCTGGAGCTTGAGCGCGGCATCTGACACTGACTCCTTCCCTGGGCTGCCGCCTTCGGGCCAGCACGCCCAGGCTGAGGCTGATGCGCAGATGTCCGACATGCTTGCCCGGGCTGCCGTCATGGTGGGGCTGGATTGGAACCCTTCATCCTCCCCACACCCGTCTCGGTTGGATGACTGGTTCCTGGGGTCTGGGCGCCGCTCACAGTCACGCCCCCCCCGGTCCCGTTTTTCCCGGAGGTGCATGATGAGCTCACGTCTTCATGGAAAGCACCGCTCTCCATTCGTCAAAAGCCCTGCTCGTCCGCTCTCGCTACCCTCGACGGCGGGGCGGCCCACGGGTACACGGCGATTCCCCAGGTGGATAGGGCGGTTGCGCTCCATCTTTGTCCCGGTGACCCTACCACCTGGCGTGGGCGCCTTGTACCCCCTTCCAAGGCCTGTAGGATGTCATCCTCATTGAACTTCAAAGCCTACAGCGCCGCGGGACAGGCCGCCACCGCCATGGCCATCCTGCAAGTCCACCAGGCCAAGGCACTCAGGGATCTGCACGAGGGTAGCCCTGACCCCGATGTGCTGCAGGAACTGCGCTTAGCGTCCGACCTCGCCCTCAAAGCCACGAAGGTCACCGCGCAGGCACTCGGACAGGCGATGGCCACCCTTGTGATCCAGAAACGTCATCTTTGGCTCAACCTGGTCGAGATGCATGAGGCCAACAAAGTTCGCTTCCTCGACGCCCCTGTCTCCCAGCTTGGCCTCTTTGGTGACACCATCGAGGACTTTGCCCAGCAGTTCTCTACGGTGAAAAAGCAGACGGAGGCCATCTCTCACATTCTGCCTCGCCGCAAACCTGCCGCCAAGGCCACTGCCCTGTCTGCTTGCCGAGGGTGTCTCCCTGTAGCCAAGAAATCTGTTCCGCCTCAACCCGGGCCCAGCTCTCAGCCCCAGCGTCGAGCTCACCGCAGGAAGCAGACGCCCCCCGTAAGGCTCCCAGGCGCTCCTGAGACAGACGACCCAGCGACAAAGACGTTAGCTCCAGAGGTGGTAAGACCGCTCCGTCCCCCTTGTGAGGGCCGGGAGGAGAATCTTTTGTTCTTAAACAATTTAATTTGCCGCCCCCCCTTAGATGGGGTTGTGGTACCCACATTCTCAATAAAAGAGCTATTTCCTATATCTCTGGGTCACCTGGCCCGCAAATGCCATTCTCACGGAACTTTTCCACCAGATCTCAACAGTCCCGGCTTCCTGGACACGGACCACCCTTCTCCAGCCCCACGACTGTTCCCCGGCCGGCCGGTTCCGACGAGTCTAGAGGACGCCTACCCTGGACCTCCTCCTCAGTCGCCAACCCACCCCCTGCCGGGTGTGCGGAGTACGGTAAGTGCTTTGAGTCTTTTCTCAGCACCCCAGCCGCGGGTCGCCCGAAGCTCCGCCGGGTACGTCAAAATTAGCTGTCCCTTTGAGGCCCCTAGCGCAGAGGTTGGACGCGTGGCTTTCATTTCCCAACCCATCTCGCTGGCTGGCCCGGACCATCCGACTCGGTTACGCAATTCAGTTTGCCAGGCCTCCGCTCCCCTTCATGGGCGTCCGCTCTTCCGCAGTACACGGCAAACATGCCCAGTCTCTGCGCGCGGAAATCGCTACTCTTCTGGCCAAAGATGCGATAGAGCCTGTCCCTCCAACCGATATGAAGAAGGGTTTCTACAGCCCTTACTTCATCGTACCCAAGAAAGGCGGCGACTTGCGGCCAATCTTGGACCTGCGAGTTCTCAACCGAGCGTTGCACAAACTCCCGTTCAAAATGCTCACGCAGAAGCACATCTTAACCTGCGTCCGGCATCTAGATTGGTTCGCAGCGGTAGACCTGAAGGACGCGTACTTCCACGTCTCCATCCTGCCTCGACACCGCCCCTTCCTGCGGTTTGCGTTCAAGGGCCAGGCATATAAGTACAAAGTCCTCCCCTTTGGCCTGTCTCTGTCCTCCGCGTCTTCACGAAAGTCACAGAGGCAGCTCTTGCCGGCATTCGCATACTCCATTACCTCGACGACTGGCTTATTCTGGCCCACTCGCTAGAGTTACTATGCACCCACAGAGACCAGGTGCTCTGGCACCTCAGCCGCTTAGGGCTTCAGGTCAACTGAGAAAAGAGCAAGCTTACTCCAGTCCAGAGCATCTCTTTTCTTGGTATGGAGTTAGACTCAGTCTCAATGTCAGCACGGCTCACCAGCGAGCGTGCCCAGTCAGTGTTGAAGTGCCTCGCCGCCTTCAGGCCGGGCACAGCGGTCCCCTTAAAACTTTTCCAGAGGCTCCTGGGGCATATGGCATCCTGCTGGGGTTGACGCAAATGAGACCGCTCCAACACTGGCTTCAGACCCGAGACCCGAGTCCCGAGACGAGCATGCCGCCACGGCACGCATCGGGTGACAATCACCCCTGCCTGCCGCCAAACATTCAAACCCTGGACAGACCTCTGTTTCTTACGGGCAGGAGTACCCCTACAGCAGGTGTCTCGATGCATCTTGGTCACGACCGACGCCTCCAGATCGGGTTGGGGCGCCGTTTGCAACGGGCACGCAGCCTCAGGCCATTGGAAAGGGGCCCAGCTGCGTTGGCACATCAACTGCCTCGAGTTGTTGACCGTCCTTTTGGCCCTGCGGAAGTTTCTCCCGTTAATTCGGGACGACCATATCCTAGTCAGGTCAGGTCTCGACCATCGTCTCCTCCTCTGGAGCCAGCAGCGACTCAAGACGCTGCGCGCTACTCACATCCCCGACAACCTCAATGTGATAGCGGACGCGCTGTCACGACAATGCTTGCCTGGCGGAGAGTGGAGGCTCCACCCCCATTCGGTTCAGCTGATTTGGGAACGGTTTGGCAAGGCACAGGTAGACCTGTTTGCCTCCCGAGAGACCTCCCACTGCCCGCTCTGGTACGCCCACTCAGAGGCTCCCCTCGGGGCAGATGCACTGGCACACAGCTGGCCGGTGGGGCTGCGCAAGTACGCTTTCCCCCCAGTGAGCCTTCTTGAACAGGTGCTGTGCAAGGTCAGGGAGAACGAGGAGCAAGTCACTCTCGTGGCTCCTTACTGGCCCACCCGGGCCTGGTTCTCGGACCTCGTACTCCTCAAGACAGCCCCTCCCTGGCGAATTCCCCTGAGGAAGGACCTTCTCTCTCAGGGACGGGGCACGCTCTGGCATCCGCACCCAGACCTTTGGAAACTCCACGTCTGGCCCCTGGACGGGATGCGGAAGATCTAGCTGGTCTACCACCACGGTCGTAGACACGATCAATCAAGCCAGAGCCCCTTCTACCAGGCAACTCTATGCCCTGAAATGGCGCCTGTTCATGAATTGGTGTTCTTCCCGGGCAGAAGACCCACAGAGGTGCGCAGTTAGGTCGGTCCTCCTGTTCCTACAGGAGAGGTTGGAGGGGAGGCTGTCCCCATCCACCTTGAAGGTGTATGTTGCCACTGTCGCAGCTCACCACGACCCAGTAGACGGCAAGTCTCTGGGTAAGCATGACTTAATCGTCAGGTTCCTAAGAGGTGCCCGGAGGTTAAACCCCTCCCGGCCAAACCTGTCCCCCTCCTGGGGTCTTCAGAGATCCCCCCGAGCCGCTAGAATCAGTTGGCTCAGGGCCCTCTCCTTAAAAAGACGGCCCTGCTGATCGTGCTTGCTTCCATCAAGAGGGTCGGGGACCTGCAAGCGTTCTCTACTAACGACACTTGCCTGGAGCTCGGTCCGGCAGATACTCATGTGATCCTAAGACCTTGACCGGGCTATGTGCCCAAGGTTCCTACCACGCCCTTCAGGATCAGGTAGTGAACCTACAAGCGCTGCCCCGGGAGGAGGCAGACCCAGCCCCCTCACTGCTGTGTCCGGTACGTGCCTTGCGTGCCTACCTGGAATGCACCCAGAGCTTCAGGCGCTCTGAACAGCTCTTTGTCTGCTTTGGAGGACAGCAGAAAGGGAACACTGTCTCCAAACAAAGGTTGTCCCACTGGGTGGTGGACGCCACTCTGCTGGCCTATCACACCCAGGCCGTGCCACCCCCTCTGCGGGTTCGAGCCCACTCTACTAGAAGCGTGGCATCCTCATGGGCACTGGCTAGGGGCACCTCCCTAGCAGACATTTGCAGAGCTGCGGGCTGGGCAGCACCTAACACCTTTACGAGATATTACAATCTCAGGGTTGAGTCAGTCTCGTCCCGTGTTTTCTCAGGTCCGAGCCCGTAGAACTCGGTACACGTCGACGGTCTGACCAGGTGAATCGCTTGTTCCAGCGCCGTTTCCCTCTGCCGAGGCAAAACAGTGCACTTCTTTCCCAGAAGACCTAGGTCCCTGGTTGATTCCTCCCTAGCCCTTTGGGCCAGCACAGCAGTTCAGCGGAGGAACTTGCTGGCCCAGTCCACTATGGGTACCCCAGGCTACCCCTACTGGAATAGGTGCTCCACAGATCAGGCCTCCTACGGGACTTCTCCTGTGTGTCCTTCCGCGGTACGGTCACCTTACGAGCTGACCCGCGTCTCCCTTAGACA
The DNA here is from genome assembly GCA_032164185.1 of Moxostoma hubbsi. Taxonomy (NCBI): domain Eukaryota; kingdom Metazoa; phylum Chordata; class Actinopteri; order Cypriniformes; family Catostomidae; genus Moxostoma; species Moxostoma hubbsi. The sequence continues at coordinate 5,157,843 of JAVLUX010000221.1, forward strand.
GTCAAGTCAAGTCAAGTCAAGTCAATTTTATTTGTATAGCGCCTTTCACAACACACATCGTTTCAAAGCAGCTTTACAGAAGTTCAGCATTAACAGACGATAAAAATGTAATGTCTATAAAGTCGATAAATCATCATCCTTGTGCAGGGCTCCAAACTGCGACTAAAAATGGTCGCATTTGTGACCAAATAAATTTATTTGTGAGTGTAATTTCTGTCAAGGTCGCCATTGCCGACAGTAAAAGTTTACTCCCTTTTGATTTTAAAATTTGCATTACATTTCCCGAGATACATAACAAAAGTTTATATCAAAGAAATAGCGGGGAAAACGGAGTTCATTGCAGGAACTAACCATTTCAAAAAAGAGACTGTTAGAAAACACGGTGACAGTAACAAGCATAAAAATGCACGTGATCACATAATTGCGAAGAATGCTCCACAGACTACACTGTTAGCGAGCTGCGGGACGAAAAGGAATGGATGGAGTTAAAAAAATTTAAAATATTTGGCGCCTGTTTTTCCCCCTGTAGGAGCCATTGGCTCCTTAATTGATTTTTTTTTTTTTTTTTGTTTGGAGCCCTGTTGTGGAATTAGATAAGATATGATTCTTTATCGTGTTTAAAAATAATTAAATAATAATTGTATTAATATCCCCAGTGAGCAAGCCGAAGGCGACTGTGGCAAGGAACACAAAACTCCAAAAGATGTTGATTAATGGAGAAAAATAACCTTGGGAGAAACCAGACTCACTGTGGGGGCCAGTTCCCCTCTGGCTAACATCATGAATAATGTAAATAAGAATTATTTATAGTCAAAAAACATGATTTAAAAAATTATTAAACTTATTAAGTGCTAAGGGTTAGTATTTAGACAGTGAATGTGTTTGAACTGCAAGATTAGTGACCAGTGTCTTTGAAGTCCATCCTTGATTAAATTCCAGAAGTTCACTTAGATGCAATTGTCCTTGTTTGGCTGATGAAGGCTTTTGTTGGCAATAATTAGTCTATGTATCCCATTTTAAGATCCTTGTCCATGGTGATGGGGCATCTGAAGTCTCCGTGAGAGGCTGGATACAAACTGGAGCTGACGAACGCTATTTACCTCGGGACTGGCGTCCCGAGATAACAGCAGAAAAGCAGATGGGAAATAATTAGCATAGCTGACGTTCATAATATTAATGCATTATAACTGATTCAGCAGTAGTATAAAAAGTTTGCATTATGTGAATGCTTGGTTAAAGAGATGTGTCTTTAATCTAGTTTTAAACTGGGACAGCGAGTCTGAGCCTCGAACAATATCGGGAAGGCTATTCCAGAGTTTAGGAGCTAAATGTGAGAACGCCCTCCCTCCATTAGTGGACTTAGATATCCTAGGTATGACCAGAAGCCTCGAATTTAGTGATCTTAAAGAGCGCGATGGATTGTATGGCGATTGTATGGCGACAGTCCTTTGCTGCCCTCCGGTTGCCGTGTTGTAGCAACTCCCCCCTCCTCGAGGTTGGATCTACCACCGTGCCATTCTTCCCACAGGTGACCCAAGAGGCCATTTGATGTATTTTGCCACCTCTACCTCCCCTTTCGGGTGGGTGTGGCCTCCGCAGGGTCTTTTCCCCCTAAAAGAATAGGAATTTGGGATAAGACCCCCTTCCCTCGATGCGGTAAGGGCCCCGGCTGCTCTTGCTCTATGCCGAGAAAACATAGAGAGAGAAAAGAGGCCCAGCCAGGCTTGGCCCGTTCCCTAGTTGGGAGCATCACCTTGTTCCCCCCTAGGGTAACCAAAAGGATTCTGACGACTTTTTTGGGGCATTGGGGAAGAGTACGTGCAGCCTGAACACAGTTGGTCGCTTGTGCATGTAGAAATACCTGCCCGCTTCTGTGTAAGCAGTACACGTACACGGCTCAGCGCATGGCGAGTTTTGAAGTGGACCCCTAGTGTCGCTTCTTCGACACGACGTCGAAGTGAGCGACAGACGGGGAACGTCTAGGTTACGTATGTATCCTCCGTTCCCTGATGGAGGGAACGAGACGTCGTGTCTTCCCGGCCACATCGCTGAGCCGAGCCGCTGAGGTGCCCGGAACACTCCCGGCTCCTCAGAAAAATCCTGAATGAACGAGCGTATTTCCCTCGCCTTTATATCCGTATCCGGAGGCGGGGTATGCAAATACTGTTCGCCAACTCTCATTGGCCTTTTTTCATAGATCAGAGGCATCTTTCGGCGCTCAAGAGAGACCCCTAGTGCCGCTTCTTAGACACGACGTCTCATTCCCTCCATCAGGGAACGGAGGTTACATACGTAACCTAGACGTTCACCTTAGTGGTGGCGATGCTGATGACAAAGCTGACTTGCTGGAATCCTTTATCACTGAGGGTAAGACACACCTCCCAATGCTCGTTCATGCTCTCATGTACAATAGTCAGTGGAGAACCGGTCTCATCCACTTTCTCCTTAAGATACAGGTCCACATAACTGCGAAAACCACTCACCTGAAAGATACAGAGACGAACATAAATTAAATCCATCAGGATGTGTTCGTTTACTTAAATAAGCGGTCCTTCACTCAGGCCGTTTCTTGCCTTTGAGAAAGACACGGACACCCTTGGAGGCACCAACGATGTTGTACGCTCGTCGGGTCAGCAGTGAGACAGTGTCTTTGTCTAAAGACTTTATCTTAAACTTCATCAGGTCAGGCTGGAACGTGATGCAGGTGTAGTCTTCACCGTCAAAGGGTTTGATCCTTAACTCGCTGGCTCAACCCATGTTATCAAACCATGTCTTGGGGGCAAAAAAAGGTTTGAAACATTTTTACTTGCTTGGATCATAAAATGCAGTCTTATCCAAGTATGTAATTAAAAAATAATATTAATAAAAAACAGTGTAACGATAGAAAAAAAAACTGTTTCAACGGCATGTAACCAGTGGTTTGAAAGAATTGCAGTGGTGCACAGAGCAGGAAAGTTGAGGCCGATAGCGTTAGGGTTAGGCCAATACTGATCCGATATATATTTTTAAAAAGCCCTCTGACACTTTTACAAACTAAATGCTACTGTTATATATGTTTATGCCCTAGACTGTATAATAATGTTGAAATGACATGCTAACAATGATTAGAATTGGAAGTTGTTATGAATAGATCTGTTGTCAACCTGTAAACTCAATGAGAGCATCACACACAGCAGAGATACGTTCAAAAGTAAGATGTGCATTAGAGTTGAAACGATTAGTCAAATTGAGAAGAAAGTCATATACACCTAGGATGCCTTGCGGGTGAGTAAATGATGGGCTAATTTTCATTTTTGGGTGAACTAACCCTTTAAGAGTGCCCATAATCACTCTACACGCCATGTGACTGTCGTCAATCATGTTGCATCAAGTATACCCAGATGTGTTCACATCTTTATTTGTTGTTTAATTCATTTTTAACATGCAGCACACTACTGTACTGACTATTGAGATTGGCACCTTAATATTCCTACACACTTTAAAACAAACCGGGATATTACGAATAACAGCATGTCTGCAAATATTTATATCACAAATATTTAGAAGTGCCAATAATTCACCCTTCAGTGGCCGCAATGTCATGATTTGAGGGCTCATTCATTAGACAAGCAGTGTGATTGTGTGTGTGCTGCAATAAAAAAAAAAGAAAAAAGATCAGCCCTGAATCTAGACACGATCGGTTCCAGAATCAGTCAGCCATGGATGCAAACTCAAGAAATGAAAAAGGTGAGAAAGTCATAGCAGTTGTTTCAGATGTATAATTTGTACTGATTTGTTTGTTGTATGTAAAGCTTCTTTTTTTAAGCTTAAAGTAACCCTTTCAAGTTTTTATTTTTAATTTTAATAAGGAACATTTGAAATATTTGGGCAAATTAGCTTCAGAAAAAGTGACGAGCTGAAAGCTGAGAAGTTTGCTTCCCATTCTGAGATGGCCATTTTTGGGGTGAGGGAGCATTTAACAGTAATTTAAAGTTGTTTCATTTGTCATTTGATAACTTTTATATTTTAAAATTACACCATGTTTACTTGAACACGATAATGCTGTTAAGACTTTTCAAGAACTTCAAGCACCGTTTACTTCAGTACAAATGTTCATGTTTTTACTTGTCTTTTCTTATTTAAAAGAACTAAAATAAAGTTGAAATGAAAGTGAGAAATGATTGAACATTAAATTGTTTGAATTTAATTAATTACAAACCTTTTAATAAAGGAGACAACATTTCATTGGTCAACTACCATCATTTTGGTATTGTGATAACAATAACTGAAACAATATTAGAGAATCTTTGCAATCTTTGTTTTGACTCTCGGCAAGCCGTCTCTACAGTGAATTTAATGCTGAATATGTTACACAGCTTTGCTCCATATCCATTACGACCACCTGATGACAACACAAACAGTTATTACACGCAAGAGTAAGAGACCCTCATCTCGGTCCATCCACTGCCAGCAGGACTAGCTAAACTGTGACCCTCTTCTGGTCGTCGTCATAGTTACTGGAGGTTAGGAGCTGACCGAAGATCAGAGCCGGCACATACACCTTCTCCACCTTGTGCTCAACTACAGGAGTTCCCTTCCCGTTATTCCACACACTGATGGTGTTGTTCTCTCTACACACACAAACACACGGTGTCACTCACACTTCCTCTCATCCACACCACTGGCCAATCAGAGCGCGAGCAGTACTTACAGGTCAATGTTGACCTTGATGCAGTTCATGTTCTTGTCCCTCTGTTTGTTATCTGCAGCATTTACTGAGAGAATGACAATACAAGTTTTAAACTCCAGATAAAACTAATCCAAGAAAATCTTCATTACATGATAATAGAGCTAAAATGAATAAATCTACATTATCAAAAATGTCAACATTAAACATTTGTCAAAGCATGTTGTTTTGCGATGCCGCAATGGGAAGTCGACACACTTGCAGAGCAGATTCAACTGCATTAAACTTTTCATTTAAAACCTGAAGTATTTCAAAGATTCAAAGTTTATCTTGAATTTATTGTTAGTTAGCACATGCCAAATCATCTTCTTCAGGCAAACTGTTGATAAATCATCACATTAGTCAGTCAAATGAAAATTCAATAAAGTTGATTAGAAAATGAAAGATTAGTTGCACCTTACATGTAAAAAAAAATTCATCCGCATGACAAAACTTACCCAGAATCTCATCAAAGAGTCCTGGCACATATGTCACGTCCCTGCAGTTTATTCCCATATCCTCATCAAACACCCACATTTGCTAAACAGGAAGGAGAGAAAGTTTGGTGACACAGCATTTCAAATGGATTGATTTCCACTTAAATAATAAATGAATCAATTTACTTCTATAAAAATGTACCTCCATCCATCCATCCATCCATCCATCGTCAACCGCTTATCCTGTGTACAGGGTCGCGGGGGGCTGGAGCCTATCCCAGCTAACATTGGGCAAAAGGCGGGGTACACTCTGGACAGGTCGCCAGTTCATGCAAACTCCACACAGAAAGGCCAGGGCAACCGGGGTTTGAACCCACGACCTTCTTGCTGTGAGGCGACAGTGCTAACCGCTGCGCCACCGTGCCGCCCTAAAAATGTACCTTTATTATATAATTCAAAGTCACATTAAATAATTGTAGAAAGTTCAACTGTATGATTGGCTGACATTGGGGTCTTTTGTCCATAGAAATTTCATGGAGTCATGTGTTAAAAACTCATGTGAACTTTTTGTTATCCTCTAACTCAGACATGGGCAACATACGGCCCGCTGGCCAGATCAGGCCCTCCACATGGTTTAATGTGGCCCGCGGCTCATTTGCTATTACAGTTAACATGTTTTGGGACCTAACACATCTCCACAAGCATTTAACATTCTCAGTGTTGCCAGATAAGAGATGCAACACCCCCCACTTTGAGATTTACACTTGCGCAAATTGGAAATATTCTGCCTAATGTTATACTTATTTTGTGCAATCTGGCAACCATGCACACAAGTGCACTTTTTCCATCTCGCTTTCCCCTTTGAACAAACTTAGCGATCTGTAGTGCAATATTCTGCTCAAGGAAAAGTGTTATATGGCTACTCTGTATCCATTCTTGAGGCTGCTTGTGATGTTTGGTGCTTCTAATTTTGCAGGTAAACCTTCTCAGTTATTAAATGTAAAAGTAGATTCTTAAAAGATTCTTAAAGTAGAGTTAATCTAACTCTTGCAGTAATCATTTATCATATTCATGCAGCCGGTGTTATTCAGTTGTGTGCTGAAAGTGAAACCATCGAGGTGACCCGCATCATGACCCTTTTGGCATGTAAACGGGTAATGTTTTAGAAAAAAAAAAGAAGTAAACTCGCCCGCTTTGCCCAAACATTAAAAGTTCTATAAAACTTTTTTTTTATTATTAAAATAGACTGATATAGAGATTGTTCAATTGAATAATAAATGAACAGGGAAGTAGAGATGTTAAAATACATTTCTAAGCTCAGCCTTTATTGAGTTTTTTAATGCCTGATAGAAAAGTATCTTCCTTGTTGAGCAATATAATACTTTAGGCAATTGCAGAATAGTCCCATTAGTCACAGACACACTTCAGAAAATTGAGTACATAACTATTTCTGGACTTTAAAGATACAAAAACCATATTTCAAAAGTAATACAATGTGGCCCCCTATGCACTACTTAAAGCACGATGTGGCCCCTTTACCAAAATAGTTGCCCACCCCTGCTCTAACTGCAAACCACATTTAGGAAACATGAATTATGCTGCCATAACACCACTGACATTAAGATAATAATATGATATTTCAGAAAATACTAGATTTGAGCCCATTTTGGAAGAGTGACATTAACTAAAAGTGTCATGCGCCAATAAATGTGTCATGCACCAGAATAAAGGGTTTTAAAACTAAACATCATCACCCTTAATAATGACGTCAGATATTAGAAACAAACAGCCATGTTTGCCTTCAGACACTCCTATTCTCTACAGAGATCACTTAAATTATCAACCGCTTAAACTCAAAAGGGGGTGCTTACAATGCTCAAGTCCCTGTATACACAAGTCAGGCATATATAGTATCTTTTGAATGTTAGAATTTGATCTTTTCAGAGGTAGCCATCTCTTCAGCATTTATCTTAGTTAAAATAACGACTTAAACGATTTGCTTCGCAGATAAGTGCCACCTCGTGATTGTGGTAGAAGTATTAATATGAATATAATAGTCTTTAAAAAAAACACAAACAAATTATACATATTCTCAGGAATGTGACTAGTTTATTTTTTTGACATAGTACTACAGTTTTAAAAGAATCAAAGTGAAATATGGTATTTGTAAGTCATCAATTACAAACGTCTCTTCTATGCACTGATAACTGCTGCTGTAAGCCCCAAATAGCTAAAAATTCTGCTTTTCCCTTAGGAATTCTCTAAAAATGAGCCATTGTTTACTTGTCTGTGAGCTTGTATGTGTGAATAATTCAATGTTATAATAATAATTGTTGATTATTGCCTTTGATATTGTAATGGTGATTATTAATGTCGATTCAAATATTAAATTACCATGACGTCACAAAGTAAGCAACCGTGTGGTTCTTCAGAGTAGTAGATTTCAATGGTGAATATGAGCTGCGCTCCAGTTTCTTTTAAGCATTATTTTGTATTTTATATTGTAATAATGTTTGTTAAAGGCAAATAAAATTATTTTAAATGGATATCTGTGGTATAGAATAAATTAAATTATTGCTAAATTACTGTTTAAATTATTAATTCACGTACAGTATATAATATGGCATATTCAGTATTCAAACTTATTAACAGCTGATGTATATCGACCAAGTTGCTCTGTTCAGGAAGACCTTTGGTGGCTAGACAGGGGACCATTCATCCCATTAGATCTTCAATGGTGATCTTGTTCATGTAAGATCATCCTTAGATCATTTTTGGCCTCAGTGGCTGCACTTTGGAAATTAAAAACAGTCATTTGCAATCGGAGTATGTGCGATTCGTGAAGATTTTTAATCTGTCAATACCAGCTGCGTGGCAAATGGGTCTTAGAGCAGACGCGATAACAATGAAGGTGATTCCTGAAATATGCTATTCATGTCATATTCTTTATGTTGGCTACACCTCCAAAACACACTTAGAATAGTTCAGCCGAATTACTTTATTGGTATTTTATACAAATCAATTCACATTGGCCTACTTATTAACATGACAAAACAAACCTTTAATTACATTTTTAATAAATTGTACACAGAAATCGAACAATGTGACAAACTCTCCCATTACAATAACTGCGGTCACTCACTATAGGTTAACACTGTTTGAGATCTGCATTTCGACGCAAGCTCAATGACGCACTGCACACTGTTCTGCACTCTCACAAATGCTCTCATTAAAAACAAAGCTGTCTAATCAGCATAATAAATCAATTATTTACACCATGTCTGTGCCTTGATTAGAACGGGAGTGTTTTAGTTTTGATGTGTTGATCATTTTCAGTGTATTTAGCATCTACTTTCAAAGCTAGCGGTGCAATATGCAATGAATCCAAAGTTCTTTTCGCTCTTGTTCTACAGATTCTTTTCAAGTGTCAGGTGATATTTCTTCATTATTAATTTTTCGTGTGCCACTCGAACAGAGCTAGAACATAAAGTAAGCATCTGGGCATTCAGCTGGTTTAAAACTTGTGCATTAGGATCAGTAGTAATTACTGATAGGACGGAGGACTAATCTAAGCGGCTCTAATTGGCCATTGACGTTTCATTGCTCAACAGACATGTTAGTGATTGGTTAGAATACTCAACCTCTGCAAAAACATGCTGTAAATATAATTTATTGATGCAACAGGAGCAAACTTAAATTGAACACTGTAATCATCAGTTTTCATGATTACATAATTGTGGCAGCCGTAACCGTAATTGCAATTTAGTTTTTCGATTAATTGTGCAGCCCTACCTAAAACCCTATTCGGATGGGACTACTTTTCCCTGAGGAGGTTAGGGAAACTTCTAACTTGAAACTTGACAAGTCTGTGTTTTTCTCACACAACCTCTGTAAAAATTCCAGAGCAAACTACCTACTGTTTTTAGGCTAACTCAAGGGTACTCTGAGAAATCTAATCCCGTCCGAATGCAAATGTCTGTGATTGCTGATATTGAATTTTCTCAACACTTGTCCTTATGTATTTTGACCTACACGAACCACCGTTGAGATCTTACTCATGCACACCAATATTCTGCCTGCTGGCCCCAATTTCCCTCTGTAGCTCTGCGCAACCCCGGCCCCATTCTCCATCTGCAGCTGCGCGCATCCCCACCCCATTCTCAAACTGTGCGCAACCCCACCCCATTCTCCAGCTGTTCGCAAACCCACCCCATTGTCCATCTGCACGCAAAACCCGGCCCCACTCTTCATCTGCTGCTGCGCGCAAACCCGGCCCCACTCTGCATCTGCTGCTGCACGCAAACCCGGCCCCACTCTCCCTCTGCAGCTGTGTGAGTGGTTGTGTGAGTCACACACTCACTCACTCACTCACACACTCAAAAACTCATTCACACACTTACTGACTCACTCACTCCCACAAACACTCACTGACTCACTCACTCACGCATTCACTCACTCACTCACACACTCACTCACTCACACTCATTCACTCACTCATTCACTCACTCACACGCTCACTCACAAACACAATCACTCACTCTTGCTCGCTCCCTTGCTCGCTGACTCTCACACTCACTCACTCACTCACTCACATACTCACTCACTCTCTCACACACTCACTCACACACTCACTCATCCACACACTCATTCACACCCTCACTCCCTAACACACTCATTCACTCACATGCTTACTCACAAACACAATCACTCACACACACACTCTCGCTCGCTCCCTCACTCAGTCGCTCACTCACTCAAATACTTACTCACTCACACGCTCACTCACACACTCGCTCAATCACACACACTCACTCAAACACTCACACAGTCACTCACACACTCACTCCCTCACTCACTCACTCACATACTCACATACTCACTCGCTCCCTCACTCACATTCTCACTCACTCTCGCACTCACTCATTTATTCACTCACTCACACACACACACTCGCTCGCTCCCTCACTCGATCTCTCACTCGCTCCCTCGCTAGCTCACATACTCACTCATTAACATACTCACACAGTCACTCTCTCACACACTCGCTCACTCTTTCTCTCACTCACACACACACACTCACTCCCTCACTCACACTCACTCACTCCTACACTCACACACTCTCACACACTCACTCATTCACTCACACATTCACTCACAAACATAGTCACTCATTCACACACGCTCACTCATTTACATACTCACACACTCGCTCACTCTCTCACTCACACACACACACTCACACAGTCACTCACACACTCCCTCACTCACTCATTCACACACTCACTCACATACTCACTCCCTAACACATTCACTCACTCACACACTCACTCACAAACACAATCACTCACTTACACACTCGCTCGCTCACTCCCTCACTCACTCACATACTCACTTGCTCACTCACACACACACACACTCACTCACAGTCACTCACTCACACCCTCACTCACACATTCACACACTCACTCACACAATCACTCACATACTCACTCGCTCACTCACATACTCACTCACTCACTCATTTACTCACACACACTCACTTACTCACACTCACTCACACACACTCTCGCTTGCTCCCTCGCTTGATCTCTCACTCGATCCCTCGCTCGCTCACTCTCTCACTCACACACTAGCTCACTCACATACTCACTCTCTCACACACTCACTCACACACAAACACACACACGCACTCACTCACTCACTCACAAACACAATCACTCACTCACACACACTCTCGCTCGCTCCATCGATTGCTCTCTCACTCACACTCACTCGCTAGCTCACTCACATAACCACTTGCTCACTCACTCACATACACACTCACACAGTCACTCACACACTCACTCATACACACACACACACACACTCACTCACTCACTCTCTCACACACTCATTCACAAACTCACTCACACACACACACACGCTCACTCACACACTCACACACACACTCTCGCTTGCTCGCTCTCGCTCTCTCACTCACACTCGCTAGCTCACTCACATAACCACTTGCTCACTCACTCACATACACACTCACACAGTCACTCAAGGAAGGAATTTCTGCCGCTGTTTTGACTACTTACACATTTTATTGACTGTTTGTTCTTAGCTGGTAAAATGACCATCATATATACATATATAAATATAACATAGAATTTTGCCCAGCAACCAGCATTATTTTTGGATGTTCGTCAAGTACCGTCGCAAAATATACGTCATAAAACCTGTCCAATCCGGTTGTGACCTTATACGTATGCCTTTGGTTTTGTAGCTTTAGGTTCAGTGTTAAAAATGCCAGTGTGAGCGCCAAGACCAAGAGAACCAAGAGAACTACAAGTGTGAACACACCCTAAGTCCCCATTCTACTGGTCAGTGTGGATTGTAATGGAGGTTAATACACTCGGTGACCTATATGAGAGTGGAGTGTTGAGATCTTTTGAAACTTTGGTTCAACATTTCGGGATTCCCAGATCTCAGTTCTTTAGGTATTTACAGCTGCGCTACCTGCTCTGTACTATTTTTGGGAGAAGCATACACAGCCCTAAAGTGCCAGATACTCTGGGAGTGGTGATTGGTGCCTCATGAACTTTCCCAAAAGCAGTAGTGTATTACTCCCTACTAATTCAAAGTCTGGGGGACAGAGCTTCAACTTTGCTCAAGAGATTATGGGATAAGGATCTAAACTTGGTATTGGAGGGGGGAGTTTGTGCTAGGATTCTTAAAAATGTCAAGTCTACATCTAGAGATGCATGACTGTGCCTTATGCAATTTAAAATTTTACATAGATTCTATTGGACCCCCTCTTGAATGTATAAGCTAGTATGAGCACATCCACCTGCTGGCTATGCCAATTGGAGGATGGAGACATGACCCATGTTTTTTGGTGGTGTGTTGAAATTCTAGTTGAAGTGTGTTTTGTGTGTGATGTGGTGGGCACTCGGGATTCGTTTTGCCCCAGACTTTGTGTTTTAGGCGATGTGGCATTCTTTGATGTTGGGAATAATCATATAGAGAATTGGGTTGTGACCTGTGTGATGATCACCAAGCAGATTATTTTGAGGGGTTAGAGGTCGGCTGCTGCACCCCATTTCCAGAGTGGTGCATGGATGGGGAGGGTGGCGGCTTTGAAGAGCATTGCGAAGATGGTGTAACTTAAATTTGCTTGTCCAGAAATGGGGCAATTGAGTTTCTGCAGGGCTCTCGGGGTGGTGCGTGGAGAGAGTAGTGTCGTTTTGGTTGAATATATTTATTATATACACTTCCGGTCAAAGCTTTTGAAATACTTGACTGAAATGTTTCTCATGATCTTAAAAATCTTTTGATCTGAAGGCGTATTCTTAAGTTTGAAATTCGTTTTGTAGACAAAAATATAATTGTGACACCATATTTATTTGTTTTATTATCAAACTGAAATATACTCATTTGTATGTATGACCACGGGGATGTTTGTTTGGGGGTGGGGTTGGGGATTGGGAGGGGTGGTTGTGGGGTTGAAATGTTGTTTGTGTATATATATATATATATATATATATATATATATATATATATATATATATATATATACACACACACACACACACACACACACACACACACACATCTATATGTTTTTTCTTTTCTTTATTAATGTAAGATTTAATAAAAAATGTTAATTACAAAAAAGTTAATAAAGTTTAAATTATCTATAAAAAAATTACAAAACCTATTGATTTGCTTCAGAAGACATTAATTGATCGACTGGATAAATATGCCTAAATATACTATGCTTTTGGACCGTCAAATAGCCAGCAGTCTGAAGGTACCTGTTTACTTGCATTATATGGACATACAGAGCTGAAATGTGCTTATAAAAATCTTCTCTTCGGTTCTGCTGAAGAAGGCATGAAATACACATCAGGTATGGCTTAAAGGTTAGTAATTCATGAGACAATTTACATTTTAACTTTAACATGCATCCTGCATTACTGTGTTAGTAACAAATATCAAGGGGGGAAATGGAGTTACCTTCAAATGTCTGTGCCATTAAACCAGATGTATTATTTTGCTGTATGTAGCTTAGGGTTGATCCAAACCAAAATGTTTGCTTCAGTAGGATAGTTTGTACAACGCTTGGTTGAAAACTCGCAAGTCCAAGATTGGTCGTAAGACACTGGTAAGTGCTGTAGTGCAAGTAAGTGTTTTTGAAACCCTTCTTCATCTCGGCTGGAGGGACAGGCTCTATCGCGTGTTTGAGTAAAAGAGTGGCGATTTCCGCGCGCAGGGACTTGGCATATTCGCCGTGTACTGCGGAAAAGAGGGCGCCCATGAAGGGGGGCGGAGGCCTGGCAAACTGAATTGCGTAACCGAGTCGGATGATCCGGGCCAGCCAGTGAGACGGGTTGGGAAGTGAGAGCCACATGTCCAAACTCTGCGCTAGAGGCACCAAGGGAACGATTATTTTCGACATACCCGGTGGGGCTTCGCATTGGGGCAGAGCAAGTAAAGTGGTGTGAGGCTCTGGTGCTGAGAAAAGACTCAAAGCACTTACCTTGCTCCGCACACCCGGCAGGAGGCAGGTTAGCGACTGAGTAGGAGGTCCAGGGTAGGCGTCCTCTAGACTCATTGGAACCGGCCGGCCGGGGAACAGTCGTGGGGGTGGAGATGGGTGGCCCATGTCCAGGAAGCCGGGACTGTTGAGATGTGGCGGCAAATGAAAATTGAACAAAAGATTCTCCTCCCAGCCCTGCACCGGTGGACGGAGTGGTCTTACCATCTCCGGAGCTAACATCTTGGTCCCTGGGTCGAACCCTTATGGGTCCTTGAGGGGTTCTGGGAGACGGGGGGAGTCTGTTTCCTGCGGTGTGCTCGACGCTGGGGCTGAGAGCTGGGCCTGAGTTGAGGCAGAGCAGAGTGTTTCTTGGCCACAGGAGGACCCCCTCGGTGGGCAGACGGGGCAGGGTCCGTGGCGGCAGGCTTGCAGCGGGGCAGGATATGAGAGATAGCTTCCGTCTGCTTCTTCACCGCTGAGAACTGCTGGGCGAAGTCCTCGATGGTGTCGCCGAAGAGGCCAAACTGGGAGAGGGGGGCATTGAGGAAGCGAGCTTTGTCTGCCTCACGCATCTCGACCAGGTTCAGCCACAGATGACATTCCTGGACCACAAGTGTGGCCATCGCCTGCCCGAGTGCCTGTGCTGTGACCTCCGTGGCCCTGAGGGAAAGGTCGGTCGCTGAGCGCAGTTCCTGCAACACGTCGGGATCGGGGCTACCCTCATGCAGATCCTTGAGCGCCTTGGCCTGGTGGATTGCAGGATGGCCATGGCGTGCAGGGCGGAAGCGGCCTGTCCAGTGGCGCTGTAGGCTTTGGAAAACAATGATGTCATCCTGTAGGCCTTGGAAAGGAGCACAGGGCGACCCCGCCAGGTGGTAGGGTTTCCGGGGCATAAATGAAGCACAACAGCCCTATCCACCTGGGGAAACGCCATATACCCGTGGGCCGCTCCGCTGTCAAGGGTAGCAAGAGCGGATGAGCAGGGCTTGTGACGAGTGGAGAGGGAGGCTCTCCACGAAGACGTCAGCTCATCATGCACCTCTGGGAAAAACGGGAGCGGGGGGGTGAGGCTGTGAGCGCAGACCCCAGGAACCAGTTATCCAACCGCGATGGCTGTGGGGATGATGGAGGGTTCCAGTCCAACCCCATGCTGGTGGCGGCCCGGGCAAGCATGTCGGACATCTGCACGTCAGCCTCAACCTGGGCGTGCTGGCCCAAAGGCGGGGAGGTATCAGCCTCAGACGCCGCGCTTTCCGATGCAGCGGCAAGCTCATCCACCTCGAGCTCCAGAGGATAGGCAGGCCGGCCGTGAGGTGAGCCGCTGTTACCTCGAGCATGGATGAGAGTCAACGAGCATGCCGGGGGGTGGGTAGTCCGAGGGGGCGTGCCCGGCAGAACTGCACCCGCTGCCCTCCCCAAATCTCCTCCATCGCCAGCCACATCGTCCTCAATCCCGTGGGAAGAAGGAGTGATGCGAGGGGCGGCTGGAGTGGCGTGCTTTCAAAGCAAGCCGCGACTGCAACGTTGCCATGGTCATGCCCTCGCGGAGAGAGCATGAACCATCCACAAACGCTGCCTCGGTGTGATCGTTGCCCAGACACACGAGACAATGCCTGTGGCCATCTGAAGCGGAGAGGACTCTACAGCATCCAGGAACTACACGGTGGCGGAATGTTATCTTTAAAAAGACACGACCTGAAATGGACGTTCAACGCGATGTGTAATGCTCTTTCAGAGAAATAAACTCTTTTACAGAGAAAATCACTCTTTTAAATATAACTCTGTCAGTTCTCTGTGCTGTCGAAGCGCCCAGGGGCAAACTGCACTACCGTGCAGAGAAGGAGAATGCCGCTGAAGCGTCAGAGGAACAGAAGCAGGAAGCTGGTGTGTAACTCGCAGCTGGCTGCATACACGACCATCGGCTCCGAAGAAAATTTCTGAATGGACTCGATGTATTTCCCCGCATTTATACCCGTATGTCCGGGGCGGGGTATGCAAATACTGTCTGCCAACTTCTCATTGGCCTTTTTCCATAGACAAGAGGCATATTCGGCGCTCAAGAGAGACCCCTAGTGTCGCTTCTTCGACACGACATAGAAGTGAGCTACAGACGGGGAACAAGATGTCATTCACTTCACCTGTCAGTGGTTTTAATGTTGTGGTTGATCAGTGTATATTTTTCAGTCTTCAATTTTGCACTTCCAGATAAATAAGCTTTTATTTTAGTGGAACTTTTATTTTGACAACATTTGAATTTTTCCTGTTTTTGATGGGTTATATCAAGCTTCCTATTAATACTGGGATAATCCCTTCAAGACTCTCAAGTTGAAATCTCTGAGATGCACCCAAGGAGTTAATTTAAGTGTTAACAGCCGTTTATACTATAAATACACTGCATTGAAATTAAGCACCTGCAGTGTGCTGTGTGAGTGTGTGTGCACATGTGTGAAGCAGATGACAGCAGAGCGGCACCGTTTGTTCGTTCTGTAGCGTGCAGTGCATGTGACTATATATTATTTAATTAAATTACATCCTTCTGCTGTTTAAAGATCACACTTGGCCATATCCAGAGGTTTTTTATTTTATGTTTAAAGTGTCATTGATTTCATCTCAAATTTGTCACATCTCATATAATTTTGCTAATGACAGCATACTGTCATATGGTACTGAAGCCAGCAACATGATGATATCATATTGTTTTAATTTTTACATTGTTAGTACCGGTAAACCACGCAACCCTAATCTAGCTAAACATGTTAACAGCTGAACTAACTTTAACTTGCTTGGCTAGATTTTCTCAACCATGACCATAGTTATTCTGAAAGAGAAAACTGATTGTAGTAGGGATGCTCCGATCAGGATTTTACAGCCGATAGTCACTGATCATCTGTACACCTGATAATTCGATATCGTTCCTTTTATCAGATCTGTCATAACTAGCTATTTGTAAGCATTCTGCACAGTCACTATAAATGTCATTTTCCTCTTCCCAGCAATATCACTTTGCCTAGTTTTTGCTGACAAAAAAAGTTTTAAAGGCTTACAAAAAAAAAACCTTTGCCTTGTCACGTGTGAAACGCCACATTAACAGCCCAGTACACAAACTTTTCATATTTGCCATACCTCTCCCACCTCATTGTTCTTAGCTGCTCAATCAAGTTCAAGCATCCCTCAATTGAGGAGTTAAGAACGATGAGGTGGGAGAGGTATGTCAAATATGAAAAGTTTGTATATTGTAGTTGCCCACCATATATGCATATAATACAGGGTACTATTTGTACTATATTAACTTTAATAAAGAAATAAAGAGTGTGTGATGGAGATTGACATAAAAATCTTCTGCTCTTTCATAGACTGAACGAGTTTCATATACACATCTGTGGAGAAGGATGTTAGTCAAATGCTTTCATGAAATACATTTACATGCAGTCTAATAATCTGTTAATAATCTGATTTATAGTTCAATCAGAATGAAAACCCATCATTTAAACACTGAAAAAATGACCTAATCTGATCCAAATGAAAAATCTGATTGAAAGTGGTAGTGCATATCTTAAATGCATAATTTTTATTATTATATTCATCTACTTTCGCAATCAGATGTAAAAATGCCTTGTACATGTAGTGTCATCCGGAGATGTCAAGTTATTGGAGGAGGAATTGTATGAAGCTGTTTATGCAAGATAGAAATTTGAATACATATGACTCTCGTGTAATCTAATGTTTTTTGTCAGATTGTATGTGTATGAGAGTTTATGTGCACTCAGTAGTTTTTTTCCTCATTAAAAAGTGATTAAAAAAACTCCTGAAGATATGAATTGTAATTTTGTAATATATGTGGGAAATCCTGAGCACTCACATTAAATGAAGACTCCAGTCATATCAGTAACTTTATAAAAGCTGTTTTATTCTACATGGAGTGGATCTGTACATGGAGGCTGCCATGTTAGAATCACATGACCAGTGGAATACTACTCGCTATCTATCTCAGTAACCATCCTGTTATTTGACTATTTCACTCGAGTAATGTAATCATGGCTGACTGTGAATACTATATTTCTACAATGGCATCTGAAACTGAAAACTATTGATTTTAAATTATGCTGCATCCAAGACACTAGGTGTCACTGTAAGTCTAAGATGACACAAAGACAAAAGTTACTGAGAATTGCTTACATTTTTTTTAATAATGTCAAGACAGTGCAGATTTTAAATTCTGAAGGGATTCGTGATATCTTACATGTCATCATATTAAATCAACATATTAAATGTCATCATTCATTTTTGTGTATATTCACATGTTTTGAGGTATTTGGCAAATTTATTGTTAATAAACATTTTTCTTATTTTTTATATAAATAAAATATAAATAAAAATATAATCTGAAATGTAAAAATACTAGAAATCCTGCCAGATGTCTGAGTGGCAAATGACAAATGATGAAGACAGGTGAGAGTGATTGACATGCGGTTTAAATACTATAACATCATATATTATGATGTTTGTATCATCTCCATAGTAACAGTGTAGCATCTCCTCCACATTGTGTGTTCACTATCAAAATCCGAGAATAAGGTTACGGTGCATTACAGTGGTAGGGATAGTGACGTGGCAAGGGGAACACAATGTCTTGTTCCTTCCATCGGGGAATGGAGGTTACAACAGTAACCATGACATTCCCCTTCTGTCACTCACTCGACGTTGTGTCGATTGTAGTGACACAAGGTTTCCCTCTTCAAAACGCCATGCACTACCCGTGTTACGTGACTGGGAGCCAGGTGCAAGCAGGCTGCTGCGTGCTAGAAGCAGTTGGGTTGGCTGCACGTAACCCTCCCCAACGCCCCCAATGAAAAGGTGTCATATACCGCTCTTAAGTTCCCAGCACCCATACGGGAACAGGCGACATGACTTGTATGGGAGCCAGCCGTGCTTTTACTCTCTCTATGTTTCTCATCATAGGGTTAAAAAATAGCTGGGACTATCTTAACGCTATTGACGCATCGGGGAAGGTGTCCTTTTCCGTTCCTATTCTTTCATGGGGAAAAGGCCCTGCGGAGAACACAACCTGCCCAGACTTGGGGGAGGTAACTTGTGGCTAATGCACACAGGGTTGTCAAGCCACCCATGGACATGGTATGGTGGTAGATCCTGCCTTACAAGGGAGGAGTTGCTACAGACACGGTTGACCAGGGGCAGTGAGGACTGGGGGGCCGTATCACAGAAAATACATCACAGGGAGTTTCCTGAAGCCAGAACTATGCCTGTGGAGCCCAAGCCCAACACAGAGCACTTGACTCGTGGTGGCTTCCTCCGCTGAATTCGCCAGCCAGAGGGCTAGGGAGGAAGAGCCAGGAAGTGAGGAAATCGCTCTTTTATTAACAATGTGGGTAGCGCAGCCCGAAGGGGGTGCGACAACGGCATAACGTGCCTAATAAATAAATCTTTTTTCATCCTTTCAAAAGCAATCACACTTTAACAGATGTAATTTGAAAGCGAAGAGCGCAAGATCATTCGGTCTGTCATCACTGCTAGTATCTCCGTTGAGAAAGAGATCCTTATGCATTTAAAAACATGAGATGTTCTGCATGACCATATGATTGCTTCATTTATTAAAGGAAAGGAGGACTGATTTTCACTTCAAGTAATTTAGTAAGAAGTTTTTGCATTGTTATAGCAACATCAGGAGTTTTCTAAGTGTAAATTAGGCTGCTTGAGCATTCAGTGTCAGATCAAGTTTTTAGAAGTAAACATGTACCCCGACGAAACAAAATGTATTGCAAATTTATAAAAATTTAAAACGCAAATATTATTAGAGAACTTTTTTGGAATTAGACCTCCTTGGTTCTGGCTTTCATGTGTGGACATGTTTTTAAAATGTCAATTGGTATTATTAGTTGACTGACCCATAATGTTTGATGGTCATAGGGTGTCTTATTAATTGTGAAACTGTGTTTTCTTAATGGCATGAATCGCACTGAAGGCCTAGACTAAATGCACGGGCCACAGCTGTATTTGACCATATACCAGATTTAAATATCAAACAATGGTAATAGGCCTAATAATTGAACCTTCATTCGTGTTTTTAGCTTACAGATTTATTGTAAGTCTATTTTAAACTTAGATAAGTTTTATTGCATTCTCTGAGGCAGAAAATTATAATAATTAAGGGTCTTTCAATACCCACAGCTTTCACTTACCTGTAAATGTATGCTATTTTTGTGTGTATTTTTAATATTTTTTGGTTTCTAACTGCATAATTATTTTCAAAAACATTTACATGTAATTGTATTTAAAATGTAATTAACACAATTACAGAGGTATATAAGGATAATTTGTGAGTTTTCACTGCAAAAATCCCCCAAAAAATTCAGCAAATTGCATTGCAAATTTTGAGAAAAGCAGCAGCAAATTTAGCCGTTTTCTAATTACAGCTAGCCAAATTATGTGGCCATTTCCTTTTCCGTGGGATATTAACAAAGTTCTCAATGTCAAGATAAGGTGCTCGTGGCGCCGACTGCAGAGGGCTGAAATCCAGCGAGCAATGGGCAAGTGAAGGGTGTGTTTGTATAAGTGTGTGCTTTGTGGAAGTCAGGAACAATCCGAAGAGAGTCTGTTGAAGCTGGTGTGTTGGGACGCAAAGCCCAGATGATATTGTCCCCGAGACGCAAAGCCCAAATGATATTGTCCCCGAGACACAGGCAGAGACAGAGATCCACATGAACTGGGCACAGAAATGGCGAGTGTGACAGCAAGCAGGAAGGTCACAGCACCTCTAAAGAGGGGCAACCAACAGACACACGAACATGCTCCAACTACACAAGAGAGCACAGTTAACATGACAGTGAACAATAAATGGGCAAATAATGAGGTGACATGAGCTGGCACAAATGCCAGAACCACGAGAAACCAGCTGCTAATTTATGCTTTAGAATACTGCATGTTTGCCCATAGAATAATTATTCAACCTAATCTACATTAATTTAGAGGCTGTTTAAACAGTTGTGCGTATGAATAATGAATTACAAGCCTAAATGACTTATGTGCTCATATTCAAATCTACTTAGACTATCTTAACACCTAATGCCATGCATTACATTTGTTAATTTAATTTAAAGCTGTTCCTTTTACAAAAAGCTTCATTATGATGCTGCGCTGAAGAGCGCTTTGGGAACACGTCTCAGTTGTGACCAGCTGTGAATATGTATGCAACACATCAATGAACATTGACCGGAATTTATAGGCTCTGTAATGTAATCATTGGACGCACCTGGCGCAGTGGCTATAAATAGATGCTTCACTGGTGCATCATCATATTTTTTGTCTTCAGAGCCATTTTGTGCTCTGTGCTAACACGAGCCTGTCAAACTTTCTTTCCTCTGTTAGAGTTAGATTCTGTTAGGCAGTGTTCATTGAACCTTTTCGCCTTTCCTCTATTCTAAATATATATATATATATATATATATATATTTAAGAGATAAAGAGAGAATGACCAAAAGTCAGGGCAAGCGATGCGTGTTCCCTTGTTTACGATCTATAGCCGAAGGGGACACGCATCAGTTTTGCTCTATTTGTTTGGGGGAAGAGCATGCTGCTCTCGCGTTGGAGCGAGGCGGGTGTGAGCACTGCGATCTGCTTTCGGGCGAAGTGCTTCGCGCTCATCTCGCTTGCTTCCAGAAGCCAGCACCTACTCTATGGGGCTCTCGCATGAATTTGGCTGAGGAGCGAGAGACGGGTTCGTCCCTTTCTCTCGCTCTGTCTCTCCAGACCCAGCTGGTCCTTCCCATGTTCTCGAAGCGCTTTCCGACGCTTGGTTCCCACTACCGTAAACCGGATCAGTCATGTCTACTGTGAGAAAAAAGAAAAGAAAAGCAAAATCTCCTGGTTAAAGGGGCCACAGAACGTGTTCCCCTTCCAGAGAAAGAGTCAAGTTATTACACAGAGTACTTCCTGGTTCCCATAGAGGGTGAGGGGTTGTGTCTGGCCTTAGATCTCGAAGCTCGAACTGCCCTGTGTGGGTGTTCAAGTCCTAGATCTGCCTATGCACTTCTTTACTTCTTCGTTTAGAAGTTTTGTCACAACACAGGAAGTTACTGAGGTTCGCTTTAGGGGGCGAAGCTTTCCAGTATTGGGTTCTTCCATTCGGCCTAGCCCCCTTAACCCGCACATTCATAAATGCAGGATGCAGCGCCGGCTCCTTTGTGACTCCGAGGCATCTGCACTTTGAATTATATAGACGACTGGCTGATCATAGCACAGTTCCAGCGACTGGCAGTTCAGTACAGGGATACCGTCTTACCTCATTTAGTTTCTCTGGGGTTGAGGCCCAACACCAAGAAAAGCGTCCTCTCTCCCACTCAGAACGCTGTCTATCGGGTATGGAGTTCGATCACAATGCGGGCACAACTGTCTCCCGCTAGAATCGAGTCCATTCAGAATACCCTGAGCAAAATCAGGCTAGGTAAAGTTTGTACTAGGTCTCAGGTGACTGCGTCCTCGGTAATCCCTCTGGACCGTCTGCACGTGAGACCGTTTTTGTTGTGGCTCAAAGCCAGGGGATTTCTTCCCATGGGGGGGGCTGAACGTGGTGGCGCATACATGGCCCAGAATGCGCCTGTATGCGTTTCCCTCTACTAAAGTTCATATTGCAGAACCAGCTAACTGCCTGTTCGCTTCAGTTCTGGATTTTTTGTAGGAAGAACTGTCAGCAGGCACACGCCCCGCCACTATCAGGGTCTATGTGGCCGCCATTTCGGCCCACCACGCCTTGGTGAACGGGGTGCCGTTGGGGAGACATCTTCTCACTCGCTTCATTCATGGAGCTAGGCAACCTAGGCCTCCTGCCAGGACCAGGACCCCTTCATGGAACTTAGCAATAGTCCTGGAGGGTCTGGTTGAGACCTCCTTTAAACCTCAGACTTCAGACTCTCAAGATGGTTTTTCTTATGGAGATTACCTCTCTAAAGAGAATTGGGGACCTACAGGCTCTGTCTGTCTTGCCAGCCTGTTTAGAGTTTGCCCCTGGAGTGACCAAATTAAATTTGCACCCTCATCCTGACTACCTGCCCAAGGTACCTTTCTCGACCTTACATCCGGTCACTCTCGAAGCCTTCTGCTCCCCGCCGTTTGTAACGCCAGAGCAGGAAAGACTTCACAGACTTTGTCCAGTCTGTGACCTTCAGACTTATGTCCACCGCACTAGCCAGTGGCGTAAGTCAGGGCAACAATTATTTGCCATGGGGGCCACAACAGGAGGGTGCCCGCCACCAAGCAGACTATGTCGCATTGGGTGAGGGACGCTATTGCCCTGGCCTACGAGGCGCGCGGTCAAGCTTCGCCAGTAGGTTTCAGGGCTCACTCTGCCAGAGGGCTTGCCTCCTCTAAGCCTTGGCCAGAGGGGTCCCTCTGCAGCATGTCTGTGATGCGGCAGGCTGGTCCTTCCCACACACATTCATCAACAGCTTGGATGTTCATGCCACTCTGGGCTCTTATGTCCTTGAGTCGACATCTCAAGCCCATGTCTGAGCCCTCTCACGCTCTTGTGAGCACACTGTACAACCGTGGGGGGTCCGCACAGCCACAGTGCGGCGGCGTGGGTATTCTCGTTCCCAAAGCACTCTTCAGCGCAGCATCATAGTGAAGCTTTTTGTAAAGGGAACATCTCAGGGTTACGTAAGTAACCCTTGTTCCCTGAAAAAAGTGGAACGAGATGCTGCTCTTTTCTGCTGCACTGGGATGCCCCAGGACTTCTCTTCAGACGAAATACCTGATGATGCACCGGTGAAGCATCTATTTATAGCCACTCACAAGTGCGTCCAATGATTACATTGGCAGAGGCTATAAATTCCGGTCAATGTTCATTGACGTGTTGCATACATATTCACAGCTGGTCAGAACTGAGATGTGTTCCCAAAGTGCTCTTCAGCGCAGCATCTCGTTCCGCTTTTTTGAGGGAACAAGGGATACATACGTAACCCTGAGACGTTTTATGGATAAATAAAAATGGTAAATAACTTCATTGCAATATAATCTAAATATTTTGTCAATAAATAATTATATTAAATTGTTAGGAAATATGTCAAATTATACAGTTAACAAAATTTGTAAAAGTACAATAAAAAAAATTAATAGATAGATAGGTAGATTACTTACAACAGACTTTAAACAATGTAAGTAATTTGGGTAAATGTAAGAGAACTTTTTCAGACACTGGTGATGGAAAGTTTTGTGAAGTTGTAGTCAAACTGGAATGGTGGCATATATCTATTACTCGTTATATGATTAGGGTCTAAGTTTACATTGATGTTGAATTGTTGCTGTGTCCATCATGCAATTTCTTCTGAAAGCCATTGGGTGGAAAATGACATATGGTGCTTGGGCCCGTCATTGCTGCTCGCAGCTATATTAACTGTGCATTACTGTGTATATCTAAATTAAAATGATAACATGCCATTCTTCCTTGTGGTCATTTAGTGAGAAACAGTGTAGAAAACTTGCCTTGAACGTCAATCCACTTGGCTGCAATAGATGTTTGCTTGAAATGGGGGGAAAACATAAAAAATAAAAATCACCATATTAAGTCATTTTAGAGAAATTGCATAAATACTGAGATGCTGAAAAATATTGAAGGTCATTTCATATCGAGTTGTTTTACAATCACAGCAGATAAAACTGACTAATATTGAGTGAAATATTGTGGTTAAAAATCTTGATAATGAGTTATGTTTATAGATAAAATGGGTGTGGACATTTATGATTCCTCTAATAAATCATGCTGAGTTATGCAGCTAAAAATGTTATCTCTAAATATTTTCATCAATATATCTCAAAATGTATGTGTTTGCTCTCAAATGCCTTCAAATGGTATTGTGATATTTAAAGTACATTAAAAGTCATGTTAAAAATAATTAAGGCATGTCTCCCACACTTATTCATATTTTGCTCTTTTGTAGCATTTTGTTTCTTCCACTGAAGTCCGCTTATTATTCAAAGTGTCCTGCACCAAACGTTTTCATGACCCTCTCTCTGACCCATTGTTGTGATGTCATGATAAATGAATGCTTTTGCAGCTTAGTTTCAGTAAATAGTCAGGGTGGAGTGGGAGGGTCTCCTATGAATTCTTCTGTCAAAAGAGCATGAAAATTCCTGTTGTCTGTGATCACTCACAGCTCATGTGTTTACAATTCATCTTAAGGATGAGTGAAACTCTGTCTGTCTTCGCAGTCAGATGAAATGGCATGAAATGTATTGGTTTATTTATTTGGATCCCCATTAGCTATGCCCAAAAGCACCGCTAGTCTTCCTGGGGTCCTTGAAATCGGTCTCATCACTCTGCTGGCAATACTGGAGGTTCTGAACGCCTGGGAGAATGGAGTCTTATCGGTGGAGGCCGTTCAGGTAAGGCCGTGTCCAAAACCAAGTTTCCCAAACAAGTCATTAGTCTGTCCACTCTGGAGATGAAACGTTTTGTCAAAATTTTCAACAATATTTTCGTTTTTGAAAAGTCATTTAATCTCACGAGATGTAACAAGATAATTTTAAACTGTAATGATGAGTTTAACCAGAGGAGTGCTGCAGCCTGAGAGCCGCAGACTAAAATGATTAAGCTCGCTTTCCAAACACACTCCAAACTGCCCAAAGTGTTGTAGAATTAAACAGAAATACAAAAGAAGTCAAATACAGAATCAGTGTTGTCAAATTTGCATTTTGGCATATAAAAATGAAACATTATTCCATTGTTTACTTTTATCTGTATCGCAGCGGTATCGCAGCATCAGGACCCGCACCACCCGACTACATGACAGCTTCTTTCCACAAGCAATAAGACTTTTGAACACATGATCTCTCACGATCAACAATCAGCACTGCACTTTATTAATCATCACTCTGTCAATATATTCTCCCAATTCAATTAGTGTTTATATATATTTATACCCGTATCTAGTGTATGTGTATCCTACATTGTGTGTATTGTGTACATTTGTTATGTAAATTGTTGTGTAAGTATGTGTACATTTGTTATGTAAATTGTTTTGTGTAAATATGTTGTTTATTGTAAAGTGGTTTATGTCTTGTCACTGTCATTACTGCAATGTTACTCGGAACTGCACACAAGAATTTCACCTACTGTTGCACTCGTGTACACAGTAGTGTGACAATAAAGTGATTTGATTTGATTTGATTTTGATTTGATCTGTATATCATCCTTTATTAAAGGTTTAGTTCACCCAAAAATAAAAATCCTCTCATGACTGACTCACCTTTAAGCCATCCCAGATGTGTATTTCTTTCCTTCTTCAGCAGAAACGAAGAGAAGATTTTTATAAGCACATTTCAGATCTGTATGTCCATATAATGCAAGTAAATAGGTACCTTCAGTATGCTGGCTGTTTGATGGTCCAAAAGTTATATTTAGGCAGCATAAAAGTCATCCTCATGACACCAGTTGATCAATTAATGTCCATCCATCCATCCATCCATCTTCAACCGCTTATCCGAAGTCGGGTCGCGGGGGCAGCAGCTCCAGCAGGGGGCCCCAAACTTCCCTATCCCGAGCCACATTAACCAGCTCTGACTGGGGGACCCCGAGGCGTTCCCAGGCCAGTGTGGAGATGTAATCACTCCACCTAGTCCTGGATCTTCCCCGAGGCCTCCTCCCAGCTGAACGTGCCTGAAACACCTCCCTAGGGAGGCGCCCAGGGGGCATCCTTACCAGATGCCCAAACCACCTCAACTGACTCCTTTCCACACAAAGGAGCAGCGGCTCTACTCCGAGCTCCTCGCGGATGACTGAGCTCCTCACCCTATCTCTAAGGGAGAAGCCCGCCACCCTTCTGAGGAAGCCCATTTCGGCCGCTTGTACTCGCGACCTAGTTCTTTCGGTCATGACCCAACCTTCATGACCATAGGTGAGGGTAGGAACAAAAATTGACCGGTAGATCGAGAGCTTTGCCTTCCGGCTCAGCTCTCTTTTCATGACAACGGTGCGATAGAGCGAATGCAATACCGCCCCCGCTGCCCCGATTCTCCGGCCAACCTCCCGCTCCATTGTCCCCTCACTCGTGAACAAGACCCCGAGGTACTTGAACTCCTTCACTTGGGGCAATACCTCCTTCCCCACCCTGAGTACGCACTCCATCGGTTTCCTGCTGAGAACCATGGCCTCAGATTTAGAGGTGCTAATCCTCATCCCAGCCGCTTCACACTCGACTGCCAAGCGGTCCAGTGAGAGCTGAAGGTCACGGACCGATGATGACATGAAGACCACATCATCTGCAAAAAGTAGAGATGAGATCCCCAGCTCACCGAACCGCATACCTTCCCCACCCCGACTACGTCTCGATATCCTGTCCATGAATACCACAAACAGGATTGGTGACAAAGCGCAGCCTTGGCGGAGACCAAACCCCACATAGAACGAGCTCGACTTCGTGCCAAGGACCCGGACACAGCTCTCGCTTCAGACGTACAGGGATTGGATCGCCCTAAGAAGGGACCCCCCCACCCCATACTCCCGAAGCACCTCCCACAGTCTCTCCCGGGGGACCCTGTCATACGCCTTCTCCAGATCCACAAAACACATGTAGACCGGATGGGCATACTCCCAGGCCCCCTCCAGAATCCTTGCGAGAGTAAAGATCTGGTCCGTCGTTCCACGGCCAGGACGGAACCCGCATTGTTCCTCTTCAATTAATGTCTTCTGAAGCAAATCGAGAGGTTTGCGTAAGAAACAAATTGATAATTAAAATGTGCTGAGATGCTGTTTGAAATGATTTATATCATCAATTTATTTTTTTACTCAAACCTATTGATTTGCTTCAGAAGAAATTAATTGATTGACTGGTGTCATGAGGATTACTTTTATGCTGCCTAAATATAACTTTTGGCCAGCAGTTTGAAGGTACCTGTTTACTTACATTATATGGACATACAGAGCTTAAATATGCTTATAAAAATCTTCTCGTCAGTTCTGCTGAAGAAGGAAAGACATACACATCTGAGATGGCTTAAAGGTGAGTAATTCGTGAGAGGATTTTAACTTTTGGTTGAACTAACCCTTAAGTTAAATTATGGAAGAAGGCCATCGAAATCAGCAAAGTCATGTGCTGTGTTAATTTTTTTTACACATTTTGTTGTTTGTCTTTTGACGAAAATGTCAAATGATTAAATAATATTGACAAAATGATTTTGTCAATATTCCATTATGTCATAATCATTCATTTTAGTCAGTTTGGTTAAAATGGCTTAGAATTTGAGTTAATGAATACAACATACTTTAGTTGATGATGATGTGCAAAAGGACAAAATATGTCAAACTGTAACAGACCACACATATTTAATCAAATATTCAATCATTTATAAAAATGTACAGTGTATAAAGTATTCAGACACCTTAATTTTTTCACATTTTATGTTGCAGCTTTATACTAAAATGCTTTAAATTCTTTTTTTCACATCAATCTACACTCCATATCACATAATGACAAAGAAAAATCTGTTTTGTGATATCTTTGCAAATGTTTAAAAAAAATTGAAATATCACATAAGTATTCAGACCCTTTGCAAAGCACTTGAAATTTAGCTCAGGTACATCTCACACACAAAAAAGCAACTAAAGGACTCTCAGACTGTGAAAAACAAGATTCTCTGGTCTGATGAAATGAAGATTGATCTGTTTGGCCTCAATTCCAAGCATCATGTCTGGTGGAAACCAGGCACTGCTCATCACCTGTGCAATATCATCCCAACGGTGAAGCATGGTGTTGGTAGCATCATGCTGTGGGGGTGTTTTTCAGCAGCAGGGACTGGTCAGGGTTGAAGCAACACAGCAAAATACAGAGATATCCTTAATGAAAACCTGGTCTAGAGCACTCTGGACCTCAGACTGGGCTGAAGATTCACCTTCCAACTGGACAATGACCTTAAGCACACAGCCAAGACAATGCAAGTATGACAGGGACAACTCTGTGAAATTCTTTGAGTGGCCCAACCAAAGCCCAGACTTGAACCCAACTGCACATCTCTGGAGAGACCTGAAAATGGCTGTCCACCAATGGTCCCCATCCAACCTGTAGAGAGGGCAGAAAATTCCCAAAACCAGGTGTGCAAAGCTTGTCACATAATACCCTAAAACACTTGAGGCTGTAATCACTGCCAAAGGTGCTTCAACTAAGAATTGAGTTAAGGGTTTACTTATGTCAATTTGATAGTTCAGTGTTTTCTTTCTAATACATTTGCAAAGTCATCAAAATCTTGTTTTTGCTTTGTCATTATGGGGTATGGCATGTAGATTGATATGCACTTTAGCATAAGGCTTCAACAACAAAATTGAAAAAAAAGATGGGGTCTGAATACTTTCTGAATGCACCATATGATCAAAAACATTTACTCATTTTAACATCACTAGGCCTGTTGTGATTATTAAATAATCATCTGTTCGCAGTTATTTGATCTATGTAGTTAAGATGAGAGTTGAGATAACCGTGATTATTGTGCGTTTTAAATTCCAATCGCATTTTACTGTCCAAATAAAGGAATGCACGTTTGCATGTCTCATTAATTTAATGATCATTATGGATTCATACACTCAGTGACACAAAGGAGCCCAAGATGATAGAATGAAAAAACAGAATCTCAAAGCTCTTTCTTCATGTGAAATAGGGGCTTGTGTGTTATATTAGAGAGCCTTAAAGTAATGTGTGAAAGTGAAAAATTTTGGATAGAAATATTTTACTAGAATAGAATAGAATAGAGCACAACAATGCCTGTCCACTTTTACAGCCATCTGGGTTCTGGAAGTATTTTTCCCGATTCATTTCTTCCATAGATTTGTAAAGCATGAACCAAACCAACCAGCTCAGAGGAACAGTAAATCTCAACATAACACTTTATTTTTATGGCAAACAAGGAATTTGAAAATCGGACAAAGACAAAGATACAAGGCTGTGTACTTACTGTCTTTCATGAGGGCACAAACTACATTCCAATGTAGCGTTGTGAACGATGTTATTGAATATAAAATGATGGGACTATATAAAACTATTGATTTTAGATTTTAACGCCTTAAAGGAAATGTGAATGTTAAATATGAATATATGACTTCTTAAAGTTTATGAAGCACACATACACCTATGACAAAAGGATGACATTTTGTATCACAATCAGCATAATCATGAAAGCCCTAAAACGGACAAATAATTGTCATAATCTTGACAGCCCTATGTATCACACATCACAAAAACAACCTTGTGTTGTGAAAACTCCTGAAGTAATGGCATCACTGTCTTTTTAGTGATTATTTTAATATATTTATGTCAAAAGTTCACAGAGTCAAGCATTGAATCATTTGGAGTGGTTTCTTACACAGTAAAACTCTAACAGGATATTTTAGAATGCAGAGATCAAAAAGAGAGAGTTAAGTTTTAGGTACGATATCTGTGTGTGAAAGGGACTGCATAAAAAGTCCATAAACTGTTCAAACATTTTGTCAGAATGGAGAAAAGCTTTAGAGTCAAAAAACTATAAAATGTAAAACTATAAAACTGTTCCTGTGCACATCTCATGCAGTGAAATTTGCTTGCACTTGGTCTTCTGAAGCATGCTAAGTTGCGAATGGCCAAGCAAAAGCAAATACTCGGGCAGCATATTCATATAAGGTTGCCATTAATGATTGATTTAATACTGATAATTAACTTCTAAATCTGCTTTGCAACAAATCCTCTTCAGAGGACTCATGTTTTTAACCTGACTGGTACATATTGGACACCCCTCAACCCCCCAAAAAAGTGCCATTTTTATTTAAAACAGCGTGTTAAGAGGAAAGGTAAGCAGTTTCCATCCTTTACTTTGTTACATTGTTCTAACCATTCAAATAGCTAATGTTAGCTCCAATGCCTCTCCACCTTGTCGGAAATGCAATGCTCCAGTGCAGCGATTACTTTTAAGCAAATTAATTATCAAACAACTTTTGGCTGTGATAAATTACTGATTTATTGTACCATGACAATAATAATAACGTGTATTGTATACATACCTTGGCTTTTCTCTGTCGATGTTTTAAACCTGCTTATAAATAGTCTAGTCGAGGATTGATTGTTTTTGATGTAACCTCTAGGGCACCATTACATTGTTGAATCCTCCAGCGCCGACCATGGAGAAATTAAACCAAAAATAACCAGCGGAAACTATCTTGTTGGATTAATTGTAAATCTGATATATAGGTCAAACTCTAATTCACTGTTGTTTTTTAAGCAGGGACTGCTGAAACTGCTTGTGGTCCTGGATGCTGATTGGTTAATACAGCTTTACAATTTTGTACTAAAAAAACAATATTCTAACGTTATTGTTAGAATGTGAAACAGCTGTTCACCAACTACAGTGTGTAACAGAAACAACTATTAACTGCAAGGGCATAGGTTTGGTTTGAAAGTTGGTAGGGACATATCACAAGGATAATCTAAAAAATGTTGGTATTCAGAAAGTCAGTTTGGTAATATAGGCAAAATGAACAAAATCATATAACATCATTTCTAACAGTATTTCTCTGCCCCTCCATATGAAATATTACTCACTTGTTTTACGAATTTCTAAAGAATAAACAAATTAAGATCTGACCTCTGCACGGTTAGGAGGATAAATGTGATACGCAATTAAAAACTTGGATAATGAGTAAGGTTAATTGGTCAAAATGAAATGTTATCTTTTTCAAGAAGGGTAATAAAGTGACATTCTGTAAACTATATAATCCAGCATTAAAAAAAGTCTAAAAGGTTAAATTAACAATTTACATGAATTGTACAAATGAATTGACAAATCACAAGAGAAACAAATTGTGGGAAGAATGGAACATTGGAACATTGAGATTTCCCCCACTTTCTGCTTTCCAACTCACCTCACTCGAACATAATCTTTTATGATATTGTTTATTTACTTACATTTTTATTTGAAAAAGTAGGCCTCCTGAATAAAGTCGGCTTTAGACTTACCCTACAATTAATTATTTTTATTTTTTTTATCACAAATGCCTTATTTTATTGACAAAACATTATTTTCTTCTCCAATGTGCAAAATAAAACATGTATTGGCAGTTATACTAGCATCTTAAAATCCTGCACCTCCGAGTTTTCTCAAGAGGGCTATTACCGGCTGAAAAAGCAGAATTGTCCAACTGGCATTTTTGACTTTCTGGCAAGAAACATTTTGTAAACTAAAGTATGCTTGTTTAAACCTACTAATTTGAAGGATTGGACATAAGATACCAATGGAAATCCGCCCATGTAACCTCCAGAAAATGATTTTTTTTAAATCTCACAAATAACTGTGATTTGTGCATCCTGAACCATTCAACACCATTTATGTGCTGCTTTAGAAGAGGTATGACAATAATTTGCACATTAATAATTATACTTAGGATATTTCATAGAAAATAAAAACAGTATAAAGTTAAAGTTTTTTCTGTGTGGTAAAATTGTCCAAATGTTGTTCGATTTTCTAAAAGTTTGTAGGGACATGCCAATATCATCCCTACCTACAATTACACCTATGATTAACTGCAGATTACATATCAAGAATTATATCTTCTCACAGAAGGTTGCCACAAATCATAACGTAAAGAAAATTTCTTTCCTCAGAATTTGTATTATGTACTTTAGAATGAATCCAATAATGCACTTGAGGCAATGCTATATTGTGAATGCAGGCACTTTGCAGTGTGTCCATCTTTAGCTGTGACAACATTATTCACAATAATAGCACAGCCTCAAGTGCATTATTACCAACTTCCTGTTTGTTAAAATATAATGCTGTATGTATTCAAACAATGTCTTATATCGTTTCTGTTGGACCCCTCTAGATTGTATAGGCTTGGACTTAAAGACATACCCACCTGCTGGCAATACCAGTTGGTTGAGGGGGACATGGCCCATGCCTTCTGGTTCTGTTCTAAAATTCAAGAATTCTGGCTAAGAGTCCAGGGTTTCACCTGTGAGGTCTTGGACACTCAAATCTCACACTGTCCAAGACTGTGTTTTTTGGGTGATGGGGCAGTCCTGAATATAGTTGATAAACATATAAAAAGCTGGGTCCTAATCAGCTTGAAGATTGGAAGTCAGCTAATGTGCCCTCATTTCGTGAGTCGGGCACTGAGTTGGGTAGAGTGGCGGAAATTGAGGAGATGATTACTCTATTGCTGGGTAATCTGGAAATATGTTCACAAAGTTTCTTATATCCTCATCAGTAGATGAAGACGTGGAACTATAGAGATCAAGAGAGAATTATTTAAAAGCATTATTAATATCAATGGTAAATGAGGTAAATATTTCACCACCAGCAGATTTCACTGAGGGAATGATAGAAAAACTAAAGGGGCCTAAAGTGTGCCAAGAAAACATCCCCCACACCATTACACCACCACCACTAGCCTGCACAGTGGTAACAAGGCATGATGGATCCATGTTCTCATTCTGTTTATGCCAAATTCTGACTCTACCATCTGAATGTCTCAACAGAAATCGAGACTCATCAGACCAGGCAACATTTTTCCAGTCTTCAACTGTCCAATTTTGGTGAGCTCTTGCAAATTGTAGCCTCTTTTTCCTATTTGTAGTGGAGATGAGTGGTACCCGGTGGGGTCTTCTGCTGTTGTAGCCCATCCGCCTCAAGGTTGTGCGTGTTGTGGCCTCACAAATGCTTTGCTGCATACCTCGGTTGTAACGAGTGGTTATTTCAGTCAAAGTTGCTCTTCTATCAGCTTGAATCAGTCGGCCCATTCTCCTCTGACCTCTAGCATCAACAAGGCATTTTCGCCCACAGGATAGATAGATAGCTTCCCTGCTTTGTCCCCTGACTTAAAGTATGACTGTCTTGCCCTTAATAGTCAAAACTCCTCTTTCCGCAATAAAATAGTATTATATCTGTATTTCAAACGGGCTAATTCTCTGAGGCCATCAGATGTCATTCTGCACTTCAGCTCTGCCTCAGCACTTTTAATATTCCCTTCCAAATTCAAGAGTTCACTGGCTTTCGATTTTTTGATGAATGAGGCATACTGTTTGATCGGACCCCTAATAACTGCCTTATGTGCCTCCCAAGCCACGCCCACAGAGGATAATGAGGACCAGTTTGTCTCCATATAAACATTGATTTCAGTCTTTAACATTTGTTGGAATTCAGGATTTTGCCAAAGGAAAACATTAAAGCAGCAACTATATGATTTCTTTTTCTCTGTATGTGGCAACACCTGTAAACTCACCAGGGAGTGATCTGAGACAAAAATGTTTCCAATTGAGAAATCAACAACAGATGAAATGAGGGACTTTGATATATACTTAAAAAAGAATAAATCTTATGGCCTGATGAAAAGAATGTATTGTCCCTACCAGATGGGTTCAAACGTCTCCAAATATCTGTAAGACCAAGATTTTTACACATCCTTTGAAGCGTCAATTTTGCTTCACTAAGATCAAGGACCATCAAAAGATTAAATTCTCATTTGACATTTTGATATAAGAGAAAAAATAAATAAAGACCACATTCCAGCATTAGAGCTTTCCCCAGAACCAAACAAACAGAAAAAAGAAAAACGTGTGCATTAACACCGCGCAAGAGAGTACCAACCGACGTCCATCCCTCTAAACTCAAACAGTCCATGTTTGCACAGTGTTACACTTTTGCCATCGGAATTCTCAAGTCTGTTGCTTCTATACAAATTTTGTGAGACAGAATTACACAACAAAATATAATCTAGAAAACAAACTCCAGCCAATAGGTGGAATAAACACAAAAAAACGTATAGATTCATACACATAACTCCCGAAGGTGTGTTCCTCCACAAAACAAACTCCAGCTGCTAGGCGTAACTAGCACAAAATAAATAAATTAAAAAAAAGCAGCTCATTTTCCTTGGACTGTCAATCGAATGTTCAGTGAGCCGGCCCATTCGACTGCTACATGAGTGCAACAAATGACCTAATCACACCAATGTCTTGCAAGAAATACTCCACAAACAAACTACAGCCAATAGGAGGCATAAGCACAAAAAACATTCAGATTCATCCACTAAACAGTCCCGAAGGAGTGTTACACCACAAAACAAACTCCAGCTGATAGGTGGAACCAGCACAAAAATAAAATAAAGGCACCCAGCTTCCTCAAACAGTCAAGTGAATGTTCAGTCAGTCAGTCCCACTCGGCTGCAATGCGAGTACCACCAAATAAATTACTCTATTGAATTTATGAAGGACAATGCTTGCTGGGAACATGTAAATAATCTCACAATGACATTCATTCCATTAACTTTATGAAGGAAAATGCTTGCTGTCGGCATGTGAATGTTTTACTGCCATCCTTAGGAACTGTTCTCAATTTGGCCGGGAACATCAGTGCAAAAGCGACCTTCCATTGATGAAAGAGATTCTTGCATTCCTTGAATCGATCACTTTTCTCTCGATTTTGCAAAATCTGCGGACAAGAAAACGCTGTGGTTCTTCCAAGAAAGCCTTCCTTTACTCCACGATTCACGTAACACAAGATCTTTATCAATGCCCAGCAGACTAAGGCAATCCTTCTCCCGACACGCGGGCAAAGACAAAGAATCCTCCATTGAAGATCAGCTGACATGCAGCAAACTGGAAGGCAACCACACTCCTGACACGCAGGTAGAGACGGGCAATTAAACAGATACACAAGACAGGACCATCTAGGCAGAGAGAGTGAGATAAGTTACTTCACATCAAACAGCTTTCTATAATGATAACACTGATACCGCATGCCAGTTGCACCTGAAACACATGAGGGAGAAAATGTCAACACACTTGGAACAAAAGAAACAGAACGTGGAGCATGAGTTTCCAGATTCTGACACAAACCAAACCAAACAGGAAGTCAGGATCCAAACACCATGCCCTGGACACTAACAAGATCAACCGAAGAGCACACGGCAGTAACTCACATGCGGACCTGTGCACTCACACAAAAAACATACTCGAAACACAAGACAGACAAGGAACAATGATGTCACTCTTCCTTCAAACAAAAACACAACCTGACAAGGTGACAAATTAAACTGGTCCAATACACAAAAAATTAAATACAATACACACGAAAAACAATACTAGGGCTGTCAATCGATTACACTTTTTAATCAAATTAATTACATGGTGTCCTGATTAATTAATCATATTTAATCGCATATACAAATATTTGCAGAGAATGCCCCTCATATAACAATAATTCCACATATGATGAAATAATTATACATAGTTCCCTATCAAAAAGCTACACTTTGATGATGTGCTGATTTAGCGCTTTAGGAACAACTTTAGGTTTGACCAGCTGTGAATATGTGTGTAACACGTCAATGAAATTGACTAGAATTTAAAGTCTCTGCTGGTGACATCATTGGACGCACCTGTAGCAGTGCTATAGCCCTGAAGATCTGAAGATGCACCTGTGATGCATCTATTTATAAATAGATGCGTCGCAGGTGCATCTTCAGATCTTTTGTCTTCAGATCATTCTGTGTGTGTT
The DNA here is from genome assembly GCA_032164185.1 of Moxostoma hubbsi. Classification (NCBI taxonomy): domain Eukaryota; kingdom Metazoa; phylum Chordata; class Actinopteri; order Cypriniformes; family Catostomidae; genus Moxostoma; species Moxostoma hubbsi. The sequence goes on from JAVLUX010000221.1 coordinate 5,194,030, forward strand.
GTGCTTCTTGACTGTCAGAACTTTCTACTTTCCTCTGTTAGGAGTTAGAATTGTTAGGCAGTGTGCAGAAACCTTTCTCTTTTCTTTAAAAAAAAATAAAAAGAAAGAAGAAAAAGAATGAGTGATAAACAAAGAGTATGTTTGTGGGAAGAGCATGCTGCTCTTGCATTGTGGCGGGGCATGTGCAAGCATTGCGATCTGTTTACAGTCAAAATGCCTCGTACTCGTCAATCTTACTTCCAATAGCCAGCGCCCACTCTTTCATCATGGGGCTCTTGCATAGATCTGGCTGAGGAGCGAGAGACGGGTCCGTCCCTATCGCTTGCTCTCTTCCCAAATCCAGCTAATCTTTCTCGTTAGCCTGAAGCGCGCTTCGGCGCCTCTTCGGTTCACAAGGGGGACACTGAAACTCTGAACATTCCACACACAATAATAAAGTGGTTGAGGAATTACTTGAGGTGGTTACTCGGGCTGTGGCCAGGCTACAGTTAGACAGGAACAAGAGACACCCAATCGCTCCAAACTAGAAGACAGATTTCTATCTGGTGGCCAACAAAAAGGGAAGGGAATGCTATATCAGTCCCTTCCTTTCTTTGATGACCTCCATGACGAGCTCTCTCGTTCAAGGAGGAAACCTTATTCTTCCCGTGTCTTCGTGCCTACATATTTGACTATCGTGGGTGCCGAGGCAAGGGGGTATTCAGTGATGCCGCCTGTAGAAGAGACACTTGCAGGTTATCTCTCGCCTGGCTCTGCATCATCACTAAAGAGACCCACTCTCCCCACAAAGCCGTGCAGGACCACATCCACGCCTGCGGGGAAGGCTTATCGGGCAGCAGGTCAGGCTGGTACTGCCCTGCACACTATGGCAGTGTTACAGGCATACCAGGCTGATCTGTTGAAGGACCTGAGTGCGGGCACCACGGTCGACGAAGAGGCTTTCTCTGAGCTTCATCGAGCCACGGATGTCTCTCCACGCAACCAAATAGACGTTTAACACGGAGAGACACTTATGGCTCAACCTGATGGGCATCAGAGATAAGGACAAAGTTTTCCTTCTCGATGCCCCAGTTTCGCTTTCTGCCTTATTTGGTGTAGCTATGAATGTAGTTATCACCAGGTTCCAGGAGGCAAAAAGCCATGAGGAAGCCTTCAGGCAATTCCTTCCTCATCGCACTCAGGGGGAGTGGCCGTCGGCCACCCAGCCCCGCCCCTTCTAGACGGGAGGCTCAAAAACAAAGCGTGGCGAATCGTGCTCCCCCTAATAAAGACTGGGGGCCGTTTTGTCACCCTCAGCAGCCCCCAAAGCAAGACCTCAGGGAAATTATTTCTAAAAAGAAAAAAATCCTGACGGTCTTGCACCCAGCCTTGTGAGGTTAACCCCCCTTGGGACGGGTTGCGTGAAACATCCACCTGTACCATCCCGATACCCCCATGAAACTGTTCCATTCCCGCCGCCTCTGGAGTTTCGGGAGTTAGCGATTTACAGCGAAATGTTGGGTGTTCCGTTGCTTCCTGCCATAGTCCAGGATACGGGACACTTAACATCCCTTCAACAGGAAGTGTCAGAATCAATACCAATCTCAGAGAACTTGGCAGTGTGGAATCTACTCCCAGGTGTTTCTATATGGTTCCTAAGAAAAGTAAAAAAAGGCTACAGAATTCAATTCGTTCGCCGTCCTCCGCGTTTCAACGGCATGGTTCCCCACTGCCGTGAAACCAGGACATGCATATCTACTGTGGAAAGAACTGCAAAATCTCTTGGTCAAAAGGGCCAAAGAACATGTTCCCCTTCTAGGAACCTAGGAGTCAGGTTACTACAGCAGATACTTCCTGGTTCCCAAGATGGATGGGGGGTTGCATCCAATTTTAGACCTTCGAGGCTTGAATCGCTCAGAGGGTGTTCAAGTTCAATATGCTAACCGTCAAGACAGTCGTGTCTCAAATCCAACATTGCATTTGTTTGGTCACGATCGATCTCATGGACGCGTACTTTCATATAGAAAGTCTGCCACAACACAGGAAGTTCCTGAGGTTCGCTTTTGGGGGCGAAGCTTTCCAATATCGGGTTCTTCCATTCGGTCTAGCATTATCACCCCGCACATTCATGGAATGCATGGATGCAGCACTGGCTCCTTTGCGACTCCGGGCCATCCACATTCTGAATTACATAGACAACTGGCTGATACTAGCACAGTCACAAGACAACTGGCTGATACTAGCACAGTCACAAGAACTGGCATTACAGCACAGGGATATCATCTTAGATCATCTGGTTTCTCTGGGGTTGAGTCTCAACGTCAAGAAAAGCGTCCTCTCTCCAACTCAGAAAACTACCTATCTGGCGATCGTATGGAATTCGATCACAATGCGGGCACAATTGTCTCCCGCTCGAATCGAGTCCATTCAGAACACCCTGAGCAAAGTCAGGCTAGGCCAAGGTTGCACTGTTTGTCAGTATCAACGACTATTAGGTCTCATGCAACTGCGTCCTCTGTGATCCCTTTGGGCCTTTTTGCACATGAGACCTTTTCAGATGTGGCTCAAAGCCAGGGGATTTCAACCAAGGGCCAATCCCCTAGGCTGATAAGGGTTACGCGCCGCATGCTTCATACCCTTTCTATGTGGTTCAGACCCCGGTTCCTCACTTTGGGTCCCACTCTAGGTGCGTCTTGCCATAGCAGGTTGCTAACGACAGACGCCTCCCAGACGGGCTGGGTAGCTGTCTTAAGTGGTTGTCCAGCTCAAGGGGAATGGGAGGGTTGTCAGCTCAATTGTCACATTAACTGTCTCGAGTTGATGGCTGTATTTATGGCCCTGAAATACCTCCAGAGGCTGCAATGTCTTAGTGCGGGTGGACAACACAGCGGTATTCTCTCATCAAGGAGGTCTGCGTTCACGCCAGCTGAACAGACTTGAACGGCAGATTCTCCTTCGGGCCCAGGGCAATCTCCTGTTAATCAGAGCAGCTTATATCCCTGGATGCCTGGATGGGAGCAGATTTACTGTCCAGACAGAAAATACAGACAGGGGAGTGGAAACTCCACCCCTAGGTAGTGGAACAAACCTGGTTGAGATTTTACAGAGCAGAAGGGGACCTCTTCGCCTCCCAGTTGACAGTGCAATGTCCCCTCTACTTCTCTCTGAATCACCCAGCCCCCCTGGGTCTGGACGCGATGGCACATACATGGCCCAGAATGAGCCTGTATGCATTTCCTCCGGTTTCTCTGCTCCTGGGAGTCCTGGCCAGAGTTCCCTTCCAGCAAGGGTCCTGCTTACTGATAGCGCCGCGTTGGCCAAACAGGGTTTGGTTCTCGGAGATAATGTCTCTCCTCGACGGCTCGCCTTGGGCAATTTCGGACAGGTGGGACCATCTGCTCAGGCGCAGGGGACGATACCTCATCCCCGGCCCAGACTGTGGAACCTTGAAGGGTACAAACTGAGGGACACTGGGCTTTCACTTGAAGTCAGAGACATTTCTGAGCACTAAGGCTCCCTCTACTAGAAGTTATGACAATAAATGTTTGTGCTACAGATACCTCAAATCATAAATATTACTTCAGCAATGTGATTTATGATTATTCCCTGCTGCACAATAAATGGGTGAAAAAATCCCATAGACTCACTTTGGATGACTTGTGGTATATTTAGAGACCAGAATATCACAGTGAAACCACTATTTTGTAGCCATTTGGTCAAAGGTCATTTAATGTCCTGTCTTTCACAATGTTCTCTTTAACACTTTGTTCTTCCAGCAGGAAAGTCAACATGATCATGTTTTTGTGTTCATTTGGTGAGGCAGGTGGAGTCCTCAAGATTACTAATGACTCTTGACAAACTGTTATTGTATAATCACTCTCGTAATTCATTTGAAGGTCAGCACTGTTTCTTAAAGATTCATTCATACACGAATGATAATGTTCATGTACAAATTAATCTCTGTTCTTCGCTGTCATTCCTCTTTTTGCTTTCTTTTCCATCCACTTCCCATTTTTTGCCAAGCCGCACATCCGTGCTGAAGGATATGGAGTTGTCTGACTTTTCCTTCTCTAATTTTCTTTCTGTTTTTAATTTATTTTTGTTGAATGCAGATTTAAGGGCCCCTCACACAGGACACATTCTTGCATTCCATTTGAACTGTTTTAAAATTTTTGACCTGCACAGTATGTAGATATTTGGCCGCCAATTGAGTCTTGCTGTATTTGTTTCTTGCCACTGTGTTTTTAAAGCTGAAGTGGGTCATCTCTGCAGCATTAGTGTCACCAATTGAAATTGCAAAAATAATTATTGTTTTCAAACAGTTTAATCAAACACTCTCCCCATTAGTTTCCACTATTGGGCCACAGAGGGCATGCTAATGGGTGCCTGGGCCTTTTGCGTTCCCACTGTCACTTCCACTGGCCCAATGCTGAAAAAGCAGCTATTGTTTTAGTTGTTCAGTGTTTTCTTGTTTTTTAGTATTTTAGGATGACCTAAAATGATGTGTTAATTGATATAATTTGAATGCATTTAATGTAAAATAAATTCAGGCCATCAGGTAGGGCTGGGCGAAATGACGCTATAAATATTGTGGCAAGGATTTAAAAGTTTAAATCGATAGAGATTTTGATATATTGTGTATATCACAATATGTAAATATCTATTTGCGTGGCATATGTGTGTATCTACCAGTGGACAGGGGTACACGTAAAACTGAGGGGGAATAAATAGTGGCAGTGTGTGGCTCTGGGTTACTGACCAAATGGTCGGGGGTTCAAGCCCCAGCACCATCAAGATACCACTGTTGGGCCCTTGAGCAAGACCCTTGACCCTACCTGCTCCAGGGGTTCTGTTTCATAGCTGACCCTGTGCTCTGACCTCAGATTAGTTGGGATATGCGAAAACAACTCTATTTCATTGGCTCTGTAACTGTACTCTGCACAATGACAATAAAGTTGAATCTTAAGCTTATATTTGAAAATGCTTGCTTTTTGTCTGGCCACATGACCTCATTCATTTTAATCATGCACTGCTTTACTAACACTCCCTCTGTATAAGGCCATGCTGACTTAGCTATTTCTTTGGCCACAATAAAACTAGCTTTCACAGCAGTCTCACATTTTGCTTTTGTGAACAGTGCTGTGACACTAGAGTCATTTTTAACTCCTCTGCCTTCTGCTGTCTGTCCTCATGCTTGTATTTGTCCTAGTGTTTTGTCTCATAATGGCATCTTATGTTATATTCCTTAATTACAGCTACGCCAGCTCCACAAACAAGGCAAACTGGGTTTCAATGCAAGTAAACAGATACTCTGCCTCACACCTGTCTTGAAAGCCCCTGTTTTCAGAGTCCACTTTTAGTTTATCCATTTCTTTTGGGAGTCTTTTTGAAATGTAATTAAAAGTGACGAGCGTAGTTGACTTCTGACGAATGTGCTATATAGTGTGGGGAAGGTGCAGCAGGTCTTGGCATGCGCGCTGTTGCAGTGCATTCTGGGACTTGTAGTATCAGCAGTGTGTGTCCTATATACTGGCGGGCCAGTTATGATAGACATATGATATTTTCTCATAGGCTGGATATAGGGCCTTGAGTTTGACATGTCTGGTGTAGACAAATCAATAGACAAAGGTGATGCAGGCAGAGATCAATGAGGTGCATAGCAGTTCAACCGGCAGGTCATTTTGGTGAGGTTCAACCTAAGTCCAAGGTTCAAGCAGTGGCATATGAAGTCTTACAGTTGGAGTTGGCATCAGTTCATCCTCTGAAGTACATAGTTGCCCCATTTCCTGTCAAACTAATTCCGAACCTCCACCCTTCTGCTTGACACTTCCTTGAAAGCAGCCACCCTCCCCATCTCCGCACACCACTCTGAATTCATCTGAATTCGCCCCTTAAAATAACCTGCCTACCAATCATCACACTGGTCAAAACCCAATTTTCTATGTACTTAACCTCCAAATTTATGACCTCCCCATCTCCCAAAATACAGAGTCTGGGGCAGAACGAGATTTGAGTGTTCAACACCTCACATACAAAACTTTGCACCTTCAATCAAAATTCTTGAATCTTACAACACCCCCAAAAAACATGGGTGGTGTGTTCCCATCTTCTGAATGGCATCGCCAGCAGGTGGGTGTTTAAGACCAAGTCTATACAATTTAGAAGTGGTCCAATAAAATTGATGTAAAATCTTAAGTTGCATAAGGTGCACCCTTGCATCTCTAGATGCAGACTTGACGATTTTTAAGAATCCTAGCCCACACTCCCTTCTCCAATACAAAGTTTAGATCTTTCTCCCATAATCTCTTGATAGAAGTTAAAGCTCCTTACTCAAGACTCTGAATAAGCAGGGAGTAATACACTAATGCCTCATGACCTTTTCCAAAAGCAGTAATCACCACTCCCAGAGTATCTGCCAAACTAGGGGGGTGCAAGCCACTCCCAATAAAAGTATAGAGCAGGTGGCGCAGCTGTAAAAACTTATTAAATAGAGATCTGGGAATCCCAAAATGTTGAACGAAATTTTCTAAATATCTCAACACCACTCTCATATAGGTCACTGAATGTAATAACCTCCCTCACAATCCACTCTGACAAGCAGAGAGGAGACTTATTAATGCATAGTTTAGAGTTCAGTCATTATCTTGAGGTTTAAATAAATATCTGAGTTAAACACTCTGGACACTTTTGTCCATATTGATTGTAAATGAAATATAACGGGGTATGACTTAACTTCTCCGATTACTTTGATCGACAGGTTTTGCCATGGCAAGATAGGGGCAAGAACTTCCATTTCAATACAAAACCAGGGAAGTGCTATCTCAGTTGGAAGCGACCAATGAGCCAACGAGACCGAATGCATGATAATAAACAAAATCTTGGGTAGGCCTAGCCCACCTTTGTAAGTTATTGAAATTTAACCTTGGATGCTTACCATTCCAAATGAAGGTCTACGCTATGCTATCAAATTGCTTGAACTAAGAGAGGGGGACGTCTACAGCGAGAGACTGTAACAGGTAGTTGAATTTTGGAACACAATTAATTTTAATAACATTAATCTTCCCAATCATCTATAAATGTAATGAAGCCGACTTGTCCACATCATTTGAAAACCTTTTATTAAAGGATCAAAATTAACTCTCACTAAATCAGACAAATATACTAGGAATAAAATTCCCAAATACTTAATGCCCTGTTTGTGCCACTGGAAGGCACCCTGCTGGAAGGCAGTTACTGGACAGTATGCTGTCAAAGCCAAAGCGTCAGATTAGACCAACTGACTTTATATCCTGAGAACATGGAAAAGGAATTAATAATTCTGTGGAGGCAAGGCATAGATCTAGTAGGGTTGGAGATGAATAATACAATATCATCTGTGTAAAGCAGAAGCTTATGTGCCACACCGCCCGCAATCACCCCTGGAAAATCCTCCTCCTTTCTTATCGTGGCTGCTAATGGTTCCAGGGCAAGATAGAACAATAATGGGGAAAGAGGGCAACCCTGCTGGGTGCCCCTATCAGAGTAAAATAATCAGAAATTAATCCATTTGTTTTTACCGCTGCTACAGGGTTTCTATAAAGTAGCTTAATCCATCCAATAAAAGTACTAAGAACCCATACATTTCCAAAATCTTGAAAAGATAATCCCATTTTACCATATCAAATGCCTTTTCAGTGTCAAGTGAGATGACAGCGACTGAAGATTGATCATTCGCTACTGGCCACATGATATTGATGAGATGCCTAATGTTATCAGAAGAGCTACGGCCTTGAATAAACCCCACCTGATCTATATGTATAAGAGATGCCATAACTTTACTTAATTGATTAGCCAGAATCTTTGACAACATTTTTTACATCTAACTGGATCAGAGAAATTGGAGAATAACTCTTACACTCACTTGGATCTTTGTCCTTTTTAAGAATTAGACTGATCTGGGCTTGTGCCATAGTAAGCGGTAGCTTTCCATTCTTTATTGATTTTAAACTTCTAACAAATGTGGAGCCAGTTCTGTAGCATAAGATTTGAAAACTCAGTGGCAAAGCCATCTGGCTTAATCACCTCGTCAAGCTCCTCCAAGGTTATCTCAGAATCAAGATAATTTTTTGGTTCAGTCGTCAGTTTAGGGAGTTCTAATGGTTCCACAAAGTTTATAATATCTTCATCAGTAGACGAAGACATGGAACTATAAAGCTCAAGATAGAATTCTTTAAAAGCAATGGCCAAGGTAAATATTTCACCACCAGCAGATTTCACTGAGGGAATGGTAGAAAATGTCTCTCTCTACTTTATATATCTAGCCAAAAGCTTCCCTGCTTTGTCCACCGACTCAAAATATGACTGTCTTGCCCTGAATAACCAAAACGCCACCTTCTGTGACAAAATAGTATTATATCTGTATTTCAATAGGGGCAATTCTCTGAGGCCATCAAATGACATTCTGTGCTACAGCTCTGCTTCTGCACTTTTAATATTTCCTTCCAACTCCATGCTTTGGACTTTTTGATGAATGAGGCATACTGTATGATCCGACCCCTAAGAACCACCTTAAGTGTCTCCCAAGCCATACCCACAAAGGAAACCAAAGTAGGACCAGTTGGTCTCCATATAAACATTGATTTCAGTCTTTAACATTTGTTGGAAATCAGGACTTTGCAAAAGGGACACCAAATATGCAAATACGTTTGCAAAAAAAAAATCACCAAATATATGGGGTTTTTTTCTCTGTATGTGGCAACACCTCTAAACTTCCAGGACGTGGTAACATTTGACATTTTGATATAGTAGAAAACATAAATTGTGTGTCAAAAGCAAGATTATACAGACCACATTCCCCATTAGTGAAACAATCAAACCCCGAACAAAACAAACAGAAAAAAAACATGCGCATTAACGTGCATGACAGCACCAACCGCCGTCAATCCCTCTAAACTCAAAAGGTCCATGTATGCCTACAAGCCCCCATGACCGCTTTGCCATCGGATTGCTCATGCATGGTGCTTCAATACAAATTTTGTGAGACAGAATTAAATAACAGAAGAAAGTCTATAAAACAAACTCCAGCCAATAGGCAGAATAAACACAAAGAACGCGTAGATTCATCCACACACTGTCCCGAAGGTTTGTTCCACCAGAAAACAAACTCCAGCCTCTAGTGGAATAAACACACAAAAAATATATAAAAATAAATAAATACAAAATAAAAACAAATGTTCATTGAGCCTGCTGTTTCATAAGTGCAGCAGGTGACCTAATCCTTCCAAAATCCTGCAAAAATATATTCCATCCAACACTCCTTCCAATAGGAGGCATAAGCACAAAGAACGAGCAGATTCAGCCACAACTGTCCCGAAGGAGTGTTACTACACAAAACAAACTCCAGCCACTAGGCGGATCCAGCACAAAAAGAAACAAAATAGGTGCCCAGCTTCCTCGGACAGTCAAGTGAATGTTCCGTCAGTAGTGAGAATCACACCATGGCTTCCTTATTCCAATGACTTTATGAAGGACATCGCTTCCTGGGGACAAGTCAATACTTTGCAGCCATCCTTAGTATCTATCCTCAGTTTGGCCGGAAACATCAGAGCAAAAGCAATCTTCCATTGATGTAAGAGTTTCTTACATTCCTTGAATCGATAACGTTTCTCTCTTGTTGAAATCGCTAAATCTGGGAACAAGAAAATGCTGTGGTTCTTCCAAGAAAGACTTTCTTTACTCCTCACCTAACATGAGATCTTTATTGGATGATCTCAGAAATTTGGCCAGAATTGATTGGGGCCTGTCTCCCTCAGCGGATCTTTGAGCCGGGACTCTGTGAGCTCACACGATTTCCAGCTTATGGCTTGTTATGTTGAGCAGACTCAGGAAGAGCTCATCTACCAATTTCACCATATCTCAGACTTCTGCATTCTTCCAACAATTAGGATGTTGTTTGGCCGATTACGATTCTCAAGGTCTTGCAACTTTTCCCAGATGCACTGCAAATCTGCCTTGGTCGCTAGCGGGATGGAAGCTAATTCCCTGTCTGATGACTCCAGATAATTGATTTGATTCTTAACGTCCCATACTTGTAACCAATTCAGAGAATTTTCCCTCCATGGAAGTGATCGATTGACGTATTACAGCAAGATCCTCCAAGTCTGCTACGACCATCATCAGCATCACCAACATGCTGGACAGTTGACGCTAAATCTCTCCCTCTGCACCGTCCAAACATAGTCCCTTGTCTGCGGCCCTGTCAGGGGCTTCAGCTTGAGCACCTAAGTGTCTTTTAATGTCTCCAGAGCCCGAGGAAATTTAATTATTTGACATATTGTCTTTATAGGACAGTTATGAACCAGAGTGTATAGAATTGATAAAACTACCAAAGTGCGCAGAGCTCGCTGTTCTCACGTTTGTCACTCGCATGGCGCCACGCAACTCCATTCTCACTGTAATTAAGATTATTGATTAATTGATTTAACAGAAGTATTTGACTAAATGTTTCATATTTAAATTTTTAAATGGTTAGAAAAAATCTGCCCAATTAAAGGTAAGAAATCCCCTGAAAATCAAATCCAGACGGAAAATACCAGACATTACTACAGACACATGTATGTCTCACTTGCCTTGATGCATCTGCTGAGCTCCAGTGAGGACAACATGGTCATGCTGTCCAGTCCAGGTCACTTCCTGTGTGCTTTACATATAACACCCTGCTCAAAAACATCAACTACTCTCATAGAAACCTCAGCTTTGCACCTGTACTTCCCCTTGGGGATTAATATGTCATTTTTATCTACCCTTCTATCTAGACTCTTGCACTTTTTGTTTTGTTTCAACCAAATACGCATACACTGCTTTTATTTTCTGCCAATTTTGCGGAAAAATCACCATAATAAAATGCAACATAGCTTGAATTGGTTGAGCTTCCTGTGGCAGTATGATTAAATATTCCCATGACACAGAATGAGAATTATGTTTGTAGCATAATAAACAAATATATGCATAAACAAATACAAACAAGAAAACATTTCAATTCATTTAATTGAATTCATCATTGACATTGATCAGAGTTCATGTGATGGGAGAAACTTTAGGATGATGGCACATGAATCTCCTCAAGCCTTCTGTTTCTTCATGCAAATGATTTTAAAATTAGTTTTTTATGCATGTAACCTTGAATTCTATAGAAAGACTAGCAGATTGTTACGTATTTTTGTAAGAAGTGTCTGGAAGTTCAGACTGTATTTTGTCACTTTCACTGAAAAAGGAGGAAGAGCATTAAATGGAAATGAAAGTGTTTTATTTTATTTTTATAGTAAAATGACAAAGGGAAGTAAACTGATTTGCTTTCATTGTCATGTGACATATTGTAAATACATTTTTTATTGTTGCTCCTGATTGAACAAAAGTGTTGTATAACTGAAAGTTGCTTTTTTTTGGTGATCGTTCCATGAGCAGTTCACTTCACACCGTCAACATGAAAGAGCCGCTCTACAGAGTGTTACTGATTTACTAAATGATTGCATGTTAGAGTTGATCTAACATATTCTTTCTGAGGAATTTTTTTATTTATTTTTTTTGCTGGTTTGCATTATTGAATAAGTAATTTAAGGCATTCCTCTTACATGCAAAATAAAGGGTGGTGTCAATGCAAATGCATTCAAATCTTTCCAGAAATGTAAACTAAGAGAAGCAAATGAATACGACTGAAAGGCTGAGCATCATGATGTCATTGTGGCAAAACAGAGAATACACATAACACACTTTGATGTCACACATTAATATGAAATTAAACAAAAAAACCTAAATCATAATTATTGATCATACATACATCTCGTATAACTCTTACTAACAATTATGTCCAAATGATGTCATATTTGAGTGTTCTAAACATGGCTTCTATAACATATCTCACATCTCTCTCTCAAGTACTGCTAACTTTACAATGTTAATAATATTTTGAAATTCAGATTTGATTTTGGTATACATCAGTAGTGCGATGGATTAATGTGTACATAAAACAGTATTTATTATAATTTTTTTAATCATGATTTGAGGCGATTCCGTTCTGCACTCATCCACGCATTCGTTCATACTTGGGTATTCTCATCAATTTATTGTTAAATAGTAGGAAATTGTAGAGCTATTTAGTGAGAGCCGTACTGTAAGTGAGCAGCATGGTTACATTTGGAGCAGTTACCACAAAAAAAGCCTCCTTTTCTATGTAAATCACCCACAGTATGCCCACGGTTTAAGAGATCCCTTTATTTGGGACCCTAGTAAATCATGGCCATAGCAGCATGGTATTATCACCTGATATCTTTATTATATGGTTCTTTGTGATTGCAGTATAAAGCAAATCATTAAAATTAATATAATTAAAATTAATGTAAAATGAAAAAAATGCTATGTTGTTACATTTTTTAAAGAAACACTACAATATTGTGGGTGTTGATAGGGTGTTGCAATGTTGATGCTATGGTGTTCTGGAAGGTTGCTAGGTGGTTATTACTTAAAGAGTTCAGGCCCAAGTCTGTGTTTCTGGACTTTTTGCCCATTTTATCATACATCATGCCTCTCTCAACAAGGCATTTTCATCCACAGAACTGCCACTCACCGGATGTTTTTGTTTTGGCAACATTTGGAGTAAATTCTAGAGAATGTTGTGCGTGAAAATCCCAGAAATACTCAAACCAGCCCGTCTGACACCAACAATCATCCATGTGATTATCTAATCAGCCAATCATGTGCCAGCAGTGCAATGCATAAAATCATGCAGATACGGGTCAGGAGCTTCAGTTAATGTTCACATCAACCATCAGAATGGGGAAAAATGTGATATCAGTGATTTGGACCGTGGCATGATTGCTGGTGCCAGACGGGCTGGACAGATTGTGGTGAGAAGAATATCATCTCAGAATACTATTCTGAGGTGTGGGTTCGGTCTATTTTGGCAGCACGAGGGGGACCTACACAATATTTGGCAGGTGGTTATAATGTTCTGGCTGATCGATGTATATCCGTAATCTTCAGAATGAGCAATATTAATAATGATGCTCAGCAAACACAAGTCATTAAAGGAGATGCTTGTGCCTGTGTCCTTTGTGGCGGTGCCTGAAAAAATCCGCCCCATCCATGCCCATATATGGAACAAAAAAAATTAAGGAAAATTATAAAAAGGCAAAGATGGAGACAGTGAGGGTGGAGAGGATCTAGCAAAAAGAGAGGTGCACGGATTACCTGAGGGTATATGAGATCAGTTCCTAAGCTAGAGCGGGACGTGCTCTGTGTTTGGCCAGTGTTAACACCGGAGTGAAGAGGTTCAGCGCCACACTTCCTAATGCCGGCTGCAGAGTGTTGTCATCTTATGCGAAGGCCGTTGTCAAGTAACCAGTTCAGGTAATCGACTTGTGTCGGCTTCTCTGCAACCTCAAGCCCCCGGGAATAGTTCTCCCTGCTATCCATGCTCGGAGTGAGTGTTGCGTCTATTTTTTTTTTTACTTCCTTTAAATTCAATAACTTTTGTGCCAATCTATTTACCCTCTATTTCTTGCCTCCCTGTTGTTTTGTTTTTGTTTTGTTTTGTACTTGTGAGTGAAAAGGACACTCAAAATCTGCAGATTTTTATTAAAAAATATAGGTGCATGAGTCAAGCATCACCGATAGACTTTTTCAGCTGCAGTGTTTTTTATTTTTTATAACTGTTTTCTGTTAAACATTGTGTTTATGATTGTGTTATGGATGGGGATAAAAATATATCAAATTAAACTGAATTCAGTTGTTTGTGTGTGTATGTAACTGGTGTTTTTTTGTGAGTTATCCTTTAAGGGTTAAAATCAACCAGTAGACAGGCTTGACCTGTCTGGCGCCCAAAATTATTTCTGGAACGATTTAAAATCCAAGATTTTATCTGGTTTTTGGGCCTGCCACCATAACAGAACAGAAGTGGTGCCCGAACAGGGACTTGAATATTTAAATTTGTGAATTGGAAACTCTAATGTGTTTGTGAATGATTGAATAACTGCAATTCTGTGAACTGAAACATTGAAATCATGTGGTTAAAATCCTTGTAATTTGTGTGTATTTGAGGGTTTAAAAACAAAAAGGGTTTTAATGCGTGAGCCTGGTGCAAATTGAGTGAATTTTGATTGGATAATTGAAAGTTAATTGATTATTGATGTGTGGTTTGTATCTGGCTAAACAGAAGTGCCTTTTGGATGGCTACAGATACAAATTCATATTCACCACAAAACCTATACCTTACCTGTTGCTGTTCTCGCCCCCCATGCACTTGCCTATACTGTAGTTTTAGGATTGGATTTCATCTTCTTCAGTGGCCTACAAATCAACATAACTGACAAAAAATATTCATTCAAGTCCAACCCACAGAGAGGATCCTCCGTTTCAACCCGGCAATTCAATTGTACCTGACATCAACCCTCAACGCCAGAAAATAGGACAACGTGCAAAGATTCTCACCCAAAATCTTTCACTGTTAAGTTCTATTCCTTCCTCTCAACCTACACTCATCTCATCCCCTGTCAGTACAGATGAAAAAACTTTAATTGACAATGCAGTGCGTGAAGCACACTTATCTCCGGAAGGAAAACATAGACTGAGGAAAGCCCTAGAGACCAACGCTCAGGTATGTTCCCTTCAAACAGGGCATACTGATGTCCTGCAACACTGCATTTACACACACTTTATTGCATGTCCCCTGCCGAACAGCTTGAGCAGATGTTGAATACAGGAATTGTGGAACCATCACACTCTGGCTGGGCCTCCTCTATCATCCTAGTCCCAAAAAACGATGGCAGCCTTAGCATTGATCTTACGATAGTCAACACAAAATCTATCACATAAAATTATGCTTACCCACTCCCAAACATCACTGAGATCCTAGAATCACTCTCTGGGGCAACACTTTTTTCTACCATTGATCTTAAAAGTGGCTACTGGCAGGTGGTTATGGACACTCAACGCAAACCAAAGACCGCATTCATCACTCCGTCAGGGCTCTACCACTTTAATGTCATGCCCTTTGGGTTAAAGAATGCACCTGCAACATTCCAAAGGCTGATGGAGATGGTGCTGGGAGAGTTATGAGGAAGTATTTGCTATGTCTATATTGATGACATTGATCACCTTCTGAAGCTCAGCACTTCAAAGACCTCCAAACTGTTCTCCATAGATTACAGGAAGATGGGCTGACCATCAACCTAAAAAAGAACAAGTTCTGCCTTAAAGAAATTACGTTCCTAGGGCATGTTGTTAGCATTAATGGCATCATTGCAGACTTGAGTAGGATTGAGGCCATCATGTCTTACCCTGGACCACGAAACATCAAAGAGGTCCAGCGCTTCCTTGGATTAGCCGGGTGGTACCACTGGTTTGTTCCAAACTTCTCCAAGATTGCTGAACCCATAAATGCACTGAAAAAAGGGGCATTCTTTTCACTGGTCACCTCAATGCCAGGAAGCTTTTGAGCAGTTGAAGGTACATCTCACATCACCTCCCATCCTTGGCCATCCAAATTTCCAACTACCATTCACTGTGTATACAGATGCCAGCGACACGGGTCTTGGGGCTGTATTAGCCCAAAGGAAAGATCAGGGACTGGAGGAAGTTATTGCCTATGCAAGCCAAACAAAGCTGAAACCAATTACTCTGCTAATGAGAAGGAATGTCTTGCAGTTGTATGGGCACTTGAAAAATGGCAGCATTACCTGGAGCACAAGATGTTCACCATAGTCACCGACCACAATGCACTACAATGGGTTATGAGCTCCATGAAAACCACCAGCCATCTCATTCGATGGGCCCTACGATTGCAAAAGTTTGATTTTGTCATTGAATACCGTAAAGCTAAACTAAATTTAGCACCTGCTGCTCTTTCTAGAATTCCCAGCATACCAGTTTGTGGCCTGTACTCTAGCCAGAAAGAGAATGACAATCTTCCTATCTCTGCTGCCACCATTTGGGAGGAACAACATAAAGACCCTATCATTATACAGTTATTTAAAGCATTGGCAGAGAACAACAACAATTGTAAAGACACACATGAAATTGTGGAGGATAAATTATATCACAAGACCCACTTGTCAAATGGCCAAGTCCACTACTGAGTGTACCTCCCAAGCAGTCTCATCCCAACTGTCCTTCAATACTACCATTCTAATCCATTAAGTGGCCATGGAGGTATCTATAAGACCTACAAACGGCTGCAGGATGTTGTTTTTTGGCCAGGGATTTGGAACGATGTAAAGTCAAGTCAAGTGGTTTTTATTGTCGTTTCAACCATATACAGTTAGTACAGTACACAGCGAAATGAGACAACGTTCCTCCAGGACCATGGTGCTACATAAAACAACATAGGACAAACCCAGAACCACATGAGACTACACAGACTAAATCAAATACCTATATAAAGTGCATGTGCAAACGTGTGCAAAAGTACGGGACAGTACAATAAATTACTAACAACGAACAGGACGATAGACACAGTAAGATACAGTGCAGCGCCGACCAGTACACAGTAGTGCAAAAGATGACAGTTTCTAAAAATGCCAAATATAATCATAACATCTTTGAGATAGTGTTCTATGGACATAGCAGTTATTGAGGTAGCAGCCAGGTATAAAGTGAAAACTTAAAGTGCAACTCAGGACACGTGTGTGTGTGTGTGTGTGTGTGTGTGTGTCAAACCAGTCTCTGAGTATTGAGGAGTCTGATGGCTTGGTGGAAGAAGATGTTACACAGTCTGGCCGTGAGGGCCTGAATGCTTTGGTACCTCTTGCCAGACGGCAGGAGGGTGAAGAGTTTGTGTGAGGGGTGTGTGGGGTCATCCACAATGCTGGTAGCTTTGCGTATGCAGTGTTTTTTTGTAAATGTCTTTGATGGAGGGAAGAGAGACCCCGATGATCTTCTCAGCTGTCCTCACTATCCTCTGCAGGGCTTTGCGGTCCGAAACGGTGCAAGTCCCAAACCAGGCAGTGATGCAGCTGCTCAGGATGCTCTCAATAGTCCCTCTATAGAATGTAGTGAGGATGGGGGGTGGGAGATGTGCTTTCTTCAGCCTTCGAAGAAAGTAGAGATGCTGCTGTGCTTTCTTGGTAATGCAGCTGGTGTTGAAGGACCAGGTGAGGTTCTCCTCCAGGTGAACACCAAGGAATTTGGTGCTCTAGACAATCTCCACTGAGGAGCCGTTGATGTTCAGCGGAGAGTGGTCATTCTGTGCTCTCCTAAAGTCAACAAACATCTCTTTTGTTTTGTCGACATTCAGAGACAGGTTGTTGAATCTACACCAGTCCATTAGCTGGACCTCCTCTCTGTATGCTGACTCGTCATTCTTGCTGATGAGATCATCGGCGAACTTGTTGATGTGATTCGAGCTGTGCACTTCAAACCGAGCGTACAAGTTGTTCAGCGCATCTGGAAGGGAGGCATCTTTGTCACAGGCAACTGATTTTGTCCTGTAGTTGGTGATGGTCTGGATGCCTTGCCACATGTGCCGCATGTCACTGCTGTCCTGGAAGTGACTGTGGATTCTCTGGGCATGTGCGTGCTTTGCCTCTCTGATGGCCCGAGACTGTTTGGCCCTCGCTGTTCTTAGGGCTGCCTTGTCGCCTGCTCTGAAGGTGGAGTCTCGTGTCCTCAGCAGCACGCGCACCTCCGCAGTCATCCACGGCTTCTGGTTGGAGCGTGTGGTGATGGTCTTAGAGATATTGTCATCATCAATGCACTTGCTGATGTAGCTGGTCACTGATGCTGTGTATTCCTCCAAGTTGGTAGAGTCGCCATATGTTGCAGCCTCCCTAAACATGTGCCAGTCAGTACACTCAAAACAGTCCTGAAGAGAAGAGATGGCTCCTGCTGGCCAGGTTTTCACCTGCTTCTGAAGCAGTTTTGTGCGTCTGACGAGTGGTCTGTATGCTGGAATTAGCATAACAGAGATGTGTTCTGAGTAGCGAGGTGGGGGCTGGGCTCTGCCTGGTACGCGCCTGGGATGATTGTGTAACAAGATCAAGCGCGTTCGCCCCTCTCGTTGCAAAGTCCACATACTGATAGAATTTAGGGAGCACTGTCTTGAGATTCGCATGGTTGAAATCTCCGGTGACAATAAACAGTCCGTCAGGGCTGCAGTTCTGCAGGTCGCTCTTAGCCCAATACAGTTCATAGAGCGCTTCTTTAGCATTAGTGGTGGGGGGAATGTAAACTCCGGTTATGATAACAGTGGTGAATTCCTGTGGTAAATTAAAAGGTCTGCATCTAACAGTCACAAGCTCCACCAGCGATGAGCAGTAGCTAGAGACTAGCATAGAGTTCTTGCACCATTCTGTGTTGATGTAAACACACAAGCCACCACCATGAGTCTTAATGCACAGAACTGTCAGCACAAAATGAGGCCAGCCCATCTAGCTGAATGGCGGCATCTGGAACTCTGTCGCTGAGCCATGTCTCCGTGAAAACAAAGATGCAGCAGTCTCTAAACTCACGTTGTGTAGCCTGCTGGAGTCGGATGTAGTCCAGTTTATTGTCCAGGGAGCAAACATTTGAGAGAAGGATAGACGGGAGAGCCGGCCGGCTAGGGTTTGTTTTTAGCCTAGCATGGACCCCTGCCCTCTTGCCGCACTTCCGCTTCCTCGCACACCACTTACGATGTCCTCTCACCCAGCCACCAGCATCAGGCAATGCCGAGGACTGGAGGCCTGGTCTCCGCAACAAGCAGAGTTCATGTAGCGCCTCCTGCAGATCATCATGCAGCTTGGTTGTTGCATGAATACTATATTTGAGCAGTGTCTGGTGATGGTAGACATGAACACTGGTTGCTCTGATGTCCATGTGCCGCAAAAGTCGGGTTATTTAACAAAAATAGCACCATTTTGGATCCAGAGCAGCCGCTGCGTGCTACCGCGCCGCCATCTTGGATTAGATCCATTAGATCCAAATGCCATGTTAAGTGTTGTGTAAAATGTCAAACACTCAAGAGTGAAAATCAGAAACTGGCTGGCAAGCTACAACCTGTTACAATATCACAATACATCAAAATGGTAGGAATGGACATAATGGGTCCTTTGCCAAGCAGCACCCATCGACACAAGTTTGTGGATTACTTCTCTCGCTGGGTCGAGTTTTTCCCCATGCGCAACGCAACTGCACATATCATAGCAACGATTCTTCGGACTGAAATCCTCATTCGATGGGGCGTACCAGACTTTGATAAGGAAACATCTAGAATTCAAATTTCTTAAAAAGATTAAAGATAAATCAGGGAGAATCATTCTTGTTTTACTAGAAATTCAGGGACAAAGGTTGATTTTGGCAAATATTTACGCACCTAATGCTGATGATTTGTGCTTTTTTTTATTGATCTTGAAGGGATGTTGCAAGCCGCTGGCACCACTCATGATATAATATTGGGCGGAGACTTTAATCTTTTGATGGACTCACACACTTTTGCTTCACTATGATCAAGGACTAAGCCCTCTAGAGCAACATTGACACTTCACAGGATGTGTAAAAATATTGGTCTTCTTTTAACCCATCTGTAGGGACTATACATTTTTTTCATCAGTCCATATGATTTATTTTAGAATACATTTTTTTATATCTAAGCCCCTCAATTTATCTGTTGTTGATTGCTCAGTTGGAAACATCTTAGTCTTAGTCTGTCAGCCCTGGTGAGTTTAGAGATTTTGCCACTTACGGAGAAAAATAAATCATATAGTTGGCACCTTAATGTGTCCCTTTTGCAAAATCCTGATTTCCAACCAATGTTAAAGACTGAAATCAATGTTTATATGTGAACACACACCTCTGTGGATGTGACTTGGAAGGCACTTAAGGCGATTCTTAGGGGTCGGATCATACAGTATGATGATCATTCATCAAAAAACCAAAGCGCGAGATCTAGTGGAGTTGAAAGGAAAAATTGAAAGTGCAGAGGCAGCGCTGAAATGCCGAATGTCGTCTGATGGCCTCAGAGAATTGATCTGACTGAAATATAGATCTAATAATATTTTGTCACAGAAAGTGGAGATTTGGTTAATCAGGGAAAGACAGTCATACTTTGAGTCGGGGGACAAAGCAGGATAACTTTTGGCTAGATATATAAAGCAGAGAGAGTCTTTTTCTGCCATTACCTCAGTCATTGATATTAATAATGCTTTTAAAGAATTCTATCTTGATATCTATAGCTCCTCATCTTCGTCTACTGATGAAGACATTATAAACTTTGTGGAACCATTAGAACTTCATAAACTGACGACTGAGCAAAAACATTTTCTTGATTCTGAGATAACCTTGGAGGAGCTTGATGAGGTAATTAAGGCCTTGTCTACAGGCAAGACTCAATTTTTAATATCTTATGCTAAAGAACTGGCTCCACATTTGTAAGATTATACAGAATCAATAAAGAATGGAAAGCTTCCACCAACCATGACACAAGCCTGGTTAAGTCTGATTCTTTAAAAGGACAAAGACCCAAGCAAGTTTAAAAGTTGCCGTCCAGTTTCCCTGATCCAGTTAGAAGTAAAAATGTTGTCCAAAATTATGGCTAACCGATTAAGTTATGACATCACTTATACATATAGATCAGGTAGGGTTTATTCAAGGCCATAGCTCTTCTGATAACATTAGGTGTCTCATCAAAATCATGTGCTCAGTAGCGAATGGTCAATCTCCGTTTGCTGTCATCTCACTTGATGCCGAAAAGGCATTTGATATGTTAAAATGGGATTATCTTTTTAAGATTTTGGAAATGTATGGGTTTGGGAGTACTTTTATTGATTGGATTAAATTACTTAGTACCGCCACTACCGAGTGTCTATTAACAAATGTACTAATTTCAGACTACTTTACTTTGGATAGGGGCACCCGGCAGGGTTGCCCTCTTTCCCCCTATTGTTCTGTCATGCCCTGGAACCATTAGCAGCCACGATAAGAAAGGAGGAGGATTTTCAAGGGGTGGTGGCTGGAGGTGTGGCGCATAAGATTCTGCTTTATGCAGATTATATTTTATTATTCGTCTCCAACCCTAATAGATCTATGCCTTGCCTCTACAGAATTATTAATTCCTTTTACAATTTCTCAGGATACAAAGTTAATTGGTCTAAATCCAAAGCTTTGGCTTTGACAGCATACTGTCCAGTAACGGCCTTCCAGCTGGGCACCTTCTTGTGGTCCAAACAGGGCATTAAGTATTTGGGTATTTTATTCACAGCAAACTTGTCTGAGTAAGTCAGAGTTAATTTTGATCCTTTAATAAAAAAGTTTTCGATTGATGTAGAGAGGTAGGCTTTAAACATTTATCTCTGAATGGGAAAGTTAATGTTATTAAAATTAATTAAAAAAATTAAACTATATGTTACAATCTCTCCCTGTAGATGTCCCCCTCTCTTATTTCAAGCAATTTGATATCATAGTGAAGTTCTTCATTTGGAACGGTAAGCGTCCCAGGTTAAATTTCAGAAAAAAAAGTTAAAGTTAGCCCTTGTTCAGACTGTCACTAAAAATCAGATTTTTTGCATTTCCAGATTGTATCCAGATGAGTTTTTGATAGTCTGGACAGCAAAAAACAATATGAAACCTGATTTTTCAGAATCTGATTCAAACCACATTGGGAGGTGGTTACAAATGCGATTGAAATCAGATTTTTTTTTTTCAGATGTGTCTCAATCCTGATGCTCTGGCTGCTCACTCTTAATGTGACACACAGTGATGACATAAAAAAATTGGTGACTGCAGCACGAAACATCACAATATTTACCAGTCTGTTCTGCACCGCGACTGGACAAGGGCGCTTATTTGGAGAGAGAGATGATGCACCTATAAAGTTCATCTGTTTTGAAAGCATCGACAGATGGGTACACCTACATCATTACCAAAGCAACCCATGCAGATAGGTTGGTTATGTCTGAACATAATAGTGCAGACAGTCTGCCTGAAAAGATCTGATTTGAGAAAAAATCAGATTTGCCTGCAGTCTGAACATAGACTTAAATATGCTGATTGATCAAGATGCTCAAGATGGTGCCGAGTATGGCTGCTGCGTTGCAGGCTCCGTCAAAACACTGCAGTTTATTGTTTGTTTTGTTTACAGTTTTGTGTTTTTTTGTCTTGGATGTTGTCTGCCTTATTGTGTACGACAGACAAACGCTTTTGGACATTGGTTCAGCAATCACACACCGAAAACCGGACTTCAAATTCCTCAATGCCGACCCGCGGTTTACAAACACGCCAGCGGAGCCCTTTGTCTGGGCTGCCCGGCCGCGGAAACGCAGAAGGAAAAGAGGAAAAAGAGCCGGCGTTCTCATCAGAGTAAGACGTCGTGCAAATCGCCCCCCGCTACCCAGTATACTACTGGCAAATGTTCAGTCTCTGGACAATAAGCTCTGCGAGCTGAGAGTGCGGATCTCTTTCCAACGAGAGACGAGAGATTGATGTGTTATCTGTCTTATGGAAACCTGGATGTCCGCGGAGATTCCAGACTCGGCCATCGAACCCACAGGGTTCTCCGTGCACCGAGCGGACAGAGCAAAAGACCTCTCAGGTAAAAGCAGAGGTGGAGGTGTATGTTTTATGATTAACAAATCATGGTGTGATCAGAGGAACGTACATTTTATCAGGTCTTTCTGCTCTCCTGATCTGGAATATCTCATGCTTCTGTGTCGACCGAGGGAATTCACAGCGGTCATTATCACTGCTATGTACATCCCCCCACAAGCCGACACAGACCGGGCACTCAGGGAACTGTATGGGAGTATAAGTGAGCAGGAAACCGCGCACCCTGAGGCTGCGTTCATTGTTGCCGGGGACTTCAACAAAGCCAACTTTAAAACAATAGCACCAAAATACCACCAACATATCAGCTTCAACACACGAGGGGACCGGGTTTTGGATCAATGCTATTCTCCTTTCCGGGATGGCTACAAATCCCTCCCCCGCCCACCATTTGGCAAATCCGACCACTCTTCCGTTCTGCTTCTGCACGCTTACAGGCAGAAACTGAAACGGGAAGCACCCACCCTCAGAACGATCCAGTGCTGGTCGGACCAATCAGACTCTGCGCTACAGGACTGTTTTGATCACGCGGACTGGGAGATGTTCCGGTCCGCCTCCGATGACGACATCGAGGTTTACGCTGATAGCGTAACGTGTTTCATCAGGAAGTGCGTAGAGGACGTTGTTCCGACAAAAACAATACGGATCTACCCCAACCAGAAACCATGGGTTAACGGCGATGTTCGCGCGGCACTTACTGCGTGGACCACCGCTTTTAATTCCGGGAACGCGGAGGAGCGTAAACAAGCCAGTTATGCCCTCCATAACTCCATCAGTGCAGCCAAACGTCAGTACAGGCACAAAATTGAAGGACAGTTCAACACCACTGACTCTAGAAGCATGTGGCAGGGAATTAACACCATCACGGACTACAAACGGAATAAAAACTCCGCCATGAACACCGCTGCCTCTCTCCCAGACGAGCTTAATACATTTTATGCTCATTTCGAGGACAACAACACCGCCCTCGCGGAGAGAGCACTCGCGGCCGATACTACAGAGGTTGGTTCACTCTCCGTCTCTGTTGCGGATGTAACCCGATCCTTTCGACGGGTGAATATCCGCAAAGCCGCGGGTCCAGACGGCATTCCGGCCGCATCATCAGAGCGTGCGCGAACCAACTGGCTGGTGTTTTTACGGACATTTTCAACCTGTCCCTCTCCCTGTCTGTAGTCCCCACATGCTTCAAAACATCAACCACTGTGCCTGTACCGAAGCAAGCCAAAATCACTTGCTTAAATGACTGGCGTCCTGTTGCCCTCACCCCCATCATCAGCAAATGCTTTGAGAGGTTGATCAGAGATTACATCTGCTCTGTTCTGCCCACCTCTTTGGACCCATTACAGTTTGCCTACCGCAACAAACGCTCCACTGACGATGCCATTGCATCTACAATACACACTGCTCTCTCCCATCTGGAAAAAAGGAACACATATGTGAGAATGCTGTTTGTAGACTACAGCTCAGCATTTAACACCATAGTGCCCTCCAAGCTTGATGAGAAACTCCGGGCTCTGGGCTTAAACAGCTCGCTGTGCAGCTGGATCCTGGATTTCCTGTCAGGCAGATGTCAGGTGGTTAGAATGGGCAGCAACATCTCCTCATCACTGACCCTCAACACTGGAGCCCCGCAGGGCTGTGTTCTCAGCCCACTCCTGTATTCCCTTTACACACATGACTGTGTGGCAACACATAGCTCCAATGCCATCATTAAGTTTGCTGACGATACGACGGTGGTATGTCTGATCACTGAAAATGATGAAACAGCCTACATAGAGGAGGTGCACACTCTGACACGCTGGTGTCAGGAGCACAACCTCTCCCTCAACGTCAGTAAAACCAAGGAGCTTGTGGTGGACTTCAGGAGGAAAGACAGAGAGCACAGCCCCATCACCATTAATTCAATTCAATTCAATTCAATTTTATTTGTATAGCGCCTTTCACAACACACATCGTTTCAAAGCAGCTTTACAGAAGTTCAGCATTAACAGACGATAAAAATGTAATGTCCATAAAGACGATAAATCATCATCCTCGTGCAGGGCTCCAAACTGCGACTAAAAATGGTCGCATTTGCGACCAAATAAATTTATTTGCGAGTGTAATTTCTGTCAAGGTCGCCATTGGCGACAGTAAAAATTTACTCCCTTTGATTTTAAAATTTGCATTACATTTCCCGAAATACATTACAAAAGTTTATATCAAAGAAATAGCGGGGAAAACGGAGTTCATTGCAGGAACTAACCATTTCAAAAAAGAGACTGTGAGAAAACACGGTGACAGTAACAAGCATAAAAAATGCACGTGATCACATAATTGCGAAGAATGCTCCACAGACTACACTGTTAGCACGTGTAGTTTTTCTTGCATGCGAGCTGTGGGACGAAAAGGAATGGAAGGAGTTAAAAATGAAAATATTTGGCGCCTGTTTTTCCCCCTATAGGAGCCAATGGCTCCTTAATTGATTTTTTTGTTTGGAGCCCTGTTGTGGAATTAGATAAGATATGATTCTTTATCGTGTTTAAAAATAATTAAATAATAATTGTATTAATAACCCCAGTGAGCAAGCCGAAGGCGACTGTGGCAAGGAACACAAAACTCCAAAAGATGATGGTTAATGGAGAAAAATAACCTTGGGAGAAACCAGACTCACTGTGGGGGGCCAGTTCCCCTCTGGCTAACATCATGAATAATGTAAATAAGAATTATTTATAGTTAAAAAAAAAAAAAAAAAACATGATTTTAAAAAATTATTAAACTTATTAAGTGTTAAGGGTCAGTATTTAGACAGTGATTGTGTTTGAACTGCAAGATTAGTGACCAGTGTCTTTGAAGTCCATCCTTGATTAAATTCCAGAAGTTCACTTAGATGCAATTGTCCTTGTTTGGCTGATGAAGGATTTTGTTGGCAATAGTTAGTCTATGTATCCCATTTCAAGATCGTAGTCCATGGTGATGGGGCATCTGAAGTCTCTGTGAGAGGCTGGATACAAACTGGAGCTGACGAACGCTATTTACCTCGGGACTGGCGTCCCGAGATAACAGCAGAAAAGCAGATGGGAAATAATTAGCATAGCTGATGTTCATAATATTAATGCATTATAACTGATTCAGCAGTAGTATAAAAAGTAAGCATTTATGTGAATGCTTGGTTAAAGAGATGCGTCTTTAATCTAGTTTTAAACTGGGATAGCGAGTCTGAGCCTCGAACAATATCAGGAAGGCTATTCCAGAGTTTAGGAGCTAAATGTGAGAACGCCCTCCCTCCATTAGTGGACTTAGATATCCTAGGTATGACCAGAAGCCTCGAATTTAGTGATCTTAAAGAGCGCGATGGATTGTATGGCGATAGAAGATCCGTTAAATACACAGGAGCTAAACCATTTAGGGCTTTATAGGTCAGTAGTAATACTTTGTAATTGATACGGAACTTAATAGGTAGCCAGTGTAGAGATGATAAAATCCGTGTTATATGATCATATTTTCTTGACCTAGTAAGAACTCTGGCGGCTGCATTTTGGACTAACTGTAGCTTGTTTATTGAGGATGCAGGGCAACCAGCTAATAAAGCATTACAGTAATCTAGTCTCGAGGTCATGAATGCATGAACTAACTTTTCTGCATCAGAAACAGATAGCATGTTACGTAGCTTAGCAATGTTTCTAAGGTGGAAAAAGGCTGTTCTCGTAACAGATGAAATATAATTTTCGAAAGTCAAGTTGCGGTCTAGTATAACACCCAGGTCTTTTACTGTAGTGGATAATGTAACAGGAGATCCTTCTAAATTAAAGTTGTATTGTAAGGGATTTTGTGGGTAGTTTTTTGGACCAATAAGTAATACCTCCGTTTTATCGGAATTTAATAACAGGAAATTACGCGTCATCCAGCATTTTATATCTTTAAGACACTCTGTCAAGTTAGATAAGTTAGTGTTTTCATCTGGTCGTGATGAGATATATAATTGAGTGTCATCAGCATAATAGTGGAAATTATTTCCATGTTTTCTTATAATTTTACCAAGTGGCAGCATATATATTGAGAATAACAGAGGGCCTAACACAGATCCTTGTGGCACTCCATAGTCTACTGACGTTATCTTCCCCATTTAAACAGACAAAATGGTAACGGTCTGATAAGTACGATCTAAACCAGCTTAATGCCTGTCCCTGAACACCAGTGTAGTTTTGTAGTCGATCCAAGAGTATTTTATGATCTATAGTGTCGAACGCAGCGCTAAGATCGAGTAGAACTAATATTGAGATGCAGCCTTGGTCAGAAGCTAAAAGTAAATCATTTGTAATTTTAACTAGCGCAGT
This sequence comes from Moxostoma hubbsi, assembly GCA_032164185.1. NCBI lineage: Eukaryota > Metazoa > Chordata > Actinopteri > Cypriniformes > Catostomidae > Moxostoma > Moxostoma hubbsi. Next base: position 5,220,870 of record JAVLUX010000221.1, read on the forward strand.
TTCTGTGCTATGATGCGGTCTGAATCCTGACTGAAATTTTTCATAGATATCATTTTCTTGCAAGAGAGAGCACAATTGAGCGGACACAACTTTTTCTAATATTTTAGACATAAATGGAAGATTTGAGATGGGTCTGTAATCTGCTAGGTTATTTGGATCTAATTGTGGTTTCTTAATGAGAGGTTTTATAACTGCCAGCTTAAATATTCTTGGAACATGACCTAAAAATAAAGACGAGTTAATAATATTGAGAAGAGGCTCTTCCACTACAGGTAACACTTCTTTCAGTAGTTTAGTGGGTATTGGATCTAGTAAACATGTTGTTGTTTTAGATGCAATGATAAGTTTATTTAGCTCTTCCTGTCCTATAGTTGTAAAGCGGTGTAGTTGTTCTTGAGGGGCGATAATTGAGGCTGAATCATAAGACACCATAAAAGATTGTACATTAACAATTGTGTTCACAATTGTGTTTCTGATGTTTTCTATTTTCTCAGTGAAGAAATTCATAAAATCATTACTACTAAACTGTAACGGAATATTTTGCTCAGGTGATCTCTGTTTATTTGTTAGTCTAGCCACGGTGTTAAATAAGAACCTTGGATTATTTTGGTTATTTTCTATTAGTTTGCGGAGGTGCTCAGCCCTGGCTGTTTTTAGAGCCTTTTTGTAACGTGACATACTGTCTTTCCATGCGATTCTAAAGACCTCTAAATTAGTTTGTTTCTATTTACGCTCCAAAGTACGAGTTTCTCTCTTGATAGCATGCGTAGCACTGTTGTACCATGGTGCTCTAGTTTTTTCTCTAAACTTTTTTAATCTAATTGGTGCAACAATTTCTAATGTACCAGAGAAAATGGTGCTCAAACTGCTAGTCATTTCCTCTAGTTCATCTGTTTGTTTGGGTTCACTGAGCAGCTGAGATAGATCAGGTAAGCTATTTGAGAATCTATATATTGTGGTTGGAAGGATTGTTCTGCTGGTCGATAACGTGGCGCAATATGACAGATTTCAGTGGTACGTAGTATGCAAGTTACCATGTAATGATCAGTGACATCATCATTTTGCGGTATAATATCTATATCGGTTGGATTGGTTCCATATGATATAATTAAATCTAGCGTATGATTTAGGCGATGAGTGGGACCACTGACGTTTTGCGTGACCCCGAAGGAGTTTAACAAATCTGTAAACGCAGCCCCTAACGCATCATTTGTGTTATCTACGTGTATGTTAAAATCTCCAACAAGTATTGCTTTATCGACATTGACCAATAGATCTGATAGAAAGTCTGCAAACTCTTTTAGGAAATCAGCGTAAGGCCCTGGAGGTCTATATACAGTAGCCAAGGCTAGAGATAATAGGGATTTTTTTCTTACATCTGAGAGTGTAACATTTAGCACAAGTACTTCAAACGAATTAAACCTGTGACCTATTTTCTGAGTAACATTAAGAATATCTCTATAGATTGTTGCAACACCACCGCCACGACCAATCAGACGGGGCTCATGCTTATAACAGTATCCTGGCGGAGTAGACTCATTTAGACCGAAATAATCATTTGGTTTAAGCCAGGTTTCAGTAAGGCAAAATACATCAAAACTATTATCTGAGACCATTTCATTTACAATAACCGACTTAGGTGTGAGCGATCTAATGTTTAGAAGACCTAGCTTTAGAAATTGTTTTTGTTCACTGATATTGAGATTTTCTGGTTTAATTACAATTAGATTTTTCCTAGATCCTACAGTAGATGTATTGTTTGGCTTTACTAAACGAGGAATAGACACAGTTTCTATATAATGTTCTACATTGGTACTTATATCAATTAAGTTGGGACAGCAAATACTGTGATTTGGACTTACTAGTCATATGGTGTGTAGCGTCTTGGAGATGTTGTCCGACAGAACAGCCGCTCCGACTCTGCTGGGGTGAAGGCCATCAGCACTGAAGAGCCTAGGTCGCTCCCAAAACAGATTCCAATTATTAACAAAGATCAGTCTCTGTTCATTACACCATGACATTAACCATTCATTTAGAGCAAATAATCTACTGAACCTTTCTTGTCCTAGTCGGTACGTGGGAAGCGGTCCAGACACGACGATCGTTGTTTCTGGCGAAGTGCTGCGTACCGTCTCGATCAGGCTCCTGTAGTCCTTCTTCAGTACCTCCGTCTTCCGCAGCCTGGTGTCGTTCGTTCCCACGTGCAGCACGACAGCTCCGACGCGCTCGTCACCATTCAGGATCTCGGGAACCTGCGTAGAGACATCAAGAACACGAGCACCAGGAAAGCAGTGAGTGCGCACCTTACCTTTGTCAGAGATAGCGCGGACATGATGGACGGTGGAATCGCCGATGATCACGGCGTCGTCGCGCTCCGACTCGCGAAGAGGTGAGAAGCGGTTCCGGGTGGAGATCTCGAAAGCCGGGAGGGGCGGGGTGGTCCTTGGTCTGGTCCTGGCTTGCGTCTTCCGCCGTGGAATCACCCAGGGTCCGTGGTGATGTGTCGGTGCCGGAGTGAATGAAGCCAGGGATGATCCCGTCCTGGTTGCTCGGGACCTGTGCAGAGAAACACACGGAGTAGACGAGGTCGGAGTCAAAAAATTATTAATCACTGACCTGTGAGCATCGGCGCGTGATGTTTCAAGCGCGGACCGCCGATCTCGCAGCTTGGCCTGTCTCTCTAGCAGGTCGTGGATCTGCCTCTCGACGGATTCGAGCTCCAACTGCACCGAATGTAGTTCAAAGGTGTCTTCACCTGCACACAGAGGTAGCGTTAGACACACATCCGCTATATTTGCCATTATAGCAGATGTGCTATAATGGCGAATTATAGCTTTCAGTTATACAGGTGTAAGTAAGACGATCGATAGGCGAGAGACCACGCGTGCAGTGCTAGCGGGCTAAGACTAGTAGCGGAAGTTCGGAAAGTTGGATATAAGTAGCGATATCAAAGAAATCTGATTGTTTTTTATAAAGAGTAGTATCGGAGATATGTTCACACGTTTGTAAAGTTTAAAATTTAGGTTTATGAACAAATGTGAAAGAAGAAAATCAAGGATTGGGGATCAATTCGACGGAGTTATCCCAGTAAGTGGAGCACCGGTGGAGAGAGTCAGCAGTTTCAAGTTCCTCGGTGTACACATCACTGAGGAACTCACATGGTCCGTCCACACTGAGGCCGTTGTGAAGAAGGCTCACCATTGCCTCTTCTTCCTGAGACAGCTGAGGAAGTTCGGAATGAACCACCACATCCTCACACGGTTCTACACTAGTACTGTAGAGAGCATCCTGACTGGCTGCATCACCGCCTGGTACGGCAATAGCACCGCCCACAACCGCAAAGACCTGCAAAGGGTGGTGCGAACTGCCAGAAACATCATCGGAGGTGAGCTTCCCTCCCTCCAGGATATATATAACAGACCGTGTGTGAAAAAAGCTCGGAGGATTATCAGAGACTCCAGCCACCCAAGTCATGGGCCGCTCTCACTGCTTCCATCAGGCAGGCAGTATCGCAGCATCAGGACCCGCACCAGCCGACTACATGACAGCTTCTTCCCACAAGCAATCAGACTTTTGAACACATGATCTCTCAGGCAAATACCTGACATTATTGGATGTGTAAATATTATATATATACACTCACCTAAAGGATTATTAGGAACACCTGTTCAATTTCTCATTAATACAATTATCTAATCAACCAATCACATGGCAGTTGCTTCAATGCATTTAGGGGTGTGGTCCTGGTCAAGACAATCTCCTGAACTCCAAACTGAATGTCAGAATGGGAAAGAAAGGTGATTTAAGCAATTTTGAGCGTGGCATGGTTGTTGGTGCCAGACGGGCCGGTATGAGTATTTCACAATCTGCTCAGTTACTGGGATTTTCACGCACAACCATTTCTATAGTTTACAAAGAATGGTGTGAAAAGGGAAAAACATCCAGTATGCGGCAGTCCTGTGGGCGAAAATGCCTTGTTGATGCTAGAGGTCAGAGGAGAATGGGCCGACTGATTCAAGCTGATAGAAGAGCAACTTTGACTGAAATAACCACTCGTTACAACCGAGGTATGCAGCAAAGCATTTGTGAAGCCACAACACGCACAACCTTGAGGCGGATGGGCTACAACAGCAGAAGACCCCACCGGGTACCACTCATCTCCACTACAAATAGGAAAAAGAGGCTACAATTTGCAAGAGCTCACCAAAATTGGACAGTTGAAGACTGGAAAAATGTTGCCTGGTCTGATGAGTCTCAATTTCTGTTGAGACATTCAGATGGTAGAGTCAGAATTTGGCGTAAACAGAATGAGAACATGGATCCATCATGCCTTGTTACCACTGTGCAGGCTGGTGGTGGTGGTGTAATGGTGTGGGGGATGTTTTCTTGGCACACTTTAGGCCCCTTAGTGCCAATTGGGCATCGTTTAAATGCCACGGCCTACCTGAGCATTGTTTCTGACCATGTCCATCCCTTTATGGCCACCATGTACCCATCCTCTGATGGCTACTTCCAGCAGGATAATGCACCATGTCACAAAGCTCGAATCATTTCAAATTGGTTTCTTGAACATGACAATGAGTTCACTGTACTAAAATGGCCCCCACAGTCACCAGATCTCAACCCAATAGAGCATCTTTGGGATGTGGTGGAATGGGAGCTTCGTGCCCTGGATGTGCATCCCACAAATCTCCATCAACTGCAAGATGCTATCCTATCAATATGGGCCAACATTTCTAAAGAATGCTTTCAGCACCTTGTTGAATCAATGCCACGTAGAATTAAGGCAGTTCTGAAGGCGAAAGGGGGTCAAACACAGTATTAGTATGGTGTTCCTAATAATCCTTTAGGTGAGTGTATATATATATATATCAGTATATATATATATATATATATATATATATAGGAAGCACATGTTGAGTTGCTGAAGTTGCAGGACTTCCTGTTGCTGACGACAACAACAAACAATTGCGTGAAGGATTCATATCAATCTCAAACCCTCACTGCTCAGGAACAACCAACAACAACAAACAATTTGCGGTCATGGCATCCGCTCATGTTATTCCTTCCTGCATTGCATGTCACATGTTTACAATAGCCTCCTCTGTCAGCAGTTAGGGATTCACATGTGATAAATGTAAGGAATTAGTCAGGCTGATGGAGAAGTTTAATGAGTTAGAGACATGCATCCGAACGCTAGTGGAGGTCAGTGAGAAAGAACAGCCGGCAGATACTGTTTTGGATGCGGGCAGTACTCATTGATGCACCTACGGAGAATCATGTTGAAAGAGCCCTTGTTATTGGCGATTCTATTGTAAGGAACATGGAAATAGAGACTCCAGCCACAATTGTTAATTGCATTTCGGGTGCCTGTGCATCTGACATCAAATAAAATTTACTAGTGCTGGCTAATGCTAAATGTGGATTTTCTAAAATTGTTATTCATATCGGCACTAACAATGTTCGGCTTCGCCAGTCAGAGAACACTAAATATAATGTTAAAGAGGTGTGTGAATTTGCAAAAACTATGTCAGTCACTGTAATATGTTCTTGCCTCCTCCCTGCTTATTGTGGTGATGAGGTTTATAGTAGATTAGTGTCACTGAATGGCTGGACGTCTGAGTGGTGTCTGAAGAATAAAATAGGATGTATAGACAATTTTGGGGTAGATCTGACCTGCTAAAGAGAGATGGACTCCATTGTATGCTTTTCTCCTTGTATGTGCTTCCCCTGGCAGATGTTATCAGGAATTGTGGAATAAGTTTCCACTGATATGCCGACGATACACAACTTTATATTTCTTCAAAACCTGATGAGATTTCGCAATTCTCCAAATTCTCAGTGTATCAATGAAATAAAAGATTGGATGGCCAGAAATTTCCTTCTACTCAATTCCGACAAAACAGAGGTACTAATTATTGGACCAAAAAACTCTATAAATAAGCCACTCCAATATAAGTTGACTCTCGATGGATGTACTGTTACATCATCTTCAACAGCAAAGAATTTAGGTGTTATATTTGATACCAATCAGTCCTTTGAAAATCAAATTACCAGTGTTTGTAGAACAGCATTCTTCCACCTAAGAAATATTGCTAAATTAAGGCACATGCTCTCTGTTGCTGACTAGATTAAGACCTCAAGACTAGATTATTGTAATGCATTACTGGGAGGATGTCCAGCAAGATCAATAAATAAACTTAAATTGGTTCAAAATGCAGCAGCCAGAGTGTTGACTAGAACCAAGAAATATTATCATATTAGCCCCATTTTATCATCATTACATTGGGTACCTGTTAAATTGGTATTAATTTTAAAATTCTGTTAACTACGTACAAAGCTTTGAATGGTCTAGCTCCGTAGTATTTAAGTGACCTTCTACCACACTATATTCCATCACGTTCATTACGATCACAAAATTCTGGCCTGTTAATAGTTCCTAGAATATCAAAATTCACAAAAGGAGGTAGATCATTTTCATATTTGTCTCCTAAACTATGGAATAGTCTCCCTAACACTGTTCGAGATGCAGACACACTCCCTCAGTTTAAGTCTAGACTAAAGACTCATCTATTTAGCCAGTCATACACCTAATTTATCATCCAACACACAATTAGGCTGCTTTAGTTTAGTCTGCCGGAACCAGAAACCAGAAACAGTGATCATGATCTATAATTCTGCAATAAATTGAATTGTACCTATGCTTATATTATTTTATTTGTTTCCCCGTCTCAACCTCGGGACTCCTATCCTGAGGTCACCAGAACCGGCTGGATCCAGCTCCATTCCTGCTTCATGTTGGACTCCACTGCTACATGTCACTGTGCGATGACTAAATGCAGCCGGTGCCAGCCAAACATCACTTCAGTCTATTATGAAGGACTTCAGAGGTTGAAGTGATGTCAACTCCAACCATAAGACATGGGATACTTCATATGCCATTGTCTGAACCTTGGACTTAGGATGGACCACACCGAAACTCACCGAAATTATCGGCCAGGTTGAACTGCGATGCACCTCACTGATCTCTGCCTGCATCACTTCAGTCTAATAATGGACAACACTCTTATAATAGAATACATAGACTAACAGTTGCCAACAAAACCCTTCATCAGCCAATTAACAAGGATAATTCCATCTATGTGAACTTCTGCAGTTAATACAGGATGGACTTCAAAGACATTAGTCATTAATCTTACAGTTCATACAAAATCTATGTTTAAACACTGACCCTTAACACTTACTTAAGTTTAATAATTTTAATGCATGACTTGCACTATACATAAGTAATATTGTCATTATATTCATGATGTTAGTCAGAGGGGAACTGTCCCACACAGTAAGTCTGGTTTCTCCCAAGAACTTCTTATGGAGTTTTGTGTTCCTTGCCACAGTCACCTTCAGCTTGCTCACTGGAGTTATAAATACAATTATTATTTAATTACTTATTTTTAAACACAATTCACAATCGTATTTAATTACACAATGATGATTCATCGACATTATAGACTTTACAGTTTTATCCTCTGTTAATGTCTTCTTTTAAAGCTGCTTTTAAACAATGTGTGCTGTGAAAGGCGCTATACAAATAAAAATGACTTGACTTGTATATATGTTTTGGGGAATTAATAAAAACTTTGCAACTCCATGCCAATTGAATAAAACAAAGCAAAAATAAACATTTCACAATGAACATTAGTCAGAGATGTGATTCATGCACTGTATCATTAATAATGTTTTATTTATCATCAAGACTATTTATCCAGATAATATTTTTGTTAATATTATTATTAACTACATTGTAGCATTTGGTTACATTGTATTTTGTGTTCTCTCAGACATGATTAACTTAAATATATAACATCCATCCCTCCCGCACTTTTTGCTTCTAGCTGGTGAGGAGGCTTTTCAACATACAGGTGCATATGAGCAGATGGGTATGAAAGTAGGCTACAGTACAGAGAGCGAGACTGTTACTCACTAGGATTATAGATTTTGAATGAAAGGAGTGAAGGGTCAGGTAATTTAGCATGGGAGCATCATCTGCACAATTTGCGGCACAAAACAAATGATGTTCAGCAAAATTAAAATGAAGATTGCGATGCATGTATTTGGAACTAGTCCTATATCAGATGATATTAATAAAACAACAGAAACTCTTTGCCAGTTTATTTGCCCCCCATATTTTGCATTTAGAGGATATGTTTGTCCAGAGCCTTCGTTAATTTCCGACCCTGCACAGAACACTAGAGAGATGGAGATTATTAGAGATGTAACGGGTGTTTAAGTGTCTCTCTTCATCAATTTTTGCCTTTCATGTCAAATGTGTTACATTTTGACTAATGACGGAGCGTCAAGATTTGAAAGTCGTTAGAATTATAGATCGGTCTAACACCACGCACTTGCAATGTTAAAACCTTTTTAAAATATAGACAGATAGTTTTAAAATGCAGAGATGCAGTATAATGCAATTTGCATGTCGAATATGTTTAGAAAGGGTTATACATTGATTACATCTTAAATTCAGGAACTAAGTGTCAAAGCGCTTGCTCCCTGTGCACGTTCACACTAAACTGCTCAACACGCCGCTGACAGCTGCATGAGAGAGAGGCACAGAGATAGAGCAAATTTACTCACCCATCTTCTGAAATTACAATTTGATACAAAAACAAGTTTATTGATTTGATTTTTTCATCTGTATTTATTGGTTTAATAATTCACAGCTACACTGAATATGTCCTGTGCTATGAAAGTGGAACTTGTGGGAATGATTCAAATTGTGCGCAATACCCATGCCGAATTTCAGGCCCTGTCATGGAAGGAAAGATTCTTGTGGGCTAAGCCCCAGATGTCACTAAAGTCTAGTGATGCCTCTGAATTAAACAAAAAATTAGTATAACACTAGTAATGCACTTAAATGTAAAGTAATACTATTTGAGTAAAATACATTTAAAACAAAAATCATTTTATTATATACATCTGCCCCCAAAGAACAAGTCAATGAACAAGGAGAAATATAGATATTTTTTTCAAAAAATATTTAAGCGGAAAAGTGTTTTAGAAAGAAACTTAAAAGTAATGTAATTGTAATGTGATTACTTTTCCTATGAAGTAAAATTTTAAAGAGACAGCGGCAGGCAAGAGAGAGATGCTTGAAGCTGATTGTGTGTATCTGCATGTCAGTGTTATGTTGCTTTTGTGTACTGCTGAAAAGCAGCCTTATTGTGTGCGACTGAAAAGTGCAACAATAAATGTCTACATGTTGTCAAACCGGCCTCAGCTTCCTTTAAAGTTATTTGTTGTGGATTCCTTTTTCAAAGTAATTTACAGACAGCAAGGCCTCAAATACTGGGGATATGTTTTAAAAGTTTTTTTTTTAGTGTATTCATTTTAATAGTAGTAATAAAGAGTAATCAGCAGCCAATTTACAGTTTTTCTCAATTGTTAAGACACTTTTCCTGAAATCTATAACACACTTCTCAAAACTACAACTACACAATTAAAACTGCAAATGCAGTTGTTCAAACCTCAAACTTTTAGGACAAAATCAAACACTATGCAAAATTGTATTACCTTTGATCCAATTCAAACTTTTCCTTCAAATGGCTTACAAAACTATAAAATACACAGATACACTGAACATTCATTACACACTCTGAGATCTTGTATAAACAATACAATAACAACATCTTTAGTAAATTAATTAATTTATTATAATAAATTTTGAGCAGGACATAATGTACACAAACAGCATAGTAATTTTTTGTATTGTATTTTTGGGGGGATTAAATTAAAAAATGTATCAGTACCAGCGAAGAAAAAAAAAAAAAAAATCAAACATTTGGAATACTGTGAAGAAATTCACATTAATTGTTCCTGAGCATCTTTCTGCTGGGCTGGGTCAGGCCAAATTATCTCAACAACATCACATGCAATGTTAACCCTGGCTGGGGATCAGGGGAAGTGCCTCCTGGTGTGCCTTATTCACCCCTGAAATAGTGTCATCACAAGCATGCTCCATTGCTTGTGGAATGTTTTCTCACTGGTAAGAAATTCTATCATATATTTTCCATGGGCATGCCACGAAGAACTCCTCTATGGAGTTGAGGATCAGGGAATAGGGTGGGAGAAGAAGATTTTAAAATCTGGTATTGGCAGTGAACCACTGACATGCCACAGCAGTGCAGTGGATACTGACATTGTCCCAGATGACAATGTACTGTAGCTTGAACTTTGAGACTGGCCTGGCTGTATCTGTTCTTGCCGAAACAAACAATTTCGCAGATCATTGTATGGGCCCAAGATGGCATGGTGGTGGAGTACACCATGTTGGCTGATGGCAGCACACATTGTGACATTGCTGCCATGCTGACCAGGAACATCCACAATGGCCCAGTGGCCAATAATGTCTCCTCCCGTTGGTGAAATTGCCTCATTGACAAAGATGCACTCATGTGGAGTCTCTCAGGCATCAATTTCAAACATTCTCTACAAAAGAATACATGTGTATATAAATTTATCTAGACTGTAATATGGATTATATTCTACAAAAAAAAATACTGAAACATAAGGTTTTCACATAGTCTACACCATATGCTGCTGACAGACTGCACATACTTGCACATATTTCAAACGCAGGTCTTTGATCCTTTGGAAATTCCTTTGCACAGTACTCTTTGTTCTTAGTTGATTGCACAAATATTAAATTATAATGGCTCATTTACATGTACACCAGAAAGCCATTTAATGCAACAAAGCTGCTGAAGACACGATAGTAACATGCACTTTGAAATGTGACAGATGAAATAGATGCAATAGATGGGTTTCCCTCTATATTAGACTTCTGTGTTTCCCTGACACACTTGAGTATATGCACTATGCTCGCTCTTCCTAAACATAACGCCACTTATGCATTAACATAAACACATAAAAGTGGTGTTCTCCAACAGAAACCGTGTGTGATAAATCGCTTTCTCTTAAAGGCTTTAATCCCTTTAAAGGCTGCACTCAAGTTTACCTGACGTTTCAGAACACTGCTTTCTGCAAAGCCCCAGAGTAAATTGTTTTCTTAAATGCATGTAAACGTGGTCAGTCTTCACAGACTGAAAGATATAGAAGCCTCAGTGATGTCAAATGATGTCCAAACTTCTAACCACAGGTAAAAAGCTGTAGTTTAAATCACACATCTTTGTAATGCTGTTTGCGAATGTTCATGTGAACTATGGTTTCGGGGAAACACAACATGGTTGAATTATGTCGGTAACGATGGAACTTGCTACCATAGTTGGTTAATGATGCCTTTGGGAAATGCACCCCTGTTCAGCTATTTTTCTTGTTGGATTTCTTGAAGAATAATTACATTTTTGGTAAAAACCATGTTAACAACTGTGGTTTCTTGTTCATCAGATAATAACCCTTTTCTGCCCCATGAGCCTGCTGTCTCCCATTTCTGTGAAAATACAGAACAAAATATGGCGTTATAACTATGCACCCTATTCTCCAATACCCAGTCCTTTTAAGACACGTCAGCAAACCCGAACATGTGTAATGAATGAAAGATGGAGCATGTTGTTCGGCTCCCTGACTTTCTTCTACTGTTTAGAGTCTTGTGCTGTCACAGAGACAGGTCAGGTGTTACACCAATTTCAGTGAGATCTGTCATATAGTAGGTATTCAACAAAATAATCGCATTTCCACAGGATGTGTTCTTGCATTCAAAAGCAACCATATGGAGCATAATGGAATTTTAAAAAATCTGTCTCGAGACATGTTTTTAAAAGTTAGACCATTTTTAACTTGACACTGCATCTTAAAACATGGCACTTATGTTCTGGCCAGAAAAACAATGACAAAATACCAGTGGAACACAAAAGAAGCTGTTAGGCAGAACGTTAGCCTTCACTTTAATTGCCTCTTTTTTCCTTTTCCATTGAATAAAAGTGAATGGTGACGGAGGCCAACATTCTGTCTTATAAAAAGATTGTGTTCCTTTTATTATTCTAAAAAAAAAAAGGTTGAACATCCTATGGAAGTTCAGGTGTCTTCACTTGATATTGTTTAGGCCTACATGAAACACCATAAATTGATGCGTATGAGCACCCAAATAAGAATCCAAAAATCTGTGGACATCATAACTGTGGTGGGCGTGTGGTGAGTAGAAGTGTCCACTCAGCAAAATATTCTTTGGTTGTATGACTGGGAAATACCAAATTATGATAAAAATGGAAAACAATCCCACTCTAAAATATAAAGAACTGGATAAAAATAAGACAAGTTCTGCTGTTACATCATATCCTGTGTGCCAAACACGTCCTTCTGGACGTCAAGGAATCCCCACACTGTCAGCACTATGTCAGATGGTAGGCCTATTTTTTTCTTTCAGTTTATAAGAAATGTAAAAATCTAAATCACATTGTGGCGAGCAGGGTGTGGCTGAACATCGTCTGGGAAGAGCAAGTCCGGGAAGATAAGAGGTTAATGAGGTCCATGTTCACGTGAGGGGTGGCGGGAGTAATTGATGAGAGGAGACAGCGGCAGACGAGAGCGAGACGCTTGAAGCTGATTGTGTGTATCTGCATGTCAGTGTTATGTTGCTTTTTTGTACTGCTGAAAAGCAGCCTTATTGTGTGCGACTGAAAAGTGCAACAATAAATGTCTACATGTTGTCAAACCGGCCCCAGCTTCCTCCTTTACATAACTGTTACACACATCTATTTGACTGAACAGTTAAACTAAAGTTTTACACTTTAAACAAAAGTAGTTTAAGTACTATCTAAAGAGAACAACTGTCAACAAACAGATGCTGTTCAACATCCATTTAGCCTAAAAGCTGTTTTTTCCCCCTGTAATATAGAATGAAACACATATACACATTTTAGTACCTATTTTTTCATGAATTCTGTTATACGAGATATGTGGAACATCTTCAAATACTTATTTAAATATTCACAAATACAATATTTAAAGATTCAAAAGTACAATAAATGATGTTAAAATAAATACATTTATTTCTCAAATAAATAAATACACAAATAATATTATTGAAATATTGAAAATTTAAAATTGAAATATTGAAATTACATCAAATCATCTTAAATCTAGTTTTTATGTGTACCTTTATGTAAAAACCAACAACTGAAGGTCACATTATCACATGATGTAAGTAAACAGTTCTCATAGAGATCAGGAGGTCAATCCAATGACCATGATCTCAATTCAACTTATGAGACATGGTCATATGGTTAATAAACAATATTTCTTTCCATTAATTTATAAATAGACTGTATGACGCTTTAAAGAATTTCACTCATTGGGATGATGACATTTTTGCTTTCTGATGAAGACTGCAAAGAATAAGAGAGGTTACAATATAAATAATATATAAATAAATAAATAAACTAAATAAAACTTGCAAATGAAATGACCCTGCGTGGTTTCTAACACTTTTCTAATGGGTGGCACAACGTGACCAGTGACAAAAAAATTATCTGTCCACCCTGAAAGTAAAAATGCTCAAAATGAACACCAATCAGAACATATTTTGATGTTTCATATACAGCTATGTAAAGTGAGATTTAACAACTCTGCACAACAAACCAAGTGACCAACACAAAGTCCTGTCACTCATTTCATGTTGTAGTTGCGGCTGGTTAGGACAAAAACGGATAGTTCACCAAAAAACGAAAACTAATTTTCTCATACTCGTGCCATTTCAAACCGTTCTTTCCTTTATGAAACAAGAAAGAGATGTTTTCAAGGATGTTCACTCTACTCTCTTGAAAACACAATGAAAGTGAATGGTGACCACGAGCTGTCAAGCTTCAAATAGAACACAAAGCACCATCAAAGTAATCCATACAACTCATGTACTATGTTCCAAGTCTTCTGAAGTCAAATGATAGCTTTGTTTGAGATACAGATGGAAATTTAAGTTGTAATACTTTGAAAATCTCATCTTGAAAATCTTGTTTGGCAGCCGTAGTAATCTTTCACTTTCTTTGTATACAAAAGAGCAGCTTGGGCATTCTGTTATAAATAACCCCTTTTGTGTTCCAAGCAAGAAAGAAATTCAGGCTTGTTTTTCTGCTGAGACAGGCATGCTGGAGGTCCTGCTGCGGATACTGAGGATACTGCGCAGCACCTCGCAACTGAACACCTGTAGCTGTTGCAAGGTGAGTTGAGCCACCACCCCAGCATTGTAGGCATCTTTCAGAGGTTCGGCCAGGCGGTGCTCGAGGGTCTTTAGCTGGTTGTCCGGTGTCTGCATTGGCTGTTCATATCCCACTTGACTCTGCAACTGTGGCAACAACAAATGCACATGAGGTATAACACTATCCAGTCACATACACCATGATAATATGGTTTTGAAACTAAAAAAAGGATGCAGCATGCTCTATTAAACAGCATTGTGAAAGAAAACAAAAATTGCACTTCCCCATTTACGGTGGCCACAAAACGTATTTGGATATTTTAGCAACACAAAACCATTGAATTCCATTTGCATTAGATAACAAAATCTAAAACCATGTGGCATTTTCTTTACTGTAGGAAAGCACAAGCACAAATTTCTTGCAAAACATTTCACAAATAGAAGTTTGTTGGGTTAAATATGTTGAGTAAACCAATCGATATATTGTTCAAGATAAGGACAAAAAGTATTTGGACACTTTCTGGTATGTCTTATATTGATAGTGAATGTTCTGAACTGAATTTGTGGTAGCTCTGCTAAAACAGTGGAAACTGACTTCATACATTAACTAAAAACCACCCTCACACAACTGTTGTCAAAGACATTGTAAAACAGTATAATAAATATAAAGTTGGTTCTGATTAAAGGTCTTGCAACATGATGGCATTTGGTTTGATATTCTGTTAGGAAATGCAGTTATACTCTTTTGTGTGTGTATGTGTGTATGTATGTGTGTGTGGCTTCAGCATCTAAATACTTTTTGGAGGGACTATATATTACTACAGTTTAAACACACTACATTACAGAGAGGCTGTGCAATATGATGCCAAAAATTGCACTCCTAAATTAATTTATGACTCAAGAGACTAGCACTCATATACTTATGCAATTTAGGCAATGAGACTACAAATCAGTCAAAATAATCTATCAACTTCTTCCAGAAGAAATAGCAAAGAGCCGATTGCTGTACCTCAAGAATTAGGTGCAGAAGGTCTAGAATTCCAGCTTGAAGTTCTTGCACCTTGTCTGTCTGGGTCAGTGTGGGTGCTTTGCTGATCACTTTTAACAGATTCAGATGTAACTCCAGTCCCTCCACTATACGAGCAAGACAGATTTCCTGTGACAACAAAAGACAGATCTTACAATTACAGTCCTTAGTTAATCTGTGCCTTTCAGTTGTGTTTCAATTGTGCAAAAAGCAATAAACCATGAGAGGCTGTGTGTTCTAGTCATTTTACTGACTTTTTACATTTACAACTAAGGGGTGTTCTTAGGTACAATGCAAATTGGAGTGCCCTCAAACCCTTCCCCCATGGTAAAATCACTGTAACATGTAAGTGATCATTTTCCTCCATCCTTTATCGCATACTTTGTTTTCAGTTTCTTTACGTCATCATTTTCAGAGTTTTCAAATTAAAATGGATTTGTCTGAATGATGTCATTGTCATTTTAAAACTCTCTGAACGCAGCGTGTCCAATCTGAATTTAAGGTCGGAACTATACATTTTATAAAAAGTCATTCACATCCAAGCATTAGAATAAAACTTTTTTAAATTTTAAAAAATATTGATTGCATGGGATATTTTGTGCAGATTTTATTAAGGTTTCTGAGTGGCTTATGCCAAATTTCTATCTGGTTACTAAGACATTGGTGAACAGAGTCATGCACCCTCCAGTCTATCTGATAGTCTACTATCTAGATATGAGTCCCTGATTAAATTATTTCACCTTTTTATCATCCACCAGGCAAAATTGTATGGCACATCGCTCCTAAATAAACCATACGATTTGATGTAAGATTCATAACTGTAGCACAAATTATGATGTTTAATACTTAAGTAGGGTTAGGGATTTGAAAAAACCTGTAAACCTGTCAGCAAAAGAAAAGAAATATCTTTCATGCAATGAAGTGAATTACACTCACCAGACTGAAATGATCTGTGAAGCTCTCGAGTTCAGGGGTGGTAGGTATCATCGAATCCTTCAGAAACTTCAGATCATCGGAACTCTTGTCCAGTGTGAAACTCTGAGAGAAGACACGAGCATTTGATGCGTTTAAACATGACAGGACATACACCATGAATTAGTATCCTAATTCCTAACTGACATGCCAGAGTGAATCAAATTTGCATAAATACTGGTAAATGTTCATGTACAGAGAGCTGTCAATATGAAATGTCAGAGTGTTTGGGACACTTTTAAATGCAACTAATAATTGGTCATTTAGCGTATGATTTTAAGCAAAGTATTCGTTATAAGGAATACAGTCTTCCTGAGGGCTCAATGGTGATAGTTCAAAGATCATCTCAAAAAGATTTGTATTTCTTTGCCCAGAGCTTCGAACCAATAGAGCAGTGCTTCTTAAACGGTGAGTCAAACAAGGTAAAAGAAAATGGGTTCATGGATATATCACACTTCTCATTTATTACATATATACAATTTTCATATTCAGCCAACAGTATGTCATGTATAAGGGGATTTCTTGTTTTAATTTTGTACAAAAAACTTGATACTGTGTTAGTTCACCACTTGATGTCAAATAAATCTGTGTCATGTCTCCCTCAGTGTCCACTGACTATGGTGGCTTCTGCCCCAGAACATATACACTTACCTTGGGGTTTATCCAGGCTGCATGAGTTGTTGGAATATCTTCTAAAATGTTGCTGATTAAACTGTGGACCTGTTCAATAGTATCCTTGTCCATAATGTCCAGTTTCTGTGAGAGAGTGACAGATCCCACAATTCCCACTAATGTGAAAAAGAGAACAGCTGGTGGAGGGAGGGAGGGAGAGAGAGAGAGAGAGAGAGAGAGAGATCAGAAGTGCGTAACACTGTGACGCACAGCTCACACACGACTCACATGGGCTTCAGCCATGACTGGACATCTTGATTTCACACACATTCACCTGATGCTTTTATGTGAATGCTTTAAAAGTTACATTATGTTGCCTACAAGGCTGATTGTATGAATACTTATTTCCCAAAATGTGTTTATTTATTTATTTTAAATAGTCTTGTATAACATATATTAAATATATAAAATCTATATTAATTGTATAGCATACAATAAGAAAACATTATACATAGTAATAATAAACAATTTAAAGTATTAATCAAGTATTAATCAAAGTAGTTTATTAAACACACACAACACTTTATCATCACTTCATATATTAATGGAATTAATACTTCATATAATTCCAAATGAAAATCCACACCTTACCCTGGTAGATGTTCATTATAACAGCAGCGACCAAAACAAGAAAATGCGCAGTCACCAAGACTTCAGAAGTAACAAAGCCCCATCATGCTCAGAATTTATATGTCCTGCTAGGGAAATTCCTTATTTGACGACGACGTCTTGAGTAGAGGTAGCAGACACACATGCCAAGCATGCTTGAGGCTTTTGATGACTCTAACTTTCATTAATAAATTACTTACAGTACAAACTTTATATAAGGCTTGACAGATTCATTGTTCATTTAAATTCATACACTATGTGATTAAATATGATTTGGTTTTTTTTAAGTTTTATTGTATTTCTCAATGAACATGGAACTAATGATCTGTTAAATTAAATAATGTATGTTAATGAAAGTTATTATACAATCTCTTTTATGAGTAAATACTGATGAATTAGTGGCATACCATGTTATATTTTACAACAGCCACTTCTCAAATATTCTTGAACAGAACACAAAACAAGATTTGACATTATGAAAGCCAAAGAGGTGGAAAGTCATAATTATGATTTGTGTTTTGTTTATATTATTATTAAAATGAGCAAAATTAGTCAAAAGTCTTTTGTCCAGGTCTCTCTCTCTCTCTCTCTCTCTCTCTCTCTCTCTCTCTCTCGTGGAGGCCATGACATCTGTTTTAGTGCTCCCTGTTCTCCTATTGTAATCTTTTCTATTTGCAAAAGTAATGTTTCCTATTGACACTAAAGCTAAAGATTCAAATAACCATCTTAATGTTTTTGTGAAACACCTACATGACTGCCTAAAACTTTTTCACAGTACTGTATATATATATATATATATATATATATATATATATATATATATATACACACAGTATTTATTTTTTATCATATATATTTTTTTAAAGGCATAATCAACAATCATGTTTTTCATCAAACTGCACAATAATGATTTAAGATATTACAGACATTTCAGCTTAATCTTTGTAACGGTGTGCATTGTGAAAAGCTATATATAAATAAAAATGAACTGACTCTTCCACATTGAGAAAGTTGAGAGTGGTCCGTAATGTGTTGAGTCAAATACAAATTCTGAGAATCTACACTCATTATTTCCTACTCTGTCTCTGCTATTTCACAACCATCTCTAACACATATTGCATTTTTATCATGTTTGGTGTCATGATGACAGTGTCAAACTGATAATGAGGAGAAAAGGGAACAAAGGTTTCTATGAAAACAAGTGGTATCATATATAAGTAATAAGCAGAATAGAAGTGACTTCACCATCACGTGTACTCAAACATCCATGAACTCTGATTTGACCAGAAATCTTTATAAAAAAAAATTGTGAGGGGGAAGAGATACAGAGGCAGACAGACAGACTAAATTCTATGTGTTTCTACCTTTTCACCTTTGCTTTATTCAGAAAAGCCCAATTAAAATTGGCGAGTGGAAGCTGCTGCGTGCCTCACAGCGAGTGCTCGACCACATCATGGCCTTCCAGCAAGTTAGGTAAGGCATCTCCCTGATCCTGTTAAGGTTGGAAGAAGGCACTTACCTGAGGAGGCTACAGGTGGCGCACTTTCATAATTTTTGTATTTAGCAATATCCCTAGCGCTGGGAAAGTGCTCTTTCCTCTCCAGGAGGCGGACTGCCTGCATCTCTCATAAACTCTACTGTAAACTCTGACCGCGGGGATTGAGCCAGCAGAAATGGTCCCACATCCAGATCGCCCGATGTGCTTGCAGGACCAGGTCAGGAAGCAGCCGCGGTGGCACTCTGCTTCACAAAGAAGGAAGAGAGTCGCAACCGCAATGTTCTCATGGGCATGTTCTCGCAGTGAGAACATGACCCCTCCACAAAAGCTGCTCACTAATTCTTGCTTAAGATCAGAAGTGAAAGTGCTACTACAATCACAAAACATAATGGCACTGTATTCACATAATGAGTCTTAGATTTATTCTGATTTACTGCATAACTAGTTATCATACATACCAATATATGTAACATATACAACTATATAACATAAAGTATAACAACTCAAAACTCAATCTCAAATCTATTACAAAAGCCAAAGTCAGATTATTTTTCTAAATCATGCTGTTTTGTCTGATTAGAGATATTTTAAAAAAAATAATATATATACACACACACACACACACACACACAGACACACAGACACACACACACCAATCTCTGAACCAAACGGTCAATTGCCTGAACCCATTTGTTGAATCAAATACTCTTTTGGGAAAACCTTAAACCATATTGGCCTACTTAGTTTTGAAAAAAGTGTTGCTGAGTTCTGAAAATTGTGGCTAAGCACATTCTCATACTTTAAAGCTAATTTTGCATGGAGATGCATTTGTGATGCAAATGATAAGCAACAGTTAAACACAATTTCAACACAGTTATCATTGTTTAAACACAATGCACTTGTTTCTAATGATGAACCAAATTAGTGAATGGCATATAAGCCAGTGCAAGTGGAAAGGGCCAGTTGAATGTTGATACAAACAATGGATGCAACTATCGGTGAGGCAGAGGAGAAAGAGTTTGCATCAGAGGTGACAGACGAGGAGGACGGGTATGTGTAAGAGATGGTGGGCATAGAGGAAGAGGACAAGAAGATCCAAGAGCACCAATTTCTGATGAAATTTGTGACACCGTCATTGATCATGTCATTGTTCATGTCATTGAGAACCTGCTCAGGTTTGGTTGAACCTGTTGTCCAGCTTCCCTCATCATCATCCCATGAACAGTGTTCACCTGAGGACTTTCAGACAACATAACAGGTACAGTACAATAATTGAGATCTTGGTCCTTGAATATTTACTTAATGCAAACATTTCAGTACAGTACATACATTTTCTAATAGTAAAGTGACTGGAGAACAACCTGTATACACAATATGTGTACTGCACTGCACTGTAGTTTTCTTTTCATTCATTTTTATTTTTCCTTAGCCCTCTTACTGAATGTGTCATGCATGCTATATTCTGAATGTGTACTACTGTAGTTGCCACTTGCTGTGTACAATGCTGTAAATATTTATTGTGAAAACAATTAAATGCATATTTGTTGCAATTGGTCTCTCATATTTGTTTTTGTGCACTTGGAGAATGCAAAAAACAAAAGACCTTATGCACAATAAATCATTATTTCTCTACTTATATGTCCTGAACAGTTTTATAGTAGTATTAACATTTTGACTGGCTGTGTTTATGGTCCGAGAGCATTTATTTATTTTTTGCCAAAGTTAAAATGCTTTTTTGATTTAGCCATTAGTGTCAGGGGTTTTAGGAATGTTGTTCGAAGGTTTGTTTGTGTTTACAGTTGTGAGGAAAATGTGTGAATGTTTCAAGAAACGTGTCTTAGCAATTGTGAAAAATGTCTTGGTTACTGTCGTAACCTCCATTCCCTGATGGAGGGAACGAGACTTTGTGTCGATGAAGGGGGTCGACGTACCAAATATGGGAGCAGGGCATGCCAGCCCCTGCCTTTTCTCTCTAAGTTTTACTCTCCATAGAAAAATTATTCAGGTGGGGCCTAAAATGCTCATAAAATGCACCAGGGAAGGCGTAATTTCAAAAGATATTGGGTGTTACCCAAACCGCTACCCGACATATGTCTGCTAGAGAGGTAATGTTGGCCAGTGCCCACGAGGTTGCCACACCTCTCGTGGAGTGTGCTTGTACCTGCAAGGGGGCAGACACTGACTGGACCTGGTAGGTAAACACAATGGTGTCCACGATCCATTGGGCAAGCCTCTGTTTGGAGACAGCGTTCTCTTTCTGCTGTCCACCAAAGCAGAAAAAGAGCTGCTCAGAGCAGCTAAAGCTCTGCGTGCAATCCAAATAGATGCGCAAAGCATGCAAAGCAATGATAAGGCTGGGTCTGCCTCCTCCAGGGGCAACATTTGTAGGCTCACCACTTGATCCCTGAAGGAGGTCGTGGGAACCTTGGGCACATAGCCTGGTCTGGGTATCAGCATCACGTGAGAGTCTTCCTGACCGAACTCTAGGCACTCTTCACTGACAGAGAACGCTTGCAGATTAGGAGTGAGCTAGAAGTGCGCGCAGTCAGGAGGGCAGTCTTCAGAGAGACTGCCATTAACACAACTTACTTGAGGGGCTCGAAGGGGGATCTCCGTAGGCCTGAGTGGACCACAGTGAGGTCCCATGAGGGAAAGAGGTGCGGTCTAGGAGGGTTCAGCCTCATGGCGCCTCTCAGGAACCTAATGATCAGGTCGTGCTTACAGAGGGACTTACCTTGAACCACGTCATGGTGTGATGCTATAGCAGCTACATAAGCCTTGAGAGTAGAGTGGTACAGCTGCCCATCCAGCTTCTCTTACAGGAAGGAAAGCACTGACCCGAATGCGCAGTTCTGGGGGTCATGCTGGGGGTCATGCGCAGTTCCGAATACTTCACTCTGGGAAGAACACCACCTAGCGAAGATATGCAACTTCAGGGAGTAGAGCTGCCTTGTAGAAGGGGCTCTGGCCTGAGTGATTGTGTTAACCACAGCGGGAGGTAGACCAGGTAGGTCCGCCACCTCCTGTCCAGGGACCAGACATGGGGATTCCAGAGGTCTGGGCGTGGGTGCCAGAGGGTGCCCCGTCCCTGAAAAAGAAAGTCCTTCCTCATGGGAATTCGCCAGGGAGGAGCTGTCACGAGGAGTGTGAGGTCCATGAACCTGGTCTGAATGGGCCAGTATGGAGCCATGAGGGTGACCTCCTCCTCCCAGAACCTGTGCAAGCTGTGTGCCAACGCATCTGTGCCAAGGGGAGCTCCCATCAAGGCATGCCAGAGTGGGAAGTGGGAGGATACCTGGGAGGCGAGCAGGTCTACCTGTGCCTTGTTGAATCGACTCCAAATCAGCTGGACAACCTGAGTGTGGAGTCTCCACTGTCCTCTGAGCGTTACCTGCCATGACAGAGCATCTGCTTTGACGTTGAGGTTGCCCGATATGTGAGTGGTGTGCAGCGACCTGAGCCACCGCTGACTCTAGAGGAGGAGATGACGGGCGAGTTGTGACATGAGATGGGAGCGTAAACCACCTTGGTGGTTTATGTAGGCCACCATCGAGGTGTTGTTCATGCAGATCAACACATGCTTGCCCTGAATCAACGGCTGTAGCATCCGCAGGGCGAGCAGTACTGCCAGCAACTCGAGGCAGTTGATGTGCCAATGTAGTTGAGGTGAGGTGAGCGACAAACCCAACCCAGTCGTCAGACCGGGTAAGCATGGCAGTCAGCTCCGTTTCGGCCTCAGACTGGGCTACCACACCCGAAGGCGGCAGCCTAGTCAAGTCCTCGGCATCTGACATCACCAAGGTGCTCTCCGATGCAGCGATCGACATCTCATCCGGCTCATGAGCCACGGAAGAGATATAAGGCTGGCGGTGGGGCAAACGAGTGTACCGGGGAGTGGGCGGTCCGTGGGGAACTCACCCGGCGGAACCATACCCACTGAAGCCCCCGAATCGCTTCCAGTGTCAACCAAAGCAGTCTCGTAACCATATGTAAAAGGAGCCGCAAGGGGGATAGCTGAAGTGGCTTTTCCTCAAAAGAAGGAAAGCTGCAATGTTGCCATGAACCTTCCACGAACGCTTCCTCAATGATGGGTGGACAACTACAGCAGTAGTCTCTTACATAAACCATCAAGGAGGTCTACATTCAAGCCAGCTGAACAGACTGACACGGCAGATTCTCCTTTGGGCCCAGGGCAAGGTCCTGTCAATCAGAGCAGTTTATATCCCTGGATGCCTGAATGTGGAAGCAGATTTACTGTCCAGACAGAAAATACTGACGGGGGAGTGGAAACTCCACCCCGAGGTAGTCAAACAAATCTGGTTGAGATTTTACAGAGCAGGAGTGGACCTCTGCGCCTCTCAACAGACAGCACAATGTCCCCTCTACTTCTCTCTGAATCACCCAGCCCCCCTGGGTCAGGACGCGATGACACATACATGGCCCAGAATGCGCCTGTATGCATTTCCTCTTGTTTCTCTGCTCCCGGGAGTCTTGGCAATAGTTCGCCATCAAGGTTCTTGCCTCTTACTGATAGTACCGCGCTGGCCGAACAGGTTATGGTTCTCTGAGACAATGTTTCTCCTCGACAGCTCGCCTTTGGCAATTCCGGACAGGAGGGAGCTTCTGTCTCAGGCGCAGGGGACAATATTACAATATTGACTGAATTGTTTGAAACAGTCTCAAGTCAACACTGATCCACATGTTACTCTATCTTAACCTGTCTCACGGATGTGCCTGTCACTCCGAATAGAAATGAGCTAAAACTGGGGGTAATATGATCTTAGAACTGGTGATATCTGCTTTTGCCATCTCTTCTTTGCAATTAACCACTTCAACTAGTTGAAAATTGGACTGAACGCTTGGGTCGCAACAGCTCTCGAGTCAACAGTATAAAAGCTGCTCCAATTGCACATGTATGCTACAATTGGTCAGAGTACATTTTTTTTATGCTACGATAAACATGTCACAGTAAACTATTTCTCTTTTACTGTACTGTAAGTATGGGAAGATAACACCATAGTTAATGCATACTACATAAAATAAACATGTTGTTTGAGCAGCTGTTTGTGTGAATTGTGCTCAAGTACCGATCATGCTCACTGGTAAAACAAAGTTCACTCAAATCCCACTCTGACATGAAATACTTGTTTCTGTTTGTTAAAGATTGCTTGAATAAATGCCTCAATTAAAGTAGTAGAGATATTGGTAATAATTATGTAATTCTGTTGCAGTCTGTGACTTTTATCAATTTAATTAATTTATTAATTTAACAGATGTCTGGCCCCTTGGTAAACTTGTATAAAAGGCAATAATTGAAACAAAGAAAATTTGATATTCATTATTTTACTTCAGTTAACACAACTGTAGTTGGTTGAGCATCAGACCTTTCAAACAGGCCTATGATAAAGAACAAACACATAATGAAATGCATGTAGAAATTTTTGAATAAAACACACCTGGATTATTTACTGTTAACTGACATTTTATGGGCTGACACTAAAAAGAAATACACTTTCTAAAATTAAAATAGACCAAAAGGGGAAATGCAGCCTATTGAAATGCCAGAATCTTTATAGCACTTTAGAATTTTATTTTAGAAATATTAGCTTGGACAAAGTATCAGGCTTTAGGCTCATGCGGTGTGTCTGGGACACTAATCCAGTGGCAGAGAACACATGCTCAGCACTGGAAGAGCCACTGGGGATGGTGAAGATTTTGTGGGCGACCCAGGCCAGCCGAGGGAGGGATCCAGCATCCGGCAAGCCGTTTCTCATTGAGCCCAGGTACTCCTCCATTCTCTCTCTCCTCTGGCATTGTCGATTACATTCAGGCTGCTTTCGTATGATCCAAATATGCTGGCCTTCTTCGGAGTGCAGCTAGGCTCAGTCACTGTGCTCAGATATTTCTATGGGCACTGTATTCCACCTCCTCCACCAAGTCAAGTCAAGTCAAGTCATTTTTATTTGTTTAGCGCTTTTCACAACACACATAATATCAAAGCAGCTTTACAGAAAATCATGCATTAACAAAAAATGAAACTGTAATATCTTTAAAGCAGTGAAGTCTAACTAGTTTGATTAAACATGATTGTAAATTGTGTATAAAAATAAATAATTAAATAATAATTGTATTTAGAACCCCTGTGAGCAAGCTGAAGGCAACTATGGCAAGGAACACAAAACTCCATAAGATGTTGATTAATGGTGAAAAATAACCTTGGGAGACACCAGACTCACTGTTCAGGCCAGTTCCCCCCTGATTAAACAGCATGAATATAATGCCAGTATTAGTTATTTATGTGCAGTGCAAGTCACGGTTTAAAATTAGTATACCAAGTAAGTGTTAAGGGCCAATGTTTAAACAAATATTTTGTATGAACTGTAAGATATGACTCTTAATGACACTTAATTAAATTAATCCTAGATTAACTGCAGAAGTTCACATAGATGCAATTGTCCTTGTGATGAATGCTTTTATTGGAAATTAATTTATAGTCAATTAATTCCATTTCAAGAGTGTAGTCCATCATTAGACCGAGCTGATGCAGGCAGAGATCAGTGAGTTGCATCGGAGTTCAACCGGCAGGTCATTTTAGTGAGGTCTATCCTAAATCCAAGGTTCAGGCAGTGGCATATGAAGTATCCCATGTCTTATGGTTGGGGTTGGCATCAGTTCATCCCCTGAAGTCCATTGTAATAGACTGAAGTGATGTCTTGTTGGCACCGGCTGCATGTAGTCATCATCACTTAGAGACACGTAGCAGTGGAGTCTGACACCAAGCAGGAATGGAGCTGGATCTGGCCAGCTCTGAGAACCTGAGTTGAGACAGGGAAACAAATAGAATAATATTAGTGTAGATGCAGATTTATAGACCATGATACATTTTTCTGGTTCCGGCAGACCTAACTAAAGCAGTTTGTGAGTTGAAGGATGAATGCCTGACTGATCTCGAACAGTGTTAGGGAGACTCTTTTATAGTTTAGGAGTCAAATATAAAAAGGATCTACCTCCTTTTGTGGATTTTGATATTCTAGGAACTATTAAAATGGCAGTATTTTGCGATCGTAATGAACGTGATGAAATATAGCGCAGTAGAAGGTAATTTAAGTACTGCTGAGCTAGATCATTCAAAGCTTTGTATGTAGTTAACAGAGGAATATGAAATTTAACATGTAGCCAAAGAAACAATGATAAACTGAGGCTAATATGATCATATTTCTTGGTTCTAGTTAGCACTCTGGCTGCTGCATTTTGAACCAATTGAAGTTTATTTATTGAACTTGCATCCTCCCAGTAATGCATTACAATAATCTAGTCTTAAGGTCATGAAAGCATTAATTAGTTTTTTGGCATCAGCAACAGAGAGCACGTGTCGTAATTTAGCAATATTTCTTAGGTGGAAGAATGGTGTTCTACAAACACTGGTAATTTGATTTTCAGAGGACAGATTGGTAT
Source organism: Moxostoma hubbsi (assembly GCA_032164185.1). Taxonomy (NCBI): domain Eukaryota; kingdom Metazoa; phylum Chordata; class Actinopteri; order Cypriniformes; family Catostomidae; genus Moxostoma; species Moxostoma hubbsi. The sequence goes on from JAVLUX010000221.1 coordinate 5,247,252, forward strand.
CAAATATAACACCTAAGTTCTTCGCTGTTGAAGATGATGTAACAGTACATCCATCGATAGTGAAAAATAAAATTTTAGCGGCTTATTTTTAGAGGTTTTTGTTCCAATAATTACTACCTCCATTTTGTTAGAATTGAGTAGAAGGAAATTTCTGGCCATCCAATCTTATATTTCATTGATACCAGGGGTCTCAAACTGCCGGCCCGCGGGCCATTTATGGCCCCCCTTCCCCCTTCCTCCGGCCCGCAACTGATGTAGAAAATATAACATAATCCGGCCACAAAACTATTTTTAATTATTTACTTATTTTAGTTGCTTCAAGCCAATTTAAAAAATACCACTTCAAATTAAATTGAAACAAGAACACGATTCTATATATAAAAAAAATAGGCCTATAAAAAAAGTTGAACGCGTAAAAACAAAACAAAACAAGAAAAAACCGCGCAAACCCGGCATATTTGAAAAGAGAGCTGATTTTGGTCATAGGAGTTTATTTGTTTGGCTGCTAACGAAAACGAAAATGTCTCATTCCAAACCGAAAAGGAAAGTGGACGACGAACACAGACAGTTTCAGGAAAGATGGACATTGCAGTATTTTTTTGTGGAGTTTAATGGAAATGCTACTTGTCTGATATGTAAAGAAAAGGTCGCAGTCCTAAAGGAGTATAATCTCAAGCGTCATTACTCAACTAAACATGGAGAACAGTATGAGAAGTACCAGGCAGACGAGAGAGAAAAAACAGCCATGAAGTTAAAGAGAGAGCTAACGTCCCAGCAAAGCCTTTTCCACAAAGCAAAAAAGGATGCTGATGCTGCAGTTGAAGCAAGTTATGTGGTGAGTGAGTTGATCGCTAAAGCAGGAAAGCCATTCACTGAAGGGCCGTTTATAAAGGATTGTATGTTGAAAGTCGCTGAGATTCTATGTCCAGAAAAGAAGGGCTTGTTCAACAATCTGTCTCTATCGGCAAACACAGTGGCAGAGCGGATTAGCGAGTTGTCCAGTGACATTTATGATCAGTTGCGCGGCAAAGCTAGAGTTTTCACTGCGTACTCTGTGGCGCTTGACGAAAGCACAGACAAAACAGACATTGCGCAGCTAGCCATTTTCATCAGGGGTATAAATGAACAATTTGAAGTGACGGAGGAGTTGTTAAGTTTGTGTCCAATGCACGGCCGTACCACAGCCAACGATATATTTCAGCAGCTGTGCGACGCGATTGAGCGCGCTGGTTTGCCGTGGAACAGACTGGTAGGCATTACCACTGATGGCGCCCCATCTATGACAGGCAAAAAAAACGGGCTGGTAGCGCTGGTACAAAGAAAGTTAGAAGAGGAAAATGCAGATCCAGCAGTTGCTCTGCACTGCATTATACACCAACAGGCTCTGTGCAGCAAATGCTTGAAATATGAACATGTCATGTCTGTTGTCCTGAAATGTGTCAATTACATCAGGTCGAGAAGTTTACAGCACCGCCAGTTTCGGGCCTTTTTAGATGAAATTGATTCAACATATGGGGATGTACTTTACTTTACTGAGGTGCGCTGGCTCAGCAGGGGGAATGTCCTGAAGAGATTTTTTGACTTAAGAGCAGAGGTGAAGAGATTTATGGAAGATGGAAGAATGGATGTTCCCGAATTTGATGATCCTAAATGGGTCATGGACCTTGCATTCTTGGTGGACATAACACAGGAGCTAAATATCCTTAACTTGAAGCTCCAGGGTCCTGGTCAGCTCATCACAGCAGTATATGAAAGTGTCAAAGCTTTCTCCACAAAGCTGCGATTGTGGAAAACTCAGCTTTCTGCAAAAAAACTCAGTCATTTTCCTACATGCAGATCTCTTGTGGAGGAGGGCACAGCATTCAGTGGTGATGAATATGCTTCTTCTATTGACAACCTACTGGAGGAATTTGATCAGCGCTTTGCTGACTTCAAGTCACACCGTGACACTTTCCAGCTGTTCGCAGATCCCTTCTCAACTGACGTGGAGAGTGTCCCAAGTGTGTTGCAAATGGAGCTTATTGACTTGCAGTGCAACAGTGAGCTAAAAACTAAATTCAGAGAGGCACAGGGAAAAGCAGACAAGACTGGACAGTTTTTGAGAGAGTTACCTCCATGCTACCCAGAGCTGTCCAAAGTGTTCAGTCGGGTAATGTGCTTTTTTGGAAGCACATATCTGTGTGAGAAATTGTTCTCAACTATGAACTTCAATAAATGCAAGTACAGGTCTAGGCTTAGTGACGCCCATCTTGAAGCTGTACTCAGGGTTTCAACTGTGACCTCCATCAGGGCAAACGTGGCTCAGTTGTGTGAGCAGAAGCGCTGCCAGGTGTCTGGCAAGAAATAGAATAGTGATAGTGTGCTTGTATTCAGGGATTGTGTTCACTGCAAGGTTGTTAGTTCAGTGTTATTTAAGTTACTATAAAGTAAGGGAAAAAAAGTTGCACTAACTGTTAAAATTATATTATATATTGTTATATCTGTTTAATATACTGATGTTTACATTTTTTGTTAAGAATGACGCAAATATGTTACATAATCTGAAATAAATGAGAACTAGCATTTCAGCAAGTGAAGTAAATTTCCAGAAAAAGATTGCGCTTTCTTGTGCTTGAATGGTAAAATGGCCCTCCTATGAGCTTTCGTTCACAGCATTGGCCCCCAGCCAATTTGAGTTTGAGACCCCTGATTGATACGCTCTGCTAATTTGGAGAATTTTGAAATCTCAGCAGGTTTTGAAGAAATATATAGTCGGCATAACAGTGGAAACGTATTCCACGATTCCTGATAATATCTCCCAGCGGAAGCATATACAAGGAGAAAAGCAGACGCCCTAAAACTGATCCCTGTGGCACTCCATACTTTTGTTTAGTTTGACAATTCCTCATTTACTTAAAGTGGTAGCAGTCTGCTAAATAGGACCTAAACCATGCTAATGCATACTTCTAATTTTGTATTCTTCCACTTGCGCTCCATTTTCTGAGCTGCTCTCTTGAGAGCATGAGTGTGATCATTTTACCATGGTGCAGGGTGTTTTTCTTTGTCTTTATCAAAAGGGGGGCTACACTATCAAGAGTGCTAGAGATGACTGTATTTATATTTTCTGTTATTTCATCAAGTTATTCTAGGCTTTGGGGACTACTAACTATATGATATAGATCTGGAAGATTATTAGTGAAGCTATCTTTAGTGGTTGAAAGAATAGTTCTACCTGAACAATAGCGTGGTGTAGATTGAAGTACATTAGCTGATCGTAGCATACAAAAGATGAGGTAATGATCTGAGATGTCATCGCTCTGCGGCATAATTTTAATATGACATATGACAGTATTTAATCTAGAGTATGATTATGGCAATGAATTGGTCCTGTCACTTTTTTTCTCATTCCAAGAGAGTTGAGAATATCGATAAATGCTAATCCCAATGTGTGATTTACATTATCTATGTGAATGTTGAAGTCACCAACAATTAAAGCTCTATCTACAGTAACTACAAGAGCCGATAAAAAAATTAGCAAATTCACCAAGAAAATCAGAAGGCCCAAGATCTATATACTGTAGCAAGGGTATGTTTTTTTATTTATATCTGATGGTGTCGTATTTAAGCATTATTAGTTCAAAAGACTAAAATGTATATCCTGTCCTCTGAGTAACACCAAAATGCTTCACTGCAAATTGTAGAAACACCTCCTCCTCGACCCTTCAGATGATTCTCATGTTTATAACATTAACCGGGGGGAGTAGATACATTTAAACTAATATATTAATCTGGTTTAATCCAGGTTTCAGTCAAAAAGATCCGTAATAATTTCATTTACAATTAGTGCTTTGGTAGAAAGAGATCTAATGTTTAGCAGCCCAATCTTTATATGATGTTTATTTTTTATTTGTTTGTTTTGTTCAAGTTTGACCGTAATCAAATTTTTTCTAAATGATTTGATGAGAGTTTTGTGTTTGGTAGTTTGGTAAACAGACACGGTCTCTGTGATATCTAGGTTATACAGTATCTATGTGTTGTAGTTTATGTGACCTGTGTGATGTCTCAAGGTAGCTAGCAGATGTTCAGATTAACCAGTTTGTCTGCTTCCTGACCTGGGGCCCAGTTGCTCAAATACTATCACTATTAAGACTATGAGCCAAATTACTAGAGAGGAGAGCGGCAACTTCCCTGGAGGGATGGAGTCTGTCTCTCTTTAGCAGGTCAGGTCTACACCAAAAAATATCTTCCAATTGCCTATAAATCCTATTAATCTATTCATCAGACACCACTCAGACATCCAGCCATTTAGTGACACTGATCTACTATAAACCTCATCACCACGAAGAGCAGGGAGAGGGCCAGCGCATATTACATTGTCTGCAAATTCACACACCTCTTTAACATTTTTTCTAGTGATTTCCGACTTGCGAAGCCGGACATTGTTAGTGCCGACATGAATAACATTTTTAGAAAATCTATGTTTAGCATTAACCAGCACTTGTAAATTTAATTTGATGTCAGATGCTCTGGCACCCGAAATGCATTTAACAATAGTGGCTGGAGTCACTGTTTCCACGATCCTTACAATAGAATCACCAATAACAAGGGCTCTTTCAACATGATTCTCAGTGGGTGCATCACTGAGTGAGGAGAATCGATTGGAAACCCTAATAGGAATGGGAGAGTGGTATCGCTTTGCTGAGCTAGTATGCCATGGAGACGTCACACAAACACCCTGATGCGGGGGCGCTACAGCCAGAACCAAAGTGTGTGTGTTGCTCTCTGTACTGCCCTCATCCGAAAAAGTATCTACAGGCTTCTCTTTCTCACTGACCTCCACTAGCGTTCGGATGCATGTCTCTAACTCATTAACCTTCTCCGTCAGCCTGACTAATTCCTTACATTTATCACATGTGAATCCCTCACTGCATATGGAAGAGGCTATTGTAAACATGTGATACGCAATGCAGGAAGAAATAACATGAGTGGATGCCATGACTTACCGCAGTTGTATGTAGTTGTTGGTCGTTCTGGAGCGGTTAGGGTTTGAGGCTGATGTGAATCCCTCATGCAATTGTTTGCTGTTATTGGTTGTTCTTGATAAGTGGTACTTTGAGATCAATGCAGTAATCCGTGTAACACAGAAGAGAAAAACGGGTGCGCACTGCAAAATGCATGCAGTTTAATCGTGATAAAAATAGAAAGCGGATGCACATGGAAAATTAATGCAGCTGACTCACGATAGGAGAGTAATGCAGGGGAAAACCAGATGTGTGCTGAAAAATGGCAAATGTTAAGGATTAATGGCTGACAACAGATATAAGTGATGCTAAAAAAGCTAGCATGCTACAAACACAGACTCAAACTAGGCGCCAGCAGCAACAGGTAAAACACACAGATGAAACAGTAGAAAAATGGAAAAACCCGAAACACGTGGGAAAATGACAAAGGCTAAAAATATGAACGTAAGAGAATAAGAATAAGCAATGCTAAGCAGGCTACAACACCTGTCTCGAATTCCAGTGAGCATGGGGAGAGCGGCATAAAAATAGCCATGCCACCGCCAGACGGGAGAGAGAGAATGACACGAGTGACCAGCGACTTCAAATCAAATCAAATCACTTTGTCACACTACTGTGTACACGAGTGCAACAGTAGGTGAAAGTCTTGTTTGCAGTTCCGAGCAACATTGCAGTCATGACAGTGACGAGACATATACCAATTTACAATAAACAACATATTTACACAACACAATTTACATAACAAATGTACACAATACACACAATGTAGAAGACACATACACTAGATAAGGGTATATAAAAATATATATACACTAATTGAATTGGGGAGAATATATTGACAGAATGAAGATTAATAAAGTGCAGTGCTGATTGTGTTGTGGTTCTTGCCTGATTTGTGAAAAACTCACTCTTAAAGACTTGGAGTTTTTGATTTCAGAAGAATAGACTTTATTATCAGACCATAAAGCCGAGTTGCCCCTTCAGAAACAACTGAAGTGTCTTGAATTTTGCACACGCTTACATAGGTCTCACAAGGCGTGGCTAAAACAATGAATATCCTGTTTTGAGCTGAAAAACATCTTTGGAGCCCTAACAAATCTTCTTTATCTTTAAACCAGAAGGCTTCAGTTACATCCTGTGAACTATTTTCACACTATGTAAAAACAATTTACTACGAGGGGGACCTCATCATATATCTTCTTTAGCTTCAAAAGTAAATAGGAAACATCTGTATGTCATCTATGTGTGAATGTCCATGTACCTCTGACATTCCATTCCCAGACTTTTATGCTGAACCACTCACATACACAAAAAACACATATGACCAACAGAAATAATTGTAGAATAAAATGGCATCGATTATACTTGATTAATGTATACTCAACTTGATAAAAATACACCACATATCCCCTCTCTGTGACTTTCAGAAGTCACATTTCCATTTTTACTCAGAGTGCAGTTTCACAATTCAGTCGCCTCAGTTATGCTAACTAGTGACTAAATTAAGTCACACAGCTTCACTACCAATGACCAGATTATGCCACCGCACTCCGTTGGAGATCACAGAACCAAACATCTCTACTCAACTTTACTTAAGAATAGAGTAAAAGATTCTGTCCTCATATTCATTCAAAAAATAAAACATACAAAATTGTTTTAAGCATGAGCATGCAATTGGTTCAGCCTTGTGTTTGGTTGTCACAGTTATGTAGAGTGTATCATACAAAATATTCATCATCATTTAAAGAGTTCTTGCTTTTAGTGTAGATGTCTTCAACCCAGATACTTTGCGCATCGAAGAGGGTCACCCTTTGGGGAGAGGTTAGGCTAGCACTTTCACCCAGGGCATGGTTCTTCATATCTTTTTATATATATTCATTAGAGAGATCAATTTTCTCCCATCTTGGTCTTTCTGTCCATCCAGGATAGTTGTCATTGCATTGGACTATATACATCGATCAAGGTAATCTACTTACTGTTGCTCAAATCAAAAATGATTTTACCAATGGTAACACACAACAGAATTTTATTCCTTCCACAATGTTTTTATTCCAAACATTATATTAATTTTAGCTTATTGTGCACCCCATTTCTTTAAGTAATCTATTTAAATCACTATAAACAAGTCAAACCATGTTAATTTTAGTTATCACCATGTTTTCTTTTTTCCATTCTTCATTATTATTAAAATGCACATGAGTTCAATAAAAGCATAATCAAAAATAATTTTTCAATCTTAATTCTTCATCATACAAACAATCTCAGGTTTGTTCAATGCTTCTTTAATAATTTAGGCACCTCTTTGTATGCAACGGTTCTCAAAGATTTACCCCCAAAATCAATCTATAACTTCTACACAGGGTGTGATCCCCTGATAACACAGTGATAGGATGCTTAGTATTTATCGCTGTGATGAAACATATTAATAAAGCGGTTATTAAGACACATTTGGGTTGAGTGGAACTCACAACTTTGGGCAGGTTTCTTCTAAACCTCCCTTTTGATGCTTCTATCCTAAAAGCATCCATCCACTTCCTTAAACCCATATTACCCTCCCATCTTGGGCAGGTTTCCAGGGCGGTGGCGCCCTGTCTTAGGCCGCTCTCATTTTGCAATTGGAGAGTCTTTCCCGTCATTGGGTCACCACCTCCTGCCACTGGTCTGATACCGCTCAGTCCTATCAGCCAATTCTTAATAATTTGGTATCTGTAAACAGATATTTTCTTTTGCTTCAGGAAGTATCACCTGAGAACCGCCACAGCCAATGGAACCATCTAAATCTGCTTAAATATGGAGGCAGTTCAAAACATGGCTAAATTCACAAAGCATTATTCAAAATTAAACAGTCTATTAAAACTTAAAAAATTAAACAAAATGCTAAAATTTAACTCATTTGCAGAACATTCATTTTCATTCAAATTGTATTTCTGCTCCTTTAGCAAATGTCACAAAATACCTTGTATAATCGTGGGAACTAATATCAGAATAAAACAAATACAGGGTTGCCTCTGTCAAACTTCTAGGAAGCTTAATTTAAAACATCACCTTAATCAATAATGGTTTCTAGATAGTTTTGAACCTACATTTATTCTCTCAAATGAATGTTCAACTCAATCTCTTATCTTTAATATAAGCACCTAACATCAAATTGTCCTCTGAATTGGGATATATTCATTAATTGCCCTTAAAATCTTTAATCATGAGGAAAGCGGTTTGAACCTCTCCTTCATGTCACTGTCTCTAACATTAGTGTCACATCACATCATTTACCATATAAAAGAAAATTAAAAGAAAATTCAACAATTTAAAGATGTGCCTTTAGCATATACTTCAACATCTGTTCTTGAGTTTCTTGTTTCAAGCAGACACTTATCACACAGAGAGTGAGAAAGTGGAGGAGTTCTGAGGGGGACGTTCCATCTCATTACAGCTGTTCCTTCTTTCTCATTTTAGAATCTCACAATAATATATTTAAGTTACCCTTCAACAGTGAAAAAAGTGATCATTAAAAGAATTCATTATATTAACTGCTTTCAAACTTTTCCATTTTAAACCATCTTCAAGAAAAAACCTCTTCCAGAACTTTCCACCTTCTTCTCTTGTTAGAAATTTGATTACTGTTCCTGACCCCTGACCTGCTGAGGGCACTGCTTCCAGACATGTGCTAAATCTATCTTTCTCATGTTCATATAATACATAAACACATGCTTGAATGGTCCTTCTGGCACTGGCATATGAGCTATGAGTGGTTTTATTCAACCATCTATGCTTCATGTGTCATGTTCTCTGTTGTCTTTTGTTTTTGTGCTTTTATGTTGAAGTTTCCTGTTTAGTTCCTGTTTGGTTTTTGTAGTCCTTTGTAGTTCTGTTTTTTGATTGGTTTTCCCCTGATTGTCTCCCATGCCCTGATTGTTTCCCCAGGTGTTTCTAGTTTTCCCCTTGTGTATTTAAGCCCTTGTTTCCCTCCTGTCCATTTGTTTGTTATTTCATGTTTACCCTGTTTTTCACCTCGTTCTCCGTGGTTTTTGTTATCCCTGGTTTGCTTTTATTAATTCCAAAAACAAGCAAAGAAAACATGAAATAACAGACAAATGGACAGGAGGGAAACAAGGGCTTAAATACACAAGGGGAAAACTAGAAACACCTGGGGAAACAATCAGGGCATGGGAGACAATCAGGGGAAAACCAATCAAAAAACAGAACTACAAAGGACTACAAAAACCAAACAGGAAACAGGAACTAAACAGGAAACTTCAACATAAAAGCACAAAAACAAAAGACAACAGAGAACATGACATCATGAAAACGCCATATACATTGTGTCTTTTTCTCTTTCTCTTTTTTTTTTCTTCACATAGTATGTTCATAAGTTCATCAACACAAGCTTTTCCTCTCTTTTTCAACATTCTCTTTACATTCAATACAACTAACTTTAGCCTTCTGTTCAAGCAGATCTTTACATTTACAACACCCATCTTATCCCTTCTTTTTTCTTTCTGTTGAATAACTCTCTAATGATTCCTTTATCTGTTTTCTTACTCTCTCATGAAAAGCAAGTTCCATTCTATCTGATGAAACAACAAAAATCACCTTTTTAAACTAACAGAAAAGTAAGTAAATGTTTAAACAAAATAAAGTATAAAAAAAGGCACAATTAAAATTCATCAAATCTCTTGTGTTTTAAAATAATTGTTCAGTAAAATACATTAAATCCTTCTAATTTCTCATAACTCATCTTTTAAATCCTAATGTTTAGCATAATTTAACAATAAGATTTTTGTTTATTATTATTCTCTTATATTCCTCAGCATTTCCTTATAAATGATTCAGTTAAATCATAGAGACAAACATCACTGTGCAGAAACTGTATGCCTCTAAAGTGATACTTTCATAGATTCATCTCAAAATGGAAATATTTACACTGGAAAAAGATACTTTATCAACTCTTTGTAACACCCACTATCCTTTTTCTTTAAAGTGAGGGTACGCTCTGGAAAATTTAGGTGAGTACCAATCCAATAGGTAACTCTTACTTTGCCATACATTTGTAATATTTTACTCTTTAAATCAATAACTCAGTGGTTAGATGCTGGATTTAAATTTACACCCTCAGAACAATTTAGACATGGGTATCGAACCCATGGATGGCAGTTGGAGAATCAAACATCCAATTAGTCATATATGACCAAAGTCAACTTATCCAGAGAAATGTAATCCACATTTGTAATGTCAACTCAGTAATGATTACCAGCAGTCATGATAGTGTGAGGGCCAATCAGATAATAGCCCACATCTTTCAGTCTTTTTTCCTCTGACTTCCTCCTGCAGGATTAGCCGCTTCAATAAATCATTTGGCCAGGTCATCTACAATGGTGAGAGACTAGTTGCAGAATGAGTTAGTGAACAGCATACACATAATGATGACAGCTTGAAATTCTTTATGATATTCAATTTAATCTCAGTGTTTCTGCATGGGTTTCACCTGCAACCAATGACCAATTTTTATTAGCATTCTCAATTATTTTTATATTAAAATGTATCACATATTGGGACTTTATTTCAGTTTTATCTGGCATGATTGGTCATAGAACAAACCCAAGAAAAAACTTCTCAAAACTTAGCAAATTTTGACAAGTAGAGAACATGAAATGATCTAACTCATTCTTAAATTTATTTTCTCTAAATCTAGTTTTAGTGGCAGCTCTCAGTGTACCCATGATCAACCAATGCCTACACTGTATATATAAAACAAGAAATAAAAGAAAAATATCTCATCTTAAAAGAATCTACTATCTATCTTTTCTAAATTCGGGGCGCCCCTTTGTTTGAGTGGAGACATCAAGAGAGACACAGGGTATAACCCCTCCTGCTCTCTCTCCTTACAGAGCCTCACAGATCTCAATCAATCTCTCCATTCAACATTCCCTAGCAAAAATAATAAACACTACCTGTCTCATTTTTGTTGGTTGATCAAGTTTACACTGATAAAGTTGCACTCACATGTAAATTGTTCTCTAGACTTATTTAAACAAATCAAAAACAAAACATATAATCATGGGTTTTTACATTTAGATATCAAGACATTATAGTGTTTAATTTAATATTGACAAACATTTTTTCTCATAAAATTGAATAGACAGCACTTAAAACAGATACATGAATGTGAAGTTTTCTCATTTAAGATTTACTTTTCATACTCCAGTTACAAAATCCTTCTTTTCAATTTCTCTTTCCCATTATCTTGAGATGTTAGCATTTCCACTGTGGCTTTCTGGTATAGGTTTACTGCTTACCAGCATACGTGAATGCAAATAAGTGTCTACTTTCCTCTGCCACCGGAATACTGAAAAAGGCAGAGCATAAATCAATCATAGTAAAGTATTTGGCATCAAGAGGGACATTTGTCAGCAGCATGTGCGGATTTGGAACATCAGCCGGACAATTTTCTACTATATCATTGATTGCTCGTAAGTCATGAACAAGGCACCATTTAGATTTGTTTGCTTTGATCACAAGCAAAATTGGAGTATTACAGTAACTGATTGTTTCTATTAATACTCCTGCTTTTACTAAACCATCTATAGTGTCTTTTATGCCTGTTTCAGCCTCAGGCCGTAAAGGGTACTGTTATTTCTTTTGGCAGCCATGCACCTGGCTTAAGTTGTATTCTTACTGGACTGGCTGAATTTACCAGTCCTACATCTGTGTCATGCTGAGACCACAACTTATTTGGTACCTGACACTCCAATTCTTTAAATAGTTCAGCATCAATAGTCTCTACCAATTTGTGTGTTGTTGTCATCTGTGTTTGTATATTTTTTTATTTTTTATTGATGACTACTTCCTGAGGGGTACCCATCAATGGAGTCCCACACAAAATTTTAATGTAATTTTTGTCAACAGAATGACAAATCAATGGATATACTGTTGTTTCCCATTGGCACTGTTTAGTTTTTTTTTTTCATCTTTGGCCCCCAATATTTTGCAATACAATTCTTCCCTAAATATAAGAATACATATGGATCAGAATCTACTACATTACAAGTTCATTCTCAGTTATACTCAAAGCTGCTCCCTGTTTACCTCTTATGATGTATACATTTTTCAGTTTCTTTAATTCTTTTATGTATTTGTGCTTCTATTACTTGCACTTCTGCTTCAGTCTCCTCTTCTTCTGTTCTCACTTGCCCTAAAAGTTCTTTTTCACATACAGTATCTTCATCATATTTCAATTAAATTTTTCCTAAAGCTGCCCGTGCTTGTTCATAACAATCACATTTTTTCTCAATTTTTCTGAACTTTTTTTTATTTATTTTTTATTTTCTTACTTTCTTTTTCTAAATCCACAATCCACATTCTCCTAAACCTTCTATAGTTCCCTTGAGTATTGGGAACTTACCTTCTGAGGGCACATATGGAGGTGATTTGACAAGGGCCTCTTCTCCTTCCCTCCCTTCTGCATCCTTCAGTATTTTCCTAGCCTGTCTTATATTTTTCAGATAATTTTCTCCTTCTGTTTTGAACAATGCTAGTAATTCTCTCTCCCTTTCTCCTTTTTCTTCTCTCTTTTTATTTTTATTCTTATCTTTAGTTTTGTAATCTTTTATCAATGTTTCCATTTCCTCACACAAAGATACATGAAATCTTCCTTTGGCTATTTTGTCATCAAATTTTTGGTTCTTTTTTGCCATTTGTTTGAGAGTTTATCTATAAGTTCCTTAAACACTGGATATTTGAATCCTAATATATCCACAGGAGTGGCTGCCATAATTACACCTTATGTATTATGATAACACTTACCTTTAATACAACCTTTGTTTAAAATCCAATTACTCAGTTGAATTTAGTTTAATGCAAAACACTGGAGTTAAAGTTTTTTCTCAGGTAATTTGATTTCCCAAATGAAATTCAAGTACTTTAAAGTTTTATATTATTTTAATATTCTTACTTGTCACTATGATATGAACTCATAAGCACAGTTATATCACTTAACTGTATAACTTCTCTTGTCTGAAGTTAAATACTTGTCTTTGCTTCAGTCTAGTTAGGAGTTATGACCAGTCAACAGCTGCTTTTTCTCAGTTTATCTAATCTTACACCAGGCTTCCTGTGTTGCCTGAATTGAACAGTCCTTGACTAAATGTTTTCTGCCAGCCAAAAGTTAATATTTCCCTTCCATGCACATCTTTACAGCTGTGTTGTCTTATAGTTTTTATTATTCTCCCTATTGTTAATTTATACTGTATTACTCTTTTGCCTCCTATATTGATGGAAGATTGAAAATAGGTCTAAATAGATATTCTTTTATATAAATTGCATATATACTCTTTGTTGGTTATGCATTAAAGACTGAGTTTTTCTCTCTGGATCACAACCCATAAAGCCAAGATTTTTGTTAACCAAGGAACTTCCTTACCAAAGTTTCATGAGACAGGCTTTCATTCCCAACATCCATTCAACATATAAAAGACAAATCTTCTTTATTAGACAACTTTATTCCATTCATCCTGTCCCTTTTTAATTTTAGGGCTTATATTTCACACTTGTCCCTTATTTATAAGGCTCATAACATACACTCTGTGTTCCTTTTATTGTTAAGGACTCATCATACATTCCAATCCCTGTACTGGGCCTATATTTGTACTCAGTCAAACACTTTCATACACACACTTTCAAACACAGACACAAGTACACTCACAACCACAGCAATTTCACACTTATTACACACACACACAAGGCCTTTACAAACACAGAGCTCACAATAACACAACATAGTTCTAGAACACAACTATTCTACCACTCCTCTTGAGTGACCTGTTCCTACAGGATTTATACACACACACTCCTCTTGAGTGACCCGTTCCTACAGGATTTATACACATACACAAATTTTTGCCTTCCTGGTCAAAAATTTCTGTACTATTTAATTCCTCAACACATGAGGAATATTTTTTGTCATCCATCAAGGCCCTCTTGACAGTAGAAAACTATTTATTTTTTGTCATCCATCTAGGCCCACTTGAGAGCAAAAAAAAAATAATATTTATTTCATGCAATTATTTCTTCTGGAATCAAAACCCTCTATTTATTTTACTTTCCTTATCTAAATTTGGAAGAGCTTTTAGAGTGTTCTTACCACCACAGGTAAACTGGCAAGCAACACAAACTTTTATATAAGTAAAAATGCTTACCTTTTTGGTGGCCACCGTTTATTGTGTTGCTTGTCAAGAAAGCCTGCTGTGGTCACTCTTTCTGCCCTGTTCCATCCCATCCTCATCGCCATTGCATGCAGTTTAATCGTGATAAAAATAGAAAGCGGATGCACATGGAAAATTAATGCAGTTGACTCACGATAGGAGAGTAATGCAGGGGAAAACCAGATGTGTGCTGAAAAATGGCAAATGTTAAGGATTAATGGCTGACAACAGATATAAGTGATGCTAAAAAAGCTAGCATGCTACAAACACAGACTCAAACTAGGCGCCAGCAGCAACAGGTAAAACACACAGATGAAACAGTAGAAAAATGGAAAAACCCGAAACACGTGGGAAAATGACAAAGGCTAAAAATATGAACGTAAGAGAATAAGAATAAGCAATGCTAAGCAGGCTACAACACCTGTCTCGAATTCCAGTGAGCATGGGGAGAGCGGCATAAAAATAGCCATGCCACCGCCAGACGGGAGAGAGAGAATGACACGAGTGACCAGCGACTTCAAATCAAATCAAATCACTTTGTCACACTACTGTGTACACGAGTGCAACAGTAGGTGAAAGTCTTGTTTGCAGTTCCGAGCAACATTGCAGTCATGACAGTGACGAGACATATACCAATTTACAATAAACAACATATTTACACAACACAATTTACATAACAAATGTACACAATACACACAATGTAGAAGACACATACACTAGATAAGGGTATATAAAAATATATATACACTAATTGAATTGGGGAGAATATATTGACAGAATGAAGATTAATAAAGTGCAGTGCTGATTGTGTTGTGGTTCTTGCCTGATTTGTGAAAAACTCACTCTTAAAGACTTGGAGTTTTTGATTTCAGAAGAATAGACTTTATTATCAGACCATAAAGCCGAGTTGCCCCTGCAGAAACAACTGAAGTGTCTTGAATTTTGCACACGCTTACATAGGTCTCACAAGGCGTGGCTAAAACAATGAATATCCTGTTTTGAGCTGAAAAACATCTTTGGAGCCCTAACAAATCTTCTTTATCTTTAAACCAGAAGGCTTCAGTTACATCCTGTGAACTATTTTCACACTATGTAAAAACAATTTACTACGAGGGGACCTCATCATATATCTTCTTTAGCTTCAAAAGTAAATAGGAAACATCTGTATGTCATCTATGTGTGAATGTCCATGTACCTCTGACATTCCATTCCCAGACTTTTATGCTGAACCACTCACATATACAAAAAATACATATGAACAACAGAAATAATTGTAGAATAAAATGGCATCGATTATACTTGATTAATGTATACTCAACTTGATAAAAATACACCACAATTGTTGATCATGAGAGATCAAGTGTTCAAAAGTCTTATTGCTTGGGGGAAGAAGCTGTCATGTAGTCGGGTGGTGCAGGTCCTGATGCTGCGATACCGCCTGCCTGATGGAAGCAGTGAGAGCAGACCATAACTCGGGTGGCTGGAGTCTCTGATGATCCTCCGAGCTTTTTTCACACACTGACTGTTATATATATCCTGGAGGGAGGGAAGCTCACCTCCAATGATGTGTCTGGCAGTTCGTACCACCCTTTGCAGGTCTTTGCGGTTGTGGGCGGTGCTATTGCCGTACCAGGCGGTGATGCAGCCAGTCAGGATGCTCTCTACAGTACTAGTGTAGAACCATGAGAGGATGTGGTGGTTCATTCCGAACTTCCTCAGCCGTCTCTTCTTCACAACGGTCTCAGTGTGGACGGACCATGTGAGTTCTTGTGTGTCTTACTGAGTGTTGTATATTGTTGTGAAGTTGAAGATGTTTTTGTTGACAAAGTATTTGTTGCAGTGATCTGACTGAACTGAGAAAAGCACTGAGAAGAGTGCACACAGAGTGTTGAAGGGAGAGAAATGTAGGTATTCTGTTAGAACAGGATGAGGAGAAGTGGAAGTGGAGTTTAGATATACAAGGTTTAAGTTTATTATAATATAACTTTAAAATCTTTACAATGATACTGTGACAGGTCTCTTCCAAGCCCTACCTCAATGATTCCTGAGGAAGAAAAAGATTTAACCTATGTTAACCTCCTTTCACTCTTTTGATCATTACCTCCTTTATGTATATTATACATAATAAGGTTGTCCTTGGTCAGAAATATAGATACATTTTTATATAGTCCTGACAAAAACCCCTCCCTAACCCGAACCATCATAATCCTAAAATAAAAAATTGTTTTGCCATATATAAGTACCTGACCTAAACCTCTGTACTAACCCTAACAATTAGAACCCTAATGATGATAGCCCTAGGAAGTCTAAAAACTTCCCTTTATGTAGACCCCTGTATATAAACCCTCCTCCTGTTTTTTTTACATCATGATAATAGTAGAGGATGGGTGAAGACTTTAAGAATATTTTTGGAATTTGAGTTTTATTTTTGGTTTAATTTTTGATCCCTACAATTCTTGGTTTTAAATTTCTTCCCTATTTTGCATAATAAGTGGTCCAGAGTAGTTTCCATTTATTTTCTTCTCTTATTTTTCTAATGATTTATATAATATTATTTTTAATTTTTATATGCATCAGTTGACGGGGAAGAATGGGGATTACTGTGCCTGCTCGGTAACCTTGAAACCCCCCTCCTTTATAGATAGATGTATAATCCCACCCATAAAACCCTTTGCTCTTTAATTTTGACATGCCTCTGGCCACGCCCCACAAGGAGCCAGCCTCCAAAAATGCACGCCGCGAGTCCATTGCTACCCCTTGCCGGGGCTGTAGCAGGGCAAGGCTGGTACCAATCAATCCGGTGCCGAGTTTCTAAGACATTAATGGAATTTCTTACAAGGGCCGATCAGGTTGAGGCATTTACCAACCTCGGAGAGACTTGGAGTTGGCGCCATTGGACAGAGCACATGGGAGAGTAGGACATGTTTTCATGCGTCTGCCACCTTCCCGGCAAAAGTTATGGCAATCCGGCGTGAGCATGGGGGCTTTCATCTCTATATCCCCTAACCCTACAAATGAACATGAGTGTAGTATGTTCATGTTTGGTCTTTAATTAATCCTTGTGATGTGGACAGCAGCAGGATCATATATTTGTAGCATTCTGATATGGCATAGTGTGTATATCTGAAATAGAGAGTTTTCACTTTAGTACTGCATTGTAATCAGCTTTCAGGGCCATCAAATTCCAGAGAGCCAAGGAGATTATGATTGTCCTGAAATTAACACTTAGTAGCCTTACATAACTGCCAGAGGTGGGTAAAGTTGCCAAAAACTGTACAAGTATAACTACAATTACTTCAAAAACATAATTACTCAAGTAGAAGTAAAAGTACTAACATAAATAATTACTTGAGTAAGAGTAAGAAAGCATCCAATTAAAAGAGTACTCAAGTAGTGAGTAACTTGTTACTTTCACAAATGACATAATGGACATTTACTCCCCTATATTCCATTACATAACACACATTGAACATGTAATACAGAATTATGATTTATTCATGGAAATTCTATCAATCACCATCATGTTGTTCCAAACCTGTATGACTTTCTTTCTACCATGCAACACAATAAGGAGATATTAGACACAATGTTTGCCTGAGTCACTATTTTTTTTTCAGAGAATTTTTATATATATATATATATATATATATATATATATATATTAGTTCACTGTTCTTTTCTGCATACCGTAGCATCGTTTTGTGGTCCATTATGCATATTGCGCAGCTAATTGTTGCTTATCGCAGACCATTCGGCATGTTCCGCGGCCACTCAGTTCTCCCAATGGACATTCCGCCCCTGATTGGCCCAAAAGTGTGTCGACCCACGGGGAAAATGCCCGGTATGCCAGAGTAAATGTAACAAGTCACTACCCAGCTCTGATAACTGCTCTCTACCTGTAAGCCATTTGCGCCTTACATCTCCCTCCCTAAACCTAGCTCCACCTATCAGCTATTTACACCTTGCTGCTCACTGGAATGTGACACTTTCTTAAATGGACCAATCAGAGTGGGCTTCAGACCAAAGGGGCAGATTTGAAAGACAAATATTGTTTTCAGTATTTACATCATTACTTTACTCAGACATCTGGAAAAGAACACAAGATTATTGCAATGAAATCTTACGGTCTGTGGCAACATATGATGCGGTAAACTTTCTCTCATTTTGCAAACAGTGATGCACTGGACAGTTTTAATATGCCTACACAAATTAAGTCATGGCTACCTATGAAACTGTAATAACTTGATGGATCGAAATGTCAGTTTGTCAGTTGTAATGACATCAAATAATAATGTTTGACTCTATATAGATTGGATCACCTCCATTCAGGAATTGACTCAACAACTAGAGAACTCACATAACACTAATGATGTAAGTTGGAAGATGGATGTTCATTAATAAAAATGCCTTGTTGAACAGCTGTAAACATAAACTAAAGCAAGCATGTAATGGCTGTAGTCCATTTTGCTTTGTAGGAAAAAAAGTTACAGTGCTATAATTTTGTGGTTTTCAAAGCTATGACATTGAAGACATGCCTAACATTTAATCTTGTGGTGACCTTTGTGGGATAATTACATACAAAATTTGGATAGTAATCGCATGCATACCTCTTTTGTATAACTAATGGATTGTCTGTTATTTGAAGGGAGGGTCATGGTCCTTACAGACACATTGTGTACTGCCTTAAATGTCACAGACCATATGACGCTATGCCAAAAACCTCCTGTATGAAGCAAAACATACAAGAAGAGAGAAATGCAGAACTGCAAAGAGCCAAAGAGCCTCAAAAGGCAGTTGACAAAAGTGGGCAGAGTTTGGGACAATAGGGTACTCCGCTCCTTGGTCAGAGATGAAGACTCCTGCCATGCTCTGGTTGACCACTTTAAGAGCAAGGTTTTTTTATCATCAATGACCCAGCTGAGCAGGAAACTGATGTGAGGTTGGTATGTCTATGTGGACTCTTATTTTAAAACCTTTTGAATGTGATTTTGTTTGGTTATATAAAAAACTATTTTCTAAACATCTCTTGCATAATTTTAGGAGCACAGCTAAGCACACTGAGTTACTCCGGAGTCTAAAGCCATGGGCGCAGGAAACCTGCACATTGATTGAGATGGGAAAGCCAGTTGACACCAGAGTACTGACAACCTCCCGCTACTTTTGCATGGCCATCCTATAGTTGAGCATATAAAAGATAAGGTTGTTGTGAATTTAAAGGTATGTAGTAGTTATTATTATTTAGATATTTTTAGTTTGGAAATTTCTCCAATTATTGTATTCTCATAGTACAAAAGATATACCTACTAACACATTAAAATGCACTAATGTTTAAAAAATTAAAAGTGGAATGTTAGGTGAGTGGTCAGTGGCGATGTCTTCATTCAAGTCCAAGGAGTATCAGAGTGAATCACACTCGGTGAGGAGGAACAAAAAGTAGGTTAAGAGTTTGTAATGTTGGAGCATACAACATTCATTACAGTACAGTCTCTGTACATTTCTGCGTTCATCTTTCCATTGATCTTGACTAGTCTCCCAGTTCCTGCCACTGAAAAACATCCCCACAGCATGATGCTTCACTGTAGGGATGGTATTGGCCAGGTGATGTGAGGTGCCAGGTTTCCTCCAGACATGATGCTTGCCATTCAGGCCAAAGAGTTCATTCATTGTTTCATCAGACCAGAGAATGTTGTTTCTCATGGTCCGAGAGTCCTTCAGGTGTCATTTGGCAAACTCCAGGTGGGCTGCCATGTACCTTTTACTGAGGAGTGGCTTCCGCCTGGCCACTCTACCATACAGGCCTGATTGGTGGAGTGCTGCAGAGATGGTTGTTCTTCTGGAAGGTTCTCCTCTCTCCACAGAGAAATGCTGGAGCTCTGACAGAGTGACCATCGGGTTCTTGGTCACCTCCCTGACTAAGGCCCTTCTCCCCCAATTGCTCAGTTTGGCCAGGTGGCCAGCTCTAGGAAGAGTCCTGGTGGTTCCAAACTTCTTCCATTTACGGAGGATGGAGGCCACTGTGCTCATTGGGACCTTCAATGCAGCAGATATTTTTCTGTACCCTTCCCCAGATCTGTGCCTCTATACAATCCTGTCTCGGAGGTCTACAGACAATTCCTTGGAGTTCATGGCTTGGTTTGTGCTCTGACAGGTACTGTTAACTGTGGGACCTTATATAAACAGGTGTGTCCCTTTTCAAATCATGTCCAATCAACTGAATTTACTACAGGTGGACTCCAATCAAGTTGTAGAAACATCTCAAGGATGATCAGAGGAAACAGGATGCACCTGAGCTCAATTTTGAGTGTCATAGCAAAGGCTGCGAATACTTATGTACATGTGATTTTTTTCATTTTTATTTTTAATAAATTTGCAAAGATTTCAAACAAACTTCTTTCACATTGTCATTATGGGGTATGGTTTATAGAATTTTGAGGAAAATAATGAATTTAATCCATTTTGGAAAAAGGCTGTAACATAACAAAATGTAGAAAAAGCAAAGCGCTGTGAATACTTTCCGGATGCACTATATATATATATAGTTTTCAAGTTCATTCAGTCAATAGCATTCTAAATTGTTAGATAAACTCACACACACACACACACACACACACACACACACACACACACACATATATATATATATATATATATATATATATATATATATATATATATGTCCCTAGAAATTCTGACCTGTATAAGCTCCTGTCAAGGCTTTCAACAGGACTAAGCCTAACCTCGGCATGTGCATTTATGTCCTTTCAGTCCTTCTGTGTCTGTGAAATGGTCAGCTCCTGATTGTTGGGCAGACTTCTTGGAACAGTTCCCTGTCACACTGGATGGCCAAACTCCCACCAGGGAAGAGATGCTTGAGTGTGGCTTTGGTGAGGGGCGATTTTTCTATAATAAGTGGAGGCATTTGCAAAAGGAGCATGTAAAAAAAAGAAAACATGTAGGGCCTTGCCCAATCAATATGGCTGTGGAGACCGCATGGTCCTTTGTTCTATGATCAAATGTGAGACATTGAACTCTGTTTCCCCAGAGTCCTTCACAGTTTCATAACTGGATGTTAAGTCCCGCCCATAGACCCAATCTCAAACGCCATTGGTCAAAAGCGGCCTATGACTGATGACGTCATCTTGTCAACAAAACTAGTGGACAGATTTGGTTTCGGTCTCTCTGTGCCCAGCTTCTTGGCCAGCGGTTTGAAAAAGACATACGAAGGAGTTCCCCTCCTTCTGGACAAAGGAAAAAGAGACCACGTTTCCCCATTGATGTTGTGTCGAAGAAGTGACACTAGGGGTCTCCCTTGAGAGCCTTGTGCATCTCTGAACTTGAGAAAAGGCCAATGAGAATTTGGCAGACAGAATTTGCATGTCCCACCCCTGGACATATGGGTATAAAGGGAGGGAAATGCATCTGTCCATTCAGAATTTTTCTTCAGAGCCGACCGGTTGTGTGATCAGCGGGCTGCATTCACAAGACTGTTCACTGTTCTCTTTCTCTTGAAAGAGCGCATGCTGTTGGATCTACGGCACATATCAGAGGCTTCCTCTTTCTCCTCTGGGCGCTTCAACAGCGCTTTTCATAAAAGAGAATATTTCTTAAGAGTTTATTTCTCTAAAAGAGCAATACACAAGCGGTGTTGAACATCCTTTTCGGGACGTGTCTTTATAAAGATGCCCTTCCGCCCCTGTGTAGTTCATGGATAAGTTCTCTCCGCTCCTGACGGTCACAGGTGCTGCCTGTGTGTCTGGGCTGCAATCACACCGAGGCAGCATTTGTGGATGGTTCATGTTCTCACTGCAAGAACCTTACCATGGAAAAGTTGCGGTCGAGTCTTTCCTTCCTATAAAGGAACACCACTCCAGCCACTCCCCGCATTGCTGCTCCTTCCCATGGGGTTGAGGATGACCTGGCTGGTGATGGAGGCGATTTGGGGATGGCAGCAGGCTCGGTTTCGCCGGGTACTTCCCCAAGAACCACCCGCCCCTGACACACACGTTGACTTCCGCCCGGGCTCGGGGTGATAGTGGCTTGCCTCACGGCCAGTCTGCCTATCCTCTTGAGCCCCTGACAGATGGATGATGAGTTCGCTGCTGCATTGGAGAGTGTTCCGGCGTCTGATGCGGAAAACTAGATTGGGCTGCCATCCTCGGGTCGGCACACCCAGCTTTCCCGGGCTGCCATCAGCTTGGAGCTGGACTGGAATCCTCCGACCTCCCCACAGCCTTCATGGCTGGATGATTGGCTCCTCGGGTCTGGCGCTGCTCACAGCCACCCCCCGGTTCCTTTCCACCCGGAAGTGCATGATGAGCTGACGAGGTCGTGGAGGGCACCTTTTACTGCCCGTAACCGACCCCCTCGCTCATTTGCTCTCACTACCCTCGACGGCGGAGCGTTCCACGGGTACTTGGAGGACAGAGATCCACCTGTGTCCCGAGAACGCCGCCACCTGGTGGGAACGCCAGGCGCTCCCCTCCAAGGCCTGTAGGTTGACATCGTCACTGACCTCCAAAGCCTACAGAGCCACCGGAGAGGCTACTTCCGTCTTGCATGCCATGGCCCTCCTGCAAGTTCACTAGGCCAAGGCACTTAAAGATCTGCACTTGGAAAGTCCTGACCCACAATCTCAATAACAGAGCAATTTCCTCTTTCTCTGGGTCACCCGGCACGCAAATACCGTTCTCACGGCATCCCGGTGCCACACCCCAACAGTCCCGGCACACAACTGCTGCCCCCCGGCCGGCCGGTTGGCTGGCGAGTCCAGAGGATGCCATCATAGGACCTCCTCCTCAGTCACTAACCCACCTCTGCCGGGTGTGCGGAGCAAGATAAGTGCTTCGAGTCTTCCCTCATCACCAGAGCCTCGGGATGCACTTTTGCCTCCTGACTGCATCTTGCCTGCTCCACCCCGCTGCGAACCCCCGCCGGGTATGTCAAAAACGATTGTCCCCTTAGTGCCCCTAGCACGGAGCTTGGATGTGTGGATTTCACTTCCCAACCCATCACGCTGGCTGGGCAGGACCATCCAACATGGTTATGTGATACACTTCGCCAGGCCCCCACCCCTTTCGGCGGCGTCCACTTTAATGCGGTGCACAGCAAAGACGCCAACACCCTGCGTGCGGAGATCGTGACCCTTTTACTCAAATACACGATAGAGCCTGTCCCTCCAACCGAGATGAAGGGCTTCTACAGCCCTTCGTCGTACCCAAGAAAGGCAGCGGCTTACGACCCATCTTGGACTTGCGAGTTTTCAACCGGGCCTTGCACAAACTCCCGTTCAAAAAGCTCACACAAAGACACATCTTAACTTGTGTCCGGCATCAAGATTGCTTCGCAGCGGTAGACCTGAAGGACGCGTACTTCCACATCTCAATCTTGCCTCATCATCGACCCTTTCTGTGGTTCGTGTTCGACGGCCAGGTGTATTATTACAAGGTTCTCCCCGTCGGCATGTCCCTGTGCCCTGCATCTTTACAAAAGTCGCAGAGGTAGCCCTTGCTCCGCTAAGAGAAGCAGGCATTCGCATACTCAACTACCTCGACGACTGGCTCAGCCTAGCCCACTCCCGAAAGTTCATCACAAGTGTCTTCTGCTCCTCGTAAGAGACATAGTCTCCATTTTGGAGCATGCCAATGCAGCTCAAGAAGGTGAGCACCTTCATCTGCTCCACCTGGCCTAGTTTCACTACAAATCTACGTAAGACTAATTCCATCCAGGGCATGCCAAATGCACGGTACCATTCCAGGTTCTGCGCATAGCTGAGATTGTGCCACTATCTCAGAACAGACATCCCCTGTCAGAGCAGCTACCACCACTGGCTTTGTGGAAGTACTTCGTCCTAATGTAAGTCCTTCAAAGTCAGAGTCATTCCAGAAGATTTGTTTGCGTTTTCTGATATCTCTGTATTTAACATCAGGAAAGTACCTCAGCATTTTTTCAAAGCGAAAATTTTTTTCCATGTGGAATATTTTTATCAAGTCAAATATAAATTAAGTTTAATCAATGTAAATATAGCCATTTTATTTTACAATTATTTCTGATGGTCCAGCATGTATTTTTACTATGTGTGTGTGTGTAGAGAAATGCAATGTGTGATTACATATGGTAATCCAGATGGTGAGACACCAAAGAAAATTTTGGCTCTGATGTCAATATGTATTTTAAAATGTGTTTTATGACAATACAAGCACTGCAGCTAAATTTGAAGACGGCGATGTACACAAAGATGCACAGTTACACCTTCAGAAAAGCAGTTACAATGGAAATTATATTTCCTCAGCATAAAGTCATAAATTATAAGGATGAAACCTTATATGTGGGAAAGCTCTTACATCCATGAGTATTTGGAGAAAATCAAAGTCAGTACTGGCAGTTGTCCACGACAGGGCGACAGATGACAACCAAGATCATGGCCAAAGGATCAGACACCCCCCCCCTTATACAGCGATGCAGGGGGAGTCCACAGGAGGGTGCCAGGGTAAAGGTGTTATGTTTAGGGCTGGCTGCTTTGTTAGGTTTAGGGGCTGTCACTACTCAATCCGTACCAGAAACACAATTTGTACTGCGCATGTGTGAAAACTCAAGTTTGCTGTCACTTCCTGTCATCACCAACATTTTTACAACAGTCTGCTCTACAGGAACGACTTTACTGTCACTATTTGTACTGCACATGTGCTCAATTTAAAGAGACATGGTGGAGAGTGACAGATATAAATATGGATTATTTTGTGTTTAGGTACAAATTCAAGAATTTCTCTTAAAAGGAGAAATTCCTGACAATCCCACAGAGCGTCAGAAACGGCGTCTACAAATTTTACCATCAATGGCAACTAATTACCGAGAGATTATATAATGAAAAAAGAGAACTGACCGTCTGGGACAACCAGGGTCATGTGCTTGATTCACAAATTGATTTTAAAATATCAAGCTACGTTAACTGTACTTGTTCAGCTCCCGTATCAGAGTATTAATATACAAATGACTATAATGTAGTTTAATATCAGTTGGTAATATGATCTTTTTCTGCAACTTTTGCTTTTATCCTCTTAAATCAGATGACAGAATCTTCTACATCAGCCCCAGTAGGCATTACATGTGGCTAGTTGTAGGCAGTACATGCAGCCTCTCAGAGGAAGAGAAGTGGTATGTTCTTACGGAGTGCCACAATAACCCTGGGACTGACAATCACAGTGGCGTCATAGGCACTCAAAACAAGGTTATTGCTGGCTACTATTGGCCTACAATCATCCAGGATGTGAAAGAATGTGTAATTTACTACAAAAGTGGTACTTTACTTTTACTTTTTCCAGTTTTTTTCTTTACAAGTATCTATACTTAAGAATGTGTCTATTTTTTCCACCTCTGATTGTTAGATACCTCCTTGATTTAGAAGTTATTTTTCTTGTCAACACCAACTTGTATCAACTGACTATTTTTCTAGACATTTTGTTAAACGACTCCACCTTGGACCTCTGCCCTCTCGGCTCCACCCCTCAAGCCTCTCATGACCCCCCCCCCGGACTCCGCCTTGATCTCATGCTCCAAGCCCTGCTACGTCAAGTTGCCAAATGATGCACAAGTTCCCTGATCCAGTGACTAAAAGTAGGTGGAGATCTGTCCTTCCACTTAAGCAATATAAGACGTCTAGCTATTAAAGTCGAAAAAGCAATCATATTTTTAGCATTATTATCTAAATGGAGATCTGTAGTTAAACCGAATATTACAAGTGTAACCGGCCCACTTTTGACCACTGTTATTATCTGCGTTGTGTTATGTAATTGAGAGAAGACACAGGACAACTGGAACTGCTGCTGATTTGGAGAGTTTCTTTTTCTTTTTCTTTATGTTGCTGTTTGGGGAACATATAGATGGTGCTGCATGGAATAAAGAGAGTACAACATGAAAATGTTGCTTCTGTGATTTTATCACCTCTCCTCAGTGCGCTCAAAGCAGACTCGGCAAACATCACAATGATAGTAATATTCAAATCAAAAATAGGATGGATGAAAACAAGTTACAAATTATATTTAGGCAAAATAAATTGTAACTGACATTCAACTAAACAGTTTATCCTCCAGTAGCTAGTTTGAATCCATCATGAATTAGAGACAAAACAAATTGATACAAAATTAACACATTGGTAGAACAAATATGAACCACACCTGCATGGAATAAACAGAGTACAGCATAAAAATGTTGCTTCTGTGATTTTATCACCTGCACAGATCAAAGACCAATTAATCAATCGACCAAAATCACCCCATTTAACCAACGCACACACATATACCCAAACCGCTGTACTCTAAAATAAAACTATTAAATCCAGTCCATCCATGCATAAAACACTCAACACATTTCTAACACTCTTTATGGAAATATAATTGAATATTATGTACTCAATCCAACTTCTGCAAACTTTTACACTTTATATTGAAAGAGCCCCCCTAACTGCTTACCTCTCCTCAGTGCGCTCAAAGCAGACTGAGGACGCAGTTAGGGATGACAGAAATGACGTAATTATGCTAGTACAGTTAATCATAAAACTTTTTTCCCCAAAGTGACACAGATACATTTCAAAACAAAATTATAATACTTTCCAAAACAAAATAATATAAAGTAAACAAATAAAACTGAAAGGAAGAATTATTAGTGAAACATTAATTTACATAGTGAACATACACTGTAAATATAAACATCCGTCACATAAGAATGGGGAAAGGATTAATAGATAAATGCAGAACTCCTGAAAAATTAATTGCCAATAATTAACAAGCTTAGGACATGACCAAAACATGTGTGTATGATTAGCTCTCAACTCTATACCTATCACACAAGGAGTCTATATTTGGTGAAAAATTAGCTAATTTAGCTTTTGTCCAGTGTAGGCGGTGGACTATTTTGAATTGAATATTTGTATGTCGTGAACAGATTGAGGTTGAATGAATCTTATTTATAATATTTTGCCATGCTTCTTCTGAAAGTTGCATATCAAGTTCACTTTCCCATTGTTGCTTTGATTTTGTCAAAGAAGTTAAATTCTGTGAGGATATTAAAGAGTATATCAGACCAATATTATTCTTGGAGAGTGGACTGATTTTCAAAATGATATCAAATAGAGATTCAGTAGGTAGAGCTGGAAAGTCAATAGTGTTAGATGTTATAAAACTGCGAATCTGCAAGTATCTGAAGAAATGTGTATTTGGAATATTATATTTTGCCCTTATTTGCTGAAACAAGATAAAGCTATTATCAATATATATATCTTTCAATGTGACAAGTCCTTTCTCTGTCCAACAATTAAAAGCAGTGTCTGTAATAGAGGGAGTAAACATGATTTCTCATAATAAGGGCATGCATTGAGAGATCAGTAAGCGAAAAAGCACGTCTAAACTGGTTCAATATTTTAAAAGATGATTCTCTAACAATTGGGTTTAAAGAATGTCTAGATAATGACTCAGAAAGAGGTATCTTTGTACAAATTAGAGCAGGTAATGATGTGGGCCTACAAGAAGCCTTTTCTAACAACAGCAATGCAGAGTTATCAGAAGGGTTGTTCCAATACACCATAAATCTAATATTAGAAGCCCAATAGTAATGCTGAAGATTAGAGAGGGACAGACCACCACAAGAATGATGTCTTTGTAGTATATCTTTACGTATCCGAGGGATTTTCCTATTCCAGATAAAGTCAGATATCAGGGTGTCTATATGCATGAAGATAGATTTTGTTAAAAAAAATAGGAAGACTAAATCTAGGCAACACATTCATTCTGACCGCATTAATTCTACCTCTAAAGATAAGAGCAGGTTCCAACGATCAAGATTCACATTTAAATAGTTTATGAGAGGGCAGAAGTTAGTTTTATAGAGTTTATTATATTTATAAGTAATCCAGATACCCAAGTATTGAAACTTTTCTGTACTTATTTTAAATGGAAAAGTGTTAGATAGTATTGAATGAGATGTTAGATTTATAAGCATGAGTTCACTTTTCTGTAAATTAACTTTATATCCAGAGATTTTGCCAAAGATATCTAACAGTCCAATCAGTACTGGTAAGCTTGTAAGTGGATGAGATAAGTATATAAGCATATCATCTGCGTAGAGATAAACTTTATGTTCGATAGCTCTTCTGTGAATTCCCCTAATGGCAATCTGCTCACGTAAAGCCACAGCTAGTGGTTCAATTACTAACGCAAATAAAAGGGGCGATAAAGGACAATCCTGTCTCATGCCATGTTGTAGAGAGAAAAAGGGAAATAGGTTATTATTTGTACGTACTGCACCAGAGGGGATGTATAAAGAACTTTAAACCATTGAATAAATTTTGAACCAAACCCAAATTTCTTCAAAACATAAAACAGATAGTCCCACTCCACCCGGTCAAAAGCTTTCTCAGCATTGAGTGATAGTACTTCAGGGACATCAGATGGAATGGGATCATAAAGAATATTTAAGAGCTGACGTACACTACCGTTCAAAAGTTTGGGGTCACATTGAAATGTCCTTATTTTTGAAGGAAAAGCACTGTACTTTTCAATGAAGACAACTTTAAACTAGTCTTAACTTTGAAGAAATACACTCTATACATTGCTAATGTGGTAAATGACTATTCTAGCTGCAAATGTCTGGTTTTTGGTGCAATATGTACATAGGTGTATAGAGGCCCATTTCCAGCAACTATCACTCCAGTGTTCTAATGGTACAATGTGTTTGCTCATTGGCTCAGAAGGCTAATTGATGATTAGAAAACCCTTGTGCAATCATGTTCACACATCTGAAAACATTTTAGGTCGTTACAGAAGCTACAAAACTGACCTTCCTTTGAGCAGATTGAGTTTCTGGAGCATCACATTTGTGGGGTCAATTAAACGCTCAAAATGGCCAGAAAAAGAGAACTTTCATCTGAAACTCGACAGTCTATTCTTGTCCTTAGAAATGAAGGCTATTCCATGCGAGACATTGCTAAGAAA
The DNA here is from genome assembly GCA_032164185.1 of Moxostoma hubbsi. NCBI lineage: Eukaryota > Metazoa > Chordata > Actinopteri > Cypriniformes > Catostomidae > Moxostoma > Moxostoma hubbsi. Next base: position 5,276,430 of record JAVLUX010000221.1, read on the forward strand.
TTGAAGATTTCCTACAACGGTGTGTACTACTCCCTTCAGAGGACAGCACAAACAGGCTCTAACCAGAGTAGAAAAAGAAGTGGGAGGCCGCGTTGCACAACTGAGCAAGAAGATAAGTACATTAGAGTCTCTAGTTTGAGAAACAGACGCCTCACAGGTCCCCAACTGGCATCTTCATTAAATAGTACCCGCAAAACACCAGTGTCAACATGTACAGTGAAGAGGCGGCTGCGGGATTCTGGGCTTCAGGGCAGAGTGGCAAAGAAAAAGCCATATCTGAGACTGGCCAATAAAAGAAAAAGATTAAGATGGGCAAAAGAACACAGACATTGGACAGAGGAAGACTGGAAAAAAGTGTTGTGGACAGATGAATCCAAGTTTGAGGTGTTTGGATCACAAAGAAGAATGTTTGTGAGACGCAGAACAAATGAAAAGATGCTGGAAGAATGCCTGACGCCATCTGTTAAGCATGGTGGAGGTAATATAATGGTCTGGGGTTGCTTTGGTGCTGGTAAGGTGGGAGATTTGTACAGGGTAAAAGGGATTCTGAATAAGGAAGGCTATCACTCCATTTTGCAACGCCATGCCATACCCAGTGGACAGCGCTTGATTGGAGCCAATTTCATCCTACAACAGGACAATGACCCTAAACACACCTCCAAATTGTGCAAGAACTATTTAGAGCAGAAGCAGGCAGCTGGTATTCTATCGGTAATGGAGTGGCCAGCGCAGTCACCAGATCTGAACCCCATTGAGCTGTTGTGGGAGCAGCTTGACCGTATGGTACGCAAGAAGTGCCCATCCAACCAATCCAACTTGTGGGAGCTGCTTCTGGAAGCGTAGGGTGCAATTTCTCCAGATTACCTCAACAAATTAACAGCTAGAATGCCAAAGGTCTGCAATGCTGTAATTGCTGCAAATGGAGGATTCTTTGACGAAAGCAAAGTTTGATGTAAAAAAAATCTTATTTCAAATACAAATCATTATTTCTAACCTTGTCAATGTCTTGACTCTATTTTCTATTCATTTCACAACGTATGGTGGTGAATAAGTGTGACTTTTCAGGAAAACACAAAATTGTTTGGGTGACCCCAAACTTTTGAACGGTAGTGTATATTAGAAAAATATTGTCGATTTTTGATAAATCCAGTTTGATCACTGGATATTATAGAAGGCAGAACAGTTTCTAACCTACATGCCAAAATTTTAGCCAGGATTTTACTGTCCACATTAAGAAGAGAGATGGGGCGACAATCAAGAGGATCTTTCTTTTCCTTGAGAATGAGCGATATGACTGCTTGTCGCATAGTTGGAGGTAGGGTACAGGAAGAAAAAGATTCCTCAAAAACACTTAATAAGAGCGGAGATAATTCATTCTTACATTTTTTCTAAAACTAGATCGGAAACCCATCTGGGCCAGGCGATTGTCTATTTTGCATAGCGAGACAGCAGTTGAACTTGAAACTCCCTTTTCGGTTGAAGAAATTAATACCTCCGTAATGTCTGTCAATTGGAGGAATGGTAATCTTATCAAAAAAATGAAGAAAACAGCTTCTTATTCTTATGGGATTCAGAAGTATATAATTCTGAATAGAATTCATAAAAACAATGATTAATCTGTAAGCCTAATTTATCTTTTATTTGGGATATAGTGTGATCTGCCGTCTTTTGTCTCAGTTGATAAGCCAAAACTCTCCCAAGCCTTCTCACCATGTTCATATGTTTTATAGCATGTTTTGTTCATCAGATTTTCAATGTATTTAGTACTTAAAAGACTATATTCTGTTTGAAGTGATAATTGTTGTTTATATAAATTAGGCGATGATTTCTGGGTCAGGGTTGCATCTAATTTTAGTATAGCATTTTTTAATTCATCAAGTCTGGCTGTTTGTCACATTAGAACTATAAGATATTATTTCTCCTCTCAAATATGCGTTCAGTGCTTCCCATATAACTGAAAAAGGCATTCCCAAGGTTTGGTTATGTTCAAGAAATATTTTTATCTTAGACGATATAAGTTTAACAAATACTTCATCTGAAAGCAACAAATAAGGGCCAGGGACAATATCTGTCAAATGTAACTGCTATAATGTCACTGATAGCAGGGCATGATCTGAAATAACAATAGTATGATACTCACAATAACTAATTAAAGGGAGAAGATTCTTGTCTAAGAAAAAGTAGTCTATACGTGAATAATTTTGATGAACAGGTGAGAAAAAAAGGAATAACTTCTTGACCCAGGATTGTGAAAACGCCAGACATCAGATACACCATATGTGTCAAGAAATAATTTAATGGTATAAGCTGATTTAGATGGAATGGTAGCTTTGATAGAACTACGATCTAACAATGAAGACATTACGCAATTCACATCTCCTCCTAGTATCAAATAGTTTGTGTCCAGTTTTGGTAGTCTAGAAAAATTGTTTGTGAAAAAAAGACTATCATCATAATTTGGTGCATATACATTAGCTAGGACAACTGGCAAGTTGTAAAGTTTACCAATTACTATAACAAAGCGACCTGTAGAGTCTGCCTCAACCTCGAAACCTCAAATGGGATATTTTTTTCCAAAAAGAATTGCTGTGCCTCTAGATTTAGAATTAAAATTAGAGTGAATTAACTGACCTACCCACTCACACTTCAATCTAAAATGGTCTTTTTTACATAAACGAGTTTCCTGAAGAAATGTTGTCCCCACTTTAAGTTGTTTTAAATGCAGAAGTACTTTTCTACACTTGACAGAGTGATTTAAGGACTTAACATTCCAGCTAACAAAATTTAAATTGCAGCCTGCTGATCTACTGGCTATATTAACCATTTTTTATTTAAATACCCCCCCTGATCTGAGCAAGTATAACAGTAGTCCCTCCACTAAATTAAAAGAAAAAATGCAAAATAAGAATCTGGTGCAGTAAAAACCCACCCCCCGTTCACCCAAAAGAACAGAGTGAACCCCAAACCCATTGAAAAGACATCCACACATATAAGTGCTTGTTATGGAGAAAACACAGTGTAGCAGGTGCTCCAAGTCAAAATAAAAATAGAGCGTATCCATATTATTATCCATATTAGTCTTAAAGGTAATGTGGTCCTTTTCAAATATAAAATAAAAAATGCATATTAATTGATATTAACATGTCCCAAAAAAAAAAAAACCTAAAAAAAAAGTGTCTTGGTGCAAAATGTAGTGCCATGACATATATCTTTAAATGTTTACCTCGGTCGTGTGCGGGCCCGGTCGACTATTGCGCAATAACTTCGCAATATGCAAAAACTCAAAAATTAAAAGATAAACATATCTTACATCGTTGGAAAGCTGAGACTCTTGTGATTCGAACGATGTAAACCATTTTAATATACACTTAACACAGCGGGTACAATCGGTGTATTTCTCAGACCACTTACATCAAAATAAACGAATCCAAAATGGTAGAAACTCACTTATAATGCTCATCTTACTCTACTGATCCACTTCATTCCATCAAAAATGGTTTAGTTACACTGTAAAGGGTCCATACAATCCAATTCAACAAAGTATTTGGTCCATAACACATTTATATATCAATAAACACCCACGTAGGATAGACGTAGCATTTCGAGCTAACCGACAGAGCTGACACAACTTTGCATTCTTTGATGAAGCTACCTTGAACATGTAAACATTACAGATATTTTTATGTCAAAATGTCCGCTGACCCCTGGACTTAAGATGGACAGGTCATTTGAGCCAGTCGGTGCATGATAGAGGTGTGGCCAGGTATCAATATCCTTGAAGCCTATACATACACTTGGATAAACATGTGTAAAACACTCATTTTCTAATGTATTGTTATCAAATTTTAAATTGGGTTTGGTAAGGCTTCATGCTATGATCTAATTGTGTTTTCCAGCTATGTCCTCCCAGCTGTAGTTATCTGCAGGCATCTTTTTACAAAAAAAAAAATGTAGGCGGAGTTTATTTCCCCTTTTTGAGTGTGTTCAAAGTTCTATTACTCAATACAAGTAAGACTTACAGTGATTCTGACTATTCAGGAACAAACCTCAAAGTCTCCCCTTTCAAAAGAGACCAAAAGCATGCATATACTCCAAAGGGTTCAAGAACAGCATGCATTTTAATTTGGGTAGGCCTTTTTTAGGCGTTTTTGGCAATATATTCACCGAAAAGTCATCTACTCATCAACTTTACAACAACTATTTGTTAAAACATGTACTAAAACACTAAAATACAATGTATTTCCATACGAATAAATAAATAAAATAAAAATAAAATAAAACTATAAATATAAAATAAAACTATAAATAAAGAAAAAATAAATTAAAATGACAATTAAACATCACCAATTAAACACTATAGTTTCATCTTCACGTATTGACAATAGAGCACCATTTACACACCATTTAGACTCAAATTCAAATAAGTTTTTTGTGATTTGATAGAATTTATGTTCCAGTCTGATTCTTGATTCAAGGCAGTAAACATTTTCAGCACGCTCATATTTCTCCCCTCAGCAACCATTCTTTAAGTCTTCCAAATGGCTAGTTTAGCTTGTCCAACTGCAAAATTGGCCAAGGTACACTGTTGTCTGTGTGTTTTTGAATACTTACATCCATAAATAAAGAATGTCTAAAAACAAAAACCTAGTGTAGCCAAGTCAATAGGGGGCGCTGCTGAGGGTATCTGTAGAGGGTGTAATTTCCCTTTAAATATGCCACTTTCTGTGAGAGGAATGGTTGCAGTACCTGAATTGTTTGGCATGGTCGCTGGAAGAATAAGCTCTGGTAGGTTTATTTTAATAGGTGTTATGAGAAGAGTTTTTAATGCTGGCACACACTGCAGAAGGATGATTGAGGGAGAAGTAGATATTGTAGGTGTGTTTTTTCCTGCTTCCTGCTTCCGCGCTGTTCGGACGCTCTTGCTTGCTGATCCGCAATTTGCTCTATCACTTTTATATTTTTATTTTTTATCTCCTTTTATCAACTAATTTTAATTTAAGCAAATCAGCACAGTGCTCAAAAGCTTGGACTACTACAAAAAAAAAAAAAAAGAAAAAAAAAAGGCAGAATTCTTTTATCCGACCAGCCTCCCACTGAAAGTTTTCATTCCAGGGAAGGGAAAACACAACTGCCTACATTCAAAAGGATAAGAGAAAATGCCTCTTCTGGAATCTACTTGCTGCACTAACTGCCACAGACTTTTACAAAGGATTGCAGTTCTTGAAACAAAGTTACTTGCGGGACCACCAAACCAGACGGAACACACAACAGAGCTTCGTCATGGACGCCCTCAGCATAGAGCTGGTGAGTCCCATGAATCTATTGCTCTCGACAGGCCATAATGAGTGTAGAGAAACAAGCCAATTGACTTACAAATCGATGGCACAAACAGGGAGTGAGACCAAAAAGCACTCGAGACATCAGATTGTCACGAGCATCACATATTGCCGCAGTTGCATCCTCTACCCCAGATATGGCTCTGACAAGGATTGCAAACACTGGTTTCCTACCACCGCCTATACATCTTGAGAACAGATTTGAAGCATTAATGAATGAGGAATCCCCAAATATAATAAATGTGATCAAACACAGACTGAATCAGCCAGTAGCTAACACTGATGCTAACTGGCGCTCAAGGTCGAGCAGACAGCGGCACTCAGCTCAGAGCACAGCTGGGCCCAGGACTCTGATAGTGGGTGACTCCACAATCAGAAACATTAGCAGCAGGGATAACAACTACGTGCTGCCTTCCACAAGCAACAACATCTGATGTAAACAGGGAACTTCAGAATATTCTGATGAAATATCAGACTGCAAATCGACTCATCATTCGTGTGGGGAAGAATGATATTCATAAAGAGCAGTCAGAACTCCTTAAGAAGGATTTCAATGAACTTTTTGAAACACTTAAAAGACTGAAAGTTCAAACATTCATCAGTGGACCACTTCCAGCAAGAGGAACAAACAGGTTCTCATGGTTGCTTGGGCTTAATACATGGCTGCAAAAAACCTGTAATATAAAAGGAGTGAACTTCATTGACAACTTCAATCTTTTCTGGAGTCAGAGGCAACTGTTTCGACAGGATGGCCACCACCCAAACAAACTTGGTTCAAGAGTGCTAAAGGACAATATCTACTTCTCCCTCAATCATCCTTCTGCAGTGTGTGCCAATCCAATCAATCTGAATGGCACACACACACCTGGACACAGTATGAATGACCACAGGACTTCACTTCAGCACCTGAATGGACATTTGGTTGACAATTCACACAAGGACAATGATAACACCACTCAGCCACAACTATTTCTGCTCACGGACACAATCTCAGCTGAGCCTTGCCCACAAAGCTCACCACAGACAGACTGTGACATATTAGAACTGCTCCAAGATTCAGCACCCAAGGACGACTTTCTGGAAAACACCCAGGGAGACCAGGACAGCATATTACAGCCGATAACACAGCAACAGCCCCTCTCACCAGACACGTTATCCCTCTCTCCAGCATCTCCACATCTGTGCTTCTCAGAGAAAATGGAAGAACTGGTGTATGCTGGAACCAAACTATCCCACTCATTTGCTGCAAGCCCCCAGATGGCCCCTAAACCACCAAAGCCTGCGGGCAAAGCTCGCCCTCCCCCTCGTCCTGTGAGAGCTCTTCGGCCTCTGCCACAACGCAAGGGCTCACACCCTCCTCCATCTGCTCGAGGTGAACCAAAAACAACTGATACCAGCTCTCAGTGATATGTGTCGGGTCCCCGCTATGATAACAGTAACTTTCTCAAATGTTTACAAAACAAGTGGGAACCCAGTGTGCCTGTATCTTTCTCTATTGCTGTTCGATTTCATGATAGAAAGTCTAAGGCCTTCAAAAGCCATACAGCAAACCCATCTAATCTGGTGCCTATTACACGCCAAACTAAGATTGCTGTGGGGTCAAAAAGTAAGACTGTTAAGTTAGCACTTTTAAACATCCGCTCACTTAAAAATAAATCACTTCTAGTCAACGACTTAAGCACATACAACCTGGATTTTATGTTTTTAAATGAAACTTGGCTAGAAGACAGCTGTAGTGCAACAGTCCTTAATGAAACATCCCCTCCTAACTTTACTTTTCTGAGTGTCTGCAGAGAAGGCAGGAGAGGTGGGGGCTTAGCTGCTCTTTTTAAAGATGTCTATCAATGTAAGCAAATATCATTTGGGAATTACCCGTCTTTCGAATATCTGGGTAGTGTGTTAAAAGGTGCTCCACGCATTTTACTTATCATTATTTACAGGCCTCCAAAATACTCTCCAGCCTTTGCTGAGGACTTTACAGAACTGTTATCAACAATTACCTCAGAGTTTGACTGTTTTGCCATTGCTGGAGATTTTAACATTCACATAGATAATGCAGAAACCATTATGACAAAAGAAATCAAAACTGTTTTAAAAACGTTTGATCTGACTCAGCATGTACATGGACCCACACACAATCATGGACACACTCTAGATTTACTTATCAGTAAGGGTCTAAACATTTCATCAATTGTTATTAAGGATGTAGCACTGTCTGATCATTTCTGTATTTTCTTTGATATATTTATCTCTCCTGCCATTGAAGCTAGATCTGTGTTTGTCAAGAAGAGATGCTTAAATGAGAACACTAGTGTACTAATTATGAAGGCTATATCTTTAACACCAAGTATATCTGCTGACACTGTTGATTTTCTCCTTGATTCTTTTAACTCAAGTTAAAAGTGTAATTGATGAAATTGCTCCTGTGAAAGTGAGGAAGAAGAGTGGCAGTCAAAAAGCACCTTGGAGAAACTCAACAGCAGTGCAAAATATGAAAAGACAATGCAGAAAAGCAGAGCGCATTTGGCGGAAGACAAAACTTGTAGTCCATTATAATATCTACAAAGACAGCATCCATGCTTTTAATATGGAACTAGGCAAAGCTAGACAGTCTTTCTTCTCGAATATTATAAACAGCAACTTAAACAACACACGCACTCTATTTGCGACTGTAGAGAGACTGACAAACCCCCCAAGCCAGATTCCCTGTGAACTGCTCTCAGACAGCAAGTGCAGTGAGTTTGCTTCTTTCTTCTCTGAGAAAATAAATAATATCAGAAAGGTGATCAGCACATCCTTGAGTTGTGCTGGGGTCAGACAAATCAAACCACAACCTAAGAAAGTGGTTACTTTGTCTGACTTCAAAGAAATTGATGGCAAAATTTTGGAAGAAACCGTACGGCACCTTAAAACATCAACCTGCGCCCTTGATGCACTTCCAACATCTTTTTTCAAAAGTGTGTTCAACTGTTTAGAAGCAGATCTCCTAGAAGTGATAAACTCCTCACTTCTCTCTGGGAGTTTTCCAAACTCCCTGAAAACTGCAGTTGTCAAGCCCCTCTTGAAAAAGAGCAATCTGGATAAGACCATATTAAGCAACTATAGACAGATCTCAAATCTTCCTTTCATAGGCAAGATCATTGAAAAAGTTGTCTTCAATCAACTGAACAAATTCTTGAACTCGAATGGATACTTTGACAATTTTCAATCTGGTTTCCGATCGCATCACAGCACAGAGACAGCGCTCATAAAGATAATAAACGATATTCGCTTAAATACTGATACAGGCAAATTATCAGTACTGGTACTACTCGACCTCAGTGCTGCATTTGACACTGTCGATCACAACATACTTCTGGAAAGGCTGGAAAACTGGGTGGGGCTTTCTGGGATGGTCCTAAAATGGTTCAGGTCATACTTAGAAGGGAGAGGTTATTATGTGAGTATAGGAGACCATAAGTCTGAGTGGACGCCCATGACATGCGGAGTCCCTCAAGGCTCAATTCTTGCTCCACTCCTGTTCAACCTGTATATGCTCCCAATTAGCCAAATAATGAGAAAGAACCAAATGGCTTACCACAGCTATGCAGATGACACACAGATCTACTTAGCCCTATCACCTAACGATTACAGCCCCATTGACTCCCTGTGCCAATGTATTGATGAACTAAACAGTTGGATGTGCCAAAACTTTCTTCAGTTAAACAAAGACAAAACTGAAGTCATTGCGTTTGGAAACAAAGATGAAGTTCTCAAGGTGAATGCATACCTTGACGCTAGTGGTCAAACAACTAAAAATCAAGTCAGGAATCTTGGTGTGTCTCTAGAGTCAGACCTTAGTTTCAGTAGTCATGTCAAAGCAATAACTAAATCAGCATATTATCATCTGAAAAATATTGCAAGAATTAGATGCTTTGTTTCCAGTCAAGACCTAGAGAAACTTGTGCATGCTTTCATCACAAGCAGGGTGGATTATTGTAATGGACTCCTCACAGGCCTTCCCAAGAAGACCATAAGACAGTTGCAGCTCATACAGAACGCTGCTGCCAGAATTCTGAGCAAAACCAGAAAATATGAACATATCACACCAGTCCTCAGGTCTTTACACTGGCTCCCAGTTACAATTAGGATTGATTTTAAAGTATTGTTACTGGTATATAAATCACTCAATGGGCTACGACCTCAATATATTGCAGACATGCTCACTGAATATAAATCCAACAGATCACTGAGGTCATTAGAATCACATCAGCTAGAAATACCAAGGGTTCACTCTAAGCAAGGAGAGTCTGCTTTTAGCTATTATGCCAGCCGCAGCTGGAACCAGGTTCCAGAAGAGATCAGATGTGCTCCTACAGTAGTCACATTCAAATCCAGACTCAAAACACATCTGTTTAGCTATGCATTTACTGAATGAGCACTGTGCCACTGTGTGTCCGACTGTTTGTACTGTATTTTATTAGATTTTTTTTTTTTATTATAAACTGTTTTAATTATTCTTATTTTATTATTCTTGTTTTTTTCTTTTTAATTTCTACTATGTAAAGCACTTTGAATTACCATTGTGTATGAAATGTGCTATATAAATAAACTTGCCTTGCCTTGCCTATTTATGATGTTTGTGATCTTTTTGATGTGTTGGCCAAGAGCCAGCGATTTTTAGTGACAATGTTAATTAATATGGGCCAGCTGTATGTAATCAATTCATTGTCTCTATGTAGTTGGTTGGTTTTAGGCATGAGGTCTAAATGCCCTAATGCTGATAAAGTTTGGCTGGATGAGTGGTGGACACTGAATTACCATTACAGCACGTGAGTGTTGACACTGTCAAAGCGAGTTATGTTTTTTGAAATGATCATTGACAACCCTGTGTTGTATGTATTAGGGCAAATTACTTTCTTTGTAGAGAAGTTGCTTTAAAGGCCTTCACGTTGAGCTGGATGAGCGATTGGATATTAACTGCTGCTGTACTTCCTGTGGCTTCTGAAGTTAGCCAAAAGGCAACTAAGGTATTTATTTTTATTGATGTAATGTTGGAATAGCTAGCATATTTTAACCATGTTGATGGAATAGCTAGCATATTTTAACCATGTTGATTGAAATAAATATATGGACAGTGGTTTTTAGTTGTAACTAATGTTATGATGTGGTGCTATTTTTCAATGTTATGTTTAGATGATGATGATGATAATAATAATTATAATAATAATAATAATAATAATAATAATAATAATAATTACTACAGTTGTTTTGAGAATTTGGTTGATTTGAGTATTTTTGCTTTATTTGGTATAACCAGGTCATTATCTGTAGCTTTGAGCATAGTAACTAAGGGGAGGAAGATATTCACTCTTGATTCATACAAGTGTGGTGTGGAAAGAGTTTTGTGTGTATTAGTGTGGCATATAGAAACTTTGTAATTTCTTTTGGGGTTTATTGTATTCATTCGTGGTGTGCATTTTCTTTTGAAGTGTTATGTTACCTCCCATAGTTAATTGTACCACCATCTCTCATGCTTACATTTGGCCAGCTTTGAGTGAAAGCAGATGAGACCAGAATCCTTGTATTTAATAAAAGTGATGCTTTGATTTTATAGTAATTTTGACTTGTTTATTCATTTAATTGGATAGCCGAGCGGGAAACCCTCTAGTAACTTGGGATCTCCTACCCAAACAAAATTGGAGTGGCGCAGTTAAAAAGCACCCCTATTGCCTCATTACACTAGGCTTCCAAGTATTCTTTCCAATAAGGTAAACAGTGATACTAGCCTAGGACATTCAACAACAACATGGAACACAGTCTCTGGTTTAGTACAAAAATTGCAGAATGATAAAACAGCCATATTAAGCTTAGAAACAAAACTATTTGTAGGTAACACACAGTGCAATATTCTCCACTGTAAATCCCCAGATCGTTTTGGAAGGGGACCTTTATACATCAGTCTCCAAGAGGGAGCAAGATCATCAGTGTCCATAAGATCCTGACTGGGAGACCTCAGTCAGTCCGGATCGGGAACAGCATCTCCACCACCACCACACTGAGCACTGGGGCCCCCCAGGGCTGTGTGCTCAGTCCACTGCTGTTCACTCTGGATTCAGCAATCACATCATCAAGTTCGCCGATGACACGACCGTGGTGGGTCTCATCAGCAAGAACGACGAGTCAGCATACAGAGAGGAGATGCAGCGGCTAACAGACTGGTGTAGAGTCAACAACCCGTCCCTGAATGTCGACAAAACAAAAGAGATGGTAGTTGACTTAGGAGAGCACAAAGTGAACGTTCTCCGCTGAACATTGACTGCTGTGGAGATCGTCAAGAGCACCAAATTCCTTGGTGTTCACCTGGCGGAGAACCTCACCTGGTCCCTCAACACCAGCTCTATTAACAAGAAAGCCCAGCAGTGTCTCTACTTTCTTCGAAGGCTGAGGAAAGCACATTTTCCACCCACCATCCTCACAACATTCTATAGAGGGACTATTGAGAGCGTCCTGAGCAGCTGCATCACTGCCTGGTTTGGGACTTGCACCGGTTCGGACCGCAAAGCCCTGCAGAGGATAGTGAGAACAGCTGAGAAGGTCATTGGGGTCTCTCTTCCCTCCATCAAAGACATTTACATAAAACACTGCATCCGCAAAGCAACCAGCATTGTGGAGGACCCCGCACACCCCTCACACAAACTCTTTACCCTCCTGCCGTCTGGCAAGAGGTACCGAAGCATTCGGGCCCTCACAACCAGACTGTGTAACAGCTTCTTCCCACAAGCCATCAGACTCCTCAATACTCAGAGACTGGTTTGACACACACACACACACACACACACACACACACGTGTCCTGAGTTGCACTTTAATAACTGCCACTTTATAACTGTCTGCTACCTCAATAACTGCTATGTGCATAGAACACTAGTAAGTTTTTGATAATTGAAAACAATGTTTTTGATGTAGACCTAATTGGGACTTAATTCAACAAATGTATTTCACTGCAACCTTAAACTTAATTGTACAGAGCTCATTTGACACAAGCTCAAGATTAAGGAGCGCTCAAAATCATACATTGGCACCACAAGGATAATTGGGTGTACTGTGGCATAATTTATTTTTAAAACAGGGTGATAATAACCTTAGAAAGAGAAGTATTAAAGTTCATTTTACACAATTACACACATAAAAGAAAATACACCAGATTAAACAGGATTCTAGCATTTTTCTGAATAGTATGACTTAAGTTTTTGCTTTAATCCAGGATTATTGTAAAATATATATTGTAAGTAAGGCTATCGATTTAATGCGTTAATTCAGTGCGATCTGACATAGGTGTGAATTGACGGGCCCTTAAACAAGCCCTCATAATAAATCTCCAACTGATTGACAAATTCACTTGTGTAATGGATTGCTGTGAACTGTATGCCAGTGATTGACTTATGATCAATAATATGGTAGTAAACAATACATTGTATTCTAAAACTGCTTTTTGTATGGCCTTATCAATGACTAACTCTTAATTGATGATTCTTAATTATCTTTATATATATATAAGATATGTAAATATTTAAAGATAACTATGTATAATCATTATATATTGTGTTATTGTTATATGAGGGGCTTTCTCAGCAAATATTTGTATATGCGATTAATCGTGATTAATTAATCGAGACAGTGTAATTAATTTGATTAAAAATTTTAATCGATTGACAGCCCTAATTGTAAGTATTACAGAAATACCTTTTTAATCAACTGTTCAAAAAATACAGCGGAAAATAGGGGTACAACAATAACAACATCAAACAACAATAGAATAATAATACAATTATTACACACAATGCCAGATTACACAAAATTTCTTAAATTAACTACATAGTTCCACAGTTTTTATGACTCATGTTAGTATTGTTATTAAAGGACTCAATATGATTTCCATTTTTTATTCAAATAAATGAATAAATAAAATAGTAAATACTTTAGTCAACATGTTGGTATAAAAGTTATACATGTTTATAGTGTAGATGTTGACCGTGCAGAGTATCGCTCTTGTGTATCACTATCGTGTATTGTATTATAGTCCACGCTACTTTTTAATAATACATTTATTACACAAGCCTCGCTCCCTCTTACACACACAAGTTGATTTCACTATCAGTGTGCGCGTAAACCGTAATGGAACTCTTACTCAGACTTTTGATAGATTTAAAAGGAAAGTATATTTTGGCTGATTTATTAGCATTAAAAATCACGAAGATCACTTTAGATGACGGATTTTGACATGTTTCACTATATTAGTTTCACAGTTTTGGCCCTCACAGGTATTTGCTTACTTGCACACACAGTTTCCACATAATATTTAGGGTAATAATTACATGTTCTGTGTTTGTATTAATCTATCCACAGGAAAAAAAAACAACAAAAACAATGATCAGCTCTGGGAGGGAGAAGGGAGAAGATTCTGGCCTGTCATTTGAGGAGATGATGACTGCTAAGATGAGCACACTAGAGAAATTTGTCATTGAACAATATAAAAGGACTTGAAACAATCTTACCAGATTATTGAAAACAGTATTAATCAGAAAATGATGAGCCAAATAGAAGCCCTAAAACTGGAGCTTGTCACTTTAAAAGCTCGCGTAGAGGCCCAAGAGAGGGAGATGGAAGCCATGAAGAAAGAACTGGGGAAACTGAAGAATAACATGAAGTAGACCAGGAGTGAAGAGTGGGTCCTCAGTCCTGAAACATCTTTGAAGTGACCAGGATCAAGACCTCAACTCTGCCCTGTCCAGAAAAAGCCCTGCAAAGAGGATATGGAAAAGACCCTGGAGCCCTTTTGGCCAAATAAAACAGATGACAGGGAGATGTCATCTGAAAGGCAGCAGGCCTTCTTCAACTACATGATGGGAAAATTACAAATTAAAGGTGAAACTGGTTTATGTCTCTCTTTTGTTTTACAGAAAAATTTATTCTCAATAATAGTCATAGATTGATTTTTACAGTACCTTACACTGTAAACAAATTTGTGCACACATCACTATAAAAATGTTTTATAGGTGACATGTTGCACTGAAAATGTTTAATTGGCTCAGATAAAGTTTTGAGAAATTATATGCATGTTAAAAGACATTCAGTTCACAGAACTTTACTTGAGGCAATTTAAAATGTCAGTCCAACAAGTCACTATAAAATGTTGTGTTTTTAGGTCTAATTTTTTTTTATAGTGATGTGTACACAAACCAGCTTGAAACTAATGCCTCCTAACATTTCTTTCAGATTGGAAGAACCTCGAATTAAACTCCAGAACCATTTTTGAGGAAGGTGTGAACTGGGCTCCAGGGGAGATAAAAACCTCCTTCAAAACTTACCTCAAGGACGAAATTAAAACATATGTGAAAAAGGTTGAAGAGTTCTTGCAAAAGCAAGGAAAAAAGGCTTTGTTTTGTTCAATGTTCATTTTTTAATATATTGTTGGTACACACTCACATAAACATAAATGCTCACACACTCACACACATGTACACATGTTGATTTGTTTGGAAAATTAAACAATTTGTTTCAAAATTGACCTTTTCCTTGGTTTTTATTATTTTTCAGATTGAAGTAGTAATTAATAATTTGTACTTGACAAAAAGAGGGGGGCCGAGCGTTATAATAATTTTTATAAATGTATTTTTAATAATTGTTACTAATTATTATAAAACGGGAATATGAACAGTGCGCAATTCACAATTTATCCACAAGAGGGCGGGAGAGGAGATTTAAATGTGCATTTTCAAATAACAATCTCTGAAAAGAAATGGCAGGGGGAAAATTTAATGTTTCATAAATAATCATTATTATTTTATAATTAATAACTTCCAACTTCAGCTTTGTCACTACATCATGTACACAAGTGTATTTAACATAGCTCAAATGAAATACATTATTGTGTTTTAGTAAAATAAACCTATTTGTTAAACTATTGCCAAACATTAAACTTTTTACTTTTATCAAAGAAAGTAAGACACTTAGTGTTAAAGCTAATAATAATATAATGCTTAGTGTTTAAGTGACATACATACATGGAAAAACATTTTATCCTCTTTGTTAAAAGTAAAAAAATAACAAACTTATAAAATACAAGTGTTAAAGATACAACTAGAATTATATAAAATGAATATTGTATTGCAGTAACAGAGACCAGTTTGATAAAACACTGGATTGCTAAACTTTTCTTTTAAACCTTTTGTTCATCATCTTTTTTTGTTCTTCACAATGTAATAACTATTGTTTAAAAAACTAATTTTCTTCTCTTTTGTTAAAAATAAAAATGTAAGACTGTGTTAAAGCTATGAAATGACATGAAATGCTTACTGTGTTATAGTAAAGAACCATGTTTGTTAAACTGATTGCCAAACCTTATCTAGGTTAAACCATTTATTCATCTTTTTAAAGTGAATATGTATGCTGCTTTGTGACACATCTTGTATGTATTGTTTTAAAGAGACACTATCTTTTCCTGTTGATTCGCAATTGTTGTGTGTTACAATCTTAATCAGTATATATGTGTGTGACAAATCTTAAACAATGTATGCCTGCTAACAAATGATGAATGATGTGTGTAACTAACTAGAAAATATATGTTAAAACCAAAAACACTAAAATGATAAGTGAATGTGAAAGTGTGATAAACTGCAACTGCATTTCTGACACAGGAGATGAGGGGAACTTAGAAACAGTTTCTACATTGGAAATTCTTTAGACAGGGAACTGATAAGAACAAACCAATAGAAGGCAAAACCAGTAATCCCACTGCGGCAAAAACGAACCAACAGGATGATTGAAACTTATCTCTTAAAATATTGGAGATACAAAGAGTAAAAAAAACGAGAACAAAAGGAATACACCCTGTGTCAGAAATGTAGAAAAGAAGGGAACACAGGAGAAACAGGGTCTTTTTGAGCAGAGCTTACGTGTGAAGCAGACTAGATCCCCAGCTGGGTGAATGATTTTTGTACTTATTCTTTCTTGTTAATAAATACAATTTTTACCTTTTAAACCTTGACTTCGTCTCCTCAAAAAAGAACATGACACAATCCCCCTGCATGTGGTAGTGACGTCACTCTGCTTACATTTATAATATAATTTACCATCTATAAATCAAAATGGGACTTCATACCGTTGTTATGAAATCGCGATCGCCAAATGAATCCAATTCAACACACTTGGGTCAATTGTCCATGACAAGCGTTCCTTGAAAAACATCTAATAGCACTTCTTGTCCATAAAAGTGATAAATCTGAGAAATATTGATATTCTCCATTGTTTACATGAGATCTCGCCTGGGTCAATGACGTAGAAGGATTTTCAACAGGCCAATTTTAAAATAAAAAAAATAGGAATCTCTATTGCAATTGTTCAAACATTAAGAATGTTGTGTACACATAAATTAATATAAAAACTTTAAATTAAGTGATGTTAGTGTTTTTTTCATCTAGATGAATTTGCCGTGGCCAAAAAAAATGTCATGTGGTGCGACTGTGATTTATCTTAAAAGTAATGAATTTTCCTTAACATTTTTAGATTTATCAGTAATTCAAGTTAAAGTTATCAGTAATATAAAGTGTTTAGAAATAAAGTATTTGCATTTGTTGTGAGTTTTTATAAATAATGATCTCATATCATATTTGTTCTACAATGTCACAGTCGTCTTCTTAAATGTAGTTAAGACTTATTTTTCCTGTAAATCACAGAACACAAACATCTCAAACATTTCTTTTCATTTCTAAAAATCTAAATCACAAACATTTATAGTGCAGCACACATTCATGGCTTTGTTTTGAACAAATTTTTAACTTGTCAATCATCATGTTGCTGATGGGTATTTGGAATGTCCACATGAAAGTGGGTTATGAGGTTAACTGCAGGCATTTATATAAACCCCAGTTATTTCTGAACATTGCCCAATCTTGGCTGCTCAACTTAGAGTAGCGTGAGGTTGCTGGCTCAGGTTCTATGATGACAGCATGAACATCTTTCTTACAGTAACCTGGACTTCCTCTAGCACAACCTCAAGGACCTGGCCTACATATGGAAGCTCATCATAGGTTATAAAACTTGCCACTCAAGTTTTGAAGACTAGCTTGTTCCCTGGGTGGCTCAGGAGTGCTTGAGGGATCCTTAGTGTGGCACATGGTGTCCCTCAGGCCTACTTTCACTGGCTGGTAACATTTCATGCATTGGCATGACACCTCCCTATGACTAATTTGTGCAGCTTGTGAAGACAAAATCTGGTGCATCTTTAAAGTGCCCCTCACAACCATCAATTTGCCTGGAATCAGCTCATCATACTTCTTAATGCTCTCTCCGCTTACCCAATGGTGAGTAATGGTTCGACCCAGATTTTTTGTCCAGCATCTCATACAAGTCCAGTGGAGTCTGCAGCTCACCTCCTCGTTGAACCTAGAGATCTGCATCCCTTTCCATAGGACGTTTTTGCATAGTTCCGTGTAACATGCTTGAGCGAAGAAAGGAAAGGCACAGTACTAAGGAGGTAAAAGTTTGCTTTGTTCCTGTACTGTGTAAAGGGTCCATCACATTATATGTAGAACTGTAATCTGTGGGCAAGTTGCCCGAAGCTTTTTCAGTATGGGAATTATCTCCATAGATGGTGGTGTAAGGTCTAACACAGCGCTTGCCTTCTTGTTCCTTTCCCTGTAAGCACTGGATGCAGCCCTCCATTTCTCGGTTTCTTTTTCTCTCTCTCTGGCAGCTCTCTTGACTTCACATATGGAATCTTTCCCTGACATTTTCTTCTCTGGTAGCTGAAACAGTAATTTAATATAGCATCATGCTATAAAATCTACAGTTTATAGTTTAATTTTATTTTGGACTAATAATTGATGGCTTAGATGAATTAACACGCTTCCTATGGTGAGCGCTTTTTGCTTTGGTTTAATCTATTTTACCTGATGTCACTGCAGTTATACATAAATAAATAATGAATGCATATTAATTGCATATTTACCAAAGTGAAATTACATGCTCTAAATATTTTTTTTTGTATTTTTCTCATAATAATTTACAAAGATTAAACAAACCATTGTGTCTTAAATATTATAAAAAAAATACTCAAATTACTGCATAAAAATCTACTTCAAATAATGCTAAAATAAAGTTCTTTGTGCTTTTATATTCAATTGATGAATTATATACAAAAACTGCCAATCTAGGACATATATCTATCTTGGAAAACACTCTGCAATTGTCACACCACATGATATTTTCAAGCTCAGTTCAAATTTACATGCACAGAATTAGCCACCTAAACAAAAAAGCTAGCTTCCCTCAAAAGGTCACTATGAAATTTATAATCAAAATATATATTTGTAGAAAAAAAACTTAGTATTCACATGCCACATGATATCCAAATGTGGCAACTACATACCAGCCGTTAAAAAGGTTTTTTTTTTTTTCCTTTCAAATTTGAGAGAGGGTTATAAACCTGCTTGCTGCATCCATGGGTCCTTGTCAAACTGGTATATCATGCAACTTCCTGACTTTGAATGGATTTCAACATAAGTCATCATGTGGTGCAACCATCATGAAACGACCACTTTGAATTTCATAAAATAAACATTATATGACAAAGTTTCTTTGTACATTATGATGGAAATATAAATACAAATGCCATTTTGTGTCCTATTCATTTTTTCTAAGTAACAAATTGAAAGACTTCGATTCTACACATTGGTAGCAAATTTCAAGTAAAGTGGATCTACGGTTCAAGAGAAGAAGAGTTTTGTAGGTTTTCACAAATTTTCACTGTACAGGTAAACCCATCATGGTGGAAAGTATGGGTCCTTGAGGCTTATTTGTTCCCAATTAGAAATGAGGCATGTACACCAAGTTTAAGAAGAATTGGACTAATGTGGTAGAAATGCCATAAATAGGACATTTGGGCTTGGCTTGTAGCACCCCATAAGGGCGAATATGGGCCATTCTTGGTGTGGGGTTTACTGTTGGCCTGTAGTATCAATGTACGCAATTAGAAAATTTTGGACTAGAAAATGGCTCTTTTCAGTATGGGCTGTAGCACCCCCTATTGGCAAATGTTGGCCATTATTGGTTTCGGGGTTTCCGTTGGCCTGTAGTATCAATGTACAAAATTAGAACATTTTTGACCCGAAAATTAGAATTTTGGGCATGGCCTGTAGAGCTCCCTATTGGCAAATGTGGGCCATTCTTGGTTTGTGGGTTCCTGTTGGCCTGTAGTATCAATGTACCAAATTAGAAAATTTTTGACCAGAACAATTAACTTTTTGGGCATGGCCTGTAGCAACCACTAGCTTTATAGCTGTTAAATACCTCCACATCCGGCCTTTTAATGTTCTATTAAAGCTTTCAATAACACTGGCCTTCAATTCGCTCCCTGTGCTGAAATGGTAAATGTTGTGCTTTTTAGTCAGCTGTTGGAAATGTTGGTTACAAAACTCCTTCCCCTTGTCAGTCTGTATTTTCTGAGGAACACTCCCTTCTTGTAGAATTGAATTAAAGGCCTTGGCTACAGCCTCTCCAGTCTTGTTCTTTACACAACGTACCATGCATATTTACTAAACACACTTATACATGCAAGCAGAAATTTTATATTGTCATTTTCCATAGAATATGCTGACATACCTACCAGGTCCATCTGAAACTATGTATCAATACCATAAAAAAATTACCCTAATCTTTTACAATTATGGCAGAGTGGTCTGTGGAGTGTATAAGCATCTTGACTGGATAACCAGTCCGAAACTTCATCACTTAGCAAATCCCCACCTTCCTCTAATACACCACGTTTCAATCTATTTACACCCCCTAAAGAGCCTGGGTGTGAAGGGGGTGTTGTAGGCCTTATGCAGTTACTCGGTCATGTTATCAGATCAGACTCCACATAAATAATGACACAGTGAGTATAGAAAAAACACATTTTATTATTGTTTTTTAAATCAGGTTAAATCACAGCATTCATCCCACATGAGTACATAGCAAGATTAACTAGTAAATTAGAAACACCAACATCATGCATTGTTGAGATAATGGAGGAATTTAACACATGTATCAGTATTTTTGTAAGTCAGGTTATTAACCAGAGTATCAACATTTTCAAAAACATAACAATCACTCTACTCATTTCTTGACAGTAACATCACACACATATCCGTTACATATGTACATAAACATATCATGTCAGCCACTTTAAAGACATGATAGTTTAAAAAAAAAAAAGAGTTTAGTATGGTTTTATGCATCACACAGTGTGAATCATTCAGGCCAGCATAGAGTTGTACCATTTCAGTCCAGTCGTTTGACAGACCCCCGACTACCCCCATATGATTTAGACAATTCAACTGTTTGTTGTTAATACTGGTCACATTGTTTAGTCCAGAACGCTCCTCATAAATGATCTTATACAGCATGTTGGTTATTTCACATTGAAGAGGACGTCTCAGAATAAGTTTAATCAGTCCTGTTGCACTGCAGCAGTTGCCCATGTCAACCTCAAACTTCGGAAACAGACCAACAGTTTTTCCACCCATCCACAGCATCATAGACAGCCTGCTCACAGCTATCATTCACCAGCTTCTCACAGATTTCATGCAGTCTCTGTAGAATGTGCAGCTCCTCTCTTAAAGGTCCCCTGACATGCTTCTTTTTGTAGGCTTTGATATAGGACTTAGTGGTCCCTAGTACTGTATCTGAAATCTCTTTTCCAAAATTCAGCCTTGGTACAGAATTATAGCCATTACAAGCCAACCCACAATGAGCTTTCCTTCAGATGTGCCGTTTCGGTGTCTGTAGCTTTAAATGCTAATGAGGAGAAAGGCGGGGCAAGGTGTAGGGTGGGTGTGGCCCTGACCATCTTGCGGCAACGGAACCATGCATGTTTACATTGGATATATTGCAATGGCACGCAGACACGCAGTCGTTCAAGCATTTCAGTTTGACCCAGAGTCTGATCCGGATGGAGAAGCAATGGATGAAGAAGTTGCAACTCAGCAGCTCCAGCAGGACGTCTCCGAATGGTTAGTTTAAAATATTACGTCTGGATACTGTACTATATTCGGATGTTTTACGTATGCGGTTACAGTTATTATCATGTAGATAATGCTAGTATATACAGCTAACGCTGTATTAGCATCTATATCAGTAATATTTCTAGTTTAGAGAAGACTGTAATGTAGCTTATTTTTTAATGACAAAGTACTCCATGTCCCCATATACTGAAGTCATGTTACACATAACCAATGATTTACTCCTCAAGAGTTAACTTTACTCAACACCTGCATATATATATATATATATATATATATACACATTATTACAATTACATCAAGCTCTGCGATTTTGAAATGCGGATATCGCGCGCGCCATATCACCAACAGGAGAACGGTTATCCAAATAACAAAGAAGTGTACAACACTCGCGTTACAGTGTGTGTATTCACACACATACCTGATGCTATCTACCTTTACATTAGCGACAGTAACTCGGCTGTTAGCTGCATAGCTAACGTTACAGCCACATTCTACGTGTAACAAGCTAGGTAACCATAAATAGTAAAGCAACACAATTATATATCATTAGTTGACTTACTTGTCCGAGGTTTGTAGCCGAGCCAAAGAGAGTTGGTACTGATCCAGACTTTAGATTCAGACGTTCAGCATGCCCAGCTCTGAATTGACCCATGTTGTGGAAACAGTTGTCTGTGAAATGTTTGGCGCAGACATGCAAAACTTTGGTGTGTTGTGTCGGTGCATTTCCAGAGTAAATGAAATTAATCCATTGATCCTTCTGGGGATTGGATGAAGGAAGTAAAAAAATACTTCGGTGATCATTTGTGCATCCAATTATTGAGCAACTGTTGTGCTTCGCTAAAATCGCTCGCGCGCGTACTTCCAAGCTCGATTTCTCATGGGCGGGCCAAATTCTCTGGGCGGGCAAAGCAGAGAAAGGGGAGGTAACCTTTCTTCCTTATGACGTCATACGGAGGAGATTCAAGATCAGCCCATCCGAGCGTCATTTTCTCACAGGCAGAGAAAGATAGCCAAAGCTCGGTTTACACCGATTTAAATTTCTAGACACGAGGGGACCAAATACAGGCTAGGGGAACTAATATTAATGTTAAAAAACCTCAGAAAGTGAAAATTTCATGTCAGGGGACCTTTAATTCACACAACACGCCTTCGACAACTCCATGGATTCTCTGAGGATGTGGTGTCAGCCCAAATGCTTTCAATGCTTTTCCGATGACTTCTTTTAACACAGGTTTAAACAGTTTACAGGAAAGTTCTTCAAAGTGTGTGTAAAGGAAATACTTGTCAGGATCAAACAAACAAGTATGCTGCAGCTGACTGGGGTGATCCACAACCGTAGCACTTCTATTTTAACTTTACCTCACCGAGATGATCCAATTTTATAAAAGCAGTCATTGTGGTGATTCTGAACCCCTTCACACCAATAAATACTGTCCGTGTCATCGTCTCCCTTAAGAGTTGTAGCATCTGGAAGTGGGCAGAATGATCCATGAGTTGTTATGAAAGGTAGATTGCTGTAGCCAAGCTCCATACAAAATTTGTTGAGCCAATTCCTGATGTCTGGGGACACTACAGGAGGGTCATCCCATACCAAAGTAGGCATACCTTCGGGTGATGCACCGGGTCTAGGAAGGTCTGTAGTAAAGTCTTGAGACATGATGGTTTGAATGCTGGCAGTCACCACAAGCTTTTAATGCTTATAGTAGGTGGGCTGTGTTATATGGACACTCCTACGGACCCTCACACTCATCTCAGGCTCAAACAGCTTACCTTAATTTGATTGTATCGGTCATATGCGTCACACCATTGAAACAGTTGGTCTATCTTTGAAAAAATATCATTCAGGATAGGAACATCTTTCCACTGAAACAAAAACTTAATGTGGAAACATTCATTGTGCTCTGCATCAGGGAAAGGCTAGCCTCTGTCACCGAGACCCTGTTTGTCCTTGCAGGTAAGTATGTAGACATATTCACCCGGCCTCTTGTTGGAAATGCGTGAAGTTGGCCCCCCACCCAACGCAAAACGTCGGCAAAATAGTCTCAATCGTTTGTGCTTCGTTTGTGCTGGTTTGTGCTGTAAAAATTTTCGTTTGTGCTGCTTCGGTTTTTTAGATATTAAAAGAATATTTATAGGTCAATCTGAGGTCAGTCAGCCCCCCACATGCTCCAAATTCACCCAAAATAGTCTCGTTCGTTTGTGCTTCGTTTGTGCTGGTTTGTGCCGGTAAAAGTTTCGTTTGTGCTGCTTCGGATTTTTAAATATTAGACATTGAATTATTGGCGATGACGTCACCAGCCCCCCCACATGCTCCAAATTCACCCAAAATAGTCTCGTTCGTTTGTGCTTCGTTTGTGCTGGTTTGTGCCGGTAAAAGTTTCGTTTGTGCTGCTTCGGATTTTTAAATATTAGACATTGAATTATTGGCTGTTACGATCCTCACCGTCTTTGGTTTGTTTACCTTTTTATTTAAGCTTTTGTCACCTTTTATGTTCCACATTGTTTGTTTATGCACTAAGTTTTGGCACTTTTTATGTTCCGTATTGCCTTTTGTTTTGTGCACTCTTATTTTGAAGTTTTGTCATGTCCTGTTTTCCCCCCTTGTCTATGTGTCCGGTCCTCATTGGTTTATTGTTTGATTACTTTATTATCTGTCCTAGTTTGGTCATTGGTTTTAGTTAACTGCCCTTTTACCTCGTTATGAGTTCTGTTTGTCCATTGGTTTATGTTTTCCCTTGTTTTGTATTTAAGCCCTGATGTTCACCTTGTCCTTTGTTGGTCGTTGCTCTATGTTTGATGAAGTTGTTTTGTTCATGCTGTCCCAGAATCCTGCCTTGGCCCGTGTTCCTGCTTACGCCCTCCTTGCAAGACCCCCGTGTTATTTTCTTGTATTCATTTCTTTATTTTCCCCTCGTGGACGTTTTATTTGTTCCTGCTTTTGTTTTGCCTTCACCTTTGAAAATTCCAATAAAAGCTGCGTTTGGATCCTTACTCCCTCGTCTGCCCTCTTCATAACAGAACGACCAACCAAACATGGACCCAGCAGCCATGACACCCATGCAGGCTAATCTCCGGCTTCTCAGCCTTATACAGAGGGATCGTCCAATAGAGCCCCACATCAGTGAGTTTCTGGAACTGGCCTATTTTTCTGACTTCCCAGAAACCTTTTTGGTCGAAATTTTCAGGGCCAATCTAAACCCCTCGCTTTGGAAGCAGTTGCCACCAGCGACCCCCTGCTGGACGCTCCACGACTACGTGGAGGAGACCCTATGGACCTGCGGTTCTCCTTTCACTGTGGGTATTGCTGAGGAGGATGCTATCTCTCCCCCCACAGTGGTCACCTCACAGCCTTCCATGACTCGTTCCTCCACGCCTGCCACGGCCAATACACCCCCAGTCTCGTCTGTCCCAGGGCCAGTGTTGACAACCCCGTCCGCCAGAAGAAGGAGGAGAAGAGGAAAGGCTTCTGCTTCCCGGTCTCCGCCTGCCACGGCCAACGAGCCAACGCCCACGCCTGCCACGGCCAACGAGCCAACGCCCACGCCTGCCACGGCCAACGAGCCAACGCCCACACCTGCCACGGCCAACGAGCTGGAAGCCTCGTCCGTCCCAGAGCCGGCGTTGCCAGCCTCGTCCGTCCCAGAGCCGGCGTTGCCAGCCTCGTCCGTCCCAGAGCCGGCGTTGCCAGCCTCGTCCGTCCCAGAGCCGGCGTTGCCAGCCTCGTCTGCCAGGAAGAGGAGGAGAAGAGGAGGGGCTTCCGCTCACCAATCTCCGCCCTTCACGGCCCCGTCCTCTGAGCCAGCGCCTGTAGCCTCGACCGTCCAAGAGCCAGAGCCAGCGCCTGTAGCCTCGACCGTCCAAGAGCAAGAGCCAGAGCCAGCGCCTGTAGCCTCGACTGTCCAAGAGCCAGAGCCAGCGCCTGTAGCCTCGACCGTCCAAGAGCAAGAGCCAGAGCCAGAGCCAGCGCCTGTAGCCTCGACCGTCCAAGAGCCAGAGCCAGAGCCAGCGCCTGTAGCCTCGACCGTCCAAGAGCCAGAGCCAGCGCCTGTAGCCTCGACCGTCCAAGAGCCAGAGCCAGCGCCTGTAGCCTCGACCGTCCAAGAGCCAGTGCTAGCGCATGTAGCCTCGACCGTCCAAGAGCCAGAGCCAGCGCCTGTAGCCTCGACCGTCCAAGAGCCAGAGCCAGCGCCTGTAGCCTCGACCGTCCAAGAACCAGCCCCCCTTGAGCTTCCCAGAGCTCCGCCTCCCGAGCTTCCCAGAGCTCCGCCTCCCGAGCTTCCCAGAGCTCCGCCTCCAGAGCTTTCCACAGCTCCGCCTCCAGAGCTTTCCACAGCTCCGCCTCCAGAGCTTTCCACAGCTCCGCCTCCAGAGCTTTCCACAGCGCTCTGCCTCTCGAGCTCCCCAGCGCTCCGCCTCCAGAGCTTCCCAGCGCTCCGCCTCTCGAGTCACCCAGCACACTGCTTCTCGAGCCTTCGAGACCAAGGTCAAGGCCACCCACGCCTCAGCCACCCGAGCCTTCCACACCCCTGTCTCCCGAGCCCTCCGCGCCTCTGCTGCCAGAGTCCCCCAGGTCTCCACCTCAGAGGACTGCCTCGGCTCTGCCTGCAGCTGCTCCGCCTTCCACGGCTCTGTCTGCTCCGCCTTCCACGGCTCTGTCTGCTCCGCCTTCCATGGCTCTGCCTTCGCCTACTAGAACCCCAGGACCTTCCAAGCCTCCTTGGTCACCGCCCACCATGGCACCGTCCCTGGGGGCCTCCTCGACTCCTCCCAGGCCTTCTGATCCTGTCGTGTGGCCTCCTCCCAGGCCTTCTGATCCTGTCTTGTGGCCTCCTCCCAGGCCTTCTGATCCTGTCTTGTGGCCTCCTCCTAGGCCTTCTGACCCTGTCTTGTGGCCTCCTCCCAGGCCTTCTGACCCTGTCCTGTGGCCTCCTCCCTGGCCTTCTGACCCTATCCTGTGGCCTCCTCCTTGGCCTTCTGACCCTCTCTCGCGGCCTCCTCCCTGGCCTTCCAATCCTCTCTCGTGGCCTCCTCTCAGGCCTTCCGACCCTGTCCTGTGGCCCTCTCCTTGGCCTCCTGACCCTGTCCCTGTCACGTGGCCCTCTCCTTGGCCTCCTGACCCTGTCCCGGTCCTGAGGCCATCTCCTAAGCCTCCTGACCCTTCCCTAGCCCTGAGGCCATCTCCTAAGCCCCCTGTCCCGGTCCTGAGGCCATCTCCTAAGCCTCCTGACCCTGCCCTAGCCCTGAGGCCATCTCCTAAGCCTCCTGACCCTGCCCTAGCCCTGTGGCCACCCCCTAGACCTCCTGACCCTGGCCTAGCCCTGTGGCCATCTCCTAGACCCCTTGACCTGATCCCTGCCCTACAGCCACCTCCCCGGCCTCCAGACCCAGTCCCTGCCATAGGGCTGCCTCCCTGGCCACCTGACCCAATCCCTGCCCTACGACCACCTCCCCGGCCTCCTGACCCAGTCCCTGCCCTATGGATTGCCCCCTGACCCAGTTTCGACCCCGCAACTTCCCAGTCTTCCCGACCCGGTCCCCTCTGTCCAAGTCTTGTCCCTCTGTGCCCCTCGTGTTCCCTATATCTACCTGTTCGTCCTCGTTTTCCGTTGTCGTTTTGCCCCTCCTTTGGTTAGGAGCGTCTGGGATCCGCTCCTTAAAGGGGGGGCTCTGTTACGATCCTCACCGTCTTTGGTTTGTTTACCTTTTTATTTAAGCTTTTGTCACCTTTTATGTTCCACATTGTTTGTTTATGCACTAAGTTTTGGCACTTTTTATGTTCCGTATTGCCTTTTGTTTTGTGCACTCTTATTTTGAAGTTTTGTCATGTCCTGTTTTCCCCCCTTGTCTATGTGTCCGGTCCTCATTGGTTTATTGTTTGATTACTTTATTATCTGTCCTAGTTTGGTCATTGGTTTTAGTTAACTGCCCTTTTACCTCGTTATGAGTTCTGTTTGTCCATTGGTTTATGTTTTCCCTTGTTTTGTATTTAAGCCCTGATGTTCACCTTGTCCTTTGTTGGTCGTTGCTCTATGTTTGAAGTTGTTTTGTTCATGCTGTCCCAGAATCCTGCCTTGGCCCGTGTTCCTGCTTACGCCCTCCTTGCAAGACCCCCGTGTTATTTTCTTGTATTCATTTCTTTATTTTCCCCTCGTGGACGTTTTATTTGTTCCTGCTTTTGTTTTGCCTTCACCTTTGAAAATTCCAATAAAAGCTGCGTTTGGATCCTTACTCCCTCGTCTGCCCTCTTCATAACATTGGCGATGACGTCACGCAGCCCCCCACATGCTCCAAATTCATCCAAAATAGTCTCGTTCGTTTGTGCTTCGTTTGTGCTGGTTTGTGCTGTAAAAATTTTCGTTTGTGCTGCTTTGGTTTTTTAGATATTAAAAGAATATTTATAGGT
The DNA here is from genome assembly GCA_032164185.1 of Moxostoma hubbsi. Lineage (NCBI taxonomy): Eukaryota > Metazoa > Chordata > Actinopteri > Cypriniformes > Catostomidae > Moxostoma > Moxostoma hubbsi. The sequence continues at coordinate 5,304,214 of JAVLUX010000221.1, forward strand.
CAATCTGAGGTCAGTCAGCCCCCCACATGCTCCAAATTCACCCAAAATAGTCTCGTTCGTTTGTGCTGGTTTGTGCCGGTAAAAGTTTCGTTTGTGCTGCTTCGGATTTTTAAATATTAGACATTGAATTATTGGTGATGACGTCACCAGCCCCCAACATGCTCCAAATTCATCCAAAATAGTCGCAATCGTTTGTGCTTCGTTTGTGCTGGTTTGTGCCGGTAAATGTTTCATTTGTGCTGCTTCGGATTTTTTAATATTAGACATTGAATTATTGGTGATGACGTCACGCAGCCCCCCACATGCTCCAAATTCTCCCCAAATAGTCTCGTTCGTTTATGCTTCGTTTGTGCTGGTTTGTGCCGGTAAAAGTTTCGTTTGTGCTGCTTCAGATTTTTAAATATTAGACATTGAATTATTGGTGATGATGTCACGTAGCCCCCCCACATGCTCCAAATTCATCCAAAATAGTCTCGATCGTTTGTGCTTCGTTTGTGCTGGTTTGTGCCAGTAAAAATTTCGTTTTGCGAATGTATTTTTTTAACAACACAGTTCAAGAAAGAAGGTAAGATCCAAATGGCAAACCAAATCCCATAAATAGTTGAATTCACTTAACTGTTACCGATCCACTGTTCGTTTTCAACTTGTACGGGACACAGCGGATCACAGGATGAGTGGAATGTAACACAAACTCCAAGGTAAGTGGTAACTTGTACAACAACAACTATGTAGTTATGTGAATAACAATAGTAATATTAACATTGTCATAAATATAGGCACCTTAATCTGTTTGCTGTAGCTCTGTTTATACACACATTGGCTGTGCGTGTATGCAGTACAGGTCAAAAGTTTGGAAACATTGCGATTTTTAAATGTTTTTGAAAGACGTCTCGTAATCTCACCAAGGCTGTATTTACTTGATAAAAATAAAGTAAAACAGTAATATTGTGAAACAATACACATTAAAGCTTTAGTTTTAATGTAATTTAAAATGTAATTTTATATCTGTGATGTCAAAGCTGAATTTTCAGCATCATTACTCCAGTCTTCAATGGTTTGTTTGTGTTTTTAATTTCGTTTTTGTTTTGTCTTTCCTATTTGTAGTCTATATATGCTCAGGTTTATATGTGTTGGATACAATATGATTGGCATAATAAAAAAAAAAACATCCAGTCTTCAATGTCACATGATCCTTCAGAAATCATAGAAAAATTTTGATTTTGAGCTATTATCATTATTATTGATGCTCAATAATTAAGAATGGTTCTTATTTTTTTTTATCAATGTTTAAAAAATGTTTGCATGCTTAATATTTTTGTGTAAACTTTGAATAGAAAGGTAAAAAGAACAGCATTTATTTGAAATAGAAATCTTTTTACCGATATAAATGTCTTACTTTCTCTTTTGATCCATTTAATTTGTCCTTGCTGAATAAAAGTATTTTTATATATATATATATATATATATATATATATATATATATATATATATATATATATATATATATATATATATATATATATATATATATATATATATTAGCACAACTGTTTTCAACTGATAATAATAATGAATTTTTCTTGAGCAGCATATTAGAATGATTTCTGAAAGATCATGTGACACTGAAGTAATGATGCTGAAAATTCAGCTTTGATCACAGGAATAAATTAAAGGCAAATAACATATTCAGATAGAAAACAAACTGTTTTACATTGGAATCATATTTCACACTATTAGTGTTTTACTGAATTTTAAATCAAATAAATGCAGCCTTGGTGAGCAGAAGACACTTCTTTCAGAAACAAAAAAATCTGAATGTTTTCAAACTTTTGACTAATATATATATATATGTATATGTATATGTGTGTGTGTGTGTGTGTGTGTGTGTGTGTGTGTGTGTGTGTGTGTGTGTGGAAACTCGTGACTCAATGAATTAAGTAGCCAAAATGATTTTACTTTTGAAATTGAATTACTGTGTGAATTACTGTTGAATTACTGTGTCACTCCACTTCTCAGGTTGTCATACATCTCCCAGACACATGGAGACCTCCTGCAGTAGGCCACATAATGTCCAAGAGCATCCTGAGTTAAGGCTCTTTTGGAAGCAATGATTGTCCTTAAAGCAAATCTCTCTCCTTGGAGCATCAGATTGGAGGGATATTCACACAAAGGAAATTCTGTGGAGTTGCTTCCCAGGTCAGTGTCAATCAGACACCAGGTCAGAAGTTATCCCAGACTGTAACTGAGCACTTTTCCTGAGGTATCTGTCTTGAATGCAGAGGGACACTGTGACAGACTTTGTATTGGCCTGAGGCAGGGGACTCCAGAAGGGTAAGGCCTTCTTCCACTGTGGCCTGAAATGAGCCATGCCAGAAGCCTGCAGTACAGCAACAGAAGTACAACCAAATGGAACTTCCTGGGTGACTTGTGTGCTGAGACCACAATACTGTGAGGAGCACGGTTTTGTTAAGGAAACGCATGCATGTTCCCCTCACAGATGGATCTGCATGGAGCCATTCAGGACAAGAAGAGAGGTATGAATTCCTCTTCCTCTTATGGGTGGAACCGCTAGGTCTCTCCAGTTTTCAACAGCGTCTTCATATGTCCCAGAACAGGAAGCATCCATTTATGGTTTTCCATCTACACTGCAAGTTGTGTTGGGTAGTGGATTGGCTCCTGTGATGATCACTGTTGCAACAGCTGCATCCTCTTCATTTTTTTCCTCACTTTTTTGTTTTGCAGAACAAATTGGCATGTTGCAATGAATCTATCCACCAGAATAGGCAAGTTTTCATGCTTGGAAAAGGCCACTTTGATGTTTTTGAACTCTGCTTCAACATTGGCTGAACTTGCGGTGATGTTGGTGCTTCGAAAGTGAGGGATCATTACCCCTGTCCAGAGTGGTATGTAACTTGCAAGCCAGATTATATTGGGAATAATCTCAGGGAGGAAGTGCATATTATCATGATCCCCATTACCTATGGTAAGTGACCTGTTCTCCTCACATATGTCTGTTACCCACTGTCCTAGGTCTGTCTGTGTTTGGTCACATGGATCCACTTCCAGGTCCTCATCCTCAACATCTGGAATGATGACACTCTCTTCTGCAATTCTGGCTTTCAGGTATTTCTTGCACCTTTCTGATATTTGCCCTTTTCTTCAAGCAGTCCCACTGGCAGATCAAACAAGGTGGTACTTTTGCTGACTGTTTACCGAGTAAGAGGAGTGAGGAGGATGAAGAGTAAAAGCCTTGACCAGAGCTCCCAGCAAAGCCAGAGAAAAGTCACTCACAAACTCTTTTGGAGTTGGTGCACTTGCATATATCCATTCTGTCAGCCAATGTGTTATTGCATTAACATTGTGTCTCTCTGACAGCATTTGCACCTCTGGGACACTTGAGCACTCATCCCCTGCCAGAATGCCCTGATATAAGAATATATGGCCAGACTTGCCATTTGGTCTCTGTAGTTTCCTCACTACTGAGCCAGTTGCATCAAAACTCACAGTGTGGGTTAGTAGATGTCTTTGAGAATTACTTGTACATATACATTTGTGTTTGACCCCAATAGTGACAGAAAAACTTGTCCAGTCCAATGTCTTTAATGCGACCACTGTGCGGTGCACTGTATTTTAACATCTGCAGTGAAACAATGGGAACCTTGTCGCCTAATTCTAAATCATTTCTCTCTTGCTTTGCTTTGTGCAGGGTGGCCAAATTAGGCAGATGACTTGGCTCAGGATCTCCAAAATCCATCAGCTTTGTTGCCTCTGAAGCCCTCCATACATGAGGATCCATTCTACCCTCACACAGTTCTTTGGCTATCTGCACACGCAAGTTACCAGACATCGCACGCTTGGAACAGCCAGTGTGCAGGGAGTCATCAGTGTTTTTAATTAAACACTTGAGCACTGTTGGGCTGTTCATTTCAGGCTCTCTGTCACATTTTCTGTGAATGTGGCCACGACATTCCTTACAGTTGCCTCTGATTTCTATGTATTTCTCTGTGGCTGATGGATAGACCTTGTGTCATGAGCTGGGTTTGTTTTATTTCTCTCTCGCTTTGGCCCTGCCTGTCTATTTTCCCACCTGTTCCTCTTTACAATTAGTGTTCGCGCTGCTTCTCTGTTACACCTCTTCTCACTTTATTCTCATTACTCTCTCTCTACTTCTAGCGTTTGTTCCCCTTGTTCTTTGTTGGACTATTTCGTTCGTACGTGTGTTATGCCTGGCTCAAAATCAGTGTCATCAATACTGCCATTTGTTTCATGAGTAAACCCTAAAGCAGTCCAGATGTTGTGTCTATTTAATTTAACAAAAGTGTATAGAGCCTTTGCAGTGATCTTGTTTTCTAGCTGCTTACTAAGCTCTGTCCAGATGCTCTGATTAGGAGTAGTTAGGATTTTGATTAGGATTTTGGACTTATTTTTTGATGAACACCAAAATGGTGTTCTGTGAAAATGGAAACTGTCAACTGCTGGTTTCTTGGACATTGGGTATAAGCTAAACATAATTACCCACTTAAATAATCCTGACTCAAAATGTCATGTTCAGTATAAACTTGTTTTCATTACAGTAATGGTCTGACTATAAGGATAATATAGTAATGATAATGTATCTTATATTTGGGACAATATGGTAATGTTGAACCCAAGATGCACAATGTATTCAAAAAACTAACATGGGTCACATGTAAAACTTTAGCATGTATTTGTATTAGCAATGAGTATTCTGTTCAAAAAACATTGACAATCTTAGCTCTCTTGAATTGTGTACAATTGTTCTTGAAGTTAATAAATACTATTGTAACTGGCAGTGTTAAAACATTGTACAGAAATTGAATTTAGTAACTACTTTTTCCCTAGTAACTCTACACTCATTTCCACAAGAGCATCTTGAACAGAAGTGTCACTTGACATAGTGGTGGCAATTAAGTGTAGCAGATGATACTCCGTGTAAATAAATAAAAAGTTCAAAATCAGGAAACACTAGTGAATGAAGATAAATGTTTATTGAACAAATTATGTGATTAGTCTTGACAGAAATTCTTCGACAATTCGACTCTAAAAGTGTGTTCACATCGAGGAGATTTGCGCTTTTGTTCTCGTGTCCAGAGCTGAGCGAAAGTGAGTGACAGAAAAAGAGTCCGACAGACACCAGATGAACATTGAGCTGCTGCTGCTGTCTGAACACCAATACGTTTTTAATAAACACCATAGCGACTACAAAAACATTGATAAGGAGTTGCTGTTGTATTTAAACCTCTTCATCAAACATTTTGGCAAGAGATTTAAATGACAAACCCAAAATAAAATGCTCACTGCACATAAATCGTACTGTCTACACACAAAACAAGATAGATCTATTTTAGAAATATATAATATATTAGTCTAATATATAGTAATCAGAATGACAGAGACTGCTACTAAACTATATTTGTATATTTATATTTTTGTGACCATTAAGTGATTATTTTATTATGTCAGTATTGTATTCAATAAATAAAAACATTTATAATTCGCCTGTAATTCAGTGTCTAATATTTTAAAAACCAAAGCAGCACAAACAAAAATTTTTACAGCACAAACCAGCACAAACGAAGCACAAACGAACGAGACTATTTTGGATGAATTTGGAGCATGTGGGGGGGCTGGTGACGTCATCACCAATAATTCAATGTCTAATATTAAAAAATCCGAAGCAGCACAAACGAAACTTTTACCGGCACAAACCAGCACAAACGAAGCACAAACGAACGAGACTATTTTGGATGAATTTGGAGCATGTGGGGGGCTGCGTGACGTCATCACCAATAATTCAGTGTCTAATATTAAAAAATCTGAAGCAGCACAAACGAAACTTTTACCGGCACAAACCAGCACAAACGAAGCACAAACGAACGAGACTATTTTGGATGAATTTGGAGCATGTGGGGGGCTGCGTGACGTCATCACCAATAATTCAATGTCTAATATTAAAAAATCCGAAGCAGCACAAACGAAACTTTTACCGGCACAAACCAGCACAAACGAAGCACAAACGAACGAGACTATTTGGGGAGAATTTGGAGCATGTGGGGGGGCTGCGTGACGTCATCGCCAATAATTCAATGTCTAATATTAAAAAATCTGAAGCAGCACAAACGAAGCACAAACGAACGAGACTATTTTGGGTGAATTTGGAGCATGTGGGGGGCTGACTGACCTCAGATTGACCTATAAATATTCTTTTAATATCTAAAAAACCGAAGCAGCACAAACGAAAATTTTTACAGCACAAACCAGCACAAACGAAGCACAAACGATTGAGACTATTTTGCCGACGTTTTGCGTTGGGTGGGGGGCCAACTTCACGCAGGTTCTTGTTGGTGTGATCACCAAACACACGTTATCTTGGAAATGTTTAACCATTCCACTCTGCTACGAATAATGGTTCATCTCCAGAATCATTCAGATCCCTCCAAACATGATTGTAAAATAAAAACCAGCCCTTTTCCGTGAAATACAAAAAAGGGTCTTCATCCCATGTATAACGATCAACTTTCCTGTTGTATAACTTCACATCACGAGATATTTGTCAAATTCGTACACACACAAACGTGAGCTGTCTAGGTCAAATTAAAATTTCCTAAGGGTTCATGGAGAAACTTGGTCAGACACGGACAATGTCTTCTTTTCAGAGCACAGCATAGGCCATCATTCGTTTCTACATCATTTACCATCGGGTTTGCAGGAGTGTTGGGAGCTGCCATTGTGGAAGCGAAAACCACAAAAACAAAATACTCGCTGAATAGTTTGCAATGAATCATCTGCACACACACACACACACACACACAAACAATCTCTCTCTTTTAAATACACAAATGGTATGGAGGGGAAGGGGGTCGAAGGTCATAACACCTGATCAAACACACACTATATCATTTACAACAACTGGAGGGAGGGATGGAGGAAGAGGAAGCAAAAGGTCAAATATACACCAAGTCATCAATCATAACCCATCAATCATTTTGACACAATTTATATAATACCTACTATTCTGGTAAACTGCTTCAGAAGATAAAAATAGGGAAAAAATGTTTTTACAATGTAGTTCGCTGGGATGATGCTGGCAAACTCTTTGCTTCATAAGATAAATATAGGGAAAAAATGTTTCTATAATGTAGTTTGCAGGGATGATATTGGTAAACTCTTTGCTTCAAAAAGATAAAAGTTGCGCCAACCATATGATTTCCTTTTCTCCATATATGACAACACCTCTAAACACACCAGGTTGTGTGATCTGAGACTAAAATGTTTCCAATTGAGCAATATATATATATATATATATATATATATATATATATATATATATATATATATATATATACACACACACACACACACACACACACACACACACACACATATACTGTAAATAATTTATAGTTCCTCCCAGATGGGTTCAAAAGACTACAAATATCTGTAAGTCCAATATTTTTACACATCCTGTAAAGCGTCAATGTTGCTTTAGAGGGCTTGCACACATTTGCTTCACTATGATAAACAAAACATTTAAGTCACCTCCAAATATTATATCATGAGGAGTGCCAGCAACTTGCAACCTCCCTTCAAGCTCTATTAAAAAGCCCTGTGTTCAGGTGCATACATATTAGCCAAAATAAGACTTTGCACCTGAATTTCAGATAAAAAAAAAAAAAAAAAAAAAAATCACTTTAGTTTGAGACATTTGAATTGTACATATTTACTTAGTGTAATGACTCCCCTGCTCTTACTCGAGCCAGCACTATAGAAGACATGCCCATTCCATATATTTCCAAATTATTCAGCTTCCTGAGGAGAAAGATGCGTTTCATGTAGAAACACTATATCGTATTTCTTACGAGAAGAGAAATAACCTTCCTTGTATTTATGGGGAGCTCCAACCCATTCACATTCCACTTGGAGAGAGACAATCCACTCATATTAACATTTGACAGTTTGACATATAGGAAAAAAAAGATTGTGTCTCAAAAACAAGTTCATAAAAGACCACATTCCAACATTAGTGCAACAATCAAAAACAGAACATCCCCCAGAAAACAGTCAGCATAAGATAATCTACAAATCAAACTCCAGCCTGTAGGTGGAATAAGCACAAATAGCATGTAGATTCAGCCATAAAACTGTCCTGAAGGTGTGATACTCTGCTAAATAATCTCCAGCTGCTTGCCAGAACCGGCACAAAAAGAGCACACAGATTCCTCAAACAGTCATGCGAATGATCAGTAAGCCAACCCACTCAGGCTGCAACATGAGTCCAAGAAGATGACTTACTCACTCCATTGACTTAAATGAAGGACATCACTAACTGTGACATGCGAATGTTTTACAGCCCTCCTTAGCATCTATTATCAATTTGAAATGTGACCTTCCATTGATGTAAATATTTCTTGCATTCCTTGAATCGATCATGTTTCTCTCTTGTCGAATTTGCAATGTCTGGGGAAAATAAAATGCTGTGGTTCTTCCAAGAAAGCCTTCCTTTATGCCTCGCCTCATGTAACACAAGATATTTCTCGGACGATCTCAGAAATTTGGCCAGAATTGATCGGGCTCGTCTCCCTCCACGGATCACCGAGCAGGAACTGTGAGCTCGCTCGATTTTCATCTTATGGGCTGCTATGTCAAGCAGACTCAGAAGGAGTTAATCTAGGATTTTCACCATATCCTGTCCTTTTTCCCTCAGGAATTCCAATAAAACGGACATTACTCCACCGGCTACGGTTCTCCATTTCATCCAACTTCTCCCAGACATGCTCCAAATCCACCTTGGTTACTTGCGGATTAGCAGATAATTCCCTCTCCGATGACTCCAGGTAATCAATTTCTTGACATCCCCCACTCTTATAAATACATCAGAGAAATTCACCTCCATGGCAGTGATCAATCAATCAACGCATCACCCCAGATCCTCCTTCGTCAGCATTGCCAACATTTTTAGCATCTCTCGCCGCATTTCTCACACCTCTCCGGCTAAGTCGATGTAAGTGGCTTTTAAATGTCTCCAGAGCCAGAGGATTTTGAATTCTTTGACATATTGTTTTTCTTAAATAGCTGTGCACACAGCATATACACATCGATGGATGGTTCTTATACCAAGACTGAATGTTTCCCACACTACTTGGTACAGGTTGCCAGCTTGACCAGGGCCATGGTGATTCGTTTTCAGGTCAGAACCGGTGGCAAGTTGTGATAGACACAACATCAGGACCAATATTACAGTCCTATCAGAAAGGCAACTGCTCCCTTGATTGCAATTCCTCCTCATTTCTGAAATAAAAATTTCAGTAATCTGGCTAATTTCAATTAATTGTCTCAAAACTCTCCCCATTTTAACAAAACTTCGAATTAGGGACATATGGAAGGTGAAAGGTACACAATTCTGTATGGAAACAGCTTAAAGGCAGATTTATTTTGCGATAAGCCCAAATGTTTTTGTTTTTTTTAAGCATGATGTCATTATGTACACCATTTCTATCGATAAAAGGCCATTTAAGTTTATCGATAGTTGCTTTTATCTTCTTTATAAAAAGCTCCTCTACTTTAACAAGTCCTACTTTTTGCTCAAGTCAAAGCTTAAGACCATTCTTAAGTGCATGTCCTATAGTTTTATGCATCCGCCATAGACACATCATTTATAGATGTCTTGACTCTTTTTAAAGCCTTAAAAAAGGGAAATCTATTAAAGCTGTATTTGATACAGGTGGTAATAATAAAAAAAAATGTTGTCATATGGTGCTTAGTTCTCAGGTTAGCATGTTACATGAAAGCACATTTAATAGGGGTCTCATATGACTATTTCTTGAAAAGTGAATAGTGATGTTGGCTGTCCATGGTCTTTGTCGACTTTCATAATTTTTTCATTATATTTGTTTTTTTGTACCATTTTCTGTCTTTCATCCTCTTCTAATAATGATGTCACGCTGATGAGCTGAATGATGTGGTTTGGGCTAATTAATGACTTCAGGTGTTACAAGTTACCAAGAGGCCTTTTAAACCTTCAGTTGAGGCTTTCCAGTGTGAGAGAAACAACAAGTGTGTGTGTGTGTGTGTGTGTGTGTGTGTGTGTGTGTGTGTGTGTGTGTGTGTGTGTGTGTGTGTGTGTGTGTGTGTGTGTGTGTGTGTGTGAGAAAAAAGTATCCTTTAATTCCTAATTAACATTCTAAAAACATCAACATTATAACATCAATCTTACAAACACTTTGTATTATTAAAAAGATAAAACCATCTCTCCATCACCAACAACACAAAGAACATTTGCAACAGACCATTTTTCAACAAAACACTGTAAATTATTTGTCAATTTGTAATAAGCATATTCAATTCTAAGATGAGCTGCTAATAATTCTAAAAAGACCCCATTTAACTTCTTTTAACCCTTTATTCTGAATCATATGTTCCCTTTACAAAAAGCTTCACTATGATGCTGCGCTTTGCTAAGCGCTATGGGGAACAATCTTATTGTGAGCAGCTTTGAATATGTGTGTAACACGTCAATGAAAATTGACTGGAATTTATAGCCTCGGCTGGTGAGATCATTGAATGCACCTGTGACTAGGCTATAAATAGAGGCGTCACCAGAGTGTCGTCAGATGATTTTTCTTCAGAGCATACTATGATTGTGTGTCTCACAAACCTGCTAAAACCTCTTTCTTCCCTTTGTTAGGAGTTAGAAACTGTTAGGCAGTGCGCAGAAATTTCCTTCTTTCTCTGTTCTTTTTTTTTTTTTTAAAAAAAGATATATATATATATATATATATATAAGGAGAAGTGACAAATATGTCAGAGAACAAAGGCAAACGCTGCGTGTTTCCTTGCCAGCGGTCTATGACCGACAAGGACACGCATGAGTTTTGCTTTTTTTGTTTGGGGGAAGATCACGCTGCTCTCGCGTTGGGGCAGGGCGGGTGCGCGCATTGTGACCTACTTTCGGTCGGAGTGCTGCGCGCTCGCCTCGCTTACTTTCGCAAGCTAGCACCCACACTTCATTCGTGGGGCTCTCGCATGGATCTGGCTGAGGAGCGAGAGACGGGTTCTTCCCTTTCGCTCACTCTCTCCCCAGATCCAGCCGGTCCTTCACGCGATCTCGAAGCGCGCTCCGGCGCTGCTTCGGTTCACGCGGAGAACATTATATCTTTTGGTTCAGAGTGTGAGCTATCCACGTCAGAGCATTCCAAACGCGATTTTAAATCTTCTGAGGAGTTGCTCGATGTGATCACTCGTGCAGTGGCCAGGCTTTAATGAGACTGGCCACGCGACCAAGAAACCCCCAAACACTCCAAATTAGAGGACAGATTTCTGTCTGGTGGTCGAGGGAAGGGAACGCCTTATCAGTCCCTTCCCTTCTTTGATGATCTCCACGACGAGCTCGCTCGTTCATGGAGAAAACCCTATTCCTCGCGCATTCACGTGCCCTCGAAGTCGTTATACTCGACTATCGTGGGCGCTGATGCAAAAGGTTATTCAATGTTGCCGCCGGTTGAAGAGACGCTTGCGGGCTATCTCTCGCCGGGTTCGGCATCATCACTAAAAAGCCCCGCCCTCCCCTCTAAGCCATGCAGAACTACCTCCATGCTAGTGGGAAGGGCTTATCAAGCAGCAGGTCAGGCTGGTGCAGCGCTGCACACCATGGCTGTGTTACAGGCTTACCAGGCTGATCTGCTAACAGACCTGAGTGCGGGTGAAACGCTTGGAGACGCCATGAACTCAGTTATCTCCAGATTTCAGGAGGCAAAAAGCCACGAGGAAGCCTTTGGGGCAGTTTTTTCCTCGACGCACTCAGGGGGTGGGCCCGTCGGCCACCCGGTCTCGCCCCGAGGCTGTTAGGAGGGAAGCTCAAAAACAGAGCGTGGCGAGTCGTGCTCCCCCTCGCAGAGACAGGAGACAGGCTCGTCGTCCTCAGCAGCCCCCTAAGCAAGATCTCAGGGCTATAATTTCCAAAAAGGAAGAAACCCTGATGGTCTTGTACCCAACCTTTTGGGGGTAGTCCCCTTCGGGAAGGGGCACGTGTTTTATTCACTTCAGCCCTCCCGATACCCTCAAGAAAACCCTTCACTCCCGCCACCCTTGGTGTTTCGGGTGACAGAGTTTTCCGACAGAAAGTTGGGTGTACCGTTGCTTCCTGCCTTAAGTCCAGGACACGGAACACTCAACACCCCCTCAACAGGAAGTGCTCGCCGCCTTTCCGTGTTTCAACGGCGTGGTCTCACTACCGTAAACCGGATTTCTTTTTATGTCTGCTATGAATAGCAAAAAAAAAAAAAAAAAAAACTCAAATCTCCTGGTTAAAGGGGCCATGGTATGTGTTCCCCTTCCAGAGAGAGAGCTGGGTTATTACACAAAATACTTCCTGTTTCCCATGGAGGGTGAGGGGTGGCGTCTGGCTTAGATCTTAAAGCTTGAACTGCCCATGGGTGTTCAAGTCCTAGATGATGCCTATCAGGACGGTCGTGTCTCAAGCCCTACAACTCGTTTGGCTGGTCACCATCGATCTTGTGATGCACTTCTATACTTCATTTAGAAGTTCTGCCACAACATGGAAAGTTCCTGAGGTTCGCTTCCGGGGGCGAAGTCTTCCAGTGTCAGGTTCTTTCATTCGGCCTAGCCCTTTTTACCCACACATTCACAATGCATGATGTAGCGCTGGCTCCTTGTGACTCCGGGGCATCTGCATTCTGAATTGTCTAGACGACTGGCTGATCCTAGCGCAGTTCCAGGAACTGGCAGTTCAGCACATGGACATCGTCTTAGCTTCGGTTTCGCTGGGGTTGAGGCTCAACGCCAAGAAAAGCGTCCTCTCTCCCACCCAGAACACTGTCTATCGGGGCATCGTATGGAGTTCAATCACAATGCGGGCACAACTGTCTCCCGCTAGGATTGACTCCATTCAGATCACCCTGAGCAAAGTCAGGCTAGGCCAAGGTTGCACTGTTAATCAGTATCAACAATTTCCAGGTCTCAGGGCGACCACGTCCTCTGTGATCCCTCTGGACCTTCTGCTCATGAGACCGTTGTTGTTGTGGCTCAAAGCCAGGGGTTTTTCTTCCAAGGGCCAAAACCCCTAGGCTAATAAGGGTTACGCGCCTCAGGCTTTGTTCCCTTTCTACGTGGTTCAGACCCCGGTTTTCTGCCTTGGGTCCCACACTAGGTGCGTCTTGTTGTCGCAGGTTGCTAATGACAGACGCCTCCCTGACGGGCGGGTTAGCGGCTTTAAGTGGTCGTCCAGCTTAAGGGGATAGGAGGGTCGTCAGCTCGGTTGTCACAGTCACTGTCTCGGGTTGATGGCTGTATTTCTGGCACTGAAATACCTCCTCCTGAGGCTGCCATGTCTTGGTGCGGGGAGTGGAAACTCCACCCCGAGGTAGTGGAATAAATTTGGGAGGAATTTTACAGTGCAGAAGTGGACCTCTTCGCCTCTCAAGAGACTGCGCAATGTCCCCTCTACTTCTCTCTGAGTCACCCAGCCCCCCTGGGTCTGGAAGCAATGGCACATACATGGCCCAGAATGCACCTGTATGCATTTCCCCCGGTTTCTCTGCTCCCGGGGGTCTTAGCCAGAGTTCGCCAACAAGGGTCTTGCCTCTTGCTGATAGCGCCTTATTGGCCGAACAGGACTTGGTTCTCAGAACTGATGCTCCTCCTCGACGGCTCGCCTTGGGCGATTCCGATCAGGAAGGATCTTCTGTCTCAGGCACAGGGTATGATACTTCATCCCCGTCCCGAACTGTGGAATCTTCATGTTTGGCCCCTGAAGGGTACCAACTGAGGAACACAGGGCTGTCGCCTGAGATTATCGAAACCATTCTTAGTGCAAGTCCCCTTCCACTAGAAGAATGTACGCCAATAAGTGGGGTGTCTTTGAAAAGTGGTGCAGTTCACATGATGCAGATCCAGTTAACTGCCAAATTGTTTCAGTTCTGGGTTTTCTGCAAGGAAAACTGTCAGCAGGCATATGCCCCGCCACTCTCAGGGTCTATGTGGCCGCCATTTCGGCTTGCCATGCCCTGATCGATGGGGTGCCTGTAGGGAGACATCCTCTGCTCGCTCGCTTCATTCGTGGAGCCATGCGGTTCAGGCCCCCTGTCAGGACTAGAACTCCTTCCTGGGACTTGGCAATAGTCCTGGAAGGTCTAGTTGAGACCCCCTTTGAACCTCTAGAGTCAGTATCTGACAGACTTCTGACTCTAAAGATGGTCTTTCTTATGGCGATTACCTCTCTCAAGAGGGTTGGGAATCTACAGGCTCTGTCTGTTTTGCCGGCCTGTTTAGAATTTGCCCCAGGTACAGCTAAAAGCTATTCTATATCCGCATCCAGTCTATCTCCCCAAGGTGCCTTTTTCGACAGTACATCCTGTCACTCTGGAAGCCTTCTGCTCCCCGCCAGAGCAAGAAAGACTTCACCGACTCTGTCCTGTCTGTGCCCTTCAGACTTATGTCCACCGCAATAGCCAGTGGCGTAAGTCAGGGCAGTTGTTTGTCTGTTTTGGGGGCCGCAACAAAGGGGCGGCCACTACCAAACCGACTACGTCACATTGGGTGAGGGATGCTATTGCCATGTCCTACGAGGTGCGCAGTCAAGCTTCGCCAGTAGGTATCAGGGCTCACTCCACCAGAGGTGTCGCTTCCTCTAAGCCTTGGCTAGAGGTGTCCCTCTGCAGCAAGTTTGAGATGCGGCAGGCTGGTCCTTTCTGCACACATTCATCAAGTTCTATAGTTTGGATGTTCACTCTACTCCAGGCTCTTACGTCCTCGAGTCGACATCTCAACCCCATGCCTCTACAAGTTTGTGATGCAGCAGGCTGGCCCTCTCTGCACACATTCCTGTGTTCTCATGGTCTAGGTGTTCAAGCTACCCCGGGCCCTTAGGTCCGGGGGTAGGAGTTTTAGTTGGGTTTGTGTTGCGGCAGGCTAGTTCCTTTCCGCGCACAGTCTCAGACTTTTCTTGGCTAAACTCTTTTTATGCCTGAACAAGTTTGTGATGCGGCAGGCTGGTCCTTTCCGCACACATTCTTTAGGCCCTATGTCTGGGCTCCCATGCCCCTGAGTTAATTTCTGATCTCAAGTTTAAGATGGTCTGTGTACGGCAGGCTGGTCCTTTCCGTACACATTCCTAGAATCTTACGATTCATGCCTGAACAAGTTTGTGATGTGGCAGGCTGGTCCTTTCCGCACACATTCTTTAGGCCCTATGTCTGGGCTCCCATGCCCCTGAGTTCATTTCTGATCTCAAGTTTAAGATGGTCTGTGTACGGCAGGCTGGTCCTTTCCGTACACATTCCTAAAATCTTACGATTCATGCCTGAACAAGTTTGTGATGTGGCAGGCTGGTCCTTCCCGCACACATTCTTCAGGCTCCATATCTGGATTCCCTTGTGTTCCTTTATGATCTCAAGTCTAAGAAGGTTTGTGTACGGCAGGTGGGTCCTTTTCGTACACATTCCTAAATCTTACGATTTAGATCCTTATGCCTGAACAAGTTTGTGATGCGGCAGGCTGGTCCTTTCCGCACACGTTCATCAATTTTTTTTGGTTTAGATGTTTTAGCTACCCCGGGCTGTTTGCCCTTGGGTCGATGTCTCAAACCCATGTCTGAACATGTTTGTGATGCGGCAGGCTGGTCCTTTCCACACACATTCATCAAATTTTATGGTTTAGATGTTTTAGCTACTCCGGGCTCTTACGCCCTTGAGTCAACATCTCAAGCTCATGTCTTAGACCTCTCTTGTTTTTTGTGAGCACACTTCACAACCGTAGGGGTCCGGACAGCCCCAGTGCGGCGGCGTGGGTATTCCGTTCCCCATAGCGCTTAGCAAAGCGCAGCATCATAGTGAAGCTTTTTGGAAAGGGAACGTCTCGGGTTACATGTGTAACCCTTGTTCCCTGAAAAAAGCGGAACGAGATGCTGCGCTTCTTTGCCGCACTGGGACGTCCCAGGACTGCTCTTCAGAAAAATATCTGACGACACTCTGGTGACGCCTCTATTTATAGCCTAGTCACAGGTGCATTCAATGATCTCACCAGCCGAGGCTATAAATTCCAGTCAATTTTCATTGACGTGTTACACACATATTCAAAGCTGCTCACAATAAGATTGTTCCCCATAGCGCTTAGCAAAGGGCAGCATCTCGTTCCGCTTTTTTCAGGGAACAAGGGTTACACATGTAACCCGAGACGTTTCCTTGAAAGCCATATGGAAAGTTTAGCCACTCCAAATACATAATTCATCAAAAATTGCCTTTTTTTTCTTTACTGAATATTTTGGTCCAAAAATAAACAAAGAAAAAGAAAAACATTCTCCCCAAACCAAGCACCACTGTTCCAATAAATGAAACAACTCTCCTAACCTACAACATCCACAAAACAAATGAACCAAAGTTTCATTTTGGGTACAAAAAGGACATTCCACCCCTTGACTGGGATCTAAATGGGCTACATGTTTATTAGTGGCTATAGCCCCATGTATTATTCTCCATTGGAGATCTCCCGTTCTTTTATCAATCGGTAGCTTATACAGGGATCTCCAACAGCCTTTCACAGACTGATCGGGGCCAAAACAATCAAACCACCTTGATGGTTTCATTTCCTCCAAGTATCTCATATGGAGCATTTTCACACATAGAATAAGTTTGTTTCTTGCCCAACTCTTCAAACGACCCCAGCTGTACATTTGAAAATGAAAGAAAACTATTCTCTATGCCAAGCCCCTCTTCAACTGTTAGAGAAATATCAAGTGATGGGAAAACATATTCACACCCGTCCTCCCACTGA
This sequence comes from Moxostoma hubbsi, assembly GCA_032164185.1. Lineage (NCBI taxonomy): Eukaryota > Metazoa > Chordata > Actinopteri > Cypriniformes > Catostomidae > Moxostoma > Moxostoma hubbsi. The sequence goes on from JAVLUX010000221.1 coordinate 5,321,020, forward strand.
GCCAACACATCACTGTCACTGGCAAAAGCTTTCAGTGACTGTGGCAGTGACTCACAGACCTCATCCACTATTTTTTCAATCAATCTCTAAGATCTTATATTGGCCAATTGACCCAGTTCAACTAGAGATGTGTGCATGGCTCTAAAGAGATGGCCTAGCTTTGTGCATCCGGCCTCTCTCAGTACTAAACGTAGACTGGCAGACTTTAATGACCTTACACAAATAAAATCATTAAAAAATAGAGGCTCTTCAAAGAGCCACATTCCAGGCAATGCAGTTGAATCTCTTGAAATCTTCAAAATCTGCCATGCATTTAAAACTGAATCCATAGAAAGATGTTAAATCTCCAAAATCTACTTCAGTTTTTAACAAAAAAAGTTGCTTACTGTAACCCAGCCTCCCTGCCTTCTGTAGAAGCAACTTTGCAGTTTCATGCCATCTCAACCCGTTCCCATATAGAAATCTCTGTGCAGTTTTTAATCTAAAAGTCACAATACATGAAGATAAATCAACAAGTCCCTGACCCCCCTCACAAAGAGGAAGATAAAGGGCTGCAGCTCTAATCCAATGACAGCCTGACCAAAAAAAATCTAAAAGTTTCCTCTGTAAACTTTGAATCAGCGCTTCTGGTGGATTTAAAACCATTAATTTATGCCAAAGCATGGAAGCAACCAAATTATTTATTACTAAAACACGTCCTCTGTATGACATCTGGGGCAGCAACCATTTCCACTTGGACATTTTAGCACACACCTTCTCCATTATTCCCTCCCAGTTCTTTTCTTGATATTGTTGTGTGCCCAAAAAAATACCCAAAACTTTGAAACCATTTTCCCCCCCATTTCAAACCTCCAGGTAAACAAGGCAGCTTTTCCTCTTCCCACTTTCCCACTTGACTTTTGATGAAGAAGCCTTCTCATAACACTTCAAAGCCTTAACAATTTTACAGATATCTTCATCATTTTTAATGAAAATATTAATGTCATCAGCATATGCTGAAACAACTAAAGGGGACTCAAAATTGCAATTTGGTAACCTAAACCCATTCATGTTATTCCTCAAAAAGCACAAAAGGGGTTCAATAGCTAATGAATAAAGCTGTCCTGAAATAGGACAACCTTGCCTTATTCCTCTTTCCACTGGAATTGGTCGACTAAGTTCTTTCCCCACTTTAACCATGCATGAAGCTCCATTATATAGGAGACTTATCCAGGCAATAAATCTCTCTCCAAAACCAAAAGCTTTTAAAACAGAAAACAAAAACATATGATCGATTCTGTCAAAATCTTTCTCCTGGTCCAAGGATAAAAGTCCGACATTCTGATCATACACTTTACACACATCTAACACATCTCTCATCAAAAATAAATTGTCCATTATGGTCCGATCTGGGATACAATAGGTCTGATCCATATGCACAAGTAAGCCAATATAAGGCTTCAGCCTATTAGACAGAGCTCTAGAAAGCACTTTATACTCAGTACATAAAAGCGCAACAGGTCTCCAGTTCTTAAGATGAGATAAATCTCCTTTTTTAGGAAGTAATGTTAGAACAGCTCTTCTACAGGAGGTTGGAAGTAAGCTTTGTTCAAAAGAGCTCATGAGGACCTCATGAACATCAGATCCTATAGTCCCCCAGAAATGTTTAAAAAAGTCAATGCTGAGTCCATCTATTCCAGGTGAGCGCCCTGAGGTCAGCTGATTGACAGCTATAGTGAGTTCCTCCAAGCTTAGTCCTTTATCCAGTTCAGTTTGTTCAATTCCTGTAAGTTTAGGCAGACCTTCTAAGAGTTCTTGTACAAATTCTTCATCATATTGTTCTTTGCCATACAACTCTGTATAAAAAAACCACGGCGCATCTTCTCATTTCCCCTCCATCTGTTGTTACATGCCCATCTGGACATCTCAGACATGTCATGCGCTGATTTTTCACACTAGTTTTTTCCAAGTTGAAGAAAAACGTACTTGAGGCATCCATATCTTTTAATTGAATGTATCTTGACCTCACGAGGGCCCCACTCTTTTTGTTTTCAATGCATCATTACTTTCAGCATCCCCACCATTTAAAAGGCCATTTTCAATCTGTCTTATGGCCTCCTCAACTTCCTTTATGGCCTGTTTTAACAAAACAGAAGAAAAGTTATAGAAGTATAAGAAGTATATTGTAATTCTGATTTGAGCTTTTCCAACTTCCCACCACTTATTTAAAGACTCAAAAGAAAAAAAAAATTCTTTCCACTTCTGCCATAGAATTTAAAAATTCTCACAAAAAGTTTCATCTTGGAGCAATGTATTGTTAAAGTGCCACTGAGATCTAGTAACATCTTGCTTCAAAGAAATAGTCACAGTAATAAGGTGATGATCCGAAAATCCAACTGGTCTAATTACACTATCAATTAACTGTGATCTAAGTCCTTGTGACAAATAAAATCTATCCAATTTTGCTGCAATCACTCTTCCATCTAAGATTTTGACCCATGTATATTGCCTTTCATTTGGAAATTTAATTCTCCATGCACCTATTAGATCCAACTGAACCAGTAAACTTTTTAAATTCTTACTAGATTGTAAATGTGGCTCCTCACTAAGCCTGTCATTGTTAAAATCAACAGTACAATTCCAGTCCCCACCTAGAATAAGATAGTCAAAATCATTTAACTCAAGAGCTTTCTTTATGTCATTGAAAAAAACTATTCTTTCAGTCCCAATATTAGGGGCATAAATATTAATAAAACAATAGACTAAACCCTCTATGTTAGCTTTAACCATTTGACCTCGACCTTTGACTAAATCACAGGAACTTAAAACATTAATTTTTGAATTACTAGAAAAAAGTATTGCTACCCCTCCACTCAAATTACTCCCATGATTTAAAAAAATTTGACCACCCCAAGATAAACCCCAGTCAACTTAGTCTTTTATTGTGCTATGCGTTTCTTGTAAAAAGATTACATCTAGTCTGTTTATTTTTTCCATCTCCTTAACCATTTCTCTCTTCTGTCTATCCCGCCCACCATTCATGTTTAAAGAGCCCACTCTTAAACTCCCCATAGAAAAAAAGAAAGAGAGGGACAGACAGAGAAAAAAAATACGCAAAAAGTGCAACTTGATCAAGGCTGACATCACTTATTTTTGGCTAAAGCTTTTTTTCCTTTTCTTGTTTTGTTTAACTTGGAAGAATTTTTAAGTGCCGTGACATGTTTTCTCAAACGATACCGCTTCCGTTCATCCAACAAATCAAAACTAACCATCTTTTGTAATATTGCCACCGACCTAATGAATTTGTCTGTATCAGCAAAGTGATCATCAACCTTAACTGACTGTCCAAACGTTACAACCAGGAAATTACTAATTTCCTCCAAAGAATACAAATCTTTCACTCTATTTGACCCATCAAATCCTTCGCCACCTGACTCATCCTGTTCCATCTCTTCAGCATCACTTTCCACCTGACTTCCAACATTCAACAAAGTAGTCACTTCCTTCTCCTGAGATGCAACAAGAGCATGCTGGTCAATAGGTACACTTTCAACCGTAACTTCAATTTCACTGATTTGTTCCCCTGTAATTTCAACCACCTTTGAAAGTACCACAGCGCTTTCAGCAGAAGTTGATGGCTCAGAAGATCCATCATCTCCCTTACCATCTCGATTTGTCTCAATATTCTCATTGACTACACTATGCATTCGTTCTCCCTGAGTAGTGGACATACTACTAGAAGCTGTGACACCTTGCCCATCAGCTTCATGCATTTGTTCAATGTGGTTCTCTGTGCGTTCAGCTTGTTCTCTGTGCGGGCAAGCAAGACGCTTATGCCCCACATCCCCACATTCAAAACATTTCATGCTCCCTGAATTGGCATACACAGTATAATATCCTCCTCCATGCTTTATCTTAAAAGATACATCCAAAGACTGTGTTGGAGAATCTAGGAACATGAACACTTGCCTGCGAAGTGAGATGACATGTTTTAAACGCGCATCTTTACACCCGAGCATCACCGTCTTAAAACCACTTGCAAATTTTCCAAACCTACGCAATTCTTGCTCGATCAACTCATTCGGAATAAAAGGCGGTACACCTGAGACAACTACTCTTGTGGACGGCACTGATAACGGCGAAACTTGAACAAACAAATCATTGATAAATACCCCGCTTTCAATCAAATCATGTACCAAGCGTTCATCTTTCAAAAAAACTGCAGCTTTGTTCATTTGAGACGCGTGAGATATATTATCAAAACCCACCTGTTCGCCAACTGCAAGCAGAGCCACTTCCATCGTCACACCGGGATCAGTAACAAACTGAACCCCGTGTCCAATGGACAGCGGCGGCGTCACAGAGGACGCCATACCCGTGAAAATTCAAACAATTGTTATTCCAAATATTTTCCGCCCAATTCAAAGAAAATAAATGATGTCTTACCATTATCATGCATGTGAGAAAATATGAAAAAAGATCACCACAGCAGTATGCCAAAAAAAGCATAAAAGCTAGCTCTCCGTTCACAACCACTCACTCAATCATCCACTCACTCACACCAATGGAAACCGGAAGCCCGAGAGAGAGAGAGATTTTTTTTTTTTTTTTTGATTTTTCAAAATTACTTTTATTACAATAAAAAAAACTAGCCATTAAAACATTTTTTCACAGTTAATTAATTTTTACAAATTGAAAATCAACAACAATTCTAGACTTCACCATTACTTTAAACACCCGTACCACATCACTATCATTCCTTTGTTCTATGATTTCTCCTTTCTCCTTTCTTTCTACCACTTCTACTTCTTACATATTTAAAACCACAAATTAAAGTCTACACAGAAAACACTTCATTAAAACAATTAAAAATTGCTTTTAACATCTCAAACAACGGCTTTAGCCTAAAACAATAAGCAAAACAGTCTCTTTTAGAACAAAAAGGGCAATCATGACTTGACTCCGAATTTAAAATAGAGACGAAAGCATTGACTGGGATTGTTCCATGTAAAACCCTCCAATGAATGTCAACTGTTTTTTTGGTTAATGGTGGCTTATATAACGCTCTCCACTCTGGTCTAACACTTTCATCCAAACTCAAAGCATCACGTCAAGGTGTGTTGATTTTTTGATGTAAACCTTTTTTGTTAAAAAACTTTACACATGCCTTATATTGCTGTTTCCATTAACATAATTTAAAACTAAGCACATATTCTTCAGTTGTAGGAAGATTCCAACATGATAATTTAAACTGGGGGATATAACAATTTTAGGAAAGGGATCCAACCCATTAGGACAAATAAGTCCTTCACAATAGTCTTTGAGTGTATTCGATTCCTCTGATGTAAGAACAGATTTCATCTTCAAACAAGCAGTCACTTCCTCAGCATTTGCAAGTTCAGCCCCCACCAAAGTTACAAGTTTCTTTAAAGTTGTGATTTCCACTTGAATAAGAAGTTCAGTAAATGTGCTGCTTGTGCTCATTACATCCAGTCTCGCACCATTTATCAGGGGCTCTTCCAACAACCAAAATAAGGAGTTTGTATTTTCAGATTTCTTTACATTAAAACAACTCCAAACTTTAAAAAGATTTTTATAGAAAACAGGTAAACATGAAATGTCAATCTTTTTAGGATCCATTAAAAACAAAGATTTATCGAGGTTCATCCCTTTAACAGATTTCAAAATAAGACTGGTTACTGTTCTCCAAATTGCATTTTCTGAGCTTATTAAAAAACTCTGCAAAAACTTCATCCGAAATGCAGCAATTCTGCTTTGCAGATGGACCAGTCCTTGTCCACCTTTCCTCTTTTGGTAAATACAAAATATTTTGTATTACCCAATGTAATCTGTCCCAAAAGAAATCAATCAAAATTGATTGTATCTTTGCCAACAAATAAGTTGGTGGATTGACACAAGCCAACTGATGCCACAAAAAAGATGCAAACAAGTTATTTATTATAATCACCCTTCCTCTATAAGACATAGTTTATTTCAGCCACTTCCACCTATCCAACCGTCCTTTTATCTTCTCAATTACTCCTTCCCAGTTCTTCTGCACAGTAACTTCATCACCCAGATGCACCCCCAGATATTTAAAACCATTTTTATTCCATATTAAACCACCTGGTAAATCTGGCGTTTTTTTTTTTTTTCTTTCCATTTTCCCAGCAACACCGCATCACTTTTTTTCCAATTGATTTTTGCAGAAGAAATAGATTCAAAATCATTGGCTACTCTTATTCAAATTTGTATGTCTTTATGGCCTTCAATCATTACAACAATGTCATCAGCATAAGCTGATAATTTAATTGCATTATCACATTTTGGGATTTCTAAACCAATCAGCTCTTTTCTTAATTTATGTAAAAAAGGTTCTATTGCCAGTGCATGCAGCATTCCGGACAAAGAACAACCTTGTCTGATCCCACGATTAACCTTAAAAGGAGCGCATAAGCCACCATTAAACTTCAACACATCCTCAATGTCATTGTACAAAGTTTTGTCACTGAAAATAGAATTAAAACTGAAAGCTTTCATAACTTTCCATAAATAATCATGTTCAACATGATCAAAAGCTTTCTCTTGATCGATATAAATAAAGCCTGCATTTAGACCAAGTATTTTGACTACTTCAAAAATGTCTCTAATTAATAAAATATTATCAAATATTGACCTGCCAGGGATGCAATAATACTGATCTGGATGTATAACCTCTTCTAAAACCTTTCCAAGTCTTGTTGCTAACACCTTCGAAAGAATTTTATAATCACAACACAACAAAGAGACAGGTCGCCAACTTGTTATATGAGTTAAATCACCTTTTTTTGGTAAAAAAGTGAGAACTGCTCTTCGACAGCTTAAAGGTAAACATCCTTCAGTTAAACTATTATTCAAGACTTCCAATAAATCCTCTCCTATTATATTCCAATAAGACTTATAAAACTCAATTGGAAGTCCATCTATTCCAGGAACTCGACCACATTCCATGTTTTGAAGATTCTTATACAGCTCTTCATAAAGGGGTTTATTAAGATCCTCATTAGATTTTCCAGAAATCTTAGGTAAATCTCTAAAAAAACATTGTTCTGTACACTGATCTTCTTTGGACTCGTTTTTATACAACTTTTCATAAAAACGAACTGTTCTCTTACGCATTTCAATTGGATCTGAAAGTAAAACCCGACTTTCAGATGGTAAAACATTAATAAAACGTCGTTGTCCATTTTTTTCTTTTCTAACCCAAAGAAAAATTTGGATGGAGCATCCATCTCATTTGAGTTTTGAAACCTTGATCTTATTAATGCTCCTTGTGCTTTTAACCCCAACAGATCAGATAAAGCAGATTTTTTTATGTTTAAAATCAACAATAAGGTCTTGATTTCCAGTTTGTGTTGAACTTTGAAGTCTTAAAACTTCAGCTTCTAAAATCTGAACAGATCTAGTCAATTCTTTAGTGACATTCAGGGTGTATTGTTGACATAGTTGTTTTATTTGGATTTTTCCAAACTCCCACCAGTTCTTTAAAGATTGAAAATTATTCTTTTCCCTTCTAAAATTAATCCAAAAACAGTCTAAAATTTCTTTGAACTGACTATCTTCTAAAAGTGTTGTATTAAGATGCCAATATGCACTATTTGGTTTAACAGAATTCATAGAGATTTCGTATCCTAAACTGTGATCTGAAATACCAACCGGAGAAATAAAACATCTTTTAAAAATATTAAGGTGGTGTTTGAAGGCATATAACTTGTCTAACCTTGCTCATGATAACAAGTTATCACGAGCATGCACCCAAGTATATTGTCTAACATCTTTGTTAAAATTTCTCCATACATCACTTAAATCATGCGTTTCAATCATTTGAATGAGTCTCCTGCGTGATGGCATATGTGGCTCAATATGATTTCTGTCTAAACTGCTTACTGCACAATTGAAATCACCCCCCAAAAACAAGTATTCTTCCCCTTTTACACTCTCTTCCAAAGTTTTACAAAGAGTATCTAAAAAACAGATTCTTTGTATTGATTGACTTGGGGCATAAATACGTATAAAAATAAATACATATTTTTCAAAATTCGCAATCACTTTTAAAATTCTTCCTTTAATAATCTCCATTTTAACTGAACTGGGAACAAAATTCTTATCAAATAGAATACCAACTCCACCACTAAGGGAAGTATTATGGCTTAAAAAAGATAAACCATTCCATTCTTTGAGCCATTCAACCTCATTTTTATCATCACTAATGGGTCTCTTGCATAAAAAAACATCCATTTTTTTCTGTCTCAATACCTCATATATTCCCAATCTTTTTCTTACATCTCTGGCTCCATTCACGTTTAATGAGGCAATGCAAAATTCACCCATAGTCTGGAATAAGATTATCCATAATAAACTGAGTAAGAGACAGGCCCCGTGCATCATTAAATTAGGTTTCATTATCACCTTTACTCAGTTGATTTTTAAAAAATTTTCAAGACGATACACTTCTTTATCTAAGAAACATCCTTCATTCATTGAACTCTTAGTCACTTCAACAAATCTTTTTAGATTTGGAAAATAATCAATGACTTTTTACATTTTTTGTCACTTTTAAAAATATCTTGATTTTTTCAGTGCTACAGTCATGACATGGCCAATCACTCTGAGAACAAATTGAAGCAGTGGAATCAGAAGAATCGCTCTCACTTTCAGCACCTTGGTCAGTTTCACTGGCCTGTGCTTTTATTTTTCTTACTTGTTTATTTACAATGCATTCGCTTCTCATCTTCCTTTTCAGGGGTGTTTTAAACAAGCTTTGATCTACTTCCATCAATAAAACATTACCCTCCTTATTTGGACTTTCAGTGGCAGAATCAGCATCATGCATCTGACTCATCTGACTTTTTCACTAGTCTCATTAGACTCATTTTCTGCCGAATCTAACTGTTCAATGCCTTGTTCTTCAACAACATTTTTTTCCTTTCTCATTTCGACTGCAGACTCCTGATTTACTCCAACATCAGTTGAACTTAATTTATCAGCCTCTTTAGAATGAACCACTTCATGCTGTACACCCGAAGGCCCCGGTTTATTGACATTCGCGCTCACGTTGCCGATCGGACAAGCACGAATCTGATGACCCGCCTTTCCACATCCAAAACACCTCAGAGTCAGTCGACACAAATACTGTATAATCAAATTCATCTATTCTGAATTTTAAATTCAGATCAAGTTTGTTCCCATTGTTTAAAACCATGTAAGTAAACCTTCTAAAAGAAACAACATATTTCAACAGACTTCGCAAAATCGCATCAAAATAAACTCTCTAAGACTTGGAGCAAGGGTGAAAGTCTGTTGCAATACAGAAAGGCATGGGAAACACTTTCTCTCTGAGAGCAGAAAGGACACTCATCGCTAGTCCCGGGATTCAGAACTGAGACGAGTGCATTTACCGCAATGGCGCCATGCAAAATCCTCCACTGTAGGTCCCCCACCTTCTTTGGCAAGGGTGACTTGTACAGTGCTCTCCATTCCGGTTTAATGTCCTCCGCTAGATGAAGAACAGAGCACCAAGGCGTGTCGACTCTTTTGTGGAAGGACAGCTTGTTCAAGATCTTGACGCAGCTCTTGTACAGGGTTTTACCAGACACTGAATTCGAACCCGTTAATATCGACATGCTGGATTGTAAAAAAAACACTCGCAGTCCTCAATCAGCTACCAGGGACAGTTCGGGAAAGGGGTCGTTAGGGTTTGGGGAAATTGAGCCTTCAGTGAAGTCTCTTAATAACTTGAGTTCATCTGGCGTGAGTGTAGACTTCCACTTTTCAATTAGTTTGGCTGTGAAGCGCTTCGACTTAAACCCCAAATGTCCAAGTGTTAGCAACCTGGTCTTGACAAGAGTATCAGAAATTGCAAGACAAAACTTTTCGTGGGATAGATCGAAACGTGACCCAAGAAACAGAGGTTCCTGCCGTAACCAGTACAAAGAACTTGTGGTACTCGGCCTCTGAACCTTAAACAAAGACCAAACTTTAAAAAGGTTCTGGTAGAAGGTGGGCAACCTGGACAGATCCATTTTATCTGGGTTTAACAAAAATAAAGATCTCTCAAACTCTAGGTTTCTGAAACCTAAGATGACGCAAGCAGCGAACTTCCAGCTTGAGTCCACTGGTCCAGTCAAAAGTCTTTGTGCAAATTGAATTCTGAAAGCTGCTATTCTGCTCTGTATATGAATTAGGCCCTGACCCCCTTCCTCATTGGGTAAAAAAAGAACAGCTTTCAGAACCCAGTGCATCTTATCCCAAAAGAATCAACCAAAATTGATTGCAACTTAGGTAGCAAATCTTGAGGAGGATCCACACAAGTTAAGCGGTGCCAAAGAGCAGAAGCAACTAAGTTATTGATTATCAAGATTCGTCCCTTGTAGGACATTTTGGGGAGCAAAAAAAGCCACTTGTTGAGGCGACCTTTTAACTTCTCGACAATGCCTTCAAAGTTATTTTGCATGAACGTTCCATTCCCTAGATACACTCACAAGTAGTTAAAACCATCCCTGGTCCAAGATAGATCTTCTGGAAGCCTCGGCTCCATGTCGGCCCAACTACCAACCAATATTGCCTTGCTCTTGGACCAATTAACTTTCGTGGCAGAGATCCTTTTAAAATCACTCAGGATCCCCAATTAAACATTTATATCCCTTTGTCTAATATCCCTAACCTAACAACAACATCGTCAGCGTAAGCCGATAACTTAAAAACATGCGTACCTTGGGACAAGTAAGCCATGCAAATTTGCTCTTATTTTGCCTAAAAGGGGCTCTATAGCCAAAGTATAGAGCATACCAGACAAGGCACAGCCTTGTCTGATTCCTCTAAAAACTCTAAAAGGGGCACACAAGTTTCCATTAAGTTTCAGAATACTCTCAACATCATTGTATAACACTTTTGTCAAGGAAATAAAAACATTACTAAAACCAAAAGCTGCTAAAACATTCCATAAATACATGTGCTCCACTCTATCGAAGGCTTTCTCTTGGTCAATGGAGAGTAGACCAAAGTCTAATTTTAGACTATTGCCAATATCAATGATATCTCTAATGAAAGAGATATTATCAGATATTCGTCTCCCAGGAACACAGTAAGACTGGTCAGGATGGATAATCCGACCAAGTACTTCAAGTCTATTCGCCAGAACTTTGGAAAGTAACTTGTAGTCGGAACACAGCAAACTCACAGGTCTCCAATTTTTTATGTCATTCAGATCACCTTTCTTAGGTAGTAGAGTAAGGACTGCCCTTCTACAACTTAGGGGTAGCTGCCCATTAGCCAAACTTTCATTTAGGACCTGCAGCAAATCCGGGCTAACCACCATCCAAAAAGTCTTGTAAAATTCGACTGGTAGCCCGTCAAGTCCCGGTACTTTACCACCTTCCATGCTATTAAGCTCTGCTAGAGTAACGGCTTTGGAAAGTTCAGCGTTGGCCTCTTCAGGAACTTGGTGTAAACTATCGAAGAAACTCGCGTCTGTTACTGCATGGGTTAAATCACTTTCATACAATTCACTATAGAAACGAACAGCCCTGTTTCTAATCTCAGAAGGGTCAGACAATATAGACCCAGACTCAGAGCGTAGAGAATGAATAAGCTTTTTTTCCCATTCTTTTTCTCTAAATTAAAGAAAAACTTGGAAGGAGCGTCCATCAGTTCTATGTTTTGAAACCTTGACCTGAGCAGTGCTCCTTGCACGGCTACTTCCAAAAGGTCATTTAGAGAAGTCTTTTTCTCCCTAAAACTCTTAATAACGGTCAAGTTACCGGTGTTACTGGCAAGTTCCTGTAAGTTATTTCGTTCCTTCTCTAACATTTCGATCTCAATGTTCCTGCCTCTTGCGACATTAAAAGTGTAAAGTTGACTTAGCTGTCTGACTTGTATCTTAGCGAAATCCCACCACTGCTGGATGGACTGAAAAGAGGATTTCTGAGATCTAAAGTCAACCCAAAATTCCTTAAGACCTTGAAAAAAGTGATCGCACAATAGGTTACTATTCAAGTGCCAACAAGCGCTTTTTGGTTTGACAGAGCTCACTGTCACAGCACACTTAACTAGATTATGATCGGAAAAGCCAACTGGGATAATGGAGCAACCCCTGAACATATTAAGTTGGTGCATAAAGCCGTAAAATCTGTCCAACCTCACTAGGGATACTAAATTGCCTCGAGCGTGAACCCAAGTATATTGCCTTTGGGTAGGATTAAAATTCCTCCAAACATCAAAAATGTCATTGGACTTCATTAATTCGACAAGCCTCTTTTGTGAAGGCATATGTGGCTCAACATGGTTTCTATCAGAAAAACATTCTGTACAATTAAAATCCCCCCCTAAAATCAAAACATCCTCCGTGTTACAGTTTGCTAAAACCTCACTCAAAGTATCTAAAAAACACATTCTTTCAACTGTCCTGGTAGGAACATAGATGGAAATAAAAACAAAAACAATTCTCGAACTGAGCCCTGACCTTTAAAAGTCTACCTTTTAAAACCTCCTCCACATTATATGAAAAAGGAATAAAACCTTTGGAAAACAAAACCGCAACGCCTCCACTGGTGGAGCTCAAATGGCTTAGGATCTCTCTTGCCCAGTCACTCGCATTTGCCTCATCACTGTGAGTCTATTGGGCAAACAGAACATCAACCTTCTTCTGCTTAAAGGTTTCAAACAAAAGAAGTAGTTTTTTCCCCTCTCTTGCACCATTAACATTTAGAGACGCAATACATAGTTCCCCCATGAAAGAGAAGAGCAAAAAAACAACTAGGGTTGGAATAAAAAAAAAAACAAAGTAAAACAACTTTAATTTCTCGTTGCTAGCAATGGGCTCTGATTGAGCATTGAGTTTAGCAAGTATTTTCTTCAAGTGGTAAATTTCCAAGTTGCTAAAGCACCCTTCACTCCTATAAACCTTTGCTTTGTCAATAAACTGTACTATGTCCGGAAAGTATTCTTCAATACAAACTTTTCTTTATTTTTTTGTTGCCTTCAAAAAGAATTTGATGTCATCCGCACTGTAATTCCTGTTAGAAAAACCACTTTGCGGTAAATTGCACTCAACACTGAAATCAGATAAATCACTTTTGCTTTCTGTGTCAGTTTGGCTAATATCATGGCTGAAACCTCTCTTCGTGTGCTGTTCTGAGGGACGCTGATCCAAGCTACGCTTCTGCGGTGTCTTAATAGCACACTCATCCAGCTCAGTCATTAACACTGCTTCATCATTAATAGAAAGTAAGCCTGTATCGCCAGCACCACCAGCTCCAGACTCGACTTCACTCTCTACACTCACAGTAACCATCATATTCTAACACCCACAGATCGATCTGCCTGCTCTATGCCCACAGTTTCTGCAACAGTCGTAGCAGCTGCTGTCTGTACTGAGCTTGGCCCAGGTACCTCATTATCCACGGTAAGCTCCGCAGCGTTCTGATTTTCGGTATCATTAGCTACAACTCTATCTTCTGTCACCTGGTCAGGACCCTCATCTTTTTTGACAATGCTTGGGCATGCACAGATCAGGTGCCCCATCTCACCACAGTTAAAACATTTCATGCTGTTCGTGGTTGCAAAGATAACATAGTTAAAATCTTCATGTCAGAAACTTAGGGACAAATCCAGTTCGTCAAGACTGTCCTGTAGAATCATGTAAACGTACTGCCTAAAAGACACTACATGTTTCAAGAGAGGAGATTTGGTGCCAATCGGAATCATTTTAACCGGGGGACTGTTTTGCCATAACGGGCTAGCATTTTGACCAAAACATCATTAGGGATAAAGGGTGGGACATTGGATAGCATCACCTTTTTGGACGGCGTGGATAGTGGGAGCACTGGTGTTAATATGCCATTGATCACAACACCGTTTTGTACTGGCTCATTAGCCAGATCAACAGTCTTCACAAAAATAACAACAGCGCTGTTCATGCAGGACGCTGACATGATATTCTCGAAACCGATCATCTCTCCTACCGCTAAACTGCAACCTTCCACACCAACAGCTGAATCGATTTTAACTCCATGACGCCTAGTCAGGGAATTAAAACTCCCGCTGCCTGGGGCAGCCATGCTCCCACCAAGCGGGAGCCGACACCCCGGCTGGAACACAGCACTCGCTTCCCTATTTACAAAGTAAATCTATACACGAAAGGGGTTATAAACTATAACTAAAGAATGATAGAAAAATAAAGAGATAGAGAGAAAAACACTCGTACCTCACACAGCCAAAAACACGCTCGCTCCAAACACACGCTCTCGCAGTCACACCGCACATGCACACAGAGAGAGAGAGAGAATTTAATTGAATTTTAAAATGCCTTTTATTCCTATAAATCACTCTTAATTAAACACTTGTTCCAAACAAATTACAAAGTTACCTTATATCAGGTAAGTACCAAAAAGAAATACAGACCTGTAAGGAGTCAAAGCTCATATAAGGGGAATAGTATAATCAATAAGCAATAATTCATAATCAATAACTGATCATATAGGTTATGAGTTATCACCTACAGTTTTAAATTATCCCTAAAAGGGAATACGTTGCCAAGGTCCTTATATGGGGCACTGTTACACACATAGGCAGGCAAAAATAGAGCAATCGTATATATCAACATTCAATCACAACGGATTATAATTAAACATTAATATATCAATTGTCTAGAATCGTTCGATTCTCGAGATAACTCCTAAGGGGATTAATTTGTCATCTAATAGTCTGCTCGCCAGCGAACTGACCGTAAAATCTTTATTAACCCTTAAGAAATGATTTGTATAACTTAGAAAGGCAGACTATTTCTCTTGGCCACGAAAAACAGCTTCCCTTTTTTAAACAAAAATACTATTTAAAGTATCAACAGTTTTAGAGCTCGTAGCTTAAAGATCGAACATCTCAGGGACCTCGAAATTATGAGCAGACAGGCAGAGTCAATCAATGAATATAGTATTTAATACAGGAAAACTACGTATATATCGGTGACTACAGTTACACGGAATAAATGTATTTACAAACACAATAAACCGCAAACTGAAAGTGAAAGCTTAAAGAAGGTGATAGAAAGAGGGAGTGAGAAAACAGTTATGGCAAAAACACAGACAATGGAACCTTAAACGAGAGACACCGAGGAATCACAAATCACCCTTTTGGGGCGAACAACCGTAACAGCATTTAGATCTCGAGAGGGAATAAAATACTTGCATATATATAGCTCTCTTGTGTTGAATGTGTGTGCGTGTCGGTCCTCTTTGGTTCCTTTCCGGCAAGTTTAAAGTTCCTTTAGATGACGTTACCACAGAGATAATTCAGACTAAATTCTTTTCACTCGTCGGTGGAAATAAACACGGAGAATTATCTAAGAATGAAAACAAAAACTAACTAGAACAAACAAAAGAAAAACAAACTGAAGAGAAGGTGATGACCCAGTCGAAGGACAAAACTAAGCACATAAACTGGAGTTCGGTTCTCTTAAGGAAAACCTAATCCACGCCTCTCTGAAGTGAACTGTCCAATCGTTGTTCATAAAATCTTGAGCGGGAAAGTTTCTTTGTCTTGTCAGGCCGATTTATCTGCATAAGTTATGGCCGTGGCCGAAATTCGTCATTTTTCCTCTGAAGATGATTAAACATAACAAGACACGTTTTATCATAACCTAATACATATATCTGGCTCAGTCAGACAAAGAGGAGTACAAAGACATCAAGCACGACATGTAACAATGATAGGAATTCAAGTTTACATCTCAATGCGTAATTACAAGTATTTATAATTCACTTAATACTATGATAACATCATAGATATTCCAATAGGACACGGGCAAACAGACAAACGTAAAAACATGTCAAATATATCTCAGTAAAGTCTTTAAATGAGGAAATTCCTGAAAAGTTCTTATGTGTGTGTGTGTGTGTGGCTATGTGTGTGTGTCTTGGAGAGGTCTCTTACTCTCCCTTCCTAGACCTGGGAGGGTAAGATTAGGATCTCTTTGAAGCTCGCAACGGCAGGGAAAGATCTGGTGGGTGTTGTCTGTTCACACTCAAGGTGTCATAGAAGTTGTCATCGAACCATCTATTGCAGACTGGTTGGAGCCTAAGGCGTAATTTACCTCCATGAGTTCAGAGGCCAAAAGCTCTTTGGGTTTTAGGAAGAATGTGCATTACATGATTCATTGATACGCTACAGACATATAAATAAATTACACCAAAAAAGACAAAAATAAGTCATCCTCAACAACAGAGCACAGCGCTCCATTACAACACCACTTCATTTCAAATGTTAGTAGATCCTTTGTAGACTTAAACAAAAATCTATCAATACTCGTGATTTGATTAGATTCAAAAACGGTATTACTACATCTTCACCTGACAATCTTTCCACCATATTTTTCCTGCTCATGTAAATGGCCAGCTTTGTCTGCCCTAGAACAAAATTCAAGGGCTAACAAGTAAACCTTTTACTTCGAACATATTTAAAACCAAAAATAAAAATCCTCATGGAAAACAATTCGCTAAAAGAAATAAACACATTTTCCAATATTGAAAATAAAGATTTCAGTCTGGCACATTCCATAAAAGCATGAAAGACAGTTTCTCTTTTTGAACAAAAAGGACAATCAGCAATAACATCAGGATTAAGAACTGAAATAAAAGCTTTAACAGTGATGGCACAGTGAAGAAGCCTCCACTGTATATCCCCTGCCCTTTTAGATAACTGTGGCTTATACAGTGACCTCCACTCAGGCTTTACATTCTCTTCAACACCCAATACTCTGCGCCACTGCGTATCAACTTTATCACTTAATCCCTTTTTATTAAAAACTTTAACAGATATTTGATAAAAAACTTTGCCAGGTGCTGTACACAAGTCCAAACACAAAGGTCTTTCAGCATCTAAAATAGGTCCACTACAACCATCCAATTTAGGCAACATGGTAAAACCAGGAAAAGAGTCTTCTGTACTGGAGGCGTTTACTCCTCCACGACTGCCCATCAGTAAATCTTTTTCTTCATTACTGACCAAAGATTTCCAGTTCTTTAGCATCTGTTCAACAGTCCGTAAAGACCTAACCTTTAGACAAGAGGCCACTTCTTCTGTTCTTTCAAAATCCAGTCCAGCTACATGAATCAAATGTCCAAATGTGAAGATCCGTGAGTCCTGCAAAAGTATAAGTCCATGAAAGGAGCAACTCTCATTTGATAAATCGAATCGAGCTCCATTTATTAGCGGCTCCTCCAGAAGCCAATGAAGAGAAGGTGTTGTCTCATCTCTGTGAGTCAGAAAGACTCCAAACCTTAAAAAGGTTTCGATAAAATACTGGCAGTCCATTCACGTTCACTTTAAATGGATCCATTAGAAACAGGGATTTGTCCAACCCCAGTCCTTCAGTTCTGTGCAAAATGGTGCATGTAACAGCCCGCCGCCCATTCACTGATGATTTATACAGAAAACATTGTAAAAATTGCAAGCGAAAAGCTGCTATTTTACTTTTCAAATGTATCAGACCATGACCACCCTCCTCTTTAGGCAAATGCAACACACTCTGAGGGACCCAGTGTAATTTATCCCCCCCAAAAATCCACCAAAATCCCTTGAATTTTTGCTAGAAATAGTGCGGGAGGATCCAAACATGCTAACCTATGCCAAAGGCAGGAAGCTACTAAATTATTCACAATTAAAGTCCTCTCTTTATATGACAACTTTGGTATTAATAATTTCCATTTGTCAAGACTGCCTTTCACCTTATCAACAACCCCTTCCCAATTTTTCTGAACAGACATTTCATCTCCCAAATACACTCCTAAATACGTAAACCCTCCCGTTCCCTAGGTTAAACCATCAGGAAGACTTGGGGTCTCATTTATAAAACTTTGCGCAGGATTTGCGTCAGAAGTGGCGTACGGATGAAACATAGGACGTGCGTACGCACAGAAATATTCGGATTTATAAAACCGTGCACACGCACATCATACGCATTTTTCCCCTAATAAATCACAATCAATTCTAAATGTAGCGCAGCTTTTGCGGCTTCATGTCACGCCCATAGTTGCCCATAAATAGTCCGTGAAACGCCCACAAGTTAATATTCATCGATTGCGAAATCATGGCAAACACAGAGGAAATCAAAAAAACGTAACTTCACTCAATGTGAAGTAGAAGTTATCGTTGGCGAGGTGGAAAAGAGGAGAAAAATGTTGTTTGGAGGGCACATTGTGGGCATTACTAATGCCAAAAAGGCACTTGAGTGGCAAAAGGTTGCAGACGCCGTAAATGCTGTAGCCTCACAACCTCGGACTGTGGCCGAAATAAAAAAGAAATAGTCGGACATCAAAGTCGAGGCAAAAAAGCGTCTAGCGCTCCATCGCCAGTGTGTATCTGCCACGGGTGGGGGAAAGGGGACACCGGAGCTGACCCCTCTTGATGAGAGACTGGCGGCAATTATTGGGGAATCCCTATTAAGTGGAGTGGTGACTGAGGCGGAGGGTGACACTGACGCGCCAGATGCACCGGATGACACAGGTAAGTGAAATAAGTAAAATGAATGCAGTCAAGTCACATGTATGTAGGCTACACGATTACAGTTTATTCATATAGAACAATCTTTATTTCAGTCGCTGGGTGTTCCAGCAGGGCCAGTGGTTACGATGCTGCAGCTGAGCAGCCATCTGGACCCAGCGTCTCCATGGCACGAGGCTCTCAACCCTCCAGCAGCGGACGTGTCCTCACCGATGCAGTCCTCGAAATGCAGAGGGAAGTCATTAATTCAATCAGAGAGGTGGCCAAGGAGTTGGGCGAAATCAAGACTGTCCTAACTGAAACTGCACAATGAGGGAATTCTTGAATAAATAATATATTTTTTCCACGCCTTTTGTTGTTCTTTACAAGCGACGCATCACTTCCAAACGCTGGCGCACAGCAGCAGCATTTGGCTCAAATGCCTGGGGATGGGGGTCAGGGTCGGGGCCAACACAGCAATCGGCGTCAGGGGGTAGAGGCACGTTTTTAAGCTGTGCCACATTGTGTAGCACAGCACATGCCAGCACGATTTGGCACACCTTTTCAGGAGTGTACAATAACCTCCCTCCAGTGCAGTCGAGGCAGCGCCATCTGCCCTTAAACAGGCCGATGGTGCGCTCCACTATAGCGCGAGCTCGGCTGTGGCACATGTTGTAGTGCCTTTCCTCTGCACTATGTGGGTTGAGGAAAGGCGTAAGCAGCCACTGTTTGAGGGGATATCTACTGTCCCCTGCAAGGATAGTGAAAGGGTTAAGACATTGAAGTACAGTAAAATGTGAAATGTCTATTAATCAAACGTACCTAGAAGCCAGCCATCACGCACAGCACCAGCCTCGAGTCTGCGTCCAACACTGCTGTGTCTTAAAATGAATGAGTCATGGGTTGACCCAGGCCACCGAGATACTACATTAGTGAGCAACATGTCTGCATCACAAATAATTTGGGCATTGATTGAATGGAAATGCTTTCGATTAATGAAAGCATTTTCATTAACATTCGGTGCCCTTATGGCAACATGAGTGCAGTCAATAGCACCGATTACATTTGGGAAACCGTACATAGCTGTAAATTGAGCTTTCTTGTTTGCCTGTTCACCCGCCGTGTATGGAAACTTTATGGAATCATGGGACAAAGCTATTATGCCTTTTAACACGTCTGGCATTACCCGGCTAAGGGTCGGCTGAGATATACCTGACCTGTCAGCCAATTCCCTCTGAAAAGTGCCAGTCGCCAGGAATCCTATTGTTGTTAGGACTTGAAGTGGGACTGGCACGGCGTGGTTCCTCCGAGTGCTCCTCTGTAACGCTGGGCCCAAAAGACCGCAGAGGTCCAAAAGGACGGCTCGAGGAAGTCGGAACCGGCTCATAAGCCACTCGTCCTCATTTGCCAGCAAGTCTTCTTGCTGTCTGAAGATGCGTTCACTCCGAATCCTTCCATTTTCCACATCTTCTAAGAGCGCAAGATCAGCCATTGTGCGTCATTATGCATTGTGATGGGGCATTTTATTTCCATCCATTTAATTGCATCTGACAAGCTACAGATGTCGGTTATAATCTACTTGGAAATGGGAAATAGTTCAGCGCAAATGTAATTTCTTGCAGCTTTCTGAATGGTTGAGACATACGTCATACGTTATTTTATCAAAAATAAAACAAACTAAAGGCATATGCATGAATACCATGATTCCGTAGCTGATGAAGACATTTTTACTATGAAAACAACTTTCCCCAGTGGACAAATAATATATCTATCTATCTATCTATCTATCTATCTATCTATCTATCTATCTCCCTAATTATCTATCTATCTGACTGACTATCTAATTGCATCTATATCTGCTCCGCCAGATGGACACATTGGCGAGAATATCAGTTTTGTACATTATTTCGTTCTGTTTACCATCTTATTTATGAGGATGAATTGTATAACATGCCAATATTATTGCAGAACATATTTCACTTTTCTTTTTGCAAATATGTGTTAATTTGCATTTCTGTTGCAGATCGATCAAACAGGTGTTCGTGTTGGCTGTTAATTGTAAGACTTGCTTTGTGAAGTCTTCGTGTTATTTATGAGAGGCAGTATTGCCATTTATTTTACATAACGGTCTACAGTTTCACACACTTTCACGTGTTTCTTCCATCTGCCGACGGTGTTGCCATTTCTCATTTCACCCGTTTTTGTGCGTACGCCTGGGTCAGAGCTTGCGTGAAGGACCACACATTTTACCGTCAAGTTTGCTTTTTATAAATACCAATTATTGCGTAGAGAATGGCGTACGCCTTCTTTTGTGCGTACGCAACGTTTATAAATGAGGCCCTTGGTCTCCATTTTGACCAATTTCCAATTAAACGTGCTTCACTCTTGTTCCAATTAACTTTTGACAAATAACTGATGACAAAACTCTAAAATCTTCTAAGACTTTCATTAAAACCTGCACATCGTTTTGTCCGTTAATTAAAACTACCACATCATCAGCATATGCAGACACAGAAATGCTGCTTTTACAAATAGGTAGACTCAAACCACAAATGTGTTCTCTTAATAGTTGCAACAAAGGTTCTATAGCAAGTGCATATAACATTCCAGACAAAGAACAGCCCTGTCTAATACCCCTATTGAACTTGAAAGGAGTGCATAAGCCACTGTGTATCTTTAGCACACTCTCAACGTCACCATAGAGCACTTTCACTTTGTCAATAAAATCCTGACAGAATCCAAAAGCTTCTAAAGTTCTCCACAAGTAAAGGTGTTCGACCCTATCAAACACCTTTTCTTTATCTAAAGAAATAAGTCCAATATTTAGGTTGAGCAACTTGGAGACATCAAAAATATCCCTAATGAGGGAAATATTGTCTGAACTTTGACATAGTTTCACAACATAATATGTAGTAGTCATCCGGTTTCTTTCTAGTATGGTGCCTGATTACACAGTCTCATACCAGGTGTGACACCATCCTACTCGACAATGAACAAAAAGATTTAAATTGCCACTGGTATTCAGGTCATTCCAAAAAAGATTGTAGAATAAGAAAGTCCAGTGCAGGGAAAAATAGTTGAGGATCACCATCCAAGAAAGTCAATCTCACTTCAGGTGTTATGTCAAAATCATACAGATACACATGATTGTTGGAAACATGAAACTCATATTTCATGTTATTCTGGATCATGGAGAAAGCTAGTCAGACATGGTCCTGGCATCATCCTCAGAGCTTATGCCAAATTTGTCATATTTCAACACAACGGGTGTTGACATTGCTACACAGTCTCTTGAAAGTGGGGAGGTTTCACCTAATGCCAGTCCATCTCAGACACATGGCCCCACAACCATATGACAACAGTGCCTGGTTAGATGAATTCTGCACAGAGCTGGAGACTCACAACCTATGGTGGTGCTGGGACAATTTCTATTGGACAGTTGGAATTAAGAATCATCATAGCCCGAGCTTTGAAGCCGTTTTGGTTTTAACACCCCATCTGCAAAGGACATGGGACATCATCGGAGGTGAGTTTCCCTCCCTCCAGGATATATATAACAGACGGTGTGTGAATAAAGCTCGGAGGATTATCAAAGACTCCAGCCACCCGAGTCATGGGCTGCTCTCACTGCTGCCATCAGGCAGGCGGTATCGCAGCATCAGGACCCGTACCACCCGACTACATGACAGCTTCTTCCCCCAAGCAATAAGACTTTTGAACACATGATCTCTCATGATCAACAATCAGCACTGCACTTTATTAATCGTCATTCTGTCAAATATATTTTCGCTCCCAATTCAGTTAGTGTGTATATATATATTAATACCCTTATCTAGTGTATGTGTATTCTACATTGTGTGTATTGTGTACATTTGATATGTAAATTGTTGTGTAAGTATGTGTACATTTGTTATGTAAATTGTGTTGTGTAAATATGTTGTTATTGTAAAGTGGTTTATGTCTCGTCACTGTCATTACTGCAATGTTGCTCGGAACTGCACACAAGACTTTCACCTACTGTTGCACTCGTGTACACAGTAGTGTGACAATAAAGTGATTTGATTTGATTTGATTTGAGTAGAAATGCATCGGAAATCGATTCCTTCGGGGCTTCCAGTGACTTTGCCCGCTGTGTATAGACGTGGTGTTGCCTCGTTGCACAAGGAAGTAACGTGCAACTTGAAACTGCGGCAATACAATCTCCATCTCGCTGGACGAGTTGAGAACATTGTGTTCAACCGAACACTTTAACAGATCCGAAGGAAAGTGCCGAGCAATCTTCATCCGTTTGCCTGCAGAAGTGAAGAAAGAAGAATTCTCTTCCCCCTTCAATCAAGTTGCAACCCGGTATCACGCCGAGGCGTGAAATAGACACGCCGGTCCACTCGCGGATGCGTGTC
Source organism: Moxostoma hubbsi (assembly GCA_032164185.1). NCBI lineage: Eukaryota > Metazoa > Chordata > Actinopteri > Cypriniformes > Catostomidae > Moxostoma > Moxostoma hubbsi. The sequence continues at coordinate 5,343,912 of JAVLUX010000221.1, forward strand.
TATTTCACGCTTTGCCTCCTCTAGGCGTGTACATGACACGCGCGCGTCTACGTAGAATACCGGCAGGGGGCGATCGTTTCCTCAACGCCAACAACTCTCCGCGCACCAAAGAGGAAGCGATATATCGCGTTCTCCAGTTCCGGTTAGCAGGATATATATTTTTGTATATAAATACACTTTTTAAATAAATATATATATATATATATATATATATATATATATATATATATATATATATTTATTTATTTACATCAGCACAAGATACTCGACAGCCCACACACACACACACACACACATATAACAACGTTAGGCTACAGCAACGTTAGGATTTCTTCATGAAAGCAGCACTATAATGAACCTTTATTTGTCACATATGGTCACAAGTGAAAGTAACCGGCGAAATTGGCCGGCATCCTGCCCGCACGAACGTGCAACGCGACGACAACGGTATCGCTTCCTCTTTGGTGCGCGGAGAGTTGTTGGCGTTGAGGAAACGATTGCCCCCTGCCGGTATTCTACGTCGACGCGCGCGTGTCATGTACACGCCTAGAGGAGGCAAAGCGTGACACCGACACGCATCCGCGAGTGGACCGGCGTGTCTATTTCACGCCTCGGCGTGATATCGGGTTGCAAGTTGACGTCGCTGATTTCTCCGCCAGCCCGCCGAGAATCAGCAGCTGTACCGCCCGCTGACAGAGCGAGGAAACGGCCTCCCGTTATCACCCGAGCCTCGAGGAACCGAGTCGGAGTCGAACGATGGATGAACACACGTTCTACATGCGTCCCCCGCGATCCAAGTAAGAGGTTAACGTCTGGGCAGAGATAGAATATTTAGGTGTGTTATTCTTGCGGATCAAGTTTATTGTTTTGTACAGTTTACGGACCGTAGAGTCCGCTCATTGCAGCTGATAATACTCAAGGTATTAATGCAACATACTGTTATCATAAATTATAGTTTGCTGTGTTGTAATCCAACCATGTTGGACTGTTGTGTGTTTACGCCATCGCGGATGAGACCGGCATACTGTGTTTATCCATCAAAGGACCAGAGTTTGCGGGACGGGTTATGAGCCATTCACCGCGTCTCTGAGTGGTAAACTAACAGTTGCCTTCTCTCCCACGATCGCGAAACCGGCCTCAACGCCGCCACTTCATTCTCTGTTTCTCTCGTACTAACCACACACACACACACACACACACACACACACGCGCGCGCGCGCACGCGACCCCTCACAACCATTCGCTAGTAGATAACTTTGTGATAAAGCTCGGCTTTGTCCCCAGGTTATCGAGCAAGCGAAGACACGCTGGAAACGGGTAGACGCCATTAACCGGCTTCTCTCCGCCCACATTCGCGGCCATACTCTCTGGCCGGAAATCTCACGTGACGTACTCTCCACGAGAGTCACATCCGCCATTTTGTGCGCGTCACTCCTCTCTCTCTCTCTCTCTCTCTCTCTCTCTCTCTCTCTCTCTCTCTCTCTCACACACACACACACACACACACACACACACACACACACACACACACACACACACACACACACACACCGTCCTCTCAGGTGTTACTGTCACTGTTTAGTTTGTAGTTTGAATGTTGGAAGTTTATTGACTGCATTGTATTGATTATTAATTGATATTATATTTTCAATAAACTTCGTTATAATTAAAAGAGAAGTGTTTTGGTTTGTTTTGCATACATATGTGTCAAAGGTTGGCAGGGGATGCCAGAGCTCGAATTCAACCCTTCGTGGTTCCCTTTTTAATCTTGATGATCTACGGACATCAATTTTCCTAAGAGAACCATCTAACATTGAGACTGTTATACTGTCTGGTTATTAGTCCCTGATTCCAGGGTGGTGCCCCGTCGACATTAATCCTTATTAATATGCTATTGATTTTGATAACTGACAATTATCTTCGATGATTGTTTAATTTGAAGGATCAATAAGCTAGTGCTAAGTCTAATCAATGTTTAATTAATTTTAATAATTAATTATTATCTTGGATAATAATTAATATTCTATTAGAGTTGATGATTGTAGCTTTTAAAGGATTAAAAGCTAACATTGATTCTAATCAATGTTCTATTGATTTTATTAATTGATAGTTATCCATGATAATTATTAATTATTGCTAATAACCAAACCGGCTACTAAATCTGTGCGCACTACATCAAATACGAATTAAAATAAGTAACTAAACTTTATTTAAAACCCCAGTGAGCAAGCCGAAGGAAACTGTGGCAAGGAACAAAACTATAAGATGTTGATTTAATGGAGAAAAATAACCTTGGGAGAAACCAGACTCACTGTGAGGACCAGTTCCCGTCTGACTAACTTCATGAATATAGTGCAAGTCATGCATTCAAATTATTAAACTAAGTGTTAAGGGACAATGTTTAAACATAAATTGTGTGAACTGTAAGATTAATGACTAATTTCTTTTGAAATTCATCCTGTATTAACTACAGAAGTTCATATAGATGCAATTGTCATTGTTGGCAATTGATAGTCTATGTGTTCCATTTCAAGAGTGTAGTCCATCATTAGACCGAGGTGATGCAGGCAGAGATCACTGAGGTGCATCGCAGTTCAACCTGTCTGGTAATTTCGGTGAGGTCCATCTTAAGTCCAAGGTTCAGACAATGTCATATGAAGTATCCCATCATAATAGACTGAAGTGATGTTTGGCTGGGACTGGCTGCATGTAGTCATCACACAGCAACACGTAGCAGTGGAGTCCAACTCGAAGCAGGAATGGAGCTGGATCTAGCCAGTTCTGGTGACCTCAGGATAGGAGTCCTGGGTCAGGAAAACAAATAAAATAATATTAGCATAGATGATGTTCAATTTATTGCAGAGTTAATGATCACTGTTTCTGGTTCCCGCAGACCTAACTAAAGCAGCCTAATTGTGGGTTGAAGGATAAATTAGGTGTATGCCTTGCTAAAAAGATGGGTCTTTAGACTCTAGACTTAAACTGAGGGAGTGTGTCTGCATCCCGAACAGTGTTGGGGAGACACTTCCATAGTTTAGGAGCTAAATAGGAAAAAGATCTATCTCCTTTTGTGGATTTTGATATTCTACGAAATATTAACAGGCCAGAATTTTGTGATCGTAATGAACGTAATTGAATGTAGCATGGTAGAAGGTCACTGAAGTACTGCGGAGCTAGACCATTCAAAGCTTTGTATGTAGTTAACTATTTATAATTAATATGAAATTTAACAGGTAGCTAATGTAACAATGATAAAATGGGGCTAATATGATCACATTTCTTGGTTCTCGTTAGCACTCTGGCAGCTGGAATTTTAACCAATTTATTGAAATTGCTTGACATCCTCCCAGTAATGCATTACAATAATCTAGTCTTGAGTTCATGAACCCATGAATTAGTTTTTCGGCATCAGCAACAGAGCATGTGCTGTAATTTTAACAATATTTCTTAGGTGGAAGAATGCTGTTCTACAAACATTGGTAATTTGATTTTCAAAGGACAGATTGGTATCCAATATTACACCCAATATTACATTAAATTGGGTTTTTGGTCCAATAATTAGTACCTCTGTTTTGTTGGAATTGAGTAGAAGGAAATCTTTTATTTAATTGATACACTCTGCTAATTTGGAGAATTGTGAAATCTCATCAGGTTTTGAAGAAAAATAAAGTTGGGTATCGTCGGCATAGCAATGGAAACTTATTCCATGATTTCTGATAATATCTCCCAGGGGAAGCATATACAAGGAGAAAAACAGAGGCCCTAAAACTGATCCCTGTGGCACTCCATACTTTTGTTTGGTTTGACAATTCCTCATTTACATTTTACATAAAGTGGTAGCTCTGTCTGCTAAATAGGATCTAAACCATGCTAATGCAACTCCACAAATGCCAACATAATTCTCTATCCCAGAGGTTTTCAATTGGTGAGGTGCACCTCCCCTGGGGAAAAACCCCCATAAAAGGTTCACATATGTCCTGCTAGCTTGCATGTTATGCATGTTGCAAAATGGATCACTTTGTAGTGTCTACAATACACTTTTACAATTACAGAAAGCTGAAAGAATTGCAAACACAAAAGGGAGTAAACCAGACTTTTAGTTCTGTTAATACTAAGGCGACTGAATCATCATATCACATTGTTTTACGTATAGGACTAAGTTTCACTACCTCTCTTGAAAGCCTATGAAAGTCCTCACCCCATTCACCTCCACTTATGTGAGTGCGGGTTTTCCGCTTTGACCCTGCTTAAAAGCAAATACCCGATCAAGGCTGCAGGTGGAGGGCGATTTTCCTTTCTACCGTGCAGCCCCGCATCGATCACCTGTGTGCATCAAAAAGTCAGACTCATTGTTCCCACTGATGTAGAGGTGATAAATGATGCAAAATCGGCAGATTTGTACTTTTTTCTTAACATAGGCCTATATGGAAGTGATTTTTACACATTTGATACAGTGACAAAATGGCACTGTCCATAGCTGATGTTGAATTGTGTCTAAAGTAGCCTAAAATCTACAAAATGGCTCTTATTCAATTGAGATAACGTTAGTAGCTTGTGGATGTTAATGCACATGTTTCCAGATTAGTTATTTGACTATCGATGGCTGTTCATTGATCAGAAACTAGAGCTGTCCATCATGTTGATTTTATTCTATGCCTGATTTCATTGGCAGTTTGGTTATAGGTCTGTTGAATACTTTAGTTTTTTTGGCTGGAGGATTATGTTCAGAAGGCTAATTTTAACAGTTTCCCAATAGCTTGAATGTGGTAAAAATGTGCTGCTAAGTATGTGTTCACACTTTTTTTTTTTAAAAAAATAACAAAATAATTAAGAAATGTTTCTTAACTAAAAAATGTTTTTTATATAGAAACTAATTTTGAGTGGAACATAGCATAACATGAAGCAATACTAATAATAGCATTACTACTACTAATAGTAGTAGCACCAATAATAGCCTGAAGCTGTGATCAGATAAGTACAGTCTCTGTACTGTGAGGTCTAAATCCTGAATGAAATTGTTCATACTATTTCTCAGTAGAAATGAACATATTTGGGAGGGTACTGCCTTTTCTAATATTTTCGACATAAACGGGAGATTTGAAACCGGTCTATAATTAACCAGTTCTCCAGGATCAAGTTGTGGCTTAAGCGGTTTGATAACAGCCATTTTAAAGTTTCATGGGAAAGGACGAAAAGTGCAACATCTTTATGTGCAAGTATCACTGCACATTCAGTGTTCAGTGCGTGAAATCCCCAAATGTTTAATTTTTATATGTTGGTGAAAATTGGTAATCCACACATTGGAACAAAATCAACAGTTTCTTTCTATAGGACTGAATCCATGTCTCATCATCATCCTCATCATCTCTGTCCATGCAGCGTAGTCTGTTTAACATGCATGTTCTCTCGTAAAGGGACGGAGCGCTAGTTTTATTCCCAATGTAAAAAAAAATAAAATTTTTGTTAAAAAAAATGAATAAATCCATATAAAAAAACAGAAACATTACAAGACAGGAAATTCAAGAAATGTAATACACATGACAATATTTTTGTCAAGCATGTAATTGACTAAAGTTTCAACAATTTTACATGCCTGATTGTAGTGATTCAATTAAAATTGGCAACATATGTCAGTGTACTTATGTGACGGATGTACTTGTAACCATGATGCTGATAAATGAACAGGTCAGTGCTTGTAAAATTGGTCTAACATGCTTGACAAAAATATTGTCATGTGTATTACATTTCTTGAATTTTGTGTGTCTTGTAATGTTTCTGTTTTTTTATATGGATTTATTCATGACTATACAATCATGATTCTCGGTGAAGACTCCATAGCAGCATTCTCCTACAAAGCCAGGTTCTCGTCACCACTGTAAAAGATCTTCGTTCAGGGCAATGGAAGAGACAGTGAAGCAAGTTCAAGGTCGGTGTTTTTCATTTTCAGATTCTCACACACACAAATCGATGGTAACCGTCGACACACGTGAACCTTTACAACTAAATGGAAAAGCACTCACTCTTACATAGCTGTTGTGCTTTCTTGTTTACACTCTCTGTCTTTGGACACTCGGCGTGCCTTTTTTTCTCCCTCCGCATCACTATAACAAGAGACAGGTGTCACGGTTAATTATGAACCAGGTGACAACCCTTACCGCCCTCTCTCTCCTGTAGACCAACACATGACCATGTACCCAAGCCACAATCAAAGTTATGATTACAGATTATGAGCAAGGTAACAAATTGACAGAAAGCAGAAACTTATAAGCACAAGGCACTTGTATGTAAAATTAAAAAAGACTTTATTGAACTACTAATATACAAATTAATCTAACAAGAACACACACACACACACATACAGTGGCAGGAAAAATTGTGATATTAACGGAGGATGAATGGAGTCCCAAATGTCTAGCTGTTAGATAATTTTGTCATCCAATGTATTTAATTTATTTTCTTGATCTGCAATCCCCGTCTCGATACGGCTCAGCTGAGGGAAGAAAGAAATGACACAGACACCCAATGCTATCAAATCCTTCAACGTTTATTGTTCAGCACTTTGTTATATGGTACAGAAAAACCACATTCCACTGGACCCCCACCAATGAAATTGTTCATTACCTTATATGGGGGTGACATACATGTTTGAGCTACGTGTGAAACTTGAGAGTAGAGACAAGAAACACATTCCTAAAGAACATCCTTCAAACAGGGAACAGTTGCAGCTTTGCTTTGTGATGACACAGCAAGCTACATCACCCAGAGAAGTTGTTGAGAAGCCTTAATTATTTCACACTAGCATTAGACATTATTTCTTAGACTGCAACCTGAGAGAGTCATCACACTAGCAATTCAACCTTTGTTCATTTGCTTATGATTTGCACCAGTTCAGCAAGAGTTAGGAGGCTGTTGTACTTTCGTTTGGTTGCTCCTGCAAAATTTGCTGGAGGGAATCTCAGCGGCTCCAATTGGCTGGCGGTCAGTCGATGTTGAGTCCTCAGAGAAACCACTATGCAGTGAATGGATGGTTGGCTTTGCAGGGTGGAGCCTCGTATGCTGGTTGCCGGGTTACGCATTGCTGTGCAAGGAAGTTTTATCCACGTCTCGAACTGCTGGAAGCAGGGACTTTGAAGAGTTATTCTTTGGCGAGGTTTAACGAAGGCTCAGACGGAAGAGTTGATGAATCTTGGAGTGAGCTCTTGGCGGTCGAAGAGCGTGCAAGCAGGTCAAGCAAACAAAAGAAAAAACCAACTTGGAATGATTGTCATGTAATTTGCATAATATCCATATGATCACGTCCGCCTAAAGTTTTAAGAGTTGTAGTATGAACATTAAGAATCAACTTTCATAGTGTACCTATGGTGCATCCTGCACAAGTCTACATTGCATCACAATACTAGAAATCATTCATCCATTGAAAAGATACCAGATACTTCCTATAATTGAGGTAGAAGTTTGTAAGAATAAAGCTGCTATAAAGGTTTAAAGAACACCACAGGTTCTATAAAACATACATGATACATAAAATATATCTAAGGCATCTACTGGTGATTTAATACAGCTTATTGGTAGCAATTTTGAGACCGTTGTCTATTAAAAAAATTAGGGGAATCCATACTGAGCTAAGAGAGAAATATCTCTGGAATGTGCAGCTGGGGAGAGGAGGTGTCCCGGGGGAGCAAGGAGAATGTCACTGTCTCCGTTAAACAGGTATGGGAGAGACGGTCTCCTTCAGAAATTTGGGTGTGATTTGTTTTTATGGCTCTGTGGAATGTGGTGCTTTGTTCACAGATAATCCTACACAGGTGTACGTCTATGTGATTGGGTTTCATAGTGGTTGATGTCGCAAGAATCTTGTACGTTTCACAAACGGGCAGCTATAAAATACTAGAGGAATAAGAGTTGCGGTGTATTTGATAGATGCACAGTTTTAATCGGACCTGGTTGACATGACCGCTTATTCGAATGTAAACTGTGATAAGCAGGGGTGTAAAGTAACATTACAAATACTCATGTTACAGTAACTATTTCCCAAGAATTTTACTTTTAAGTAGTTTAAAAATTGAATACTTTTTTCTTGAGTACATTTAAGTGCTGTAACTGTACTTTTACTGCGCAATTTTCCCACCGTCTTTGTTCGCTACTTCGATGTCCTGATTTTATTTTTATCTATCAACATGATTGGCTAGGGAGTATCGTAAATCCCATCCAATCAAATCACACGTAAAAAATTTGAAAGGCAGCTGCAGAGCTGGCACCAACTGTTATGGATCTGGAGAATGCCTCAGGCACAGTTTACATTTGAACAGCTCGGCCGCACCTGGAAGGGCTTTTCGCAGTGAAAGGCCAATTGTCTGATCGTGTCATGCGAGTTTAACTTGATCAAGCCAAATATCAACATTAATCCTGCATCTAATTTGAAGCACATTGAGGTAAATGTAATTTTTCTGCTTACTAGATTCTGTGTGTCTATAATGTAACTGAGATTGTTGGGTTGATGTAAGATATTAATGCAATGTTATCAATAGGGCTGGGCAATAATATGATTTAGATGTTTATCTGAAAAGAGAGATGTCCTCAAATTTTGAGTAGTTTTCTATATTTGCCCTATATCTAGAATAGGGGTGTTCATTATATCAATCGCAATAGCAAGAGCACCACTGGTTGGTTGATCTAGATGAAATATAAAAGATTGATTGTGTTGTTTGACAGGCGGCTAATGTTTGAATGCTAATGTGGGTTCGCACCTAAATGATCAAAAACGCTTTATAATTCCGCCAATGCCCATCTTGATGAGGCATTAAATGTAAACTCAGTCGTTTATGTCTAAAGTGAATTTAAACACTGGGACAAAGCGTTATTTGTATCAATTTTGAACTGTGTATGTTTATCCGAATTGAGCACTGTCTAGTAGGCTGTCAATGTCTATTAATCAAACAACAATAACAAGGAAATGAGAACCAAATCACTACTTTTGGCTGAAGAACTTTAAAGTATTAATGTAATAGAATAAAACGGTGACCTTTAAGGATGTTTCAGCTCTGTAGGTCCATTCAATGTAAGTGAAGGGGTGCCAAAATTGACGCTCCAAAAAGCACATAAAAGCAGCATAGAAGTAATACATACAACTCCAGTGGTTTAATCCATGACTTCAGATTTGATACGACAGTTGTGGGTGAGAAACGGATCTAAAATTAAAACCATTTTTACTAGAAATTCTTCTCTCTGCCCAGTAGGTGACAATATGCATGACTATTGTGAATCACCAAAAACAAAAGAACAACAATGTGAAATTTAAAGTGGAGATTGACTGAGCAGGAAGGAGAATTAATAGTAAAAAAGGAATTAAATATTGATCGGTTTCTCACCACATCTATCATATCGCTTCAGAAGACATGGATTAAACCACTGGAGGCACATGGATTAGACTACATTTATAGTTTTCTTGAGACATACTTAAATGTAGCGGCCCTTCCACACTCACCAGCCTTTAAATTTTTTTATTTTTTTTGAATATGTCTGGGTATGCACACTATAACCCCTGTCCATGTGCAAGGAGGAGTACATGAGGGAGGAGCTTGGGGTAGGATAGAGGGTGTGGCTTACACACCAGTTTTGGAATTCCACACTGTTCATTAGTGATGGGAAGATTGGATCATTTTACTGACTTGGACCTTTGAACCGCATTCAGAAAAATTTACAAATCTTTAAGTAATTTCATTCATTAGTCACATGACAGCCGCATAGGCTCTACAGGAAACAGAATTGAATAGTTCACCTCCTGAATTGGTCTTCAGATTGGAGTCTTGTTCATTTGTCACGTGACTGCTATTGGGCTCTGCATAGAAGACAAACAATGTTACATTTTCTCTCAACATTTTAGTTCATCGTGTTGCAGTTGTTTGTATTGTGATAATACATGTTATTTTTACATCATAAGAAACATCTTGATTAATTATTCCATGTATTTCATGCAGGGTGTATTTACAAGATTTTCTGCCAAGTAAAATAAGGTTAGTCTTATATTTTATTAATTAATCTTTGAATTTATATATAAAAAAAATCTGTAAATACAAAAGGGATCGTATTTAAGGCATATATGATTTGGGTCTACGGTTCACCATAAAAGACATAATACAACAAGAGGATACATCATTGGAGAAAAATAAATGACAGTTAATTTAAAATCAATTCAATAGTCAAGTCAATAATATGGGATTACATTTTATGAAGAAAATATAAATTGTAAAGTTTGGGACTGGGCTTGAATTCAAGACATCTTGCTTTATAAAATGTTTTTCCCATCGTTCAGAGAGTTAGAATTTAACAATTTACCAGATTCAAATGTTATGGAAAAGAAACATCAAGTTATGCATTGCAAGTAATAAAACAAAAATCTGAGACAAGAAACGCTACATGAAACTGTAAGACAAAAATACAATTCAAACTAACCACTTGTATTTAAGGAAGATTGAGAGTATGAACTAATTTCTGTTTCCAATACAGAGTCTATGCAGATTCCTTGTGAAAAATTAATGAAAGGCTCATACCCGATGACACTGGAGGTGAACCAGTAAACTCCTGTTTACTGTACAGAGAGCCTATGCGGCTCTCCCGTGTCAAATGAACAACACGAGGACAGAATGAACGAATCACTGAGACTACTCGTTCTTTCAAGTCATGTTAAAGATTTGTTCAAAATGAATGAATCATTCATAAATGACCCATCACTATTCATTTGCACCTTGGCCTTTAGATGATGCAGACAAATTTCTCTTGGAACTCACTTGTTTAAAAGTCTTTGTTAAAAAAGCCATTATACTAACTTTGACAAATGTTTGCTCAACAACTTTGAACTGAAGCTGATTTCTCCACTCTTTGAAGTAGCTGAAACATTTCATATATCCTAGATAAAACCAGAACCTATGAATTATGTGGATTTTAACTGACAAAACATTCAACGTCTATTGTCATTTTTCCATGACAATAGTCTGTTACACTGGCACAAGAAAATCTTTTGGACTCTTAACCCACATTTAAAATGTATGCATAATGTATGAAATGCATTTGAAACTAGCCATTTTTCTTTTAATGCTATTAGTCATGAGACAAAATATTCTGTATTTTTGGAAAATCCACCTCATCCACTCAATTCATCCTACGCATTCTCATATGCCCCGTTATGCCATCTGCCATGGGTTGTCACCATCAAGAATCCACTAGTCTGGATTTATGACAGGATGGAAAGGACTAGAAGTATGGTTCTCTATTGGCTAAAATCTAAATCTTGGATTGTCAGGATGGAGGTTACATGCAAAACAGCCCATATCATAAAAATGTCACCTGATCGATCCTCTGAATATTTCATCATTCACTCATTACACAAATTACTGTCTTTCCTGAGATTCAAAAGGAGATGTTTCAGTGAAACTAACCCTTTTAGGAGAAACAGAGCATAACATGGGTCAACAGGGGTCTCTACTTTGTCAGGTAAATTGGATAAAACAGTCTTCACTATATTCCCAACCAACCCTTCACTCTCTTAAGGTCTGAGGACAACAGGTGTTTTTTTTTGTTTTTTAGATCAGTCAGCAATGAGGTGTCCCACCTATGACTGTAAAAACACCACTGTTCTTCCTTTATCCACCCATGTAATGTTTTCCCACCAAGGGAAGACCGTAGTAGCTAGAAACTAGTTTACTAGATCTGAGTGTGATGAAGTGGCTTGAGTAAACACACTGGTAAGAGTGAACAAACTCATCAGCTAAGATTGCTGCCTCAGAGAGTGAGAATTAACACTCCATCAAGAATGTAAAGGTACACTTGGAAGATTCTTTTTAAAAATCCTCCAATAATAAATTCACACAAAGTGTCAAAAGTTTGAACCTGACAATGCACACGTCTATCAAAAAGAAAAGAGCTGCCTCAAAAGCAGTATGTCCCCTAAACCTCTGCCAATATATGCCTCCGGTACCAGCTCATATGGCCTCAATATTGCCATCTTAACAGAATCATATTTCATTCATATTAAGTTCAGCACAGACCTCAGAACAGGACACATTTATATAGGCAATCCTAAGTCATTTCCAAAAGCAGTAAAATCAGTCTACTTCCCTCTAAAGGGAGGAACCAGTAGTTTTATGAACATAAAAACAGAAGTCTGAAATATCTGAACAGGTTGAGAGGATTAACAGACATTTTAACTCCAGGAGAAGCAGGTGGTGTGATTGGGGAGGGAGCAGCACCCATTACCTCCATATCTTAACCTATTTTCAGCCTCAATTTCTAGTTCTAGCCAGATGAAACTCATGCTCTGCCTTCCTTACTGCATCTTCCTCCCCTCAATCCCTAGATGCTACAGCACCCCCATCTGTCACTTCTGAATCAGGTTCAGGAATTACCAATAATCTACTCATATCAATTTATATGGTACTTCAACTGCTCATCTTCGGCTTTGCTTTTCAGATGAACAGGCTTTGGTAGGGAATGAGGATTAACACAAGCTAGTTGGGTTTATGGTGTAGTGGTGGGGTATTTGAATGAGTGCAGTGTACTGAATTACAGGAGTCTCACCACCAGAGGCAAACTCTCCCAGATTGGACAAAACAGGTAGAGGGCAACTATCTAGACAAAAAGGTAGTATCATTTCATTTCCCCAAACTTCTCCAAAAGGTACTTTTTTTTTTTTTTTTTTTTTAGACAAACAGTTCAGACTCACAAGAACTGACTATCAATTCACATGCATGCCACAAATCACATGCACGCACGCCTCTCAAAATAGCTACAGCCAATAACTCTTCCTCACACTGGAAAGCCTCAACTGAGGGTTTAAAAGGCCTCTTGGTAACCTGTAACACCTGAAGTAATTGATTAGCCCAAACCACATCAGTCAGCTCATCAGTTTAGTGCTTTAGCCCACTCCACCACCACCACTACGCCAAAAACCCACAATCATCCTTGTCTTTAGCCCAAATTGTCTTTAGCCCAAATTGGATGATTCTGTAAGAAAGCATACTCTGGAGGGTTTGCGTTATTGGTAGAAACTTGTGCTGAGGAAATTTTTATGCTAGCAGATTCTGAGGACATGTCTAAAGTTAGATGTACTTGTCTCAGGAGATCCATGCCTAAAATTGCACCTTTATTTAATGGAGCACATGGCAATTTTGTAGTCAGAGTTTTCTGGCCTAATTGTACCTCTATGGGCAGGGTTTCATACAAAACAGAATCTTCACCTATTACGCCAATTAAACAAAGTTTAGTTTTCTTGTACGGGAGGTTTAAACCTTTAGCCAATTTTGTAGGAATTACTGTAATTTCTGCACCTCTGTCAAGCAAAAAGTCAATCTCTTTCTTGTATGCTACCTTTCACAAAAATGATGTTGTCATTGTGATGCATTACAGGGGAAAGGTAGCTACTCACAGCCCCAACAATTAGTTTTTTTTCCTGTTCTTGTTGTGCTCTTAGAAGAGCCTGAGCGAGCTGTCCTAAAGTTACAGTGAACACTTGCAGAACTACTTCAGGGTTGTAGGTGGTCTGAGAAGGAGCAGAATTATGCATAGTATTTCTTTTACTACCTTGCAACTTCTTCCTACACTCTTTCTCCCAATGTCCTAATTTTCCACAGTAGTTGCATTTGCCTTCTCTTTTAGGCAATCTATTATTGTCTTGATTCGTTGTGTTAAACGTAGCTGCTGCTACTTTCACTTTGGCCTTAACGTCAGCATCTCTTTCCCATGTAGCTAACCTGTCTAGGTTACCTCAGAGTTCTGTTAGGCCAAGTTAGATCTAGGAATGGCAAGGCTCTTCTGTACTCAGCTACAGGCCATCTGACCAGATGCGGACTAGGGGTCCCTTGTCATCTTAAACACTTTCAGAATCGTCAACTATTCCACTAAGCCAGCAGGATGGTTGGAATGCGGCAGCAGGGAGCCTGGACAAGATGGGAGCATGCAGTGGACCGCAAGGTCTCATGGGCAGAGCTGTGGAAAGCAGAATCCCACCGCATACGGTTCCTGATCCAGGCTGTGTACGATGTATTACCGAGCCCATCCAACCTGTTCACCTGGGGATTGGTGGAGTCTCCAGCCTGCAACCTCTGCCTGAAGAGGGGGACCCTGGAGCACATCCTCAGCTGCTGTTCGAAGGCACTGGGTGAGGGGCACTACCGTTGGCGCCATGACCAAGTCCTGAAGGCCATAGCGAATACCATCAGCTGTGGAATTGGCCACTGTAAGCGCCTCCGCCCAGTTAAGAACAACATTGCTTTCGTCCGGGCTGGGGAGAAACCACCATTAGCTGCCAGGGCCACCTCATCTGGCCTGCTAGCAACATCACAAGATTGGGAGTTGAAAATTGACCTGGAGAAGCAACTGAAATTCCCAGAAACTGTCGCCACCACAACGCTGTGGCCTGACATGTTACTCATCTCAGAGACCTCCAAGCAGATCGTTCTCCTGGAACTCACCATACCCTGGGAGGACCGTATCGAGGAGGCCAATGAGAGGAAGAGGGCAAAATATGCTGAGCTAGTGGAGGAGTGCCGGAACAATGGGTGGCGAGCGCGGTGTGAGCCCATTGAGGTGGGATGCAGAGGGTTCGCAGGCCAGTCTCTCTGTAGGGCCTACAGCATCCTGGGCATCGTAGGGGCCAGTAAGCGAAGGGCTAGCAGCAGAAGTTGCCTCAAGGTGGCTGTGGATAAGGAGAGGAGAACCATGGGTGGGGTAGGGCTACCTGGACACAAGTTGGGGCCTGATCAACCCCAGCTGGGTCGCCTGGGTGAGAGTGTATGATGCTTGAAAGACCCGAAACGCTCCGTGACCCCAGGTAACATCACTGATGATGTGTCCAGGTTGCATCAAGTTGATGTATGTTACAAGCGGTTGACTGACAAAACCTTTCAGTGTATTCACTTACAGTTTCTTCTTTCCTTTGTACACAGTTAGTGATACTGGACCAGTCTATTTTGGGTCCCATGATATTCTTGAGAATATTCAAAATGCCTTCTCTCAGTCTTGTCACAGTTCAGAAGTAACAGCAGACACAAAACTGTTGAATTCAGATTCAGTTAGAATTTGTGACATCATTTGTGTGACCACTGCCAACAACATGTCAGAGACGCATTTTCATCAACGCTCTTCTAAATTCCGAAAAATTTGTGCGTGCTGAGGGTAAGCTCTGGGATAGTCTCTCTAAATCTTTGTCAACAGTTTGTATTTGGACAACAGAAGAGTTGGGAGGAACACTTTCAGTTCCCTCAAATCCCTGAGATCTTCTCCTAGCGTCAAATACCCTTACTGAATCTACCGGCTCATCAGTTACTGTTTGGATGGCTACATCTGTTTCGAAGAAAGCTTGTAAGTCAGGATAATTGTTATCAGGCTGACTAACTTCTTCCACACATTTTTCTGCAGCTTTGTTGCGGTTTAATTTCTTAGTCAAAGAGGATACTCTAGCACGGAGCTCTTTGTTCTGTTTCTCTAGCTCTGTGTTATGCTGAGACTGTTGTGTAGCTAGTGGTAAACCAAATTCTCTGTGGCAGCAGATAATACCTTTCACATTTTTCTTGTGAATACTTGCTCCTAGTACCTTTTTACACTCATCTACCGACCAAGTCTTGTCTGGATAAATCTCATATTTCTGAGTTAGTTCTTGTCTAACTTTCTCGGTGACTATTAGGTTCATTTATACTTCTAACAGTGATTTGAATTCACTATCTGACCACAAAGGAGTCGGAAGACCACCTTTTTCAGTTGTGGGGATCAGTCTAGCATTTATTTTCTAAACATTTTGAGTTTCTTTGTTACCACACAATCAAAAACACTAAAAGTTCTCTGATCAACAGAGGGTACACTTGTTAACACAGATCAACTATTGTTAACCTTCCTTGGCAGAGCAAAGGATAACACAAATTACTAGCACTTGTAGTACACTGTAATACAACAGTACCATCTGTGTATTTAAAAGAGGTGTGTGTGTGTGTGTGTGTGTGTGTGTGTGTGTCTGTGCGCAGATGATTCATTGCAAACTATTCAGCAATTATTTTGTTGTTGTGGTTTTCGCTTCCACGATGGCAGCTCCCAACACTCCTGCAAACCTGATGGTAAATGATGTACAAATGAATGATGGCTTATGCCATGCTCTGAAGAGAAGACATGGTCCATGTCTGACCAAGTTTCTCCATGAACCCTTAGCAAATCTGAATTATGAATTTGACCTAGACAGCTCACGTTTGTGTGTATGAATTTGACATATCTCGTGATGTGAAGTTATACAACAGGGAGGTTGATCATTATGCATGGTATGAAGACCCTTTTTTGTATTTCACGAAAAAGGGCTGTTTTTATTTTGCAAACATATTTGGAGGGATCTGAATGATTTTGGAGATGAACCGTTATTCGTTAGTGGGATGGTTCAACAAATGGGGACAAACAGGTTCTCGTTGACAGAGGCTGGCCTTTCCTTGATACAGAGCACAATGAATGTTTCCACATTAAGTTTTTGTTTCAGTGGAAAGATGTTCCTATCCTGAATGATATTTTTTCAAAGATAGACCAACTGTTTCAATGGTGTGATGCATATGACTGATACAATCGAATTAAGGTAACCTGTTTGAGCCTGAGATGAGTGCGAGGGTCCATAGGAGTGTCCATATAACACTGCCCACCTACTATAAGCAATAAAAGCTTGTGGTGACTGCCAGCATTCAAACCAACATGTCTCAAGACTTTACTACAGACCTTCCTAGACCCCAAAGTTTTCCACATGGTAGTGTAAATAGAAGTTGCAGTGTTTAAGAAAAACAAGGCTTTATTTACAGAATTTACATAAACCAACGTCTCCACACACAAATATTGTGATGAAGTCTGTGCTCAACTTTAATGACAATGTCAGTCATCAAGCCAAGTGAGATCCCTCCCTTCCCCTCCAAATGATTTTCATCAGATGCCATAGTAATGGCGGAAGGCTGTCTTGCTTTTCTCAGAAACAGTTCTTTTTTGAACCAGGCAATTGCAAATGTCATCCATTTCCCCCTTGGCCAGAGCAAGTACGTCTGTATCCTTGATGGTGTTGCTGAAGGAATTTAGAGCACCGAAAATAGATTGACCAACATATTCTTCTTTAAATTGATCCAGTGAGACTTTAAAATGCATCAGATTAGACATACAGTGCAGCTGCATTCAATAAATGTAGGCAAATCAATTTCCACACACAGAACAAGTTACCTTTTTTCTTGAAATACTCTGCCAGGTAATCATAGGATGGGTCCTGCTTGACAATTTCCCTCACCTCTGAAATATTCAGTGTTCTTCCCTCTCTAGCCCAATTCCTCTGTGACTCTTGGCCCTCAAATCTTCTTGCTCAATGAACTGATCATCTGCATCTTTTAAGCATGATGTTTTCAGATGATGAGCACAACAGGCAGTAAACAAGGCAATTGGAAGGATTCCTGCACACAACACAAATCAAATGAGCTTCTGATCATTTCACTGACACAACAGACAGAAAACAATTGGACAGATGTAGAAATATGTACAGTATATGCCTTTTCAGGTAACACCTCAGAACTTCGACATGTACTATGTGTTTAACATTAATAGCCATGCAGTTTCTAATAATTATATTATAATAATATTTTAATTTATATAGCGCTTTTCCAGAGCTCAAATGACGCTTCACAACAAATAACAGAAACAAAAATGCCATCTAGACAATCATATGGACAGTCAACAGTTGCCCGGTCCGGAACAAAAACAAATGCAGTTGCATATAGCAAATCAGATCGTGCAAATAAATTAGACATATCAATCCAGTACAAAAGAACACATAACATCATGTAGACCGTAGAGAAAGTGTAGGCAGTGGCCCAATTTGAATACAGATAAGCATACAAATAAAATGAGCAGGACATGATTTAAATGATCTCCTCTTTGGGTTGCTGTTTCCCTCCAGACCAGCAGGGGGTGCTTTCCTTGAGCCTTCCATGCCATGTTCTCTCCACTCCTGCAGATGGCACCAATGCCCTTAACCCTGTTCAACTCTCTGCTCGTTAACCCTCATTCCCTTCAACTGTGTCTAGGCCTTTTATAGTCTGTTTGTTCCCTGCCTTTGTGTTCAGTCTTGAGACTATTTACCCTGTGCCTGCAGTGACCAGTTTTCTAGCTTAGTGTTTTCCTTTTTGACCCTTGTGTCTGTTTGTTTCTCTATTTTGTGGAAGCTCGTCTTTCCTTGTTTATTTGTACTTTGCTTTATTTTTCAAGTAAAGATGATATTTTTTGGGAAGAAACATAAGCTCAGTGGTAAAACACCTTACACTTGAGCACCCAGGTTTGATCCCCGCCTATGGCCGCCTCATTACACATGAAGCACAAACGCATTATGACTGATAATCTTGGGAGAACAAATAGGTTTTGACCTAATATTTGAATTCAGAGATAGAGGTAGTAATTCGGAGAGCCAGCGGAATTGAGTTCCATTGCTTAGGTGCCACAACAGAAAAAGACCTGGCGCCCATTTAAAGAAAGGCAGATTCTAGGAACATAACTTCTCGGATTGCAAGAGGAAATAGAATGTACCGGTAGTCCAGAAAAAAGGCCTTACAGTAGTTAAGGCGAAATGTAATAAATGCATGGACTAATGATTCAGCATCATTCGGGCTAATGTAGGGATGAAGTTGGCCAATACGACAAAGTTGGGAGAATGCTGCTGTAGAGAGTTTGTTATAGGGTCAATAAAGGGTCAAGAATGATACAAGTTTATGACTGTGGCAAATGTGAAAATTAGAGTAGCATCAAGGTCACAGCTTATTAGATTTAGTTTTATTAGTTATGTTAACATTAGTAAATAGATTATAAACTAGCAGCATTGTATTATTACATTAATCAATAGTATAAATTAGAAGACATCGTTCATTGCTAATGTTATTGTAAAAATCTGTGCTTTAAATAATTCATGTACATAGACTACAGTATAAAAAGTTTTTGAAATTTAAATGGAGAGAGATGCTTTGTAATTTTTTTTAAATGAATCAGCACTTGCATATTTTCACAGTACAGTAAGATTTGTATTTCCAAAGCGATGACGAGCTTTGTCTCCGTTTCTCCGCAAATTTATTTAACAGTGGCATCATCGAACCTTGGCGTGACTCTATCAAATGAGTCTCTCTTCAAGTTTCTCTTGCAATAGGCGGTGTTTCTTGTGATGTTGTCGTAATTAAGAGGTTTAATTATACATATGATCTATCTTTATTCAATCCAATTTAAAATCTTGTATTATTACATAATATTATCTCTCTCAACAGCATCTCTCTCTCTCCGTTTGAATTTCAAAAACTGCTTACACTGTAGTTTATGCACATGGATTATTTAAAGCACAGATTTAGGGTTAGGAAATTGTAAAATACTAAATCCAGGCCCCAAAGGGCCCAGACCTGGTTGTTCACAGGCCTTCTCTCAACTGGTCGCTTCCCGCAGGCCCAAAGCTCCGGTGAGTGGATCAGGCAGAGAGCACCGGCCACCCAATCCATGCTGTACCAACATACCCAGTGTATAAATAGTTAGGGTTGTGTCAGGTGGGGTAAAAAATTTGTTTTTTAATTAAAAGGGTTATAAGTGTAAGGGTATGTTTTGAGTGGGTTTAGGTGTTAGGGTTAGTTTTAGAGTGGGGTTAGGGTAAGGTTAAGTTTAGAGTGGGTTTAAGTGCAGACATCTATGTCAGATGAGTTTCCATATTTTAGGTTTCTAATTAAAAGTGTTTTAGGTGTAAGGGTAAGTTTTAAGTGGGGTTAGGTTAGGTTAGGTTAGGTGCAGGCCATCTTAGTCAGCTGAGGTTCAAAAATCCACATATCAAATTGAAATGGTTTTAGGTGTGAGGGGTATGTTTTGAGCAGGTTTCAGTGCAGTCTATCCCCTAAAAGAGATTTGTAAAGAGTATGTCAACCCGAAAAGGATAGAGTTGGGGACCAAAGATCAAAGGTAAATAAAATAGAACAAAGAACTGCACTGATAACTCGCGTCTCATTGAGGCTTCTAGGATACGGTGTGTCAAGGCATTTCATCCACAGCCTTTCCGCCCTTAGGCGGTCACTCAAAGCATATGGAAGTCAGCCCATGGGACAGAAAGTGCTGAACCAGATATCTGCGTTCTTCAATTTTATGATTAATACAGTAAACATGTTGATATATATGATTATACAGTTCGTTCTTTGTCTGTCCCACGTACTGTTTACGACACTTGACACAAAATATCAGATACACGCACATGGACACTCGAGAGTGCATCAGATGTTGCAAGCGAAAGATTCGACCCGTGGACCTGCTCTTGACGAGTTTCTGGGGAGCAAAATATTTAAGGGAGCTGTTTCTGCTTCTATCAGGCGGAGTAGGTAGTTTGATACGCACTAGAAGATCTTTAAGGTTTTGGTTTCTTTTGAAAGCTGCTACCACTAAATTAAGCTGCAGACTTTCATACGAGTAGTGTGCCACAAGAGGAATTATTGTATTTTTAGGCGTCGGTTCCCCAGGTTTAGGTTGTTTGGGGTAACAAAAAGTTTTTGCCGTAGGAAAGATCTGGAGTAGCCACGTTTGCGTAAAGAGAAAGGGGTTTTTGTTAGGTTCAGTGGCAGGGTTAGGGGCGGGGTTAGGTTTAGGGGCAGGGTTAGGGGCAGAGCTAGGGGTTTAGATGTGGGGTTAGGCTTAAGGGCAGGGTTACTGGTTAGGGGCGGGGTTAAGTCATTAGGGTTAGGGGTGTGCCAGGGATGGGGCCAGGTTCAGGAATGGGCCCAAGGCTAGGGTTAGGGGCAGGGTCAGGTGGCCAGGGACAGGGCTATGCCTAGGCCTTGGGGCAGGGCTTCCAGGGGCGGTGCCAGGTTTAGGGTAAGGGTTGGGGCCAGGGTTAGATTGCTAAGGATCGGCCTATTGGTAGGGCCTTCTTCCTGATATAAGTTTAAATGATATATACGCACCTACCCATATATATATATACACACACACACACACACACACACACACACACACACACACACGCACGCACATACACATCTTCAACGTACCCATGCACACTTACATATACATACTCATGCAAAAAAAAAAACGCTGAAGAAATATTGATGAAAATATATTGCTAGAGATAATGCTCCTGATACTGTTAATAAATTACTATTTTTTTTCAGTAATAGTTTTGATGATACTAATACTAATAATAATAGTATAAAATAATAAGACTAATAGTAATGCTGAAAATTATAATAATAATAATAATAATAAGTGTCCGATCCCCAGTGGACCTAGTAAACCTACAAAGTCTCCCACCATGTTCTTTTAATGTGCCCAATCACAAGGGAGCTGCACCATCAGGTGATCCCTATTTGCTTTTGGGACTTTTCTTTATTTTATTTAAATAAAGTCAACCTTGCATTTACCTAAAACACTTAGGAATTTGTTTACCAGTCAACCTCTACCCAAAACCTATTAATCTAAAAAAACTTTTACCAAAGGCAGTGAAATGAGAAGGGATGAGCTACGGGGTACTGCGAGACTGCGCTGGAAAACCCCCGGTGCCTAACTTGGCCTCCAGGCTCTCCCACCCAATCCACCACCAGACCATTCTGATAGGAACCAGGTGGGACAGCTACAAAATATCCCCCTCCCGTCATCTATTCAGCCTGTCCGCTTTGTGAAATCCACATTTAAACCCCTAGGACAGAAGGTTCCTAATCCGCCCCAATTCCTTCCTCACCACAGAGTAGTGGTGGCGTAGTGGCTAGAGCACACGGCTGCTAATCAGAAGGTCGCTGGTTCGAACCCCACAGCCACCACCATTGTGCCCTTGAGCAAGGCACTTAACTCCAGGTTGCTCCGGGGGGATTATCCCTGTAATAAGGGCTCTGTAATTCGCTTTGGATAAAAGCGTCTGCCAAATGCATAAATGTAAATGTAAACCTGTTCCTCTTTGTCCAACTCGGATCATGCTCTAACCCCCATACCCTCAAACTACCCTCCACATGTCTAACAAAATGGTCCACCAAGTGACCCTTCCTTTTTATTTCTTTCCTAATGTTATATCTATGGGCATTCATCCTTGTTAAAATAGTTACCCGTTTCCCCAACATATCTCCTTCCTCAGATTTTACAACCAGTCAGATATATACAATTCCTAGTATTCAAGGGGACCCCTCTGGGAATCTTAATTGACGCTCTGTTCATTTTGGCCCTAAAGTACAACTTGCACCTCTTTTCTCCACTTTTTACTCCACTCCTAATTCTATTATGGACCAACATGTCTTTTAGGTTCTTATTTCTCTCGAAGGCAATTATTACCCTGCTTTGCTCCCCCAACCATTTACCAGAAGTTCCCATCTCAAAGTTTCTCCTAAATGCCTTTCCCAGCCTGATGGTTTCCTCATTATATCTCATAACCAATGGTATTACCCTCTTCCTTTCCAACCCCAAGTTCTTAGAGTTCTTATCAGAATGTATTTGCTTCTCTACTGTTCTCAAGAAACCCCTCGAATATCCCCTTTTCCTAAGGGCTTTAAAAATAACTTGCTTTGCCCCTACAAAATCCTCCTTACGAGTACATATTCTACTGAATATTAATATCTGAGATTTCACTATCCCCCTAAAAGTATGTGCCGGATGGTAACTCTGTTTATGTAATAAGGCATGAGTATCTGTTGGTTTCAAGTAAACCCTAATATCCAATGAGTTGCTATCTACAATGCCTGGGCCCCTGTAAACCGTAGTGTCAAGAAAATTAATTTCCCGTTCCTTGATCTCATACTTAAGTTTGATGGAGTCATGGTGCTCATTAAGAATCCCTACCCAAGATTGAAAGTCTGCCTCAGAATATTCCCAAATGCCAAATCTAGATACCTAAAAAAAATACCTGGGCCATTTGCTACATTTAGGGAAAACACTCGCTTCCCATTCTGCCATATAAATGTTTGCATAGGCTGGAGCAAATCTCTTACCCATTGCTCTCCCCTTGACCTGTAGGTAAAACTTACCATCAAACTCAGTCATTTTTTATTGAGACTAAGCGCCAAGAGTTTAAGCAACACACCATCAGGTCTTTCATGCTCTTGATATTTCTCATAGAGTGTTTTTACCGCTTGTAACCCTCTCTCTGTTTCAATATTAGTGTACAAGTTCTCATCTGGAGAAAAAAATTGAAAGTTTTCCTGCTCCTTAACCTTGATTTGTTTATCTTTTTCTATAAAATGGTAAGTATCCTTAAGGTAACTCTTATGTCTAACTGACAGGGGGTTTAGGTAAAAATCTATATCTCTCACTTCCACAATCTGAGACTATAGGCCACCCCAGAAGCATGTCCGGGAAAGGCCAGCTCTCCCTAGGCTTATGAATTTTGGGCAGAATTTAAAATCTCCTCCACCTAGGGTTAACATCACCTATGAGATATTCTCTCTGCTCCTTGCTGTTCTAAATCCTCCGCAAGGTGAAGGAATTCCTCTCTTGTACTCTGAAACATTAGTTTACTCAATACTTGATCAAACTCAGCATCCTGTAGCTGTCTATTAGCTACCCTAATATACTGCAATTTATCCATTAATACCACCACTATGCTTCCTTTATCTGCTGGTTTAATAACTAAACTCTTATTAAATCTCAGCTCTTTTAATGCTTCTTCCTCCCATTTTGACAAATTAGGCTTACCCATCTTTCCAGCCCCATCAACCCACCCAACAGTTCCTTATCCTTATCTATCACCCCCTGTATCATATTAGAAATCTGGTCCCTCATTGGTTCCCATTCTGATTTAGAACAGAAACATTTAGGTTCCCCACAAAGTAATCAGCCAGTCTTAGTCTTCTATGGTATTTATTTATATCAACATAATGTTTCAATCTGTCAATGCAAAAATCTGCTGCCCTTAACACAAAACTTAAACCCTTAGCCAAAACTTTGAATTGATTATACAACAACTGAAAATGATTGGACAAATTCAAAACCGATTGTCCTGACCCTGCTTGGCCTTCTCTTTTTAGTTTTAAATGGCTCAACCAATGTCTCAACATGGCTGAGCCAGTTTCCTCCATCCAGTGGTGACCATCTTCCCCCACCTTGAAGTACTCTGGATCTAAAGCTTCAATGGCCTTACCCGTCTCCATAATTAATTGGTTCAACAATGTGATTCCGCCCCCTCCTCCTAGGATCTCACAGATGTAATTTATTATTGGGACCCTAATCTCCGCTTCTGGGAATGTGCTTTCTGCCGAATCTATCATATTCAATAACAGCTCTTTTGTTAGGCCCACTGATTCGATCGACCAGTTATTCAAACCCACTGATAGAATCACTTTTTTTTACTTTGGGATTTGTAGGGGTCCTGTGTTTCAACACATTTGTGATGTGAGCAAATCTGGCCCCCAGAAAACTCATCACTTGCACTCTTGGATCCCCACACACAGGGCTCCTGCCTAGAGCCCCACAAAAATAAAATCTCCCTCTCTGGGTTTAAGTACCAATCCCTGAATTTATCAAAAGTTCTTATCTTACGAACCAGGAGCCCCTGGTTCTGCTCCTCCACCTCTGACTCCACCCAATCCCCTCTTCTGTGTGGCTAGGGTTAGGGGAAAATGTTCAATAAACCATAAGGAGATCATAGTAGACTTGTAATGGTTCTCCTAAGGTTATTTAATGCACAGGCACAGCTCCATCTCATATATTTACCCAGTTTAATTTATTTTTTGACTATTCATCAGACACTGCTTTCAAACTATTTTAATTAGGACCAGGCAGAGATCAACAAACCAAACATATGAAGACATAAACAAAAAAATTAAAATGGAGGGAGAAGAAATTTATAAAAGGGAAAAAGTTAAGAGTGTTGATATGAGTTTAGATGGGTCAGGTTAGGGTAAGAAATAGCTATAGATCAAGGTGATATAGGGCTAAAGCTACTGGGTTAGATTGTTTCACAGATAAATCTTTAGAATGGTCGGTCTGATTTTGGCAAGCTTGGTGTCATCGAATTCAGAATTCCGTCTGCTTTCATGTGACGAGGCGAGATGAACAGAAAAGGAGAGCAATAGAATGTAACACTTAAAAAGGAAAACAGTCATTTGCATGTAGGTTTTGAGTGGTGGAAAAAGTCACCTGCACGCCTTTTTGCATAAATACGACTGTAATGGAGACGTGGTAATGAACACGTGGTAATGAACACATTTTTCACAAGAACAACGTTTCTTTTCTTCCCTGCACATTTTGGCAGCATGTAGGCCTGCAGCACGTTAGCTTTGGGCAACAATAATAGCATTTAATTTGATTTGTAAACAGCCCTTTGCGGTTTAAATACTGTTTAGATTTCAGTTGAGCAACTGAAATCAGTTTCATATCCATGTCAATATCAAATCAAATCACTTTATTGTCACACTACCATGTACACAAGTGCAACAGTAGGTGAAAGTCTTGTGTGCAGTTCCGAGCAACATAGCAGTCATGACAGTGACCAGACATATGTTGTTTATTGTAATTGGTATATTTACACAACACAATATACATATCAAATGTACATATACTTACACAACACAATCCTATTATACAATGTACAGAAAACAATACACACAATATAGAATACACATAACAATAAAAATAAAAAATAAAAGTATATAAAAATATATATGCAGTTGTTATATTGTGGAGAATTTAATTATGACAGTCCAGTGTGAGATAATAGATTATAGATTAATAAAGTGCAGTGCTGATTGTTGATCGTGAGGGTTAGGAAATGTATTGGACCATGCTTGTGAGGAGGAGATTATTTTGTTGCGACCAGAGCAGACTTGAGTCCCGTAAATATTTAAAGAAATGGTTCCAAAATTGAGCGCACAAAGAGTTACATTTGTAATGACCCTTCAAATTGAATACCTCTGCTCCCAACCACCACCAGCATGTGGAAATAGCTTAGCCACCGCCGCTGGGCAGCAGTCCATACAATGCGAGTCTATGGAAAAATGTTTGTCTGTGGGTGGCTGCTGTTCTGGCAGTGTGGGCCTGGGGGTTGCCGAGAAGACCAGCGTTGGCCCCGTGACTCTGGGAGGTACATGGCTTCACTATGGCCCGCATCCTATGTGGTGCGTGCTGTAGCAGAATTTGACAGCTGTCCAGCGTGGTTGGTTTCCCCGGCAGCATCCCGAGGGGCCGTGCTAGGAGCGCGTTTGGGGGCATTTGGAGTCCATTGGTGTAGGTTTGAGTGGAGTGTTTTCGGGGGCCCGTGGCAGCATTAGGTCAGGTAAGAGCAGGATATAGGATAGAAACTACCGATGGCGAACATGCCGTCGTCTTTGTCTTCGGTTCCGCTGGTCCGATTTAAAAAAAAAAACAACTTTGTTCTATATGTGATCCTCTAACTATCTGATTGGCTTTGTCCTCGATCAGTCTTAATAGTTTTGATTTAGACTCGAAAACATACTTCTCCTATGGTCCTAACTTGCTCTATATTGTGAAATGTTGTGTCTTTTTGATCAGTCTGACTTGTATTTAGTTTGGAAATGTGTTATGTTTAGAGTTAAAGTTGAACACAGTGATACAATCATAATTTGTGTAAGTATGGTGTCTTTTTGATATATTTGACTTGTATTAGCTTAGAAGTGGGTTATGTTAAGAAGTTAGGTTAGTTAGGGTTAGGTTAGTTTATGGGATATAGGGATGAAAACCACCAATTTTGTGATGCACCGACAGGCAGCCATGTGGTCAGACACAGACTGTGAGGAAGCTCGATCAGGTAAAGTGACTCCCTGACATGCTAGTGACAGCTCTTTCATGACCTCAGTGGTGCCAAGCAGAAATGCCATGCTTTCCTGGGCAGGATGACAGTAGAAGACAATGGGTTCTCTTGGATAATAGAATAAATGGGCTTTCGGTGCACTGTGATAATTTTATATAGGCCTATGTCAATTTACCGTGTTTTTACTGTAATAAAATGGGTTACACAGAAAAGTGTAATATGTTTCTCGTGGAAAGACCCCGCTAGCGTGTGCAAAGTTTGGGAGCGATCTCTCGTTTGTAGCCAGCAAGGTGGCCTATAACGTACTGATTTCACATAGGCCCATTATTGTTTCCCCCCCACTGGGTGGCAGTCTATACAATGTGAGTCTATGGAAACGTGCTCACAAATGATGAGTTTTTTTATATCGGAGTTGTACTGTTGCAGAAATAATTTTTAATGTCATTCTGAATTTTGCAAGCACAGTAATAAAGTGAATAATTCAGGGTGGAATTATACAATTACACAAGGAAAGTTTTATTGATTGAATAATAAGGATAATAAAAAGAATAACCATAATAATAATTCATTTAATTTATGAAGCGCTTTTCTAGACACGGATGAGAGACAGACATTCACAGCATTAGGCTGTCCATTTAACTGGTCATATATATAACTATAACTATAACTATATATATATATATATATATATATATATATATATATATATATATATATATATATATATATATATATATATATATATATATATATATATATATATATGATTTTAAGCAGAATAACTTGCATTAAAAATCATTGTATGGTATGAACAGGTACATAGTTCCTGTTAGATTTCTTTTGCAAGTATTTGTAAACTTCAGTTTTATTGATAAATCATTCATATTTCAAATGAACGGCTGTTCTTAAGTGGATGCCCCCTAATGACTCAACATTGAAACTGTCTGTGATTCTGTGTTAAAAAATCCACTTTTTAGCAGTTTTGCACAGTGCAGTTCTCAATATGTCCACTATGTGTATGTGTGTACATATTTGTATCTGTAAGTCGTAAATCTATCTAACTGTCTGTCTGTCTAACTGTCTGTCCGTCCGCCCGTCTCTGTCTGTCTCTGTGTCTATTTATTTCTCTGTCTGTGTTTGTGTGTGTCTGTCTGTAACTAATTAAGCTTTTAAATAATGTTTAAACTTTTTATTATCATTATTATTATTATTTCATGATATTTCTTTTACATGTATGTGAGGAGTATTTTTGAGTCCAGTTAATTTTATCAAAGAAATGTTTCCAAAAATGAAAAATAAAAAACAAATAACAGAAGGATGTTTTGTTGTTGTTGAGAAAATAAACTGCATCAAATATTGCCTAGCATAGGTTTAAAGTTGTAAGTGGTAAAGTGTAATCCTCTGGCTCTGGAGACATTTAAAAGTCACTTACATGCTCAAACTGATGCCCCTGAGCAGGCTGCAAGCCTGGGAGTCGACTTAGTCGGGGAGGTGTGAGAAATGTGGCGAGAGATGCTAAAAATGTTGGCAATGCTGACGAAGGAGGATCTGGGGGTGATGCGTTGATCGATCATTGCCATGGAGGTGAAGTTCTCTGATGTAGTTATACAGAGTGGGGGATGTCAAGAAATGGATTGATTACCTGGAGTCATCGGAGAGGGAATTATCTGCTAATCCGTTAGTGACCAAGGTGGAATTGGAGAGTGTCTGGGAGAAGTTGGATGAAATGGAGAACTGTAGCCAGTGGAGTAATGTCTGTTTTATTGGAATTCCTTAGGGCGAAAGGACAGGATATGGTGAAAATCCTAGATGGACTCCTTCCAAATCTGCTTGACATAGTAGATCAAAATCGAGCAAGCTCACAGGGTTCCTGCTTGGTGATCCGTGGAGGGAGACGAGCCCGATAAATTCTGGCCAAATTTGTGAGATTATCCGATAAACATCTTGTTACATGAGGTGAGGCATAAAGGAAGGCTTTCTTGGAAGAACCACAGCATTTTATTTTCCCCAGACTTTGCAAATTTGACAAGAGAGAAACATGATCGATTCAAGGAATGCGAGGAATATTTACATCAATGGAAGGTCACATTTCAAATTGAGAATATGCTATGTCCTTCATTAAGTCAATGGAATGAGTAAGTCATCTTGTCAGGTAGAGGTAACAGCAGGCTGGAGCAATGGGCGTGCCATAAGGTCGGAAAGGAATGGGGCGTGCCATGAGGAATGGGGCGTGCCGTAAGGTCTTTACAATTGGACGCGAAAGCTTCCTGATCTGGCCAATAAATAATTATACAAGACCAAATACATTTCTTTCACTGTAAAAATAGCAATAATGATATTTGAGAATACATTCAAAAGTACGTTACCTTCGAAACCTTCTGTATGGCGCGGGTTACATGACGTCATCACCACCGCAACTTTTTTAGGATCAATCATTAAAAAACATTCATACTGTTTGTGATAAATGCACTTTTTGTAACACATCACTTGAAGATATTGAACATTTATTTTTGTATTGCCCTTTTTGTATTTCTTTTTGGACTGACTTTAAAATAGATATGACAATTTGTCTTAATTTAGAACCTCATGACATTTTTCTTTGTTTCCAAAACCCATATTTTTCTGAAAAACAAAATTATATAATTAAATTATTTTGGTGAAGTTTTATATTCATAAGACAAAAATAACTCAAAAGAAACCCTCCTATATTACCTTTTATAACACTGATCTCACAGTATAATTTCAAACCCTTTCAAACATGAGATCTTACAAAACAAAACGTTTTTGAAAATATCTATAACTGCCTTGATATTATAAACTTTTATTTTTGTATTTATTTATATTATATTCATTTTATACTTCAGTTGTTATTGTTATTCTCTGGTTTACACATTTTGAGCTGTATTTACAATGCGTTGTATTCATCTTGTTTTTTTTATTGCATTTACTTGAAATGTCTGTACTTGAACTAAATAATAAAATAAAATAATTAAAAAATAAATTAAATGATTATTTTAAAGATAAAAATGTCTCCTGACACTATTAAAGTCATACTAGTTTTGTACTTTCATTTAAATTACATTCAAACTAAAAGTAATGTTATTTTTATAATAATGGTACAGGAAATGTTTTTGCTGTATAAAGGCATACATATATATGTGTTTGATCAAACACTCACCATATCATTAAAAAATGAAGTAAAAACGGTTTAATAAACTTCTAAGTGACATTAATCAATTAAGCAAAACAAACACCATTTTATCCACAAAACATTTATTCAGTTGTCATTTTTACAATTAATTTTTTGAAACATCAATTGAATTTGTCATCAAAGGCTTGTGTTCTAAGTCAAAACTCATTCCTTCACTGATTCATACTATAGTAGCAGTCCATATGTAGCAGGTTGATTGATCACAATGATTTCAATCTCTCTCTCTCTCTCTCTCTCTCTCTCTCTCTCTCTCTCTCTCTCTCTCTCTCTCTCTCTGGACCAATCAGGATGTAACTGCATGCTATATAGGCAGGGGGTGTGCCCTCTTGACACGTTGTACTCCTCGTTGCCGGAGGCACATTTCCGCTCTGGATCCTTTTGCGTCCGCGGTGCAGTTACGGTAATTTGACAGGTAATACAATATGGCTAATTTGTTTGTTACCTATAGGCTTCGTGTGTTAGGATGGGTATTACAGCGTGCAGTGTCTTTTTGCAGTGTCTCCCTGTTACAAACCCAATCCTTCCTGTAACTGAATCGGGTTGAATTTTGCTGTTGGCTCCGTGTAGCTGTACAATCGGCACTGTTGGTGTGAAGCTCCCTGACGGGTATGTATATTAGTTGGCATCGCGGGTATATCTTGTTTAATCATAAACAGTTATTGAATTTAGCTTGTTTTTTTCACGTCAGGGTTGTAAACTGCTTCGCTTGCACTGGTATCTGCACTAGCCCTTTCCTTCTATGCCATGCTGCTGTTTTGTCTCAACTGATTTCTGTTTTAACCATGGACTGTTCGATGGGTGGTAGCTACATGAGCTCACCTTAGGCAAATAACGCCTCTAAGCGCCCTTTCAGCGCTAGGATCCGTTGTCCAACTGGGTGTTTGTGGGGCTGTGTTTGAGTGATGGTAACACGGCCGATCGTTTTGTCTTTTGGTGGCTCGCCCGTGCTTACTAGTGAGTCTGTGTGTGTGTGGAGAGTGGGGTTTGTTTATTTGTTAGATTGTGATTTAAGTGATTTTTTTTATTTTTTTATTTATTTTTTTTTTGGTTCATTTATATTTCTTAAGTTTTGACAAAAATACCTTTTATTTCTGTTGAAACTTTATGATCTGTCAATTTTTGGTTATTTTTGTTAGGCTCTAGGCGGCTATTAAGTCATCTTTTACTGCCTATATTTGCCTCGTAACGAACTTGTTCATTTATCTTTGGTTTACTGATTGAGTTTCCCCCAATAATTGAATGTTCTTCTCCCATAGTTGCTGAGTGCCGAAGGTGTCGATGTCATCGGGTGGTGGTGTCTTCCTGTGTGTTGTGTTTTCCCTCTTTTGTTTCTCTTTGAGTTTTGATTTTTTCTTGTCACTGTGCGCGCGTGTGTGTGATTAGGGGGATCCTGTTTGAGATCCTGCACCCCTTGACCCTGTCCCTTCACTGGTAAGGCCTCAACACTCATTTTTCCTGTTTTTATGAGTCTGGTACTTTATGTTTGTTTTTTTTGTAATTGTATAAATAAAATGATTGTCTTTTAACATAACCACGTCTCTGGCTTCGTGCATAAGTCGAATCTGTGTGCTTTCTGCATTTGGTGGTTTAACTATCGAATTAGTTAAGTTCTATTCTCGGGGTGAAATTCCCCGGGTGGCGTAGCCGGTGTCTTCCTTGAGCTCGGGCGTTGAGCGGTCAAAAAAAGCGCTCCACGCCAAAAATAAAAGTTCCACTCGCCACACATAGAACAGAAGCCATCAAATTCTCTATCTGAATAGAACGCAGTGAAGACCCCCTTCTTTCCACTGCCGCAATATCCAGTGGTGTTTTTGTAGAGGAATCCACAGGCATCACATCTGGTGAGCTTAAACTCCACCCTATATTCCTCCCTCACATCCGGATTGACTGACTTCCAGTCAACGATACCTACAAGTTAAAAGAAAAAATGCATTTTTAATGCAAAAAAATTAATTTAATATATTAGCTTAACTTGTTCATTTCATAAAGTAATACTTATACATTCTGTCCAGCCAGGCAAAGTGAGCTTTTTTTAAGAAAACCTGGATGGTGGACTGTTTCATTAAACGTTTGTCACACTAGTGACAGAGTGTGAAAGGCTTAGTCTCCTCCTCCATAAACAACATCAAGAAGAATGTGACTGAGCACCTCTGGTGGTAGATGGAAATAAAAATATGGAAAAACTATTTTAAAATATTACATTACTCCAATTTTTTTTTTTTAAAGAAATAATATTCAACAGTACATCAGCAAGGCCTCCTGTTGGGTCCATGGCTGAAAAAAGAAAAGAAAAAAGTTCATTTTCACTGGCCATTTTTTTTTTTTGTTAACATACCAGTTTTGACTTCACATGGGCCTTCAACCTCAGCATCTAGAGAGAGAGAGAGAGAGAGAGAGAGAGACTTTGACTTTTAACACACTTTATTAAAACATCTTAAAACCAAACTCTTCATTATACTTCACACATCATGTGTCCTCAAAAAAAACAGAAAAATACTAATAAACAAATAAAATAAAATTCCACTCAAAATGACCACCATACATCACCAATTAAACATTATTCCTCCTTCCTCAGAAAATGACAGTAAAGCTCCATTTGCACACCATTTAAACTCAAACTCAAGCAAGTTATTTGTCATTTGAAAAAAACTATGTTCCACTTTTATTCTGGATTCCACCAAAGCAATAAAGAGCAGAACAACATCTACATTTCGCCCTTCAGCAGCC
This sequence comes from Moxostoma hubbsi, assembly GCA_032164185.1. Taxonomy (NCBI): domain Eukaryota; kingdom Metazoa; phylum Chordata; class Actinopteri; order Cypriniformes; family Catostomidae; genus Moxostoma; species Moxostoma hubbsi. Next base: position 5,376,593 of record JAVLUX010000221.1, read on the forward strand.
AGTCTGCAAGACTTCCAAATGGCTAATTTGGCTTGTCCAGTTATAAAATTTGCTACAGTACACTGCTGTCGGTGTGCTCTTGAATACTTGCAACCATATATAAATAGCGTCTTGTTAAAAACAAAACCTAAATTCCCAAATAGTCTTTCAAGCAACATAAATAATGGAACCAATCTAGAACACTCAGTAAAAACATGAAAAACAGATTCTGGTAAAGAACAGAAAAAACAAAACGGTAGTACATTCAGATTAAATTTGGAAACATGAGAATTAGTAGGCAGTGCACAATGTAATAACCTCCACTGTAGGTCTCCAGATCGTTTAGGTAGAGGACCCTTATAAAAAAGCTGCAGGAACTGTTAAAAAATCTCTCCATTTTGTATCACCCCTGTCCTTAATATTCTCAAAGTAATCTACTTTAACACATAACTGATATAGGTCTCTTTTTCCTACCAGCTGAAAATCAAGCTCTTGTAAACTGTTAAATGTCATCAGCTTTCCAACATGATTATCTTTAAAGCCAACCTTGGGAGAAACAAATAACTTGGGAAACAAAACTTAAGAAGGACCTCCAGACAGAAAACTGTTAACAAACAAGAGGAGTGTGGAGGGAAAAGCCGCTTTCAACCCACCAATGAGCCTCTCCACCGTCTTGACTGATTTAATGCCAGCCTGATTAGCAATCTCTATAATGGGCCTCCATTTTTTAGACACGGTATCAATCAAGTCCGAAACTTTTGTCAGTCTTTTTTCCAAAAAGATTTTAACAACTGTTATTAGATGTACAAATGTTATCACCCAGTATTGAGTTGTAAAACAGTGGTTCTTCGAGGCCAAAATGATTATTTCCATTTCTAATCAATTTAAAACCTGTCCAGGAGTTTAACACAGAAGTATAAAATTTTACATCATCTGAAAACTTTCCATTATAAGAAGACATTAAAAACAATTGCCTATCAAAACAGAACCCACCAAAAGTTCTTAGCAACACCAGACCAAACGATACCCATGGCTTAAAATCCACAGGGTAGAGTAGGCTCTGAACCGTCTTTAGCCTCATAGCTTTAACCTTAGCTGCCAAATCAATCAAGCCTTGGCCCCCTTCATTAACTGGCAAATACAGAACTGCAGGGGGAAGCCAATGGTAACCATCCCAGAAAAATTCAACAAAAGTCTTCTGCAGACGTTTCAACAAATCTTTTGGTGGGTCAAGCACATTTAAGCGATGCCACATCATGGAAGCTGCTAAGTTGTTAATGATGAGAACTCTTCCTCTATATGACAGTTGAGTTAGTATCCATCTCCATCTTTGTATACGCCCAGAAACTTTTTCAAAAATTCCATCCCAGTTTTTAAGAATATATTGATCAGACCCAAGGAAAATTCCCAGCACTTTAAACCCCACTAGACTCCAGGAACAGTTCTGAGGAAGTACTGGAGGGCCTCCATTCTCCCATTCACCCAGTAAATAGGATGCACACTTTTGCCAATTAATTCGAGATGAGGAAGCTTTCTGATAAACCTCCAAAGATTCTCTCAAAGTCCTGACATCCTGAGCAGATCTAATAAAAACAGTGACATCATCAGCATAGGCACTAAGCTTAACAGTTTTGGGTTCTGAGGTGGACGGACACACTGTTGATATGCCACCCAACTTGTCTCTCAGTGCGAACAAAAAAGGTTCAATTGCATACAGGATTCCTGAGAGACCACACCCCTGCCTTATGCCTCTGCTTACTCTGAAAGGTCTTGTAAGGGTACCATTAATTTTCAGCATGCTGTAGGTGTCAGTATACAACAGTTTTATATAAGCAATAATAGATGGACCAAAACCAAAAGCCTCAAGGCACTTAAACAGGAAACCATGATCGACCCGATCAAATGCTTTCTCCTGGTCCAAAGACACAAAACCAATGTCAACATTTTGTATCTTTGCAAAAGAAATCAGGTCTCGAATCAAAAAAGGTTATCAAAAATAGTCCTTCCTGGAATGCAGTATGACTGATCTGGATGAATCACTGAGGAAATGTACAATTTAACTCTGTTATTTAAAGACTTTGAAAATATCTTATAGTCTACTCCGAGTAAGGAGACCGGACGCCAGCATCTAATGTCTTCAAGATCCCCCTTTTTAGGTAATAGGGTGACCACAGCTCTTCGTAGACTCAAAGGAAGTGTACCTCTTTTAAAACTCTCCATAAAAACAGCAAACAAATCCTTTCCAATGACTGGCCAGAAATATTTATAAAACTCTGCATTAAGTCCATCCAATCCCGGAGCTTTGCCAGAAGACAGTTCTTTAACAGCAACAGATAGTTCATCAAAAGTCAATAGTTTATCAAGCTTGGTTTTCTCTCCTTCTGAAAGCTGAGGTAAATCCTTAAAGAGAAGTTCAGCCATCTCTTCATCGCAAGGTTCAGCTCTGTAGAGATCCTCAAAAAAAGATAGTGCGTAAGAAATAATCACATGACTATCAGTAACTTTCCTCCCCTCCGGAAGTTTCAAACAGCCTAAAATCTTCTTATCTACAGTCTTCTTCTCTAAGTTAAAAAAAAACGAAGTAGGAGAGTCCATGCTATTGAACGATGAAAATCTTGCACGGATCAGCGTCTCCTGGGCTCTTTCCTCCAGTAGATTCCGCAAAAGAAATTTATTATTTTTCAACGACTCAGTATCACTGTCCCCTTCAAGATTAAGTAGAAGTATTTCCTGTTCAAGCTGTTCCATCTTCTTGTCCAGAAGACTTTTATTGTAAGCAGAGTAACTCTGGCAAAACAATTTAATTTGAGCTTTGCCAATATCCCACCACTGACTCAGGGACTTATACTGTGTTTTACTCTCTCTCCAGATCTCCCAGAAAGGAGTGAAAGAGTGCACAAAATTTTGATCTAATAATAGTCTGTTATTAAATTTCCAAAAAAAATTCTTACACGTGCTCTCTGCAGTAAAGAAATTAATAGATACAAAATGGTGATCAGACAAAGCAGTAGGAAGAATACAGCTATTATAGAAATGATCTCTTTTACTTTTTTATACATAGATCCTGTCCAACCTAGCCCCAGATACCTTATTAGAATTTATTTTCACCCAGGTATATTGCTTAATCTGAGGAAATGATTCTCTCCAAACATCTACAAGGTTGTGATAAACAATTAAAGACCGAAGCATGTCTGCAGATTGACTGTGGGGCTCTTCATGATTCCTATCTAGAGTATGACTTAAAGTGCAGTTAAAATCTCCTGCCAGAACAATGGTCCTATCATGTGAGATGTCACTTAGAGCAGTTTTAAGTTTTTTAAAAAAATTAACACGTTCTGACCCAATATTGGGTGCATATACATTGACAAAAGAACAATTATTACCCTGAACAGTTACATCCACTCTCAGTAAACGACCAGAAATGAGTTCAAACACACTAACAGGTTGCTCCTTATATTCAGGTGTAAGCAGAATAGCCACCCCTGCACTGACACTAGAGCCATGACTCAAAATAGCCTGACCCTTCCATTCACTCGGCCACTGTATCTGATTGTTCTCATCTGTGTGCGTTTCTTGCAGAAAAACCACACTAGCGCTTTTCATCATTAAATAATCAAAAAGACTAGCCCTTTTCATAGCATCACGACACCCATTAACGTTCAATGAACTAATCCTAAAAGGTGCCATGAAAATAAGAATAAGAAAAACACACAATACATCTAATCGACCAGAGTTTTTAGATAACCAAAATATATTAATTTTTTACCTTGTAAGTTCAGAGAACTTCTAACATTGCTAAGAAGCTTCTTAAGACGGTACCGTTTGGGTTTGTCAAGCTCTTCAAAGGAAGCTTTTCTCATCGCCATGGTACCAGACAACAAAAACAATTTTGTGTCCGGAAAATATAACTCAATTTTCGGTTTACGGTGTCCTTTCGTTGTATCCAAAAAGTGGTTAATCTGCTGAAGAGAATAAAGTTTTATCTTACCTCCAGAGACGAACTCCGAATCCTCCGCGTCATATTCCATCTCTGTATAGTCATGTTCAATGTCAGAGTCATCCATTAAATCCACAGATTCTTGAGATAAAATGTCATCTTTACCCGATTTTAATGAATCATCGGTAACGTTAATTTTATCGTTCTCATTTCCATCAGGCTTTGTTTGTTTTCCTTCAAAAATAAAATCATTTCCAGACATTGCCTGCAAACACACCTGTCCCGGGCTCGTCTCTGCCTGCGTTACAGCGGGAGCATGACTCGGGCCGGCCTCCTCCTCAACAGCCTCCGCCAGGCCGTCTCCAGAGGTTTCCAGCTCCGGTCTCTCCTCGGGCAAGTCACCGGGCACAGAGATCACCCCGCTCGGCTGCGGTTCTGACGCCACAGCGGTCGCAGCATCATCCGCACCGGCCGGCCTCTCGCTGTTCTCCGCACCTGCAGCCGGAGCTGGCCTGTCTCGCCTCGGACAAGTTTGCCTGACATGTCCAAACTCACCACAAACAAAGCATTTCATCGATTCTGAACTAATAAAAACGGTGTAATCTTTGCCATCGATGCTTAATTTGACTGACAGATTTAATGGATCACTATGAGAATTTAAAATCATCAAAACCTGACGCCGGAAAGACATCACATGTCTAATCTCGGGATTTTTACATCCAAGAGGGATCATTTTAATAGTGCTCACTAGTTTACCATACCTCTGAAGTATTTGTTCTAATTTTTCGTTTTTAACAAACGGCGGTATGTTTGACAAAATAACTTTCTTGGCCGGGCTTGACAAAGGCAATACAGGCACAAAAATGTTCTTTATTACCAAACCAGTTTCAATCAAATCGTCCACCATTTGGCTTTCACTGAGAAAGAACACAATGGCTTTATTCATACGGGAGGCAGATTTGATGTTTGCACCACCGATCGCCGCACTCACAGCTATCAGGCAATCCTCCACTGACACTGCGGCCTCAGCCATGCATTTACAACCATGTTTGATGGTTAACCGTGAGAGATCCTCCGTTTCCGACCCCATTATCCCCACTCTCTGACCGAAGTCAGGGGAAAGCTAAGCTAAACCTATTATCTATAACTAGAAAACAAAACAAACAAAACAAAAGAAAAAAGAAAAAGAAAAAAGCAAGGGAAATCTCACTCAACCAGAGAGACTCTTTCACTCCCGACAACCGGCTCCTTCCACACTCACTTCCGCACATGCGCACAGAGAGAGAGAGAGAGAGAGAGAGAGAGAGAGAGAGAGAGAGAGAATTACAAAATGCTAAAATGTCATTACTTTAAATTTATATTAGAATTTACCCTGAGTCTTCAAGTAGCAGTACACACCACCATTTCCTTATTCTTGACATATTAGCCTTGGGGAAAAAAAAAAAAAAAAAAAAAAAAAAAATAAAAAACATACTACGTTTTAAAATTTTGTTTTTATACTGGCTTGCAAAACAAATATGTTGAACAAAGATCTGAAGACTCACCTCTGAAAAGTCAAAAGCCACCCCCAGAGAAATGTACAGGCCATACTTATATTCAAAGGCTACATGTTTAGACCTTTTTTTTATTTGGTTTCTAAATTAAACGGATGTTACTGTCATATAAAAACTCACCATGAGCACAAAGACTCCACAATTATTGGAGAAATGCTGCATTGGAATCTCCTGGATAAGGTTTGCAAGCAAATCAAGAAATGGAAAAAAGCAATTAAGCAAGAAAGCAATTAATTGAATTGTGTGCTAGAAAAATAAGTGATGATTCAAAAACTTACTGGAAGATCCTTACAGGAGATCTCAGTCCAATGGCCAGGAATGACAGTCTGAGCAACCCTCCTATTAAGTGATTTTTAGAAATTGAGAAATTATGCTGAAATTCAAAATCAACAAAACACGCCCCTATTCAAAAGGAATCTCACCCCTATCTTTATAACTCTGCTGCTAAACTTACGAACACACTATACAACAGTCCCCCATTTTGATTGTGTACGCCCCTTACTGTTGATTGGTTATAAGTGTTTTGGTACTTTCAACTGTAATAAACTTAAATGACCTCATATAATTCACATCAGACATCATTAACACAAGAATGTCACAAATGAAAAAAAATGAAAAAAAGGAAAATGCTGAATGGTTTAGAACTGAACCACCATACAGCAGCTGAGAACATTTGAACAAGAACTGTTCAACTGGAACTTCTGAACATGAACTACTGAGCTATGTAAAAGACCTGTACACTTGACTGTATCTTCCATCACTCAGACCACTCGCGCAGAGTGAATCAAGAAAAAACACCCGTTTCATCTTTGGACGCAAAATCTGAAAATGGTTGTTAAAAAACACAAAATATAGAAATCAATTTGACATGGATAAAAATATCTTGATGACTTACACAAAGCATCCAGTGTGACTTGATCCACGATGGAAATAGAATGCAGTCTTTTGTAGAAGCATCAACCTATCACAAATAAATATAATACAAAATGGTGCACAATGTTTATTTTGCTCTGTGAAATCTTTTTGGCCGCTTTGAAAGAATGCTTACAACATATATGCCACATAAAATGTCAATAGCGATAATACATCGAAACAGTCAATGAAATCCAAAGTATGTATGCTAAACAATAACAAATCATAACTACAATATTACACTGTTGGAAAAAAAATATAATTGCTTACAGGGATATGTAACATGGGATCTGCACAAAGTGGGGGAATCAGCGTTGAATTCACATACAGTAGCTGTTAGATGTCCAGACTTGGATACCCTAATAACAGAAACACACACATTTCTTCATAATAGCTTTTTGCATTTTATTCACGCTACAAGCAATGACATTTTACCTGCAATTTGCTGAGGTCTTCAATTTTCTTGAAACAGCAGTTCAGAATCTGTTAAGATATCACAGCTTCACTTAAAAACAGGAACATTTTTGAAAAGTAAATTGGATCAAATAAATTTAAGATGATCCTAACTGTTGCCTCCACATTACGTTCCAATCCCAAGGTCTGAAAATCTTCTCGCATCAGGGTTGTAGAATAAACACGTGCCACATGTTCCCTCCAATTTTGCTTTGTGTCTAAAATATGTGTGAGCTATTTAGGGGGAAAAAAACATTATCAACATACATTACAAAATGTTTGAGGCTACTTGAAATCAGCTTAAAAGATTTCAACCTTCATAGAGCAATCACCTTTTCTTCACTGAATGGTTGCTCCCAGCCAGTCTTGTTGGGCATTACATCCTTCGGCCATGTCACAGACGCCTTGTCTGTACTTGGCTCATCATCCATTTCAACTGTGCTTTTACTTAAAGTCCCTAGCAATAAAGCATGTGTGTCATCTAACCCTAGTGTCAAATAACATTTCTGGAGAAGCCAAATAATGACATTAAATTGCATTATGAAAAATTAAGTTTACCTGCAAGTGCTTGGCCATGCTCATCCAGGACAACCTGAGTGCAACCAACAGCCTTGGTAAGATGTTCTGTAAACCTAGTGTTAATCGCAACGCTTTAGTTGTGCTGCAGGTTTCGCATAAGAAACATGTGATTTGTTGGCTTCATAACATTTAGGAAGTAATTGTTTTTTCTCATTTGAGAAAACAACTGCTCACTGAGAATTAACTCTTCCAGCCAACTCAGGCACAAGCTGTATTTTATTTAAGTTTATCATGGGGATCCTTTGTGTTGTTTTCATGGAATCTGTCAGAAAGTACATAGTGATCAGATGAGCCAGTTAATGGATGCCCATTCACATCAGCAGGCATTTTCTTCTCTTTGAGCCATTCCAATGAAATTAAAAATTTAAGTCTTCCCTCTTCTGCTGCTGCAATATTGGCATCATTTGGCTCCAAAAGCCGACCCTTATGTGGGCTGAAGGGAATCATGTTTGGATAACGGAGATTTGCATGAGTGGAAAGTCCTCTTGCAAAGTCATAAATGGTTACGTTGGGAAGGTGTTTCCAGAACAGCAAAATGTCAGTGAAGTCCCTTGGACTTTCAGCTCTCACCAGGATTTTAATGCTGTTAACGACACCGCAGGGGCACATAACAACTGCCCAGCCACCTAAGTGATAGATTGTTTCAAATGAATGATTGCAGCACTTAAAGTAAAAAAAATAAAGAAATGTGTGTTTTCTATTATAAATTAAGATATATCTGTGCATACAAACCTGATGCACCCCAAACCTTTTGAAAAATTTTGTCATATGATGATCTGTTTTGCATTTCACTCCTCAGACTCATTATGAGGTCCATCTTTGATCCCTTGTTATCTAACCCACATGATGCACATAACTGTCGGACAGCAGCCACCTATGAATTAAAACAACAACAAAAAAAGAATTTATTAGAAATAAACAATCACAATAGAATACTGTTACAAAAAGGTAAACAAAACAACACTACACCTTCAGTGACATCAGCTCATCAATAAGCCTTTCCTCAGTTACTGGAACTTCAGTTGCAGGATTAGGATTTGATGAATGTACTTTCTCCCATTCTGTATTTAAAACAGAGCCAGACTTCCTAGTATTCGGTCCAATCCAGGGAGCCCAAAGGTGATAACTTGGTTTGACTGCAAAAGGATAGGGGTTTCCGCTGCAAAAACAAAACAAAACAAAAAAACAAGTCATAATGTTGTTGCCAGTGATAACTTAACTTTTATTTCTAAAGTTTAACAACAAAATAAAGTTATACATAAACATAAATAAATTAATATGTAATAACAGATAATGTCATGGGGTACACTCATAGCAGGTGTTTCTGGGATGTTTTCTCCAATTTGTGTGTGTGCATGTTGCATCCATGTGTAATGTCTCCCAGTGTAAAAGTTTAGGCATAATACAAGATAAAACAAATACCTGTGTCGGTGTAGTACTTTGATCCAAATGAATAAAATAACTTACTCTCCACAAGACATCTTGCAATAATCTCCAATCGCAGTGAATTCCAAAAAGCCTCCACATCCACCTGTCCATCAAAGTTTGCTGGTGGTTCTTCTATTTCACTGACTAAACAAAATAAAATTACAAATACAGAGCCAAGTCAAAACTTATGAAACATCACTATTTTTAATGCTTTGAAGGAAGTCTCTTATGATCATCAAGTCTGCATTTATTGGAGCAGAAATTTCTATTTAAAATTATGGCATTCTATAATTCAATCATTTATTTCTGTGATGCAAAACAATTTTCAGTGTCAGTCGTCAGTGTCACATGATCTAAATGTAATTTATTATGACTTATCAATGTGGAAATATTTTTTATAACCTGTGATACTTTTTCAGGATTATTTGATGAATAAAAGACAGCTCAACTCAAAACTTCAATTGATGATTGATTCTAATAAGTTACATGCAAGTCAGGATATTTCAAGTTCTAATTAGATCTGTATCATACCTGGCATGCTAAAAGCTGCTTTTCGATGAGCATCCATGATAACAACAGATGGATGGAATCCACACTTTAAGCAGGAAAACTGGTCGTCGTGATCAGTTAATGCTTCAAAGTGCAAATAAGCACAAAGCACTGTTTTACTTGGGTAAACCACTCCATTGGATATTGAAAGAGCTTTACAGACTCTTTCAACAGCGGTGTGAGACTAAAGAGGAAAAATTAGGTATTAGACATTGTTGTGACAATAACATTAAAGACTGTAAAGCAGGGGTGTCCAATCCTGCTCCTGAACGGCCACTGTCCTGCAGAGTTTAGCTCCAAACCTAATTAATAAAGTCTGGTCCAGCTGATCAAGTTCTTACTAGGAATACAAAACACTCCCTGGCAGGTGTGTTAAGACAAGTTGTAGCTAAACTGCAGGACAGCAGCCCTTCATGACTGAGTTTGGACAACCTACAATAAATAAAGCAATCCACAATACCTGCAAAAATACTCTGAAGCATAAGACAAAGTTTCAAGCTGAGTATGATGTGATCATCATAGTTATGCACACCAGTGCTCCATTCTTGATAGCGATATGCAAGTCCACACACTGGGCATGTCTTGCAATAGGTTTCAACACCTAAAAACAAAAACAAACAAAATAAGCAGCTAATCTTAACACACATTATTGAAGAATTTACTACTAATAAATAAATACCAACCTTCAATTATTCCAACTGTTGTGACAATTTTAGCTTTATTAGAGATGAGCAAATGATCACTAAGGGGTTCCGAACACGATGAACAGTGCATTTCATCTGGAACCAAAACTTTTGGGAATTCCTTTTCATCTAAATTGGTTGCTGAGATGGGTAGGGAAGAAGGTATTGTTTTCTTTGTAAAGATATACTGCACCATTTTCTTGAGGTCCTCATATTGGTACACAATGTTCTCAGTATAATCTTTTTTTGAATCAGAAAGTCCAGTGTCCACTGGCAATGGAGTCTTGAAGGTCAATTCCACCTCTGTGCTCTTCACTCTTTGGAACATTTTTCTGTTGGTTTGGAAAAGATACCATTTGCACACAGCCTTGTGTATACAGGAGCGTCTTGGCCGAGAACAAAGGCAATGCCATGTGTTGTTTTTTGCATTATAAACAACCATGATTCTTTCCAATTGGTTACAGAATGAAACTTTTGGTTCAAAAACTGCCACATAGTGCATATAGGATGGACCACCAAGCGTCACATAGGATGCAAAACACATTTTGTTCTTCAGCTTTTTCTGAGCATTTAAGCACTGTCTTTTGTGTTCCTCTGAAAACCATTTGTACTGTATCATTTCGCCTCTTCATGCAGGACAACATTTCCAGCATCAGATCTGCAGTAATCCACTGATTTTAAGTGTGTACACTGACAAGATCGCATGCCACTTCTTTTAAAATCCATTACAGAATTACAGACATCAAGTTCACAAGTCACCTTGTGTGAAATGCCCCATGTTTTTTTGATAACATGAATGGGTATACAAGGGCCTTTAGACAATTTTGCAACAGCAAAAACTGAATTTTTTGGGTCAATACACTGACTTTGAAGTGAGACTGTGCAGTGATATCAGGTTCAATATTCAAGTGTGCCCTTTGTGTATATGTTTCTTGAGATTTTTTTTAAAACGCACAGATTACAGTGGGGACAACATAATCTTTGCCTCTGTTTTCTACGAACATATTTCAAGTGGGTTTTATTGGTGTCATCACAAAGAGGTGCAAAAGACACCGTTTTGGTCACTTGCAGAGCGGTGTCGTCACTTTGAGCAGGAATACTAACTGACTGGACCATCTTTGGAGCTGTGTCACTACTGGGAGGAGACAAAGACGCACACTGGACCACCTTTGGAGCTGTGTCACAACTGGGAGGAGACAAAGACGCACACTGGACCACCTTTGGAGCTGTGTCACTACTGGGAGGATACAAAGACGCACACTGGACCATCTTTGGAGCTGTGTCACTACTGGGAGGAGACAAAGACGGACTGGACCATCTTTGGAGCTGTGTCACTACTGGGAGGAGACAAAGACGCACACTGGACCGTTTTTGGGGCTGTGTCACTACTCTGAGGAGACAAAGGCACCGTCTGTTTGACTACTTTGCACATATTTATGTGCTTTATAAAATCAGACTTTTTAATTAGGGTTTTTGAGCAGTGGAAGCAGTGAAAGTGCTTGGTTTGTCTGCATTCCAAGTGGCAGTTAAAGATGATCAAATCTATAAGAATCATAAACATCGAACACAATTTAAAATAGGAAAATTCATATATAAAGCAAAACATGTTTGTCATAAGTTTCCAATTATGATACGTAACATCACCGTTCATGTTATTATCTATAACCTTAACAAGTTATCTGTACGGTAACAGGCATGCATATAACAACTGAACTCATACTTACGTTCATGGCGAACCGCGCGAAGTCTGTGGCTTTGCAAATGACTATGTATCTTGTGATATTCACAAGGTCTAAAAACACTGAGAGCACAGAACGGACATCGATATACATCGCCGACTCTGATGTCTTCGACGCAAATGCAGTTGTTAATTCTTCTCACTGTAACATGTGTCTGTCAACAACAATTAAATAATTACCAAAGCTGAAAGATGTAAAGCAAAGAGAACAACAAATTTTATCCATAGACAGTGATTATATTGCATACATGAATTACCTCCGCCATCATCTTTCCGTCTAAAGGAAATGACGATTTTTTTTAACTAAAGGAAATGATGTATAACTATGGTTACTGCTGATTGGCCAACCCAGTTGCCAGGAGGAAACTCCTTTGACCAATGAGAAACCTCTTGCCACGCCCCTACCTCTTGCCACGCCCATTACTCCAAGCTGCAGCTACCCCTGTCTCCATCTTGTTGGACACATGTTGCAGCCTGAATGGGTTGGCTTACTGAACATTCGCATGACTGTTTGAGGAATCTGTGTGCTCTTTTTGTGTCGGTTCTGGCTAGCAGCTGGAGATTAGTTAGCAGAGTATCACACCTTTGGGACAGTTTTATGGCTGAATCTACATGCTATTTGTGCTTACTCCACCTACTGGCTGGAGTTTGTTTTATAGATTATCTTATGCTGACTGTTCTCTGGGGGATGTTCTGTTTTTGATTGTTGCACTAATGTTGGAATGTGGTCTTTTATGATCTTGTTTTTGACACACAATCTATTTTTTCCTATGTCAAACTGTCAAATGTTAATATGAGTGGATTGTCTCTCTCCAAGTGGAATGGGTTGGAGCTCCCTGTAAAAAAAAAGAAGGTTATTTCTCCTCCTGTAAGAAAAACGATATAGTGTTTCTGCAAGAAACACATCTTTCTACTCAGGAAGCTGAATAATTTGGAAATATACGGAATGGGTATGTCTTCTATAGTGCTGGCTCGAGTAAGAGCAGGGGAGTCATTACACTAAGTAAATATCTACAATTCAGATGTCTCAAAAACATATTAAAGATAAATTAGGAAAAGTTATTTTTTATCTGAAATTCAGGTGCAAAGTCTTATTTTGGCTAATATGTATGCACCTGAACAGGGCTTTTTAATAGATCTTGAAGAGAGGTTGCAAGTTGCTGGCACATGATATAATATTTGGAGGTGACTTAAATGTTTTGATGGACTCAGTTGTTGATCATAGTGAAGCAAATGTGTGCAAGCCCTCTAAAGCAACATTGACGCTTCACAGGATGTGTAAAAATCTTGGACTTATAGATATTTGTAGTCTTTTGAACCCATCTAGGAGGAACTATACATTATTTGTGTGTGTGTGTGTCTGTCTGTCTGTCTGTCTCAACTGGAAACATTTTAGTCTCCGATCACACCCTGATGTGTTTAGAGGTGTTGTCATATATGGAGAAAAGGAAATCATATGGTTGGTGCAACTTTTATCTTTTTTATCTTCCCTTCCGTACTGTTGGAAACTCAGAAGCGAAGACCAGGAGACTTGGTTGTCTCTTCAGCAGGATTCTTTATTGAGAACACGAGCTGTCGGTAGCTGCGGTCATCAAGTCTGACCAAGGGAACTTTACATTGTAGTTTATATAGATTTAGAGGGCAGTGCTTAGAAATGGAGACAAGGCACCTAGGTGACAACCTTTAAACAAAGCATGCAAATTAAGTATACAGGTTTAGGAACTCTAGACTTGAGTGTTACCAATCCTAATCCAATCAGCATAAATATTCAAATGCATAGATGCTAATCCAATCAGCCTAACTATTCAATGACTGGGACTGGGGCTCCAAGAGCCATTAAAGACAAAGAGTGAGATTCTCAGTAATCTGACTCCTTTAATTTACAATAGAGAGAACAGGACTGGCAGGAATCTCTTTCTGGAAAACTGTTTAACAGCTGATATAATCATCATCTATACCTCAAATGTTAAATGCAATCTACTCTACTTTCTCAGTTTATATATGATTGTATTGAACCTACATTTAACATTTTTTAAATTTGTAATACAACAACAGTTCCCCCTTTTGAGAGTTCTAATAACTCTCACAAAATTCTCGTGAGGGGCGTGAGTCATTTGTTGCATGATACACTTGATACTGTGGATGCATAGTACACCAGTAGGAGAAACAACAGCAGAATTGCTATTTCCTTGATCCACAGCCAGGGTTTACCTTAAAGGTTTCCGAACCATGAAGTATTATCATCAGTCATCTGATGTCATTTTGCAGAATGATCAAGAATGTCTTGATGGATTTTGTTCAAGTCCTCGGTTGGATCTATTAACCCAGTGCAGCACTCAGGGCCGATAATGGTGCAGACTCCCCCTTGCATTACAAGAATATAATCCAAGGCCACTCTGTTCTGTAAGATCATTATCTTGTATGAAGCGAGAGTGTCCGTGATGTTACCCAGGGCCAAAGCCGTATCATTGGCCTATTTCTGTACGGAATTCGATAAGCTTCTGACTTGATCAAGGGCCTGTATGACACCATAAGACGGGATTAATGCTCCAAGAGTTCTTGACCACCATGTTTGTGCACAAGTGAGTCCTGTAATGCAGCCATCATCTTTGTTTGTGGTAGGAGCTGAATTTTTTAGATGTGGAGAGGTTGGGGTGGAGTGGAACATAAACCAGGGTGCACCTGCCGTTGAATTGGCTGGGTAGGATGTTGTAGACAGAAGTTCCACATAACAAAAAGTGCCAGTCGGTGGAGGAATCATACACCACTGATTTATTGCCAAGAGATTCGGGAGGGATGGTGTCCTGTGGAGACACTCTTCTAAGTCCTTTTCCTCTTTTCCTGCTGATGGAGTAATGTCCGCATGGGATTCTGTTCTCATTTCGACCACAAAGCTGCAACGTTCACAAGGAATTTCACCCAAGGGAGTCAAGGCTGGAGCATAATTTTCCATGCACCAAGGAAAAGTCATTGGCCAAATTAGAGAAAGTTCTGGAGTCTACATTTTGTGCGATGTTCATGATGGTTACTAGTACGACAATCTTGATCATGTTGATGAATGACTGAAGTTCCTGTATGTGAGTCTGTGTTGTGTGTTTTTTTTGTTTTGTTTTTTAAGTTGGCTCGGCAGTGGGTCTAGTTGTTTTCTAGAGGTTGTGGCTTCATACGCAGGTAAGGAGGTCGGTGCATATGGGTCTCGGGACAGCCATCAAGTGGTATCTGCACAGAGTATGAAAGAAAACAAAAGACAATAGAGCAGTATTTGTTCAAACACTGGGGTTGTATCCTTTTATATTGTTGTTCCTTCTTTCCCTATTTCTTAATTCCTGCAACACCTAAAGAACAGTGAGGTAAGGGTGGACTAGTGGATGGGGAAGGCCTATGAGGGAGTCTTCACCGCAGGGTTGGCCCGCAAAGCCTGTTGCATTCAGTTCTTCCCTGGGCTCCTCGCTGGTCCATGTCCTATCCTATCCCTGTAGGTGGGGGAACAACTTTACAGTGTGACACATGAGTCCAGGTTTTCCTTTCCTGACACAATACTGCAGATGCTGTAATCAACATCACTTGATGTGGTCCGTGCCACTTAGGCTCTAATGGCTTGTTTCTGAATGACTTTATCATGACCCACTGACCTGGGATGACTGTGTGTCCACCTTCTGGTGGAGTCTGCCAACACGACTCAACTCTCTCTTGGGCACTCTGTACTGCCTTTTGTGAGGTTTTCACAGTAAGCGATCAGGGCATCTGAGGCAATGTGTACATCAGCATTTCTAAGAGCAATCACACCTGGCATCTGCATTGGGCGTCCAGTAATAATCTCATGGGGCTCAGTCCTACTGATCTGTTAGGTGATGCTCTCATACTACACAGTACTGCTGGCAGCGCTTCGACCTATGGTACTCCTTCCTGATGCATTTTGCTTAGCCTAGTTTTGATTGTTCTGTTCGATCGTTCAACCTGTCCTGATGCTTGTGGCCTGTATAGGCAGTGAAGATTCCACTTAATCTTCAACATTCTAGACACTTCCTTGACTACCTGTCCTGTGAAGTGTGTACCTTGATCAGAGGCAGTGCAATCAGGTAATCCCCATCTGGGGATGAAATCAGTGACAAGACATTTAGCAGTATGTGCACCTGTAGCACGCCCTGTTGCATAAGCTTCTATCCATCTTGAGAACTTGTCTATTACTACCAAAATATCAGTTTTTCCCTTACACGGAGGCAACGATATGCAGTCAACTTGCAGGTGACGAAATGGTCCTGGTGGAGCTGGGGTATGTGTTGCTGCTGGCACATCACTATTTTTCTGACATGTAACGCATCTCTGGACTGTTTCGGTGGCAACCTTTTCTGAATTTTTGATTCCACCATTGATTTGAGAACCTGTGATTCATTGCTGGACCACTGTGACCCAAATTGTGTATTTGTTGAGCCAAATATAGCAGCAGTGATTCGGGAGTGACATACTTTCCCCCTTTGGTCCAGCAGCCGGATGAATCCACAGTGACTCCTTTGTCTAACCATGTCCATGCTTCAAATAGAGGAATGTCTTTGTACAGATCAATGATTGATTCAGGAGGCAGAAATGTCTTCTGTGCTGTACTACCTGAACACACTTGTACAGTTGCATAGGAACAAGCCTGTTTAGCAGCTACATCAGGAAGAGCATTACCTTTAGTATTAGTTGTGAGATGTGCTTTCACTTTGATCACCGCTAATTTCTTTGGAAGTTTCATGGCAAACATTAGATCTTTCACTAATCCAGCATGCTTGATGGGGGATCCAGCAGAAGTTAGAAACTGTCTGCTTTGCCAAATGACACCAAAATCATGAATTATCCCAAAAGCATACCTGGAATCTGTGTAGATATTTGCAACCGATCCTGAAGCTAGTGTGCATGCTCTAGTTAAGGCTACTAGTTCTGCAGCTTGAGCTGAAAAATGATCTAGAAGACGAACTGAAGCTACTACTTAAGTGGTGGACGTTACTGCATAACCTGCTCATCTGTTACCTTCAATGACTTGAGCTGAACCATCAACAAACAACTCAGATTCTGAATTCTCTATGGGAGTTTCTTTTACTTTCCACTCGTGGGTGTGTATGTAAGAGTAATACAATCGTGAATCATTTCTCCTTCATACTCCTAACGCAACTTCAGTCATTGCAGACATACATGAGGATGGGTTTGTGACTGGCGCACGCTGTAAAACAATGTTCGGGGCTGTGAGGGTTGCTAACCAATTTCCCCAATGAGAGGAGGTGACAGAAGTGACTTTTGCTTGATTCATTAGTGCGGACACTGCATGAGGGCATTTTACATTTATAGTCTGTCCTAACTCCATTACTGATGAAGCCTGAAGAGCTAGATGAACTGCCAGCACTGCTCTAAGACATGGGCCCATACCTTGAGCGACTATGTCAAGTTTACCAGAATAGGGCGTAAACTGCCCCCATGATCTTGCATTAGACATGCAGTCATAAAGCCTAAGTGTTCATGGACAATAAAGCACAAAGGGTCTATCAGATTGTGCAATTCCTAATGCTGGTGCTTGACATGGTGCTCTCTTCAAATCATTTGAAAGCTTTGAGATGAAGTTCTTCCATACAAACCGTATAGGAATCTTTAACATGGCCTTTCAACAAGTCATAGAGCGGCTGAGCAATCGAGGCATAGTCTTCAATCCAAGGTCTACAGTAACCTGCTGTTCCTAAAAATTATCAGAATGTTTTAATGGTAGTAGGCGAAGGTATGGTTTGCACTGAAGAGGCTCAATCCTGTGTAATGTCTCTATTTCCTGCACCAATTGTTTGACCCAGAAACATGACTTGGTTTTTAGCAATTTGAGCTTTGTGAAAGCTGCATTTGTGTACTTTTTTTCTGCAAATAGTCCAACAATGCTGCCAATTCAGTTTGATGTACCTCGTGATCTGTTGAGGCAATCAAAATATCATCGACATATTGAATCATAGTGGACTGTTTGACTGGACATTCTGGGTCACACAAATCACGTCTTACCACCTGATGGTATATGGTCGGGGAATTCTGAATACCCTGTGGCAACCATGTCCACTGGTATTGCTCATAGTCAACTGTAAAAATGAACCATGTCTGGCTGTCAGAGTGTAAGAGTACAGAAAAGAATCCATTAGAAAAATCGATTACTGAAAAAAACCTTAGTCTAATGGTAAGCCATTACAAATTGTAGATGGATCTGCAACTAGAGGGTGATTATATCAGTGTTTTATTGGCTACTCTATAGTCTATGGTGAGTTTCCATGTCCCATTGGATTTCTTGATGGGCCATATGGGTGTTAAAGGGACTGTTGGTTTTAACTAGCACTCCTTGCTTCTGCTACTTTTCTACAATAGGTTTGATTCCCTGTATAGCTTCCTTACTAATCGGATATTGTTTGGTAACCGGAGGTGGAGTACCAGTCAATTTGGCTGGTTCTATGCATTTACATTTATGCATTTGGCAGACGCTTTATCCAAAGCGACATACAGTGCACTTAATACAGGGACCCCCCCTAGAGTTAAGTGCCTTGCTCAAGGACACAATGGTGGTTGCTGTGGGGATCGAACCGACAACCTTCTGCTTAACAGTTTAGTGCTTTAGCCCACTCCACCACCACCACTACGCCAAAAACCCACAATCATCCTTGTCTTTAGCCCAAATTGTCTTTAGCCCAAATTGGATGATTCTGTAAGAAAGCATACTCTGGAGGGTTTGCGTTATTGGTAGAAACTTGTGCTGAGGAAATTTTTATGCTAGCAGATTCTGAGGACATGTCTAAAGTTAGATGTACTTGTCTCAGGAGATCCATGCCTAAAATTGCACCTTTATTTAATGGAGCACATGGCAATTTTGTAGTCAGAGTTTTCTGGCCTAATTGTACCTCTATGGGCAGGGTTTCATACAAAACAGAATCTTCACCTATTACGCCAGTTAAACAAAGTTTAGTTTTCTTGTACGGGAGGTTTAAACCTTTAGCCAATTTTGTAGGAATTACTGTAATTTCTGCACCTCTGTCAAGCAAAAAGTCAATCTCTTTCTTGTATGCTACCTTTCACAAAAATGATGTTGTCATTGTGATGTATTACAGGGGAAAGGTAGCTACTCACAGCCCCAACAATTAGTTTTTTTTCCTGTTCTTGTTGTGCTCTTAGAAGAGCCTGAGCGAGCTGTCCTAAAGTTACAGTGAACACTTGCAGAACTACTTCAGGGTTGTAGGTGGTCTGAGAAGGAGCAGAATTATGCATAGTATTTCTTTTACTACCTTGCAACTTCTTCCTACACTCTTTCTCCCAATGTCCTAATTTTCCACAGTAGTTGCATTTGCCTTCTCTTTTAGGCCATCTATTATTGTCTTGATTCGTTGTGTTAAACGTAGCTGCTGCTACTTTCACTTTGGCCTTAACGTCAGCATCTCTTTCCCATGTAGCTAACCTGTCTAGGTTACTTCTGAGAGTTCTGTTAGGCCAAGTTAGATCTAGGAATGGCAAGGCTCTTCTGTACACAGCTACAGGCCATCTGACCAGATGCAGACTAGGGGTCCCTTGTCATCTTAAACACTTTCAGAATCGTCAACTATACCACTAAGCCAGCAGGATGGTTGGAATGCGGCAGCAGGGAGCCTGGACAAGATGGGAGCATGCAGTGGACCGCAAGGTCTCATGGGCAGAGCTGTGGAAAGCAGAATCCCACCGCATACGGTTCCTGATCCAGGCTGTGTACGATGTATTACCGAGCCCATCCAACCTGTTTACCTGGGGATTGGTGGAGTCTCCAGCCTGCAACCTCTGCCTGAAGAGGGGGACCCTGGAGCACATCCTCAGCTGCTGTTTGAAGGCACTGGGTGAGGGGCGCTACCGTTGGCGCCATGACCAAGTCCTGAAGGCCATAGCGAATACCATCAGCTGTGGAATTGGCCACTGTAAGCGCCTCTGCCCAGTTAAGAACAACATTGCTTTCGTCCGGGCTGGGGAGAAACCACCATTAGCTGCCAGGGCCACCTCATCTGGCCTGCTAGCAACAGCACAAGATTGGGAGTTGAAAGTTGACCTGGAGAAGCAACTGAAATTCCCAGAAACTGTCGCCACCACAACGCTGCGGCCTGACATGTTACTCATCTCAGAGACCTCCAAGCAGATCGTTCTCCTGGAACTCACCATACCCTGGGAGGACCGTATCGAGGAGGCCAATGAGAGGAAGAGGGCAAAATATGCTGAGCTAGTGGAGGAGTGCCGGAACAATGGGTGGCGAGCGCGGTGTGAGCCCATTGAGGTGGGATGCAGAGGGTTCGCAGGCATGTCTCTCTGTAGGGCCTACAGCATCCTGGGCATCATAGGGGCCAGTAAGTGAAGGGCTATCAAAGAGGTCACGGAGTCAGCAGAAGTTGACCTCTTTTGATAGGTGGCTGTGGATAAGGAGAGGAGAACCATGGGTGGGGTAGGGCTACCTGGACACAAGTTGGGGCCTGATCAACCCCAGCTGGGTCGCCTGGGTGAGAGTGTATGATGCTTGAAAGACCCGAAACGCTCCTTGACCCCAGGTAACATCACTGATGATGTGTCCAGATTGCATCAAGTTGATGTATGTTACAAGCTTCAGTCTGGAACAACCAGTGACGATCAGGAATAGACTGATTGACAACCGAGAACAGAGTGGTGGCAGCTGGAGAGACAGCGGACAGCTCGGAGAGACGGCAATGGGGTAGGGAGGGTTAGCAGCCCGACCTGCATCTTCGGAGAGGAAGAACCCACTTTCAAAGCTACAGATCTACCTATGGAGTTATACCCCCAGGGATCCCAGAGAGGGGGGGGAGGATGAGGATCCCACTCGGACAGACCAAAGCACACCGACACAAAGCGATGGATACACGACGACAAGTGCACAATGCTTTTGCGGCAAAGTGTGCAAAAACCCACATGGCCTGAAAATCCATCAGGCCAAGATGAGATGCGTGCAGACGGTACCTGCATCACAGCGCTCAGGGAACACCCCTGGTGAGATGCAGGAGGAGCTAGGCCCAGAGCCAAACCACAGTACCCTGAACCTCCGAGTGACACAGGTTCCGAACCCATGCAGAACATCAGAACATCGTCGGGTAAAATGGCCCCAAGCTAACAAGGAGAAGGAGTGGCTCCAATTTGATGAAGACGCCGACACCATCTTGGAAGTAATAGTCAAGGGTGGTGCCGATCGACACCTCCAGACAATGACCACCATCATCATCAGCCTAGCAGCAGAGAGATTTGGGTTAGAGGAGAAAAAAGCAGTGAACCTCCCATACATCATGAACAACAGGGCGAACAAGATCCATCAGCTTAGGCAAGAGCTGAAGAGCCTGAGGAGGAGGTTCAAGGAGGCGAGGGAGGAGGAGAGGGGTCCTCTAGTAGAGCTGCGCGTCATCCTCCGCAAGAAGCTTATGACTCTGAGGAGAGCGGAGTGGCACAGGAGAAGGAGGAAAGAGAGGGCCAGGAAGCGGGCTGCCTTTATAGCAAATCCCTTTGGGTTCACAAAGCAGCTACTTGGGAAGAAGCGGAGTGGCCAGCTCACCTGCTCCAAAGCTGAGATTGACCGCCACCTCAGAGACACCTTCTGTGATAGATCCAGGGAGCAAGATTTGGGCCACTGCCAGTTCCTGATTGATCCACCTGTACCAACTCTGGACTTCGACGGGAAGGAGCCCAGCTGGAAGGAGATCCAGGAGGTGATCCAAAAGGCCAGAGCAAGCTCAGCCCCAGGACCTAGTGGGGTACCTTACAGGGTTTATAAGAACTGCCCGAAGCTACAACACAGGCTCTGGAGGATCCTGAAGGTTATATGGAGGAGGGGAAAGGTTGCTCAGCAGTGGCGGTTTGCAGAAGGGGTGTGGATTCCAAAGGAGGAAGAGTCGAAGACAATCGACCAGTTTAGAAACATCTCGCTGCTCAGTGTTGAGGGAAAGATATTCTTCAGCATCGTTGCTAGGTGGCTGACCAACTACCTCCTAAGGAACTCATACATTGACACTTCGGTCCAGAAAGGAGGGATCCTGAAGGTGCCGGGGTGTCTTGAGCACACAGGCGTGGTCACACAGCTGATTAGGGAAGACCGGGAGAACAAGGGGGACCTGGTGGTGCTGTGGTTGGACCTTACAAACGCCTATGGGTCCATACCCCACAAACTGGTTGAGGAGGCCCTGCGCCGGCACCACATCCCAGATAAGTTTAGAGACCTCATTCTGGACTACTACAACAGTTTCAGTCTGAGAGTCTCTGCGGGGTCTACAACATCAGACTGGCACAGGCTCGAGAAGGGTATTATCACTGGGTGTACAATTTCGGTGATATTATTCGCACTCGCCATGAATATGCTGGTGAAGGCTGCAGAGGTCCATTGCAGAGGTCCCCCCACCAAGTCCGGTGTCCGCCAGCCACCCATTAGGGCTTTCATGGACGATCTGACGGTGACAACACCACACGTCCCAGGGGCCAGGTGGATCCTGAAGGGCCTGGAAGAGATGACCACCTGGGCTCGTATGTGCTTCAAGCCAACAAAGTCCAGATCTTTGGTGTTGAAGAGAGGAAAGGTTACCAACAAGTTCTGCTTCACACTTGGTACGACCCAGATACCATCAATCACTGAGAAACCAGTGAAGAGCTTGGGAAAGTTGTTCGACTGCAGCCTGAAAGACACGGCAGCCATCCGTGCAACCAACCTTGAACTGGAAGGCTGGCTAGCTGCAGTGGACAAGTCAGGCCTACCTGGCAAGTTCAAGGCTTGGATCTATCAACATGGCATCCTCCCACGGATTCTCTGGCCCCTCTTGATTTATGAGGTTCCAATCTCCACCATCGAGGGCTTTGAGAGGAGAGTCAGCAGGTTTCTACGGAAGTGGCTGGGTCTACCTCGAAGCCTGAGCAGCATCGCCTTGTATGGCCGGAACAACAAGCTGAAGCTCCCTATCAAAAGCCTGAATGAGGAGTTCAAGGTGGGCCGTGCCAGGGAGGTGCTGCAATACAGAGAGTCACAGGACCCGAAGGTCTCCCAGGCTGGGATCGAGGTGAGGACAGGGCGGAGGTGGAGGGCAGCAGAGGCGGTGAATGTGGCTGAGTCGCGGCTACGGCACAGGGAACTGGTGGGAGCAGTGACTCATGGAAGAGCTGGCCTGGGTAGCGGCACAACATCTCACTACAAGGCACAGGGGAAGAACAGGAGATCACTGGTGCAGCAGGAGGTGCGGGTAGCAGTAGAGGAGGAGCGAGCCAGCAGGATGGTTGGAATGCGGCAGCAGGGAGCCTGGACAAGATGGTCTCATGGGCAGAGCTGTGGAAAGCAGAACCCCACCGCATACGGTTCCTGATCCAGGCTGTGTACGATGTATTACCGAGCCCATCCAACCTGTTCACCTGGGGATTGGTGGAGTCTCCAGCCTGCAACCTCTGCCTGAAGAGGGGGACCCTGGAGCACATCCTCAGCTGCTGTTCGAAGGCACTGGGTGAGGGGCGCTACCGTTGGCGCCATGACCAAGTCCTGAAGGCCATAGCGAATACCATCAGCTGTGGAATTGGCCACTGTAAGCGCCTCCGCCCAGTTAAGAACAACATTGCTTTCGTCCGGGCTGGGGAGAAACCACCATTAGCTGCCAGGGCCACCTCATCTGGCCTGCTAGCAACAGCACAAGATTGGGAGTTGAAAGTTGACCTGGAGAAGCAACTGAAATTCCCAGAAACTGTCGCCACCACAATGCTGCGGCCTGACATGTTACTCATCTCAGAGACCTCCAAGCAGATCGTTCTCCTGGAACTCACCGTACCCTGGGAGGACCGTATCGAGGAGGCCAATGAGAGGAAGAGGGCAAAATATGCTGAGCTAGTGGAGGAGTGCCAGAACAATGGGTGGCGAGCGCGGTGTGAGCCCATTGAGGTGGGATGCAGAGGGTTCGCAGGCCAGTCTCTCTGTAGGGCCTACAGCATCCTGGGCATCGTAGGGGCCAGTAAGCGAAGGGCTATCAAAGAGGTCACGGAGTCAGCAGAAGTTGCCTCAAGGTGGCTGTGGATAAGGAGAGGAGAACCATGGGTGGGGTAGGGCTACCTGGACACAAGTTGGGGCCTGATCAACCCCAGCTGGGTCACCTGGGTGAGAGTGTATGATGCTTGAAAGACCCGAAACGCTCCGTGACCCCAGGTAACATCACTGATGATGTGTCCAGGTTGCATCAAGTTGATGTATGTTACAAGCGGTTGACTGACAAAACCTTTCAGTGTATTCACTTACAGTTTCTTCTTTCCTTTGTACACAGTTAGTGATACTGGACCAGTCTATTTTGGGTCCCATGATATTCTTGAGAATATTCAAAATGCCTTCTCTCAAATCGCTTTTACTGGCTTGTCACAGTTCAGAAGTAACAGCAGACACAAAACTGTTGAATTCAGATTCAGTTAGAATTTGTGACATCATTTGTGTGACCACTGCCAACAACATGTCATAGAGACGCATTTTCATCAACGCTCTTCTAAATTCCGAAAAATTTGTGCGTGCTGAGGGTAAGCTCTGGGATAGTCTCTCTAAATCTTTGTCAACAGTTTGTATTTGGACAACAGAAGAGTTGGGAGGAACACTTTCAGTTCCCTCAAATCCCTGAGATCTTCTAGCGTCAAATACCCTTACTGAATCTACCGGCTCATCAGTTACTGTTTGGATGGCTACATCTGTTTCGAAGAAAGCTTGTAAGTCAGGATAATTGTTATCAGGCTGACTAACTTCTTCCACACATTTTTCTGCAGCTTTGTTGCGGTTTAATTTCTTAGTCAAAGAGGATACTCTAGCACGGAGCTCTTTGTTCTGTTTCTCTAGCTCTGTGTTATGCTGAGACTGTTGTGTAGCTAGTGGTAAACCAAATTCTCTGTGGCAGCAGATAATACCTTTCACATTTTTCTTGTGAATACTTGCTCCTAGTACCTTTTTACACTCATCTACCGACCAAGTCTTGTCTGGATAAATCTCATATTTCTGAGTTAGTTCTTGTCTAACTTTCTCGGTGACTATTAGGTTCATTTATACTTCTAACAGTGATTTGAATTCACTATCTGACCACAAAGGAGTCGGAAGACCACCTTTTTCAGTTGTGGGGATCAGTCTAGCATTTATTTTCTAAACATTTTGAGTTTCTTTGTTACCACACAATCAAAAACACTAAAAGTTCTCTGATCAACAGAGGGTACACTTGTTAACACAGATCAACTATTGTTAACCTTCCTTGGCAGAGCAAAGGATAACACAAATTACTAGCACTTGTAGTACACTGTAATACAACAGTACCATCTGTGTATTTAAAAGAGGTGTGTGTGTGTGTGTGTGTGTGTGTGTGTGTGTGTGTGTGTGTGTGTGTCTGTGCGCAGATGATTCATTGCAAACTATTCAGCAATTATTTTGTTGTTGTGGTTTTCGCTTCCACGATGGCAGCTCCCAACACTCCTGCAAACCTGATGGTAAATGATGTACAAATGAATGATGGCTTATGCCATGCTCTGAAGAGAAGACATGGTCCATGTCTGACCAAGTTTCTCCATGAAACCTTAGCAAATCTGAATTATGAATTTGACCTAGACAGCTCACGTTTGTGTGTATGAATTTGACATATCTCGTGATGTGAAGTTATACAACAGGGAGATTGATCATTATGCATGGTATGAAGACCCTTTTTTGTATTTCACGAAAAAGAGCTGTTTTTATTTTGCAAACATATTTGGAGGGATCTGAATGATTTTGGAGATGAACCATTATTCGTTAGTGGGATGGTTCAACAAATGGGGACAAACAGGTTCTCGTTGACAGAGGCTGGCCTTTCCTTGATACAGAGCACAATGAATGTTTCCACATTAAGTTTTTGTTTCAGTGGAAAGATGTTCCTATCCTGAATGATATTTTTTCAAAGATAGACCAACTGTTTCAATGGTGTGACGCATATGACTGATACAATCGAATTAAGGTAACCTGTTTGAGCCTGAGATGAGTGCGAGGGTCCATAGGAGTGTCCATATAACACTGCCCACCTACTATAAGCAATAAAAGCTTGTGGTGACTGCCAGCATTCAAACCAACATGTCTCAAGACTTTACTACAGACCTTCCTAGACCCCAAAGTTTTCCACATGGTAGTGTAAATAGAAGTTGCAGTGTTTAAGAAAAACAAGGCTTTATTTACAGAATTTACATAAACCAACGTCTCCACACACAAATATTGTGATGAAGTCTGTGCTCAACTTTAATGACAATGTCAGTCATCAAGCCAAGTGGGATCCCTCCCTTCCCCTCCAAATGATTTTCATCAGATGCCATAGTAATGGCGGAAGGCTGTCTTGCTTTTCTCAGAAACAGTTCTTTTTTGAACCAGGCAATTGCAAATGTCGTCCATTTCCCCCTTGGCCAGAGCAAGTACGTCTGTATCCTTGATGGTGTTGCTGAAGGAATTTAGAGCACCGAAAATAGATTGACCAACATATTCTTCTTTAAATTGATCCAGTGAGACTTTAAAATGCATCAGATTAGACATACAGTGCAGCTGCATTCAATAAATGTAGGCAAATCAATTTCCACACACAGAACAAGTTACCTTTTTTCTTGAAATAATCTGCCAGGTAATCATAGGATGGGTCCTGCTTGACAATTTCCCTCACCTCTGAAATATTCAGTGTTCTTCCCTCTCTAGCCCAATTCCTCTGTGACTCTTGGCCCTCAAATCTTCTTGCTCAATGAACTGATCATCTGCATCTTTTAAGCATGATGTTTTCAGATGATGAGCACAACAGGCAGTAAACAAGGCAATTGGAAGGATTCCTGCACACAACACAAATCAAATGAGCTTCTGATCATTTCACTGACACAACAGACAGAAAACAATTGGACAGATGTAGAAATATGTACAGTATATGCCTTTTCAGGTAACACCTCAGAACTTCGACATGTACTATGTGTTTAACATTAATAGCCGTGCAGTTTCTAATAATTATATTATAATAATATTTTAATTTATATAGCGCCTTTCCAGAGCTCAAATGACGCTTCAAAACAAATAACAGAAACAAAAATGCCATCTAGACAATCATATGGACAGTCAACAGTTGCCCGGTCCGGAACAAAAACAAATGCAGTTGCATATAGCAAATCAGATCGTGCAAATAAATTAGACATATCAATCCAGTACAAAAGAACACATAACATCATGTAGACCGTAGAGAAAGTGTAGGCAGTGGCCCAATTTGAATACAGATAAGCATACAAATAAAATGAGCAGGACATGATTTAAATGATCTCCTCTTTGGGTTGCTGTTTCCCTCCAGACCAGCAGGGGGTGCTTTCCTTGAGCCTTCCATGCCATGTTCTCTCCACTCCTGCAGATGGCACCAATGCCCTTAACCCTGTTCAACTCTCTGCTCGTTAACCCTCATTCCCTTCAACTGTGTCTAGGCCTTTTATAGTCTGTTTGTTCCCTGCCTTTGTGTTCAGTCTTGAGACTATTTACCCTGTGCCTGCAGTGACCAGTTTTCTAGCTTAGTGTTTTCCTTTTTGACCCTTGTGTCTGTTTGTTTCTTTATTTTGTGGAAGCTCGTCTTTCCTTGTTTATTTGTACTTTGCTTTATTTTTCAAGTAAAGATGATATTTTTTGGGAAGAAACATAAGCTCAGTGGTAAAACACCTTACACTTGAGCACCCAGGTTTGATCCCCGCCTATGGCCGCCTCATTACACATGAAGCACAAACGCATTATGACTGATAATCTTGGGAGAACAAATAGGTTTTGACCTAATATTTGAATTCAGAGATAGAGGTAGTAATTCGGAGAGCCAGCGGAATTGAGTTCCATAGCTTAGGTGCCACAACAGAAAAAGACCTGGCGCCCATTTAAAGAAAGGCAGATTCTAGGAACATAACTTCTCGGATTGCAAGAGGGAGATAGAATGTACCGGTAGTCCAGAAAAAAGGCCTTACAGTAGTTAAGGCGAAATGTAATAAATGCATGGACTAATGATTCAGCATCGTTCGGGCTAATGTAGGGATGAAGTTGGCCAATACGACAAAGTTGGGAGAATGCTGCTGTAGAGAGTTTGTTATAGGGTCAATAAAGGGTCAAGAATGATACAAGTTTATGACTGTGGCAAATGTGAAAATTAGAGTAGCATCAAGGTCACAGCTTATTAGATTTAGTTTTATTAGTTATGTTAACATTAGTAAATAGATTATAAACTAGCAGCATTGTATTATTACATTAATCAATAGTATAAATTAGAAGACATCGTTCATTGCTAATGTTATTGTAAAAATCTGTGCTTTAAATAATTCATGTACATAGACTACAGTATAAAAAGTTTTTGAAATTTAAATGGAGAGAGATGCTTTGTAATTTTTTTTAAATGAATCAGCACTTGCATATTTTCTCAGTACAGTAAGATTTGTATTTCCAAAGTGATGACGAGCTTTGTCTCCGTTTCTCCGCAAATTTATTTAACAGTGGCATCATCGAACCTTGGCGTGACTATCAAATGAGTCTCTCTTCAAGTTTCTCTTGCAATAGGCGGTGTTTCTTGTGATGTTGTCGTAATTAAGAGGTTTAATTATACATATGATCTATCTTTATTCAATCCAATTTAAAATCTTGTATTATTACATAATATTATCTCTCTCAACAGCATCTCTCTCTCTCCGTTTGAATTTCAAAAACTGCTTACACTGTAGTTTATGCACATGGATTATTTAAAGCACAGATTTAGGGTTAGGAAATGGTAAAATACTAAATCCAGGCCCCAAAGGGCCTAGACCTGGTTGTTCACAGGCCTTCTCTCAACTGGTCGCTTCCCGCAGGCCCAAAGCTCCGGTGAGTGGATCAGGCAGAGAGCACCGGCCACCCAATCCATGCTGTACCAACATACCCAGTGTATAAATAGTTAGGGTTGTGTCAGGTCGGGTAAAAAATTTGTTTTTTAATTAAAAGGGTTATAAGTGTAAGGGTATGTTTTGAGTGGGTTTAGGTGTTAGGGTTAGTTTTAGAGTGGGGTTAGGGTAAGGTTAAGTTTAGAGTGGGTTTAAGTGCAGACATCTATGTCAGATGAGTTTCCATATTTTAGGTTTCTAATTAAAAGTGTTTTAGGTGTAAGGGTAAGTTTTAAGTGGGGTTAGGTTAGGTTAGGTTAGGTGCAGGCCATCTTAGTCAGCTGAGGTTCAAAAATCCACATATCAAATTGAAATGGTTTTAGGTGTGAGGGGTATGTTTTGAGCAGGTTTCAGTGCAGTCTATCTCCTAAAAGAGATTTGTAAAGAGTATGTCAACCCGAAAAGGATAGAGTTGGGGACCAAAGATCAAAGGTAAATAAAATAGAACAAAGAACTGCACTGATAACTCGCGTCTCATTGAGGCTTCTAGGATACGGTGTGTCAAGGCATTTCATCCACAGCCTTTCCGCCCTTAGGCGGTCACTCAAAGCATATGGAAGTCAGCCCATGGGACAGAAAGTGCTGAACCAGATATCTGCGTTCTTCAATTTTATGATTAATACAGTAAACATGTTGATATATATGATTATACAGTTCGTTCTTTGTCTGTCCCACGTACTGTTTACGACACTTGACACAAAATATCAGATACACGCACATGGACACTCGAGAGTGCAACAGATGTTGCAAGCGAAAGATTCGACCCGTGGACCTGCTCTTGACGAGTTTCTGGGGAGCAAAATATTTAAGGGAGCTGTTTCTGCTTCTATCAGGCGGAGTAGGTAGTTTGATACGCACTAGAAGATCTTTAAGGTTTTGGTTTCTTTTGAAAGCTGCTACCACTAAATTAAGCTGCAGACTTTGATACGAGTAGTGTGCCACAAGAGGAATTATTGTATTTTTAGGCGTCGGTTCCCCAGGTTTAGGTTGTTTGGGGTAACAAAAAGTTTTTGCCGTAGGAAAGATCTGGAGTAGCCACGTTTGCGTAAAGAGAAAGGGGTTTTTGTTAGGTTCAGTGGCAGGGTTAGGGGCGGGGTTAGGTTTAGGGGCAGGGTTAGGGGCGGAGCTAGGGGTTTAGATGTGGGGTTAGGCTTAAGGGCAGGGTTACTGGTTAGGGGCGGGGTTAAGTCATTAGGGTTAGGGGTGTGCCAGAGATGGGGCCAGGTTCAGGAATGGGCCCAAGGCTAGGGTTAGGGGCAGGGTCAGGTGGCCAGGGACAGGGCTAGATTGCTAAGGATCGGCCTATTGGTAGGGCCTTCTTCCTATATACGCACCTACCCATATATATACACACACACACACACACACACACACACACACACACACATCTTCAACGTACCCATGCACACTTACATATACATACTCATGCAAAAAAAAAACGCTGAAGAAATATTGATGAAAATATATTGCTAGAGATAATGCTCCTGATACTGTTAATAAATTACTATTTTTTTTTCAGTAATAGTTTTGATGATACTAATACTAATAATAATAGTATAAAATAATAAGACTAATAGTAATGCTGAAAATTATAATAATAATAATAATAAGTGTCCGATCCCCAGTGGACCTAGTAAACCTACAAAGTCTCCCACCATGTTCTTTTAATGTGCCCAATCACAAGGGAGCTGCACCATCAGGTGATCCCTATTTGCTTTTGGGACTTTTCTTTATTTTATTTAAATAAAGTCAACCTTGCATTTACCTAAAACACTTAGGAATTTGTTTACCAGTCAACCTCTACCCAAAACCTATTAATCTAAAAAAACTTTTACCAAAGGCAGTGAAATGAGAAGGGATGAGCTACGGGGTACTGCGAGACTGCGCTGGAAAACCCCCGGTGCCTAACTTGGCCTCCAGGCTCTCCCACCCAATCCACCACCAGACCATTCTGATAGGAACCAGGTGGGACAGCTACAAAATATCCCCCTCCCGTCATCTATTCAGCCTGTCCGCTTTGTGAAATCCACATTTAAACCCCTAGGACAGAAGGTTCCTAATCCGCCCCAATTCCTTCCTCACCACAGAGTAGTGGTGGCGTAGTGGCTAGAGCACACGGCTGCTAATCAGAAGGTCGCTGGTTCGAACCCCACAGCCCTTGCCCTTGAGCAAGGCACTTAACTCCAGGTTGCTTCGGGGGGATTATCCCTGTAATAAGGGCTCTGTAATTCGCTTTGGATAAAAGCGTCTGCCAAATGCATAAATGTAAATGTAAACCTGTTCCTCTTTGTCCAACTCGGATCATGCTCTAACCCCCATACCCTCCACATGTCTAACAAAATGGTCCACCAAGTGACCCTTCCTTTTTATTTCTTTCCTAATGTTATATCTATGGGCATTCATCCTTGTTAAAATAGTTACCCGTTTCCCCAACATATCTCCTTCCTCAGATTTTACAACCAGTCAGATATATACAATTCCTAGTATTCAAGGGGACCCCTCTGGGAATCTTAATTGACGCTCTGTTCATTTTGGCCCTAAAGTACAACTTGCACCTCTTTTCTCCACTTTTTACTCCACTCCTAATTCTATTATGGACCAACATGTCTTTTAGGTTCTTATTTCTCTCGAAGGCAATTATTACCCTGCTTTGCTCCCCCAACCATTTACCAGAAGTTCCCATCTCAAAGTTTCTCCTAAATGCCTTTCCCAGCCTGATGGTTTCCTCATTATATCTCATAACCAATGGTATTACCCTCTTCCTTTCCAACCCCAAGTTCTTAGAGTTCTTATCAGAATGTATTTGCTTCTCTACTGTTCTCAAGAAACCCCTCGAATATCCCCTTTTCCTAAGGGCTTTAAAAATAACTTGCTTTGCCCCTACAAAATCCTCCTTACGAGTACATATTCTACTGAATATTAATATCTGAGATTTCACTATCCCCCTAAAAGTATGTGCCGGATGGTAACTCTGTTTATGTAATAAGGCATGAGTATCTGTTGGTTTCAAGTAAACCCTAATATCCAATGAGTTGCTATCTACAATGCCTGGGCCCCTGTAAACCGTAGTGTCAAGAAAATTAATTTCCCATTCCTTGATCTCATACTTAAGTTTGATGGAGTCATGGTGCTCATTAAGAATCCCTACCCAAGATTGAAAGTCTGCCTCAGAATATTCCCAAATGCCAAATCTAGATACCTAAAAAAAATACCTGGGCCATTTGCTACATTTAGGGAAAACACTCGCTTCCCATTCTGCCATATAAATGTTTGCATAGGCTGGAGCAAATCTCTTACCCATTGCTCTCCCCTTGACCTGTAGGTAAAACTTACCATCAAACTCAGTCATTTTTTATTGAGACTAAGCGCCAAGAGTTTAAGCAACACACCATCAGGTCTTTCATGCTCTTGATATTTCTCATAGTGTGTTTTTACCGCTTGTAACCCTCTCTCTGTTTCAATATTAGTGTACAAGTTCTCCTCATCTGGAGAAAAAATTGAAAGTTTTCCTGCTCCTTAACCTTGATTTGTTTATCTTTTTCTATAAAATGGTAAGTATCCTTAAGGTAACTCTTATGTCTAACTGACAGGGGGTTTAGGTAAAAATCTATATCTCTCACTTCCACAATCTGAGACTATAGGCCACCCCAGAAGCATGTCCGGGAAAGGCCAGCTCTCCCTAGGCTTATGAATTTTGGGCAGAATTTAAAATCTCCTCCACCTAGGGTTAACATCACCTATGAGATATTCTCTCTGCTCCTTGCTGTTCTAAATCCTCCGCAAGGTGAAGGAATTCCTCTCTTGTACTCTGAAACATTAGTTTACTCAATACTTGATCAAACTCAGCATCCTGTAGCTGTCTATTAGCTACCCTAATATACTGCAATTTATCCATTAATACCACCACTATGCTTCCTTTATCTGCTGGTTTAATAACTAAACTCTTATTAAATCTCAGCTCTTTTAATGCTTCTTCCTCCCATTTTGACAAATTAGGCTTACCCATCTTTCCAGCCCCATCAACCCACCCAACAGTTCCTTATCCTTATCTATCACCCCCTGTATCATATTAGAAATCTGGTCCCTCATTGGTTCCCATTCTGATTTAGAACAGAAACATTTAGGTTCCCCAAAAAGTAATCAGCCAGTCTTAGTCTTCTATGGTATTTATTTATATCAACATAATGTTTCAATCTGTCAATGCAAAAATCTGCTGCCCTTAACACAAAACTTAAACCCTTAGCCAAAACTTTGAATTGATTATACAACAACTGAAAATGATTGGACAAATTCAAAACCGATTGTCCTGACCCTGCTTGGCCTTCTCTTTTTAGTTTTAAATGGCTCAACCAATGTCTCAACATGGCTGAGCCAGTTTCCTCCATCCAGTGGTGACCATCTTCCCCCACCTTGAAGTACTCTGGATCTAAAGCTTCAATGGCCTTACCCATCTCCATAATTAATTGGTTCAACAATGTGATTCCGCCCCCTCCTCCTAGGATCTCACAGATGTAATTTATTATTGGGACCCTAATCTCCGCTTCTGGGAATGTGCTTTCTGCCGAATCTATCATATTCAATAACAGCTCTTTTGTTAGGCCCACTGATTCGATCGACCAGTTATTCAAACCCACTGATAGAATCACTTTTTTTTACTTTGGGATTTGTAGGGGTCCTGTGTTTCAACACATTTGTGATGTGAGCAAATCTGGCCCCCAGAAAACTCATCACTTGCACTCTTGGATCCCCACACACAGGGCTCCTGCCTAGAGCCCCACAAAAATAAAATCTCCCTCTCTGGGTTTAAGTACCAATCCCTGAATTTATCAAAAGTTCTTATCTTACGAACCAGGAGCCCCTGGTTCTGCTCCTCCACCTCTGACTCCACTCAATCCCCTCTTCTGTGTGGCTAGGGTTAGGGGAAAATGTTCAATAAACCATAAGGAGATCATAGTAGACTTGTAATGGTTCTCCTAAGGTTATTTAATGCACAGGCACAGCTCCATCTCATATATTTACCCAGTTTAATTTATTTTTTGACTATTCATCAGACACTGCTTTCAAACTATTTTAATTAGGACCAGGCAGAGATCAACAAACCAAACATATGAAGACATAAACAAAAAAATAAAATGGAGGGAGAAGAAATTTATAAAAGGGAAAAAGTTAAGAGTGTTGATATGAGTTTAGATGGGTCAGGTTAGGGTAAGAAATAGCTATAGATCAAGGTGATATAGGGCTAAAGCTACTGGGTTAGATTGTTTCACAGATAAATCTTTAGAATGGTCGGTCTGATTTTGGCAAGCTTGGTGTCATCGAATTCAGAATTCCGTCTGCTTTCATGTGACGAGGCGAGATGAACAGAAAAGGAGAGCAATAGAATGTAACACTTAAAGGAAAACAGTCATTTGCATGTAGGTTTTGAGTGGTGGAAAAAGTCACCTGCACGCCTTTTTGCATAAATACGACTGTAATGGAGACGTGGTAATGAACACGTGGTAATGAACACATTTTTCACAAGAACAACGTTTCTTTTCTTCCCTGCACATTTTGGCAGCATGTAGGCCTGCAGCACGTTAGCTTTGGGCAACAATAATAGCATTTAATTTGATTTGTAAACAGCCCTTTGCGGTTTAAATACTGTTTAGATTTCAGTTGAGCAACTGAAATCAGTTTCATATCCATGTCATTATCAAATCAAATCACTTTATTGTCACACTACCATGTACACAAGTGCAACAGTAGGTGAAAGTCTTGTGTGCAGTTCCGAGCAACATAGCAGTCATGACAGTGACCAGACATATGTTGTTTATTGTAATTGGTATATTTACACAACACAATCCTATTATACAATGTACAGAAAACAATACACACAATATAGAATACACATACAATAAAAATATATATGCAGTTGTTATATTGTGTAGAATATAATTATGACAGTCCAGTGTGAGATAAGATTATAGATTAATAAAGTGCAGTGCTAATTGTTGATCGTGAGGGTTAGGAAATTTATCGGACCATGCTTATGAGGAGGATATTATTTTGTTGCGACCAGAGAAGACTTGAGTCCCGTAAATATTTAAAGAAATTGTTCCAAAATTGAGCGCACAAAGAGTTACATTTGTAATGACCCTTCAAATTGAATACCTCTGCTCCCAACCACCACCAGCATGTGGAAATAACTTAGCCACCGCCGCTGGG
The DNA here is from genome assembly GCA_032164185.1 of Moxostoma hubbsi. Taxonomy (NCBI): domain Eukaryota; kingdom Metazoa; phylum Chordata; class Actinopteri; order Cypriniformes; family Catostomidae; genus Moxostoma; species Moxostoma hubbsi. The sequence goes on from JAVLUX010000221.1 coordinate 5,411,522, forward strand.
CAGCAGTCCATACAATGCAAGTCTATGGAAAAATGTTTGTCTGTGGGTGGCTGCTGTTCTGGAGGTGCTGGCGGTGTGGGCCTTGGGGTTGCCGAGAAGGCCAGCGTTGGCCCCGTGACTCTGGGAGGTACGTGGCTTCACTATGGCCCGCATCCTATGTGGTGCGTGCTGTAGCAGAATTTGACAGCCGTCCAGTATGGTTGGTTTCCCCAGTGGCGTCCCAGGGGTCCGTGCTAGTAGTGCATTTGGGGGCGTTTGGAGTCCATTGGTGTAGGTTTAAGTGGAGTGTTTTCGGGGGCCCATGGCAGCATTAGGTCAGAGCAGGATATAGGATAGAAACTACCGATGGTGAACATGCCATCGTCTTTATCTTTGGTTCTGCTGGTCTGATTAAAAAAAAAACACTTTGTTCAATATGTGATCATCTACCTATCTGATTGGCTTTGTCCTCGATCAGTCTTAATAGTTTTGATTTAGACTCGAAAACATACTTCTCCTATGGTCCTAACTTGCTCTATATTGTGTAAATGTTGTGTCTTTTTGATCAGTGTGACTTGTATTTAGTTTGGAAATGTGTTATATTCAGAAGTTGGTTATGTTTATAGATAAAGTTGAATAAAGTGATACAATCTTAATTTGTGTAAGTATGTTGTCTTTTTGATATATTTGACTTTTATTAGCTTAGAAGTGGGTTATGTTAAGAAATTAGGTTAGTTAGGGTTAGGGTTAGGTTATGGGATATAGGGAGGAAAACCACCAATTTTGTGATGTACCGACAGGCAGCCATGTGGTCAGACACAGACTGTGAAGAAGCTCGATCAGGTAAAGTGACTCCCTGACATGCTAGTGACAGCTCTTTCATGACCTCAGTGGTGCCAAGCAGAAATGCCATGCTTTCCTGGGCAGGATGACAGTAGAAGACAATGGGTTCTCTTGGATAATAGAATAAATGGGCTTTCGGCGCACTGTGATAATTTTATATAGGCCTATGTCAATTTACCGTGTTTTTACTGTAATAAAATGGGTTACACAGATAAGTGTAATGTGTTTCTCGTGGAAAGACCCCGCTAGCGTGTGCAAAGTTTGGGAACGATCACTCGTTCGTAGCCAGCAAGGTGGCCTAAAACGTACTGATTTCACATAGGCCCATTATTGTTTCCCCCCCACTGGGTGGCAGTCTATACAATGTGAGTCTATGGAAACGTGCTCACAAATGATAAGAGTTTTTTACATCTGAGGTGTACTGTTGCAGAAATAATTTTTAATGTAATTCTGAATTTTGCAAGCACAGTAATAAAGTGAATAATTCAGGTGGAATTATACAATTACACAATGAAAGTTTTATTGATTGAATAATAAGGATAATAACAAGAATAACCATAATAATAATTCATTTAATTTATGAAGCGCTTTTCTAGACATGGATGAGAGACAGACATTCACAGCAAAGGCTGTCCATTTAACTGGTCATATATATATATATATATATATATATATATATATATAACTAATATACACACACACACACATACATATACACATATACATATATATATATATATATATATATATATATATATATGTGTGTGTGTGTGTGTGTATATATATAAGCATGTTTTAATATTTGTTGATTTCATATTTAATATATTGGAGATTTAATATTGCTGTAAAATAAAGATTTTAAGCAGAATAACTTACATTAAAAATCATTGTATGGTATGAACAGGAACATAGTTTGTATTTTTCCTGTTAGATTTCTTTTGCAAGTATTTGTAAACTTCAATTTTATTGATAAATATTTCAAATGAACGGCTGTTCTTAAGTGGACGCCCCCTAATGACTCAGCATTGAAACTGTCTGTGATTCTGTGTTAAAAAAATCCACTTTTTAGCAGTTTTGCACAGTGCAGTTCTCAATATGTCCACTATGTGTACATATTTGTATCTGTAAGTCGTAAATCTATCTAACTGTCTGTCTGTCTGTCTGTCTGTCTAACTCTCCGTCCATCTCTCCGTACGCCTGTCTCTGTCTGTGTCCTATCTATCTATCATCAGTCTGTCTAACTATCCGTCCGTCCACCTGTGTGTCTGTCTGTAACTAATTAAGCTTTTAAATAATGTTTAAACTTTATCATTTTTATTATTTCATGATATTTCTTTTACTTGTATGTGAGTATTTTTGAGTCCAGTTAATTTTATCAAAGAAATGTTTCCAAAAATGAAAAATAAAAAACAAATAACAGAAGGTTGTTTTGTTGTTGTTGAGAAAATAAACTGCATCAAATATTGTCTAGCATAGGTTTAAAGTTGTAAGTGGTAAAGTGTAATTCTGACCTAACATTTTAAAGATGTAAGCAATGTTTTGCACAATTCGACACATAGGGGACGTTACAACAAAACACATGTCTTAACTTCACAGTTGTTTGAGTGACAAAGTTCAAATTAAATATGCATCTTCTTAAAATATGATAAAGAAAATCAACAAGAATAGCTTCTTCCGAAGATATAAACAAATATGTTTTGGAGCGTGGTCTAAAATGACTAATTAGCCTGTATCTTGTGAGTGCCATTTTCAAACAGAACTTTGTACACATGGACAAGAGAACACTGTTGAGGTAGCATGCTAAGTACCTTTCATTTTTGATGCTAGGGGCTCTATAACTTAAAATCTCAATTTTGCATAATCGCTAAAAGAAATTGAAAAGTCACACCAAAATAGCTGTGTCCACAGCATCCACATAATCTTTTCCGTCAAACTTGATTATTTTAGTCATCTCGCCATATGTGCTTGGACCCCGACAATTGCCGCTTGCAGTTAAATTATTCATTTTTTTAATTATTTTTAAATGACCATTTTTTGTTTATTTATAATCACTCCTTTTGTGGAAAACAAGGTATTGCAAAATTATAACGACTGAATGAAACAATTATTTATTTATTTATTTATTTTTACATTTTCTTCATCTACTTTGATGACAGTGGCGACCTTTTGGAAAGAAGAAGAAAAGAAAAACATGAGGTTGTTATCAGTACTTTTCTGCTTTGAGATACTTTTTAAAACATGTTAATGTTTATGTAATCAAAAATTCAGTCAATAAAAGCCTGTTTTAAAGGAATGATTTAAAAATGACAGCATCATTTTCTGTAAAGCTACTTTGAAATGAAGTGTCTTGTGTAAAGCGCAATTCAAATAAAAATAACTTGACTTGAAAGTAATGTTACACTCATCTTAGTAATATCACTCATGCATTAATAGTAGTACACTATGGGGACCTGGGTATCTCAGCGAGTACAGATGCTGACTACCTCCCCTGGAGTCGCAGGTTCGAATCCAGGGTGTGTTGAGTGACTCCAGCCAGGTCTCCTAAGCAACCAGATTGGTTGTAAGTAGCCTGGTTGCTACAGAGGCTAAAGAGTCTCATAGGGTAACCTCCTCACGGCTGCTATAATGTGGTTTACTCTGGGGGTGGCATGTGGTGAGTTGTGAGAGGATGCGGCGGAGAATAGTGTGAAGCCTTCACATGCGCTATGTCTCCGCTGTAACGCGCCAAACAAGCCACGTTGACGATCTCAGACCCGGAGGCAACTTAGATTCGTCCTCCGCCACCCAGATTGAGTCACTGCACCACCACGGGGGGAGAAAAAAAAATAGTGGTACAATATGTACTCACAGTTTAAGCAGGACAAGTGTCCTCTTGTTCCTCATTTGGGGTGTGGGGAAATAGAACAGTCTACAGGATTGCACGACACAAAAAAGTTAAAAACACATGTATTCCCTGTAATGTGTTGTATCTGAATAAAACTTATATGACGTATCAGTGGGAGCACAACATTTTGTTTGCTCATTTGTCTCACACACAGCATGTTAACATCAAACACATGGACTCACACTGGAAAAGCTCCAATGACCAATGCCTGGACTATTTCCTGCAGCTGAGGCCTCCTGCTAATGAAGTATTCGAAAACACAAAATTTAAAAAATACATTGGCTGTGTCACAATGTTTCTGAGTTATAGTTATTGTTACATTAATGACAATGAAAGGATTCAAGGGATGATGTAGTTTAACATCAAACAGCATATTCGTAACTTGTAAACATGATCTTCTCACATTACTACGTGGTCTGTTATATGTGTTAAAACACTGTTTAAAAGGAATGACTGTAAAATTAATGTTATTCTTCAGCCATTCATCACTCATCATATTAATATCACTCATACATTCAAATGCACAGGGTGATGTTTAAATCTGTTGGGTACTACTTCCTGCTACACCTCCATTAGTGCCTTCAGTTGTCCAGCTACGGGGCCATCAGCCTGAAGCCACCCATCATAGATGTTTTGCTCCATTAATCCAAGAACCTCTCATGGTAGTGGGGCAGCAGTCAGGGATGTCTCCCTGCCACGCCCCGCAGCTGGACACTGGATCCTTTCTAATGCCTCTCATTCTTGCTTTCTCATCAAAACACTCATTTTCCAACAAGACAAGCCATTTCTCCAGGGATCACTGCCCCACCCCACACCCTCAATGAGCTGAGCTACCCTACATTCCATCCCTTTACTCTGTTAGAAATCAAACTATGCCTACTGCCCCTGCAATGTCTATACTTCAATTCCTTATCGGATTAAGTAGAGCAGAGACGTGACATGCGAGCCGGGAGATAGCATCAGCCGTCCCTACAACACCTAACTTGGTATGGTATCGCTCCCCCACTCGATGCCCCTCCAGAATTTATGAGTAGTATGTACTCACAGATGAAGCAGGATGAGTATCCTCTTGATCCTCATTGGGACTGAAGGGAAATAGAATCGTCTACAGGATTGAAAGAACAACAAGCGTATTCCCTGTTAGGTGTTGTATCTGATTATCTGATGAATGACTTAAAAGTGAACATCATAAGGAAGATGTAAGGCTGGGTGCCAATGTGCTAATGTGTTTACATTCAAAGGCAAAGAGCCTTTGATGATCAACTTCGAGAAGATCAACAAATTAACTTTCTCACAATTAGCATCTCTTCCTGAGGTACCGCACCCCACTGAGCGAAGACTGCAAAATTCACACCTCATTGTTGCCCTTCCACATCTGTCCCATTCTCTCCCCTCTCCTCCTCATCCATTCCCCCTCAGCTCAGAATCACCTCAAACTCACCTAATATCTGTATGTAACAAAAGTCCATATCTGATGTATACAAATAATGTAACTAGTGTAACATGTTTGGTAACATTCAAAATGTCTCAGTGCGTCTGGTATAGTGTTTTGTCCCCAGGTTTATAAAACTCAATGACAACAAAGTTATAAGGTCTTTGCCAAATACTGAATAACTCTGGAGATCTAAACCCCTCCTTGAAGGTTTAACACCAGGAAGCCAAGAACCCATTCACCCCCAAATTCTCAAAGGACAATACCATTTGGTACACAATGTGTATTCTGTCTGGATATTTAAGGAAGGCTGGCCCAGAGCTCAAGGTTCTCTGTAGTCAGACGATCCCGCACACCTCACTGTGTGTAACTTTAATAACAGAAATCTGCATTCAGATTTCCCATGCTTTGCAATTACATGTAGTTTTCTCAACTGCCAGGTATGTTCTTTGACTTGTTTCTCTAACTTGTGTTTTAAATCTTACCTGGCAAATAAATTGTTACCTTTTGATTTATTCTGTGTTCCTCTGAAATCATTTATATCAATATTGGTTCTTTAAAATAGGAGAAACTGCTCTGGAGGAACCGAGCAGGAGAATACCATTTTATATCATAACTGAAGCTTTAATGTAGGAGGAAGCCACTTAAAAACTATCAGTTTGAATCTCATTAGAAACTGATCAAAAGGTAAATGAATAGAAGAAGATTCAGAGTAATCAATAACTTAAATGATTAAAATAAAAGAATGATCAGAAAGTATTTAGAGCTTTAATCTAAATTAGAGGTCAACATAAAAATGGAGTCAGATTAATATAAAATTGGAGTCAGATAAAATTAATAACGGGATGAATTTGTAAAGTGCAAATTAATAACAATAATTGCTTTACTTCAGTGCTCAGAAAAGACAGAACAACGCAGAGACCTTCAAGGGGCAAATATATATGTTTTTAGCAGTTTTGCCTGCCCGTTTTTACAAAGACAACATCATGCACACACGGATTGCATCACACTCTGGACAGAATATGGGCAACTGGCGTAGTGTTGGCCTGTTCCTCAATCTGATTTCCTCACCGAACTTAAAAAACAGAGAAGAGAAAATGAAAGAATTATATTTGTTGTTGAATAGAGTTTTTGAATAATAATGAGTGATACATGAATGACAGTGAAATGAATGATGTAGTCAAACTGTATACTCTTAATATTTAACTTCTAAATATGTACTTACATTACGAAACTGCTGGAATTCTAGAGGAGTGTCTTCCAAATCGAACTGCTCCTCTTCCTGCTCTTCAGAGGCAGAGTGATACAATTCCAAAGGCTGATGTTCATACAGAAATGACAGATGCAAAATTTGAATGAATGGCAAATAATTAAAGTGATAAATATAATGGTTATTCTCTATTGCATGTATAAGTTATGCAAATGTACATAAACAGACGCCTGCTCCGCTCTCTTTCTCAGTGTGACTCTGGAACTGCCAGTAAGCTGTGAGCAAAGCTGACTACATTCCACCCTTCGCCACACAGTCAACCCTCAGGATCCTTGCACTGACCGAAACATGGATACATCCAGAGGATACAGCAACACCTGCTCTCTCAAACAACTTCTTCTCTCACACCCCTTGACACACCAGTAGGGGTGGGGGAACAGGTTTACTCATTCCTAACAACAGGACATTTTCAACACACTCTTCTCTATGTATCTATAATTATTTTGAATTCCATGCTATTATTACAATGCAACCCCAAAAATATACATTGTTGTCATCTATTGCCCTCTGTCAGCTGGCAAACTTTCTTGAGGAGTTGGATGTCCTGCTGTCCTCCTTCCTGGAGGATGGTAGGCCACTTGTGTTTCTTGGAGATTTCAACCTACACCAAGACAAGTCACAGGCCACTGAACTTCATAGTCTTTCTGAGTCAAGCAAGGCCAGAAGAGCAAGCACTACATCACCTCACAGATAATTTTTACATGTAACTGTACCAACTCAAATATTCTTGTTACGCCTTTACAGGTCTCCGATTGCTACTTTGTTCAATTCAAAACATGACTCTCCCATCTATATTAAAACAGACTTTCCTTTCGCCGTAACCTCCGTTCTCTTTCACCCTTGTGCTTTTCCACTGCTGTCTCTACCTCTCTTCCCACACAAAATGTATTTTTCAGCTCGACTGTTTCTGTTCTCTCCTCTGACAGACGCTGATGTCTCTAAACTCCTCCTCTCCAACCACCCAATCACCAGTTCCCTTGACCCCATTCCTTGCCACCTTCTCTAGGCCATCTCTCCATCCATCCTACCTGCACACACATAAACACATCTCGAGTTATAGACACTTTTCCCACTACATACGCAGGCTCAATTAATCCCGCTACTGAAAAAACCTGCACTTAACCCCACACAATTAGAACACTACAGATCAGTCTCTCTCGTCCCTTTCATGGCAAAAACACTTGAAAGGGCAGTTTCCAATCAAATCTCTCACAGAACAAGCTGCTGGATGACAATCAGTCAGGCTTCAAAAGTGGACACTACACAGAGCCTGCCCTGCTGTCTGTCATTGAGTCTCTGAGACATGTGAAAGCTGGATCCAGATCATCCGTTCTGATTCTGCTGGACCTTTCTGCAGCCTTTGATGCATTAAAACCATCAGATCCTACTCTCCATTCTCTCGTCTCTGGGCATCACAGAAACTGAGCCTGACACACACACATGAATATATTTATATATATCCTTGCTCATTTGTTTTGAATATTAAACAGATTGTTGATTTAATTGTGTCAAAATGAACATTTTCCTTGATTTTCTTATTACTTTCAGATTGAAGTAGTAATTAATAATTAGGGTATTATAATATTATAATAGTGTGTTATAATAATTTGTATCAATGTATTTTTAATAATTGTTTAAACATTTTACACAGTGCGCAATTCACAATTTTACCACAAGATCAAAATCAAATCAAATCAAATCAAATCACTTTATTGTCACACTACTGTGTACACGAGTGCAACAGCAGGTGAAATTCTTGTGTGCAGTTCCGAGCAACATTGCAGTAATGACAGTGACGAGACATAAACCACTTTACAATAACAACATATTTACACAACACAATTTACATAACAAATGTACACATACCTACACAACAATTTACATATCAAATGTACACAATACACACAATGTAGAATACACATACACTAGATAAGGGTATAAATATATATATACACTAACTGAATTGGGAGCGAGAATATATTGACAGAATGAGGATTAATAAAGTGCAGTGCTGATTGTTGATCGTGAGAGATCATGTGTTCAAAAGTCTTATTGCTTGGGGGAAGAAGCTGTCATGTAGTCGGGTGGTGCGGGTCCTGATGCTGCGATACCACCTGCCTGATGGAAGCAGTGAGAGCAGCCCATGACTCGGGTGGCTGAAGTCTTTGATAATCCTCCGAGCTTTATTCACACACCGTCTGTTATATATATCCTGGAGGGAGGGAAGCTCACATCCGATGATGTTTCTGGCCGTTCGCACCACCCTTTGCAGGTCTTTGCGGTTGTGGGTGGTGCTATTGCCGTACCAGGCGGTGATGCAGCCAGTCAGGATGCTCTCTACAGTGCTGGTGTAGAACCATGTGAGGATGTGTTGGTTCATTCCAAACTTCCTCAGCCGTCTCAGGAAGAAGAGGCGCTGGTGAGCCTTCTTCACAACGGCCTCAGTGTGGACGGACCATGTGAGTTCCTCAGTAATGTGGACACCGAGGAACTTGAAGCTGCTGACTCTCTCCACCGGTGCTCCATTAATGGTGATGGGGCTGTGTTCTCTGTCTTTCTTCCTGAAGTCCACCACAAGCTCCTTGGTTTTACTGACGTTGAGGGAGAGGTTGTGCTCCTGACACCAGCGTGTCAGAGTGTGCACCTCCTCTCTGTAGGCTGTTTCATCATTGTCAGTGATCAGACCTACAACCGTCGTATCGTCAGCAAACTTAATGATGGCATTGGAGCTATGTGTCGCCACACAGTCATGTGTGTAAAGGGAATACAGGAGTGGGCTGAGAACACAGCCCTGCGGGGCTCCAGTGTTGAGGGTCAGTGATGAGGAGATGTTGCTGCCCATTCTAACCACCTGACGTCTGCCTGACAGGAAATCCAGGATCCAGCTGCACAGCGAGCTGTTTAAGCCCAGAGCCCGGAGTTTCTCATCAAGCTTGGAGGGCATTATGGTGTTAAATGCTGAGCTGTAGTCTACAAACAGCATTCTCACATACACTACCGTTCAAAAGTTTGGGGTCACATTGAAATGTCCTTATTTTTGAAGGAAAAGCACTGTACATTTCAATGAAGACAACTTTAAACTAGTCTTAACTTTGAAGAAATACACTCTATACATTGCTAATGTGGTAAATGACTATTCTAGCTGCAAATGTCTGGTTTTTGGTGCAATATGTACATAGGTGTATAGAGGCCCATTTCCAGCAACTATCACTCCAGTGTTCTAATGGTACAATGTGTTTGCTCATTGGCTCAGAAGGCTAATTGATGATTAGAAAACCCTTGTGCAATCATGTTCACACATCTGAAAACAGTTTAGGTCGTTACAGAAGCTACAAAACTGACCTTCCTTTGAGCAGATTGAGTTTCTGGAGCATCACATTTGTGGGGTCAATTAAACGCTAAATAATGGCCAGAAAAAGAGAACTTTCATCTGAAACTCGACAGTCTATTCTTGTCCTTAGAAATGAAGGCTATTCCATGCGAGACATTGCTAAGAAATTGAAGATTTCCTACAACGGTGTGTACTACTCCCTTCAGAGGACAGCACAAACAGGCTCTAACCAGAGTAGAAAAAGAAGTGGGAGGCCGCGTTGCACAACTGAGCAAGAAGATAAGTACATTAGAGTCTCTAGTTTGAGAAACAGACGCCTCACAGGTCCCCAACTGGCATCTTCATTAAATAGTACCCGCAAAACACCAGTGTCAACATGTACAGTGAAGAGGCGGCTGCGGGATTCTGGGCTTCAGGGCAGAGTGGCAAAGAAAAAGCCATATCTGAGACTGGCCAATAAAAGAAAAAGATTAAGATGGGCAAAAGAACACAGACATTGGACAGAGGAAGACTGGAAAAAAGTGTTGTGGACAGATGAATCCAAGTTTGAGGTGTTTGGATCACAAAGAAGAACGTTTGTGAGACGCAGAACAAATGAAAAGATGCTGGAAGAATGCCTGACGCCATCTGTTAAGCATGGTGGAGGTAATATAATGGTCTGGGGTTGCTTTGGTGCTGGTAAGGTGGGAGATTTGTACAGGGTAAAAGGGATTCTGAATAAGGAAGGCTATCACTCCATTTTGCAACGCCATGCCATACCCAGTGGACAGCGCTTGATTGGAGCCAATTTCATCCTACAACAGGACAATGACCCTAAACACACCTCCAAATTGTGCAAGAACTATTTAGAGCAGAAGCAGGCAGCTGGTATTCTATCGGTAATGGAGTGGCCAGCGCAGTCACCAGATCTGAACCCCATTGAGCTGTTGTGGGAGCAGCTTGACCGTATGGTACGCAAGAAGTGCCCATCCAACCAATCCAACTTGTGGGAGCTGCTTCTGGAAGCGTGGGGTGCAATTTCTCCAGATTACCTCAACAAATTAACAGCTAGAATGCCAAAGGTCTGCAATGCTGTAATTGCTGCAAATGGAGGATTCTTTGACGAAAGCAAAGTTTGATGTAAAAAAAATCTTATTTCAAATACAAATCATTATTTCTAACCTTGTCAATGTCTTGACTCTATTTTCTATTCATTTCACAACGTATGGTGGTGAATAAGTGTGACTTTTCAGGAAAACACAAAATTGTTTGGGTGACCCCAAACTTTTGAACGGTAGTGTACGTGTTCCTTTTTTCCAGGTGGGAGAGAGCAGTGTGTATTGTAGATGCAATAGCATCATCAGTGGAGCGGTTGTTACGGTAGGCAAACTGCAATGGGTCCAAAGAGGTGGGCAGAACAGAGCAGATGTGATCTCTGATCAACCTCTCAAAGCATTTGCTGATGATGGGGGTGAGGGCAACAGGACGCCAGTCATTTAAGCAAGTGATTTTTGATTGCTTCGGTACAGGCACAATGGTTGATGTTTTGAAGCATGTGGGGACTACAGACAGGGAGAGGGACAGGTTGAAAATGTCCGTAAAAACACCAGCCAGTTGGTTCGCGCATGCTCTGATGACGCGGCCCGGAATGCCGTCTGGACCCGCGGCTTTGCGAATGTTCACCCGTCGAAAGGATCGGGTTACATCCGCAACAGAGACGGAGAGTGAACCATCATCTGTAGTATCGGCCGCGAGTGCTCTCTCCGCGAGGGCGGTGTTGTTGTTGTCCTCGAAACGAGCATAAAAAGTATTAAGCTCGTCCGGGAGAGAGGCAACGGTGTTCATGGCGGAGTTTTTATTCTGTTTATAGTCCGTGATGGTGTTAATTCCCTGCCACATACTTCTGGAGTCAGTGGTGTTGAACTGTCCTTCAATTTTGTGCCTGTACTGGCGTTTGGCTGCACTGATGGAGTTACAGAGGGCATAACTGGCTTGTTTACACTCCTCCGCGTTCCCGGAATTAAAAGCGGTGGTCCACGCAGTAAGTGCCGCGCGAACATCGCCGTTAACCCATGGTTTCTGGTTGGGGTAGATCCGTATAGTTTTTGTCGGAACAACGTCCTCTACGCACTTCCTGATGAAACACGTTACGCTATCAGCGTAAACCTCGATGTCGTCATCGGAGGCAGACCGGAACATCTCCCAGTCCGCGTGATCAAAACAGTCCTGTAGCGCAGAGTCTGATTGGTCCGACCAGCACTGGATCATTCTGAGGGTGGGTGCTTCCCGTTTCAGTTTCTGCCTGTAAGCGGGCAGAAGCAGAACGGAAGAGTGGTCGGATTTGCCAAATGGTGGGCGGGGGAGGGATTTGTAGCCATCCCGGAAAGGAGAATAGCAATGATCCAAAACCCGGTCCCCTCGTGTGTTGAAGCTGATATGTTGGTGGTATTTTGGTGCTATTGTTTTGAAGTTGGCTTTGTTGAAGTCCCCGGCAACAATGAACGCAGCCTCAGGGTGCGCGGTTTCCTGCTCACTTATACTGCCATACAGTTCCCTAAGTGCCCGGTCTGTGTCGGCTTGTGGGGGGGGGGTGTACACAGCTGTGATAATGACCGCTGTGAATTCCCTCGGTAGCCAGAATGGTCGACACAGAAGCATGAGAAATTCCAGATCAGGAGAGCAGAAAGACCTGATAAAATGTACATTCCTCTGATCACACCATGATTTGTTGATCATAAAACATACACCTCCACCTCTGCTTTTACCTGAGAGGTCTTTCGCTCTGTCCGCTTGGTGCACGGAGAAACCCGTGGGTTCGATGGCCGAGTCTGGAATCTCCGCGGACATCCAGGTTTCCGTAAGACAGATAACGCAGCATTCTCTCGTTGGAAGGAGATCCGCGCTCTCAGCTCGCAGAGCTTGTTGTCCAGAGACTGAACATTTGCCAGTAGTATAATGGGTAACGGGGGGCGATTTGCGCGACGTCTTAATCTGATGAGAACGCCGGATCTTTTTCCCCTTTGCCTTCTGCGTTTCCGCGGCCGGGCAGCCAAAACAAAGGGCTCCGCTGGCGTGTTTGTAAACCACGGGTCGGCATTGAGGAATGTGAAGTCCGGTTTTCGGTGTGTGATTGCCGAACCAAATGTCCAAAAGCGTTTGTCTGTCGTACACAATAAGGCAGACAACATCCAAGACAAAAAAACACAGAACTGTAAACAAAACAAACAATAAACTGCAGTGTTTTGACGGAGCTCGCAACGCAGCAGCCATACTCGGCGCCATCTTGAGAAAGGTGGCCGGAGATTTAAACGGGCATTTTCAAATGACATAACCTCTAAAAAAAAAAAAAAAATCGGTGGCATGGGGGAAATGTTTCATAAATAATCATTATCATTTTATAATATTTAATCGAATAACTTTACTCTGACTGCTAAATTTACATACATGGATATGAAATGTAACGAATGTTATTTTATAATATTATTATTAGATTTATATTTTATATATTACATATTTATTCTGTTTTATAATTATCAGCCTATAAATTAGTAATATATAATGTATGTGTATAGTGTGTGTGTGTGTGTGTGTGTGTGTGTGTGTGTGTGTGTGTGTGTATGTATCATAGGCTATGTAGTTCATTGTGGCCTTAAACTCTTTCATGTGGATTAAAACCCCATTGGGGAAAAATACTACTGGAAGGATGGCTGCGAAAAAAGTGGCCGGTTACTGTTACTAAACGTGCCATAGCTTTCTGATTTCTGTAAAGGAAACCCTCAAAGGAAATTCTTACATTGTAAAATAATTTCAAAAGGGTACGGACCTTTTTGACCCCCAAAAGAAACGAATACGGGTCATTATTATTTTATGACAATTAATGTCATAAAATATAATGTAGCTAATTTAACGTAAGATTGAATTCATAGAACATCAAATAAAAAAAGAGGACTCGTTATTATGCAGTGAGATTCAAATTCATTTGATCCAATGCAACATATTTCATTTAGGGTAAATTTATTGTATATGTAGTTTACTATGAGGTAATTCCATTGGCATTATTTAGAAGACGCCAAAGTTAAACTGACGCTGTGAGCTGTCGCAACCTCCCATCCGCCCACTGTGACGTACAACAAGCGCACAATATATATAGCCCAATTCATTGAGCCGTCTCTGCATAGTCACCATCATCTCTGACTCTTTGGAGCATCTTCTTCAAACGGAAAGTCAAGGTAAAAGAAAAATGACAATAATCCTGCATTTAATCTTTTCAAGTGTCTTAATAATATTTGCACTTGCACATATTCGGAAAAATGTTAAAAATGTCATATTCATTTTTCTACAACTTTGTTTTAGTTGACTTCGTCTCTGAGACCAAAATAATTGAATACATGAAATAGTAAATACTTTAGTCAACATATAAAAGTTATACATCTATAGTAGATGTGATGTTTATAGTGTAGATGTTGACCGTGCAGAGTATCGCTCTTGTGTATCACTATCATGTATTGTGTTGTTAGTCCACGCTACTTTAATAATACATTTATTACACAAGCCTCGCTCCCTCTTACACACACAAGTTGATTTCACTCTGTCAGTGTGCGTGTAAACCGTAATAGAGCTCTCACTCAGACTTTTGATAGATTTAAAAGGAAAGTATATTTTGGCTGATTTATTAGCATTAAAAATCACGAAGATCACTTTAGATGACGGATTTTGACATGTTTCACTATATTAGTTTCACAGTTTTGGCCCTCACAGGTATTTGCTTACTTGCACACACAGTTTCCACATAATATTTAGGGTAATAATTACATGTTCTGTGTTTGTATTAATCTATCCGAAGGAAAAAACAACAACAAAAACAATGAGCAGCTCTGAGGGAGAAGATTCTGGCCTGACATTTGAGGAGATGATGACTGCTAAGATGACCACACTAGAGACATTTGCCATTGAACAGTACAAGGACTTGAAACAATCTTACCAGATTATTGAAAATGGTATTAATCAGAAAATGATGAGCCAAATAGAAGCCCTAAAACTGGAGCTTGTCACATTAAAAGCTTGCGTAGAGGCCAAAGAGAGGGAGATGGAAGCCATGAAGAAAGAACTGGGGAAATGAAGAATAACATGAAGTAGACCAGGAGTGAAGAGCGGGTCCTCAGTCCTGAAACATCTCTGAAGCGACCAAGATCAAGACCTCAACTGTGCCCTGTCCAGAAAAAGGCCCGCAAAGAGGATGTGGACAAGACACTGGAGCCCTTTTGGCCAAATAAAACAGATGACAGGGAGATGTCGTCTGAAAGGCAGCAGTCCTTCTTCAACTACATGATGGGACAATTACAAATTAAAGGTGAGCCTGGTTTATGTCTCTGTTATTTTACAGAAAAATGTACTCAATAGAAGTCATGTCACTTGTAACTTACACTGTAAAAAAAATAAATAAATTTGACATCAAAATTCAAAATGTTAGTGACATGTTGCACTGAAAATGTTTAATTGGCTCAGTTAAATTTTTGTGAAATTATATGCATGTTAAAAGACATTCAGTTCACAGAACTTTACTTGAGGCCATTTAAAATGTTCAATCCAACAATTCACTATAAAATGTAGAGTTTTTAGGTCAAATTTTTTTTATAGTGACACAGTCCAGCTTGAAACTAATGCCTCCTTACATTTCTCTCAGATCGGAAGAACCTTGAAGTGTACTCCAGAACCATTTTTGAGGAAGGAGTGAACCGGGGACTTTGGGAGGAGGACTGGGCTCCAGAGGGGATAAAAACCTCCTTCAAAACTTACCTCAAGGAAAAAATTAAAAACTATGTGAAAAGGGTTGAACCTAACAGTTTTTGTGAGGAGGAATAAAGGCTAAAGAAAATGATGGAGGAAAAGCCTTAGGATTTAATTTGATTAAATGTGTGAATATTATGTTTTCTTTGTTTTATGCTCTTTTATTTGTTACATTTTTGTATTTGTTTATTATGTTCATTATTTAATATATTGTGTGTACACACTCACGTGAATATATCCTTGTTCGTTTGTTGATTTAACTTTGTTTCCTTGATTTTTGAAAAAAAAAATATTTTCTGATTGAAGTAGTAATTAATAATTTGTACTTGAGAAAAGGGGGGGGGGGGGTGTCCTCAGCAGTGTATTATAATAATTTGTATCAGTGTATTTTTAATAATTGTTAAAACATTTTATAAAACGGCATTCTGAACAGTGCGCAATTCACAATTTACACTCAAAAAAATATTTTGCCTACAAGATGTATCCATTTCAATTTAATAACAAATTTCCATTCCATTGAATTGCCTAATCTTTAACAAAATAAATGAATAAAACTTAAAACAATTCATCCATCCATCCATCCATCCATCCATCATCAACCGCTTATCCTGTACAGGGTCGCGGGGGGCTGGAGCCTATCCCAGCTAACATTGGGCGAAAGGCAGGGTACACCCTGGACAGGTCACCAGTCCATCGCAGGGCCACACATATACACTCACACTCACATCCACACCTAGGGCAATTTTTGGAGACATCAATTAACCTAGCCTGCATGTCTTTGGATGGTGGGAGGAAGCCGGAGCACCCGGAGAGAACCCACGCAGACACGGGGAGAACATGCAAACTCCACACAGAAAGGCCAGGGCAACTGGGGTTTGAACCCACGATCATCTTGCTGTGAGGCGACAGTGCTAACCGCTGCACCACCGTGCCGCCCCTAAATCAATTCAAGTCATCTTAAAAATAGGCTAAAATATTTCTTGGAGTGTATCCACAAGATGACAGATGACATAACCTCTGAAAATCGGTGGCATGGGGGAAATGTAATGTTTCATAAATAATCAATCATTTTATAATATTTAATCGAAAAACTTCCGGGTTTTTTTTCACTACATGATGCACACAAGTATAATGATGTGCGCAAGACTTGGATGCGTGCTCATTTCAGTTCCACAATATAATAGACACGTAACTAAAGGTAATTACAAGTCTCTTCTCTGAGTGCATGAAACGCTTAATTGAAACTTTTTTATATATATATATATATATATATATATATATATATATATATATATATATATATATATAAACACACTCTCTGATATAACAACACAATACATTTAGAACCGATTTGACTTCTAGTTTCATGACATATGGACTTTCTAGCCTCTTTATTTGCTGGATGTTCAAAAAACATGAACGAAATGCCTGTATGTATCATATATCCAAAAATTCTAATGTAAAGGTTTGTATGAAAACCCTTTCAAGCATGAAAAATTAGAACCATCGACTTTTAAAAACTGAAACCGCTAAAGCTTTTCCAATAAATGTAATTCCCCTTTTTGTTCAAATAATAATAAAGTTAGAGTATATTTGCTCTGTTAATGTAAGGTGTAAACGGAGTTAAAATTCCCATCCAAACGCTTTCAAATTGTTAGATCTGTTGTCACAGCAGTACTTAAAACGTGATTTGGGTGCTTAGGTGAGTGAGGCGAGACCTTCGAAGCGAGGCTGTCTTCAAAAGCTGCAGTGCAACAGGTGCGAAAAAGTTGCTCTTTCAAGTAAAACGCTCTTAATTTCTTAATTGGGACATCACAACAAACGGCGCCTAATGCAAGAAACTTCAAGAGAGACTCGTTTGATAGGGTCACGCCAAGGTTCGATGACACCATCTGAACTTATCTTGACCTTTTTGAACTTCAGCTGACGCCACTGTTAAATCACTGCGGAGAAACTGAGAAGAAGCTCGTCATCACTGTTGAAATACAAAGCGTACTGTACTACAAAAATAATAAAGCATCTCGCACTCTCTCTCTCCGTTTAAATTTCAAAAACTGTTTAAGCTGTAGTTTAAGCTGTTTAAGCTGTAGTCCCCCCCTGACAAAGCAGCAGGCAGCAGAGGCAGGCTTTGAGCACTACCGCAGCTGCTATTTTCACTGGAGAAGGGTCCAGTACAAACAACGTGTGTGGTACACCCTCGGTAAGTGCATATAGTGTTTCTAGTCAATTTACACTGCCACAACGCAGTATAATATAAATGCCACAACTCTGTGAGGGCATCTTGGATGAAATCTGATCTGATGTAGTTCTCCTAGACCACTCCACTGAGAGGACTGGCATCAAACCCCCACCGGTTCATATTCAGTGCATAATTAATAAAGAGGCCACCTGACCACCAATGTGCCAACCGCTGATGATGTTCTGCTGGCATGGGCACCCCCCGTCCAACTGCCTTCTGCCCGAGCACAGGTCGGAAACAATGCGTCCATCATTACTTGTGTGCTCGAGCAGAACTGGAAAGGGCTGTCCATTAAACACTTTGAGGGAAAGGGTAAAGGTGCGCAAACATTTTTACTACACAGTCCATTTAATAGAGGAAGAGTGAGAGTGAAAACATTTGCTCAAAAGCATGTTTCTTTATCTATGTACAGGAGTCATCGCCACCATGGACTTCAGGAGGAACCAGATCGTGTGTGAATACCACAGTGAAGTGGTCTCCAAGCAGGAAGGGGACAATCTCACAGAGGAACCGTCATATCTGTTCTTCTTCAAGGGCAAGGGAGGCGAGGCCCTGTGCGTCGATGCCCAGAAATTCCCTTGTGACTGCCACCCAGACAAAGACATGTATGGGAGGAGAATTAACCATTGCCGGAAGCATTGTAATGTGCAGCCCCACAGGGCCACCTTAAACTTCCCCAGTGGAGCCAGGGAATGTGTCCAGTTCCATGCCCTACGAGAAAATGAGGTGAATGAGGAGCTCTTGTGGGACTATGGCGTCCGGCAAACATCATTCAGAGGGGAAGGGAGGGACCTCACTTGGCTTGATGACTGACATTGTCATTAAAGTTGAGCACAGACATCATCACAAAGTTTGTATGTGGAGACGATGGCTTATGTAAATAAATCCTTTTTTTTTTCTTTAACACTGTGACTTGTATTTAGACTACAACATGGGAAACGTTTGGGGTTTATGTGGTTTGACACTGTTAAAATATATTTGGTCAAATAGATAGCATTAGCAACTAGTATTGATTTTTGGCAACCAAAGTTATCCATGTCTTGGCAAGTTCACAGATTTGTCATAATGCATGCAACGTTTTTCTAAAATAGGAAGCATGACACTTTTAGACTGAACTCATCATATCAGGAAATAGGGAGCTTGAAATAGACATTATTATACAAAGACAGTGTACTAAACATTAAAATTATACATTATACACGAAACATGATTTACAATTAAAACCATCAAACATTAAAATCGTGTCACCGTGATTTTACATTCACTTAAATGTATAAATTTGCAGCTGAAAAAAAGTGATTTCAAAACAGTGCAGAGGGGGAAAAACCTAACATTACCAAGGTGCCCTTACCAAATAGTGCTGTGACAAATGTATCATTATAAAATGAGTGCTCTGTTAAAAATGCCATACATGCAATGCAAAAAATGGGGGTGCAAAAACAAATGCTTTAAAGGAAATAAAAATTGGACTGGCCAAGTGCCCCAGATGAAGGGAAATATCCCCAGAAAGAGGTCCATAAAAACTGCCAGTAAAGAGGACATTGCCAAGACTAATTAAGATGACAAATGTATTATGATGATCATAATTAACATCATAGGCACTTTATTTGCACTTTTTTTCTGTTCAGTCCAAGCAAGTTCTCTTAATTGACACGGGTGGAGGATGTGCGTCCAAGAAGCATGCCCATTTAGAAAGAAGCAACTAACTCTATAACAGAGAAACAGTTACTAAGTGCACATTAGTGAAAAAAGGTTAGAGCTGATTTTGTTAAAATTGTATTACAATGCAAAATCTCTCTCTCTCTCTCTCTCTCTCTCTCTCTCTCTCAGTTATTACCATAGATTCATGCCAATCAAACTAATAGTTTTGTGGGGGTTAGGTTAGGGGCAAAAAACTCCCATGGTTGTGCACGGCCATCTATCTCCCAAAAACCACACACCAGACCCAGATCATACCCGGAACAGCAAACAAACACATCCTAACTAGGGGTTAAGAACAGTTTACTTTCCTCTAGGGTTATTCCAATTAGTGTTTTGTCATCAGGTCTTTACGCTGCCAGGTTCCTACGGTTAGGTTTAGGGTTCTTGCGGGGGTTATACACCATCCAACTGTCCCTTTCTGGCCAAACCATAGTTTTAGGAAATGTTCTTGTGAATTTATAAAATGTGAAAATAAAAGTAAAGATTTGTTCTTTTTGAAAAAAATTCAATCAGGTAAGTATTTGAGTGCAATCAAATAAAAATGCTTTATGTTTTTATATGAACAGGCTGTTGCTCTAAATGTGAAAACAAAAGCAAGGATTTTAGTTAAGTAAAACACAAAATTTTTGTGGCTTATATGTAAATAATTTTTTGAATCTAAACAAATCAAATAGAATAGCTTTTCCGAAGATTTTTATGTGAAAAAATTGTAAACTGAAGAAACCATTGCAACTTTGGACGGCTGTTGGTTTGCCGTTGGAACCTTCTTCAGGCAGGCTTGTTGTAATTTTGAAAAATTAAAATCCCAAAATGAATACAAAAATAAAGAAATAAATCCCAAAATGAATAAAAAAATGGCAAATAAAGAAATGAAAAGAGACCAATGCGTTTTGAGGATCCGAATAGTAAGTTTTGAAATGCAAAGAGCATTAGAGGCTTTCTCATTCAGAGCTGGAAGCAGTGAGTGAGCTTCTGCCTCCTCAGTTGTCCCTTTTTATAGTGGGGGGGGGGGGGGGGGACTCAATTAGGAGCCTCTCCCATATTCTTGGTTTGAAACTAAACAGCTCCCAACCAATCAGAAATGTAGCTGTCTTTTCAAAAAGTTGTAGAACAGCTCTTTTTCAAATGTTTTTGTTTAAATAGTAGTGATGGGGGCGAGACTCAGTTTGAATGAGCCAATAGGAGCCTTTCTATATTCTTGGTTTAAAAAGAAACAGTTCCCGGCCAGTCAGAAAATTAGCTGTCTTTTCAAACAATTGTAGAAGGGCTTTTTTCATATATTTATGTTGATGTGAGGGATTTAAAAGGATTAATTATGATATAATTTCTTAATTTTGGATTGCATAAACGCACATCTATCTATATTTGTTCATGATCATTGTAATTATAACACTGTGTAAATGACCCATCTTTCTATGTTCCCATGTATTTGGTTTATTATGATTATTATAAGTAGACTGATTATTAGAAGGAAGTTGTAAACAGTCGAGTTAATTGCAAGCATGAGGCACGGGCTGGTAAGGTTTAGGGTAAAGGTTAGCGTTTAGGGTTTGGGTTAAGGGGTTAGTTTTAGGGGTTAGGTTTAGTTAGGAGGGTAGGCGCTAACCAGTGTGCACAGGCCATCAATGTCGCTCACTCGACTGGATTCACATCTCATTCAGGCCTTGGGTATAGTGCCTAATTTATTAATCCAAATTCTCTCTGCTCTTTTTCTCTGGGGCACGGACCACTGCGGGTTGGCCTGTAGAACCGTGACCCGGAAGGATTCCCATCCGTGCTTAAGGAAATGTTGGACCAGGTAAGTGTTATTTTGTCTTCCTCTCAGAATGTTGTATTTATGTTGTGCCATTCTGACCAGAACGGTGTTGCCCGTCTCTCCCACATATTGAGCTCCACATTGTTTACAGGTGATGAGGTAAATGCAGTTTTTACCGTGTACCGTTCCTGATTGGTAAGTATTGAAAACCTCTTTTGTGAACTTGTTTTGTATATATCCTTTTTGTTCCAAATATTGTCCCTGATGTTTGGGTTTCGTGTTGTGAAGAGAATGGAGTTTGGCTCTAATTAGATAGTTCTGTAAACTTTTGTTTTTTCTAAATGCTGCAAAAACTTTGTGGTTCCTCAATATTTGTGTCTGTCCCAATATGTTCTGGAAGTTAGACTTTACCTCTTTGGTCAGTTTCACAGCGGCCGAGGAGTAAGTCAGGACGAAGGGGATGCCGGTCCCCTCCGCCTGGGCCCCCCTTATCAAGTACGAATTAAAAACCTTTCTCAAGATGGACCTGTTATATCCTCTGGGCCTGAGTGCTTTGAAGAGGATTCGTGTCGCTTCTCTGAAGTCCCGCTCCTGGGTGCATATGCGACGGAACCTCAGGAGTTGCGACTTGACCAGGCCGGAGTAAGTGTATTTTGAGTGAAAAGTCCTTTTATGTAGTATGGCATGTGTATCGGTTTCTTTGAAGAAGACTTTAATGTCCAATTTGTGTGACGAGTTGAAATCTGGGCCCTTGTAAGTTGTGGTGTCCAGAAAGTCTACCGAAAGGTGACTGGTGGTGGATTTTAATTTTATAGATGGGTTATGGTTATTAAGTGTGGCCACAAATTCCTTGAACCCATCTTCAGAGTGAGTCCATACTCCCCAGATTTCATCTAGATACCCAAAATTGTGAAGGGGCTGTTTGTGGCATCGGGATAAGGCCGAAGCCACAAACAGCCCATTCTGCCATAAATATGTTGGCATAGGCCGGGGCAAACTTCTTGCCCATCTCCGTGCCTTTGATTTGCAGGTAAAATTCCCCATTGAACTCAAAATCCTTTGTTTAAATGTATTTCTAATAATTGGATAAGTTCTTTATCAGGCCTGGAGGTGTCTGGGTTTTTTTGAAAAATGTTTTTAATGGCCTGAATTCCTTCTTGGATGTCGATGTTTGTGTAAAGGCCATCCACGTCCATAGTGAACATGATGGCCTTTTGGGGAATTTTTAGTCCTTTGACTTCCTGGACAAAATCACTGTGTGTCTTTTATATAGCTGGGGTGGACGGCGAGAGGGGATTTAAGTAAAAATATAGAAATTTGGCTGTATAGTACGTTTCACTGCCACAATCGGATACTATAGGCCTTCCTGGAGGAATTTTGTGAGGTTTGCTCCATTTGGGGAGCATGTAAAACCTCCTACTTCTAGGTTCCGCGTTACCCAACAGGTAGGACTTTTGTTTTGCGTTGATATGTTTTTTCAGATATAGGGTTTGGGCTATACCCTTGACCAAAGGTACCGTGTCTAAATAAATGGGTCTATCCAATTTCTTGTAATATTTTGGGTCATTCAATTGTCTATATCCCTCCCATAATCTATCTATCTGTCTATTTGTTTTTCTGTCTGTGTGTAACTAATTAAGCTTTTAAATGTTTAAAATTTGTATTATCATTATTATTATTTCGTGATATTTCTTTTACTTGTATGTGAGGATTATTTTTGAGTCCAGTTAATTTTTATCAAAGAAATGTTTCCAAAAATGAAATAAATAAAAAACAAATAAAAGAAGGATTTTTTTGTTGTTGTTGAGAAAATAAACTGCATCAAATATTGCCTAGCATAGGTTTAAAGTTGTATGTGGGAAAGTGTAATTCTCCATCAGTCCACTAGGGCTAACCCCAGTCTGCTGGGGTTAAATCACTAGTTGACCCTAACCCCTAGCCTTCTGGGGTTAGAAAATCTGTAGGTATAGAGGTAAAAATGACTTTCACCCTCATTATCTCCACCCTCATTTGCATATTGAATCTGATTGGCTGGAATGTTTTATTTTTATACTTGGTATGCTGTATTTTATGAACATGAGAGTGAACTTGAGACTTTGAATGCACTACAAGAGTCATCTGTAGCCCTGGAAGTTGGCAAATGGTCAATTTTACATTAGGATATAGCACTGAGGATCCTTAAGGCGTATCTGAGCCCTAACCCCTACATTAGTCAATCGGCTTCAGAGGACCTCTCTGGCAATGTCCGTGCCCTCAGGGACTATCTAGCGCCCCCTAGTCACTTCAAAGCAAGGAATTTCTTTCGGAGGGAAGGAGAGGTCTTACCCAGATGCAATTCGGAGGGCCGCCTCAGGGGGGAGCCCGTAGCACCCCGTTCGAGTTTTGGAGGCGTAGCTGCCACGGTGCGGGAAAACAGCAGCCAAGCAACCCGAGACCCAGAGAGGGACCTGCATTTCCGAATTTGGTGCCAAGGGGCGGTCGGGAACCAGCCGGAATGGCCCGCAACCTCAGCAGGGTGGCATTTTGGATCCCCAACTCGTATCCCGGCTTCGTATGTCGGATTTTAACGACTTAACGGTCAAACCTTTGCTCAGCTGGCACAGCGGCGGTCAGGAGGTGCTGATCGGCCCAGAACTCCACGAGCGGCACAAGGGCACTTGCCCCAGTCGCCCGCCGGAGATTCAGCCCCACCATGCGCAAAAATCAAGCAACTCCACGTGGCTTATCAGTGGGAGAGCGGGACGCTGCCTTGAGAACTTCAGAGCCGCAGTGCCCATATTGTGGGAAAATGGCAGCCGAGCGACCAAGTGACCCGTGAACCGACATATCCGAATTTGGTGCGAACCTGTTTGAATGGACCCCCAGCTCTGTATTTAGCTGTAAAGTCTTGGAAGCTTAACTTTGGAGCCAAAACTCTTCTCCCGGTCCCTGTTACCAAATTTCGAACACACTTTTTACTGAACAGGGAGCCGGGAGAAAACTTCCAGTTCCAAAAACCTGTTTATGACTATCAAATATCAGAGATTTTCAAAATCAGACTGATTTGCTACAGTATGTATACTACAGTATATATACTAAGCACTATGTGTTTAGTATATATTTTATTTGAATTTTATTCTGTTATTAGCCTTTGGCTGCTTAGCCTTTCAGAGTGGGCTTTTGGCATGTAGTAGTTGGCTTTTTAGCCCTTATAATTTTTTGGTGTGACTGTTAGGATCTGGATAATAAGCCCATCGGACTGCTGTTCAGCATCATGCGTTTGCAGGTGAAATAAATGTCCAGCTGCTGTTCAAATAATTAGCCCCTATATTAGTCCATTTATATACTGTACTTGGTATGCTGTACTTTATGAACATGAGAGTGAACTTGAGACTTTGAATGCACTACAAGAGACATTTGATACTTTACCATTCTTGTTTAAAAGATAGTTTAAAAGTAGAACAGTATCGAGGCTCCATCTGGTGGTCATTTACAGCAACTTCATATTCTACTCCATAAAGTCAAAAACAGACTACTATATTTGATTCCTACTGTAAGACTATACATAACAAATGAAAGAAATGAACCATAGTAAACAATGCAAAACCCTTTGCATTTCTTTTACTTGTTTGTGAGGAGGATTTTTTCGAGTCCAGTTAATTTTATTAAAGAAATGTTTCCAAAAATGAAATAAATTCAAACAAATAACAGAAGGACTTGTAAACATTTTTATTGTTGTTGTTGTGAGAAAATAAACTGCATCAAATATTGCCATTATAACTTTATAAAATAAAGTTACCATATGTTTAAAGTTGTAAGTGGGAAAGTGTATTTCTCCATCAGTCCACTAGGGCTAACCCCAATCGAATCTGATTGGCTGGATATATATATATATATATATATATATATATATATATATATATAGTCTGATTCCTGTGTTAATTGATTTTAAATTTGTGAATGTTGTAATGTTGTTTCAGAATCCCTGGGGCATTTGACTGCCCCATATGTGCTAAAAAGGCAGTCAAGAGGATGGATAGGCACTTGGCCTATGTTCACAATTTTAGTGTAAGTTATGTCTATCTTTTTAATTATGCATACTTAACATTTATATATTTGGGTTATTATCAAAATATATATTTTTAAATGTGATACAAATTGGAAATATTATAAAAGTCCATTTTAAAACACGTCAAGTTCAGAAACATCATCTTCAAGAGAAAAATGTTTAAAAAAAAATTTTTTCTCCCAAAAAACATTTATTTCATTTTTAAGAAATAATAACTAAATATTATCACAACCCAGGCAAACATTTATTAATTATTTTCTCTAAAATGTATACTTTTAATTTGTTGCTATCTCTGGACAGTACCAAATTACACTTATTTATTTATTTTTTTACTTTAAGCACCAGAACAAATATGACAATTACTTTGAACTCAGTAATTGAAAACATGTTCACGAAAGAAGATTTATATTCTATTTATTGTGGAGTGTGAATTCAATTTGTATTGTATAAAAAAATAGATACAAACAAAACAATGAGCTTAACGTCATATACAATAACATAAATTGGACAAATAAGTATTTCTTTATATTCTGTAGGACCTGATCTGTAGAGCTGAAGAATGGTCAGGCTCAAGAGGAGGAGGGTGGTGGATAAGCTGGAGGAGCTACGAGTGTCCAACCCAGATCCCCCCATGGTATCTGACCTGGATCGTTGGCAGCTCCCTCAGTCACCCCCTCCTCCTCCTCTAGAAGAAGAGTCACAGGAGTAGGATGATGGGGAAAAGGGGAAAGAAGAGATGGGGCGTGGGAGGGTTAGTAGGCTTGTCTGGGACCGGCTCTGTAGGGCCGAAAAACAAGTCACTGACTTGCAGGCGCTGGTGACGACCCTACGGATCCGGATCCATGTGCTGGAGAGCCAGGGTTCCGAGCAGGTCCAAAGACCCTTTCTAAAGGGCCAGAAGCCCCCAATATCATCCTCCTCCAAGCCCAAGTATGGTGAGTATTTATTTTATTTAATGTTTCTATAGTTGTTAGTGTATTCTTTTTATTTTCTTCTCTATTATTAGAAACTTTTTTTGGATGGCTATGAGCTGTGGCTGACTGGAACAAAGCCTAGTCTGAAGCAGAAACGGTGCATGTTTTTGTTTCTTTCAGCTTTTTCAAAGGATTAGAGGCGGTAAATTACAGACCTCACCAACGTTCTCAAATGGATGAGGCTCGCAAAGCCAGACTGGGTGAGGGTCTTGAACACTACTTTGGACAGAGGTCTACTGGTTATTGGAAGGCTGAAAAAGGATGGCAGCAAATGTCCTGTCACATCAGCAGGATGTGGCCAAGAATAAATCTGGTAAGTTTTACCGTTTAGTCTAGTGCCAATAGTGTGCGCTTTTAGTCTCTTGGTTTGAAACATTTAACTTTACATTTTAATTACTTACAAGTATCTATAAAACTGTTATTAACGCTATTATAATATTTGTATGTTTTCAAATGTCAGACAACTTGATGGATGTGGAGCTCCACTTCCATCTCAATGAAATGGCGGAGAAATGCCTGTACGATGCCCTGAGTAAGTATTACAGCTTCATCCAAAGAACATGGCTAAGTAATGCATTCAGTTGAGCTTCTTATTCTATTCATTACTAAACAATTAACCAGCAAACATATTTTTTGTGGTATTGACCATTATTCTGTTACAGAGGCCGTCCAGAAGACCTGAACGAGGCAGTCATTGGACAACTACTTCAGGATTCTGGCTGGGTTGCTGATTGCATCCTCAGGGCATCAAGCAGGCGTTCTCACAAACTTAACAGTTCAGGAAGTGGTCAAGGCAAGAGAGAGTGACGGTGTTGTGATTTACGTAAGTATACACATACAGTGCTGAGGTGTCGGTTTACATGTTATAATTGTGGCTAGTGCTCATGTCTTTTACTTTACAGGTGAACGAACACAAGACCAAGAGGTCTTTTGGCCATGCCCTCTTGGGGATTAATAAAGCGGAGCACAAGACTATGAGGGACAGACTTGTGCTCCGCCAAAATTTATCTGGAGGAGACTCCCCTCTTTTTTCTTTTTAACGGTTGTGGGGGTAAAATGCAAACTCTCCATGCAGCATTTACAAATATATGGGAGAACTTTGGTCTGCCAGCGCCAGCACCCACATTCACAGTGCTTAGGAGCTCCATGACCACTCAAGTAAGTGTGGTAGAAAATAAATGACATTTATTGTAGAACTGACTGGAAAGCCATCCACATCAACCCTTATTTACATCATTATACATAAATATTAATCTGTAACCATATTACATGAAAGCTGAATATGACTGTAAATGTTTATTATTTTATTTTTGTAAAAAAACATGTGATTGTGTACTTTATCCATGCGCAGAGGCACCTCTCTAAAAAAGAGAAGGAGAAAATTGCTGAATACATGTGCCATGACTCAGAGACTGCAAAGAGGTTCTACAAAGCTTCTTCGACAGTCTCCGAAGTCATTAGGTTGAGAAAACTGCAGCGGCTGAGCCTTGAACATGGAGCAAGACTCAGCCGCAAGGGTCAAAAACGGGTCCGTGTCACTGACTAGGAAGACGAGCTGGGTGCTGGCTCTGGCAGCACACAGAAGGCCCCCATAAAACGGGCATGTTCATTTATGGGCGCACACGCACACACACACACACACACACACACACACCATTTCTTACTCATTATTTCCAAATGACCATAGACTTCAATTGTTTTACTCAAACTTTTTGAGATTTATAATATTATTTCACTGTTGCAGTTTTGGGGGATGCGAGTTTAATGTTTGAACATGTGGACTGCTGTCTCATTTTATGCTTTTTATGTCTACAAAAAATGAAAAACTTCAGTGTGGAAAATTCATGAGGGATGAGAACTCTGAATCTTCATCTTCAGAATCTTCACCAACCCTCACGAAAGTAGTGAGTTCATTCATGACTCAACACGTACTTTTTGATTTGTACATATGTTGCTGTTTTAAGGAATGTACATTTAGTGACTGAAATATAATTTTATGATTTTGTATGTCAACAGAAAGCAGGACCTGCTCACAGCCTTGGTAAAGGCTTGAGGGAGGAGGAGGAGAAAGTGGAAGAGCCACGGTCAACTGTCAAAGTGCGTTCATTCATAACGCAACACATACTTTTTGATTTGTACACATGTTGCTGTTTTAAGGTATGTACATTTAGTGACTGAAATATAATTTTATGATTTTGTATGTCAACAGAAGGCAGGACCTGCTCACAGCCTTGGTAAACAATTGAGGGATGAGGAGGAAGAAGAGAAGGAGAGGAAGAAGAGAGTGTGAATTTACCAAAAAGGGATTTTTTTTCCCAGGCGGAGAAAACAGATTGTGCAGCAGTCCAATAAAGAGCCGCTGTCACCGATCCAAGAAGTATGTTCATTCATGAGAATGCAACACTTCTGATAGTTATGTTATTGTTTTTGTGTTGATATATTTTTGTGGTTTCTGTGTGAGTGTGCTGGTGTTTTATTGTATGACTTATGTCTACAGGAAGCTGGCACAGTGAGGGAGGATGAGAGTGCGACAACTATTTTATCCTCCAAGAAAGTATGTAGTGACATTTCTAGATTACAGTCTTTCGTGTTTTAGGATAGAGGTTAGACAAGTGTTTCAGGGTGTACTCACTTGATTCCCTGCATTTCTGTCTGTTAACAGTCTCCACGGAATAAAAGGAGAAAAAATGTTTCACCGAAGAGAAAATGGGTAAGATCATTAATGACAAGAGAATTTATAAGATTCATATATTTTATTCAGTGTTGGTGTTTAACAGCAGGCTATACCATTTCATGGAGTCCATTTTTATCTTTACAGAACCTCAGGGCAAGAATGGCCAAAAAGCTGTCTCCAAAAATGTCCCCGTGGCTCAAAGCCAGAGCGGCAAAAAATGTTAAATCTTGGGATGACAAACTAAAAAAAAACTAAAAAGAGGCTTTTTAAAAATGACCGACCTTCCATTCTTAATATTTTAAGAATGGTGATTTTTTTTTTAATTAGTTAAAAAATAAAATATTAGTTTAATTTAAGGGAGGTGTGATTTAAGATGTTAATGTAAATAGTTTATTCACATTGTACATTGTTTAACTTTTTGAAATGAATAATGCAATTTTATTAATAAAACATTTTATAAAACAAAACTGTGTTCAGAGGTATGTCTGCTCCTTTGCTGTAAGGTAAATAATTGACTATTTAAAAGACAATCGTTTAATTCTTAAAGCCTTTTTTACAATGACTAAATTATTGTTAAGAATTTAGGGGCTCAGCTACTAGTGAATAAAGTGAGGCAGACAGCGGACATCCTTGTCTTATGGGTTAGAGTTTTCTTTTTTTATCTATCCCTTGTCTCTTTAACATGTCTTTATAAAAATCCTTTTATTGTTATTAAACTGTTATTAAAATCTCTTCTGTTCCTTGTTTTTTTTCTCCATTTTTGTCTAACACCTCCTTCATTAAATCAGCCCTCTGTCTATTTTTCTCTAGATTAAAAAATAATTTTCTGCTCCTTTCCCCCCTCCACAACATACTTTGCCTTACTTCTAATGATAGCCCCCTTACACCTTTCATCTTCCATTACTCTTAATTGATCTTGTAACATTAACATTTTAGCTAATTCACTTTCCTTCTGATTTTCCTCTATTCTTTTTCTTTCTTTTTCCAGCGCTTTTCTTATTTCCATTTCCTTGCTCTTTTTCACTTTTCTTAGACTTTTACAATATTGGATTGAGAAATTCTTTGTCTAATTTCACATTATCCCACCATATTCTTTTTTCTTCCAAGTACATTCCATTCATTTTACTGGTTTCTAATATCGGTTTATTTCTTTCGTCAAATTCGTCCTTTAAAATGTCTGCATTTAGAACCCATACCCCTGCTCCTCTTTCCACTCATGTAGAAACTAATTTCACATTTAAAAATGAATGATCACTAAAACAAACTTCTTTATAAAATACATTTTTGATACTTCCCTATATGTCCCCATTGCATAAAACAATCAATTCTACTTCGTTTCATCTCCTTCATTACCCTTTGTATTCTTGAAAATGTCCTCTTGGTTCTATTTCTTTCTCTCCACACATCTATTAAATTAAAGTCTGCCATTATTTTCACCAAATCCTTGCTTCCTTTATCTGCTTTAAAAACCATCTTACTTGCCAGATCTAACTCTGTAAAAACAGTATTAAAATCCCCTATTAAAATAACCTTCTGCCATTTTTAAAATTCACTTAAAATTTTTTTTAAAAAAAATTCATCCTTTTCTTTGTCTTCATTTGGTGCATGAATATTATAAATAATAAACTCCTCTTCTCCTTTTTATATTTTCACAGCCATACTTTTCTCCACTTTATCATCAAATATTACCTTTTCTTTTTCACATATTCCTCTATTAATTAAAATAGCTACCCCTACCTGCTTTATCATCTCTGTTGTTAAAATGTATATTACCATCCCAATTTGTTTGAAACCTTTTAACACATTTTTCCAATTTGTTTCTTGCAATAAAATTACATCTGCTTCTTTGCATAACTCTTCAAATTTCTCCATGTTCAGTAAACCCCTAGCATTGCACAATACAATATTTAAAAGCATAAAAATTTATTAAATAAATAAATACTTAAAAAACAAACATTTATGTTTTCTTAGTCACCTTCTTCCTCCTCATCCTCCATCAGCACTTTAAATCTATTTTCCACATGTTCATTTCTTTACACTTTTCTTTTCTTAAAAGTCTCTTTTTCTTGGCATAATCCACATTTGGTATTACCTTAACAGTTTGCCTTCTTAATGTCTCCCTTCTGTCCTTTCTGCAGTCCATTTTCTCTGCTCCTTTCTCATTTGTCTATTGTTTTTCCTTTTCTTCATCGTTTAGTTCATGTCCTTGCCTCTCCATCTCTTCCATTGTTTCTTGTGATATTTCAAATGGTGTCCAGATTCCTTCTTCCATTGCCGTTTCCTGTCTTTTCTTTTCAATCTCCTTCTGACTCTCTACATTAATCTCTTTATTCCCCTCCTTTTTCAGTCTCATTAGCATTTTCCTGTTCATTTTCTTTCAGCATTTGCCCATCTACATCGTCTGACTCTGCATTCCTTGATTCATTCTCTTCTTCCATTCAACACTCGCATCTTACCATCACCTTTCTGCAGTCCGGGCACTTGCAAAATGTCCTTGTTCTTCACACTGATAGCATTTGAACTCAGGACTCTTTGAATATATTCTCTCATTATAATCCATTCGCCGTTGCCCATCTCGTTGTCTTTTGTCCGTTGCTCTGTCCATTATCGCTCGTCTTTCTTTTGCCATGTCCGTGACGTTGCCTTGTAATCCATCCATTATGAAAACAAACTCAAAATTGAAAAATACTCCCCAGACATCGAAACGCTGCTGGGAAGTGTATAAACTTAAACAAACAAGCTTAAATAATCAATAACAAAAAACAGTGCTCTATGGCGCCCTCAGGGTGGTATGGCCGTATGCGAGAGTTGCTGCTACCAGCAGGCTATTTAAAGCAAGCGCAATGCATGCATTCTTATGCTGCTCTCCCATCATTGACTTATGTCTTGTACTGCAGCTCTAAAAAAGTAACACACCCTTTCCTCTCAGACATTGTCTATTTTTGTTTATTTTTCTTGTTGAAAAGGTAAGTGCCTCCTCTCTCCTCATTCAATTTCACAGGAGTCATCCACAATACCTGTGTCATAACATCCATGTGGTTTGATAAAAGAGGGCACACTCAGCTGCACAATTTAAATGCTTAACACGTAATTATAAGCCAGTGGCCAAAGAAAACTCTTCTCTACTTAAAAATGACCTCAGGACACTTTCTTTCGAAAGCATCTACCACATTTTAGAAGCACAGCACTTTGCTTGCACTATCCTAATCTGTATGTTGCTGTCAAGAAAGAGCAAAAAAATAAAAAAGCCTCTACTGCTTTCTGGAGGAGGCAAGATAAATGAGCAGGATGTCCTTTGCCACAGAGAAAGCTAAATTAAAGAAAATCAATCAAGCAACCAATTTCCAAGGATAAATAAATAAATAAATAAATAAATAAATAAATAAATAAATCCCAGTTGAGTCAGGGGGGAGTGTATGAGATAAAACAAACAAGGAAAAGAAAAAGCTTACAGCACCTGGTATTCCCAGGCAGTCTCCCATCCAACTACTAACCAGGCCCAACCCTGCTTAACTGCCGAATT
This sequence comes from Moxostoma hubbsi, assembly GCA_032164185.1. Classification (NCBI taxonomy): domain Eukaryota; kingdom Metazoa; phylum Chordata; class Actinopteri; order Cypriniformes; family Catostomidae; genus Moxostoma; species Moxostoma hubbsi. Next base: position 5,443,942 of record JAVLUX010000221.1, read on the forward strand.
AGGACGCATTCGGGCATGCTTTTTTTTTTTATTAAAGAAATATCATCATACAAAACACACTTTACATACACGTGTTACTTTCTGAAACATAATTTCTAAAAAAAAAAAAATATTAAAAGAAGCATTAAAAACATCCCAAATACAAGAAACATTTCATTAAAAACAAGCTAAAACAAACACCTTGTATAAAAACATTATTCCCTTCCTTGCGATACCACATTAAAATCATTTAACACTAAGTAAATCTCAGGAATAAAAACCTTATAAAATTCATCCATTTTCTGTTCCTGTTTAAAATAACTGTACAGACATTCCATATATTTTTCCAATCGTCTTTTAAATACCAGTCAAACATCCAGTACAACTTTTTTGTTTTGCAACCACTCTTCTATCCCAGATCGCACTTTTCATCAGCATTACAAACAAATCAATCATCTTTTCATTCTTATTCTTTTTGTCACACCCTAGCATTACAATCTTGTTCAAATCTGTGTTTTCTGCTTCTTGCTCCCCTTCCAATTCTCCAATAATTCTCTTACATTTTACATTAAAATCCTTCAAAGCTTTACAGTATAAAAACATATGTAAACAACCTTCAACTTCCTCACAGCATACTTTGCATATGGCACTTTGCTCCATTCCGATTTTATTCAGTATGGCATCTGTAAAAATCACTGTGTCTAATAAAATACTCCAAGTTCTCTAATTTTGTCTCTATAATCGTCCCTTTCATGTTGTTCCATATTCTTTCTTCCTTTAGATCTTTGTATTTCTGTTGCCAGAACTGTACTGTGAAAACATTTATTTTCACAGTACAATCCATAAAAGCACACGGTTTTCCTCCCAACTTCACATACACATCTCTTCCTTGTTTCCCCTCTTCCATGCTTTCAATTATTTTAATCCACTCTTTGGGTATTGCTTTTTTGACTACTTCATATTTGTTTATTATTTCTTGTCTGCTTAAATCCTCTTTTTCCTTCTCCATTGTATCTACAATATACTGTACTGGTACAAATCCTTCTTTAAATACATATAAGAAGTTATTTAAGAATAAAGGCTGATTTAAAATGTTCTCTCTACCTTGTGGATTATAATGTTCGTTGGTTAAAAAATTCCCCCAGGCACTCATAATTTCCTTGTAGAAATCTGGTAACCCTTCCGTCATCCCATTCTTTGTTTTCATCCATAGAATATTATCTCCCAAATTAAAATTCCCACATTTATTTAAAAAAATATTCCATTGTTTTTTCCATGCTGATTTATTTTCATCATCCAAATACTTTATCATTTTCACTCTCAGTTTTTCCTTTGTTCAGCATCTATTAGACCCAATCCTCCATTTTCTACTGCTCCAATTAAAGTGTTATATGCAATTCTTGGTGGCATCCCTTTCCATAAAAAAATCTAGAAAACATTTTTTCAGCCTTCTGAAATTTTGACACCATTAAAACATTCAGAATTAAAACCTTCCCCTTCAAATTAAGAGTCCTCGGTTTCCAAAAATTATGTCTTCTTTCAATACTTCCTAATATGTCTTCCCACATGGTTTCTCTGATTTTCTTTTCATCTTTCCCCATTTTATTCTCGTTAATGTGCCGTTGTATAAAATTCTAATCCATTTAATACAATTCTCTCCAAAACCAAAACTCTTTAAAATTCCAGATAGATATTCATGTTCCACCCTGTCAAAAGCTTTTTCAAAGTCTAAACTGATTACATAGGTGTAATAAGGCAGGCAAAAGATGAAGATCTAAGTGCAGCTTTTATTAAAAAAAATCAAGACAACTCAAAATAAAGAAAACCACAAGGAACTTAGCACAGAGCATCACAAAACATGCAATAACTGACAAATTGACTGGGGGAAACAAGGGCTTAAATACACTAGGGAAAACAAGGAACACCTGGGGAAACAATCAGGGGAAAACCAATCAAAAAATGAAACTACAAAGGACTACAAAAACCAAACAGGAAACAGGAACTAAACAAGAACTTCAACATAAAAGCACAAAAAAAAGTCAACAGGGAATACGTGATAATAGCCTTCTCTGTTTTTTTCTGTCATGTACCTCATCATGTCTTTTATGCTTATTGTTGTATCTGCTATGTCTTTCCCTTTTACACCATATACTTGATTTGTTTTAATTATACTTGGCATTACTTATTTTAATCTGTTGGCTAAAATTTTTGCTAGAATCTTTAAATCTGTATTAAGCATTGTAATTGGCCTATAGTTCGTTAAGTCTTCTTTTTCTCCTTTTCTTTTATATATCCACTTCATTAGACCCATTCCCATTTATTGATTCATCACTCCTTTCTTAAAAACCTCTTCATATACTTCTTTTAAAATGCTGGTTAAAAGATCTTTAAAAACTATATAAAATTCACTCCCCAAACCATCCATACCTGAACTTTTCTTTTTATTTAATTTGCTTCTAACTTTTTCTGTCTCTTCTTCCCTTATGTCTTGATCACATTCTTTTTTTGTCATCTTCTCCTACTTTTGTTTTTATTTGCTTCAATAGTTCCACTTTTTTCATCTTCTTTTCTATCTGTGTGTCTATCTATCCATCTTTTCTATCTATCTATCTATCTATCTATCTATCTATCTATCTATCATCTATCTATCTATCTATCTATCTATCTATCTATCTATCTATCTATCTGTCTGTCTGTCTGTCTGTCTTATCTATCTATCTATCTATCTATCTATCTATCTATCTATCTATCTATCTGTCATTCTATCTGTCTGTCTGTCTGTCTGTTTTGCATATATATATATTGTCTGATTCCTGTGTTAATTGATTTTAAATTTGCAAATGTTTTAATGTTGTTTCAGAATCTCTGGGGCATTTGACTGCCCCATATGTGCTAAAAAGGCAGTCAAGAGGATGGATAGGCACTTGGCCTATGTTCACAATTTTAGTGTAAGTTATGTCTATTTTTTTAATTATGCATGCTTAACATTTATAAATTTGGGTTATTACCAAAATATATATTTTTAAATGTGATACAAATTGGAAATATTCTAAAAATCCATTTTAAAACATGTCAAGTTCAGAAACATCATCTTCAAGAGAAAAATGTTTAAAAAAAAAAAAAAAGTTTTCTCCCAAAAAAACATTTATTTCATTTTTAAGAAATAATAATAAAATATTATCACAACCCAGGCAAACATTTATTAATTATTTTCTCTAAAATGTATACTTTTAATTTGTTGCTATCTCTGGACAGTACCAAATTACACTTATTTATTTATTTTTTTACTTTAAGCACCAGAACAAATATGACAATTACTTTGAACTCAGTAATTGAAAACATGTTCACGAAAGAAGATTTATATTCTATTTATTGTGGAGTGTGAATTCAATTTGTATTGTATAAAAAAATAGATACAAACAAAACAATGAGCTTAACGTCATATACAATAACATAAATTGGACAAATAAGTATTTCTTTATATTCTGTAGGACCTGATCTGTAGAGCTGAAGAAATGGTCAGGCTCAAGAGGAGGAGGGTGGTGGATAAGCTGGAGGAGCTACGAGTGTCCAACCCAGATCCCCCCATGGTATCTGACCTGGATCGTTGGCAGCTCCCTCAGTCACCCCCTCCTCCTCCTCTAGAAGAAGAGTCACAGGAGTAGGATGATGGGGAAAAGGGGAAAGCAGAGATGGGGCGTGGGAGGGTTAGTAGGCTTGTCTGGGACCGGCTCTGTAGGGCCGAAAAACAAGTCACTGACTTGCAGGCGCTGGTGACGACCCTACGGATCCGGATCCATGTGCTGGAGAGCCAGGGTGCCGAGCAGGTCCAAAGACCCTTTCTAAAGGGCCAGAAGCCCCCAATATCATCCTCCTCCAAGCCCAAGTATGGTGAGTATTTATTTTATTTAATGTTTCTATAGTTGTTAGTGTATTCTTTTTATTTTCTTCTCTATTATTAGAAACTTTTTTGGATGGCTATGAGCTGTGGCTGACTGGAACAAAGCCTAGTCTGAAGCAGAAACTGTGCATGTTTTTGTTTCTTTCAGCTTTTTCAAAGGATTAGAGGCGGCAAATTACAGACCTCACCAACGTTCTCAAATGGATGAGGCTCGCAAAGCCAGACTGGTTGAGGGTCTTGAACACTACTTTGGACAGAGGTCTACTGGTTTTTGGAAGGCTGAAAAAGGATGGCAGCAAATGTCCTGTCACATCAGCAGGATGTGGCCAAGAATAAATCTGGTAAGTTTTACCGTTTAGTCTAGTGCCAATAGTGTGTGCTTTTAGTCTCTTGGTTTGAAACATTTAACTTTACATTTTAATTACTTACAAGTATCTATAAAACTGTTATTAACGCTATTATAATATTTGTATGTTTTAAAATGTCAGACAACTTGATGGATGTGGAGCTCCACTTCCATCTCAATGAAATGGCGGAGAAATGCCTGTACGATGCCCTGAGTAAGTATTACAGCTTCATCCAAAGAACATGGCTAAGTAATGCATTCAGTTGAGCTTCTTATTCTATTCATTACTAAACAATTAACCAGCAAACATATTTTTTGTGGTATTGACCATTATTCTGTTACAGAGGCCGTCCAGAAGACCTGAACGAGGCAGTCATTGGACAACTACTTCAGGATTCTGGCTGGGTTGCTGATTGCATCCTCAGGGCATCAAGCAGGCGTTCTCACAAACTTAACAGTTCAGGAAGTGGTCAAGGCAAGAGAGAGTGACGGTGTTGTGATTTACGTAAGTATACACATACAGTGCTGAGGTGTCGGTTTACATGTTATAATTGTGGCTAGTGCTCATGTCTTTTACTTTACAGGTGAACGAACACAAGACCAAGAGGTCTTTTGGCCATGCCCTCTTGGGGATTAATAAAGCGGAGCACAAGACTATGATGGACAGACTTGTGCTCCGCCAAAATTTATCTGGAGGAGACTCCCCTCTTTTTTGTTTTTAACGGTTGTGGGGGTAAAATGCAAACTCTCCATGCAGCATTTACAAATATATGGGAGAACTTTGGTCTGCCAGCGCCAGCACCCACATTCACAGTGCTTAGGAGCTCCATGACCACTCAAGTAAGTGTGGTAGAAAATAAATGACATTTATTGTAGAACTGACTGGAAAGCCATCCACATCAACCCTTATTTACATCATTATACATAAATATTAATCTGTATCCATATTACATGAAAGCTGAATATGACTGTAAATGTTTATTATTTTATTTTTGTAAAACAAACATGTGATTGTGTACTTTATCCATGCGCAGAGGCACCTCTCTAAAAAAGAGAAGGAGAAAATTGCTGAATACATGTGCCATGACTCGGAGACTGCAAAGAGGTTCTACAAAGCTTCTTCGACAGTCTCCGAAGTCATTAGGTTGAGAAAACTGCAGCGGCTGAGCCTTGAACATGGAGCAAGACTCAGCCGCAAGGGTCAAAAACGGGTCCGTATCACTGACTAGGAAGACGAGCTGGGTGCTGGCTCTGGCAGCACACAGAAGGCCCCCATAAAACGGGCATGTTCATTTATGGGCGCACACACACACACACACAACATTTCTTACTCATTATTTCCAAATGACCATAGACTTCAATTGTTTTACTCAAACATTTTGAGATTTATAATATTATTTCACTGTTGCAGTTTTGGGGGATGCGAGTTTAATGTTTGAACATGTGGACTGCTGTCTCATTTTATGCTTTTTATGTCTACAAAAAATGAAAAACTTCAGAGTGGAAAATTCATGAGGGATGAGAACTCTGAATCTTCATCTTCAGAATCTTCACCAGCCCTCACGAAAGTAGTGAGTTCATTCATGACTCAACACGTACTTTTTGATTTGTACATATGTTGCTGTTTTAAGGAATGTACATTTAGTGACTGAAATATAATTTTATGATTTTGTATGTCAACAGAAAGCAGGACCTGCTCACAGCCTTGGTAAAGGCTTGAGGGAGGAGGAGGAGAAAGTGGAAGAGCCACGGTCAACTGTCAAAGTGCGTTCATTCATAACGCAACACATAGTTTTTGATTTGTACACATGTTGCTGTTTTAAGGAATGTACATTTAGTGACTGAAATATAATTTTATGATTATGTATGTCAACAGAAGGCAGGACCTGCTCACAGCCTCGGTAAACAATTGAGGGAGGAGGAGGAGGAAGAAGAGAAGGAGAGGAAGAAGAGAAAGTGTGAATTTACCAAAAAGGGATTTTTTCCCAGGTGGAGAAAACAGATTGTGCAGCAGTCCAATAAAGAGCCGCTGTCACCGATCCAAGAAGTATGTTCATTCATGAGAATGCAACACTTCTGATAGTTATGTTATTGTTTTTGTGTTGATATATTTTTGTGGTTTCTGTGTGAGTGTGCTGGTGTTTTATTGTATGACTTATGTCTACAGGAAGCTGGCACAGTGAGGGAGGATGAGAGTGCGACAACTATTTTATCCTCCAAGAAAGTATGTAGTGACATTTCTAGATTACAGTCTTTCGTGTTTTAGGATAGAGGTTAGACAAGTGTTTCAGGGTGTACTCACTTGATTCCCTGCATTTCTGTCTGTTAACAGTCTCCACGGAATAAAAGGAGAAAAAATGTTTCACCGAAGAGAAAATGGGTAAGATCATTAATGACAAGAGAATTTATAAGATTCATATATTTTATTCAGTGTTGGTGTTTAACAGCAGGCTATACCATTTCATGGAGTCCATTTTTATCTTTACAGAACCTCAGGGCAAGAATGGCCAAAAAGCTGTCTCCAAAAATGTCCCCGTGGCTCAAAGCCAGAGCGGCAAAAAATGTTAAATCTCGGGATGACAAACTAAAAAAAAACTAAAAAGAGGCTTTTTAAAAATGACCGACCTTCCATTCTTAATATTTTAAGGATGGTGATTTTTTTTTGATGTGTGATTTAAGATGTTAATGTAAATAGTTTATTCGCATTGTACATTGTTTAACTTTTTGAAATGTATAATGCAATTTTATTAATAAAACATTTTATAAAACAAAACTGTGTTCAGAGGTATGTCTGCTCCTTTCCTGTAAGGTAAATAATTGACTATTTAAAAGACAATCGTTTAATTCTTAATGCCTGTTTTACAATGACTAAATTATTGTTAAGAATTTAGGGGCTCAGCTACTAGTGAATAAAGTGAGGCAGACAGCGGACATCCTTGTCTTATGGGTTAGGGTTAGGATTTTCTTATATTTATCTATCCCTTTAATAACAATAAAATCCTTTTATTGTTATTAAAATCTCTTCTGTTCCTTGTTTAAGTTCTCCATTTTTGTCTAACACCTCCTTCATTAAATCAGCCCTCTGTCTATTTTTCTCTAGATTAAAAAATAATTTTCTGCTCCTTTCCCCCTCCACAACATAATTTGCCTTACTTCTAATGATAGCCCCCTTACACCTTTCATCTTCCATTACTCTTAATTGATCTTGTAACATCGTCTAATTTCACATTATCCCACCATATTCTTTTTTCTTCTAAGTACATTCCATTCATTTTACTGGTTTCTAATATCGGTTTAATTCTTTCTTTGTAAAATTCGTCCTTTAAAATATCTGCATTTAGAACCCATACCCCTGCTCCTCTTTCCACTCTTGTAGAAATAATTTCACATTTAAAAATGAATGATCACTAAAACAAACTTTTATAAAAGACATTTTTGATACTTTCCTCTATGTCCCCATTGCATAAAACATAATCAATTCTACTTTGTTTCATCTCCTTCATTACCCTTTGTATTCTTGAAAATGTCCTCTTGGTTCTATTTCTTTCTCTCCACACATCTATTAAATTAAAGTCTGCCATTATTTTCACCAACTCCTTTCTTCCTTTATCTGCTTTAAAAACCATCTTACTTGCCAGATCTAACTCTGTAAAAACAGTATTAAAATCCCCTATTAAAATAACCTTCTGCCATTTTTTTAAATTAAAATTCACCTTTTTTAAAAATTCAACCTTTTCTTTTTCTTCATTTGGTGCATGAATATTATAAATAATAAAATCCTCTTCTCCTTTTTCCATTTTCACAGCCATACTTTTCCCCACTTTATCATCAAATATTACCTTTTCTTTTTCACATATTCCTCTTTTAATTAAAATAGCTACCCCCCTACCTGCTTTATCATCTCCGTTGTTAAAATGTATATTACCATCCCAATTTGTTTGAAACCTTTTAACACATTTTTCCAATTTGTTTCGTGCAATAAAATTACATCTGCTTCTTTGCATAACTCCATCTTTTCAAATTTCTCCATGTTCAGTAAACCCCTAGCATTCCACGATACAATATTTAAAAGCATAAAAATTAATTAAATAAATAAATAGTTAAAAACAAACATTTCTGTTTTCTTTGTCACCTTCTTCCTCCTCATCCTCCATCAGCACTTTAAATCTATTTTCGCACATATTCATTTCTTTACACTTTTCTTAAAGGTCTCTTTTTCTTGGCATAATCCACATTTGGTATTACCTTAACAGTTCGTCTTCTTAATGTCTTCCTTCTGTCCTTTCTGCATTCTCTGCTCCTTTCTCATTTGTCTGTTTTTCCTTTTCATCATCGTTTAGTTCATGTCCTTGCCTCTCCATCTCTTCCATTGTTTCTTGTGATATTTCAAATGGTGTCCAGATTCCTTCTTCCATTGCTGTTTCCTGTCTTTTCTCTTCAATCTCCTTCTGATTCTCTACATTAATCTCTTTATTCCCTCCTTCTTTTTCAGTCTCATTAGCATTTTCCTGTTCATTTTCTTTCAGCATTTGCCCATCTACATCGTCTGACTCTGCATTCCTTGATTCATTCTCTTCTTCCATTCAACACTCGCATCTTACCATCACCTTTCTGCAGTCTGGGCACTTAAATGCATAACAATCCCGTGCAAAATGTCCTTGTTCTTCACACCGATAGCATTTGATCTCAGGACAATCTTTGAACATATGTCCCGGATTCATGCACAATCGACAGGTTTTAACCTGATGATCATGCATGATCCAGATGTATTGAGTGCCTTCTTCAGTATCAAATTTTGTACTATATGGCAAGGATGTAACCTCCTTTGGGAATTTAACCCTTAGGTACCTTGTACCGTCAACAATGTCCGTGCCCGGGTACACTCTTCTCTTGATAACAGATGCAGGTGTAACTCCCTAGGTCTGTAGTTTATCTAAAATCTCTTGAGTCCCCAATATAGGCAGGCAAATGTATAAAAGAAACCACATACTCTCTTGTCTGCAGTCTTCTAATTTCACACAGCTTCTCTTTTATCATCAGTCCCTCGTCCAGATCATCGCACGCATCTTTGTTTATCAATGTAACTTCATATTCTCCTACCCTTGTCTCGGTCTCACCGCTAAAATCTTCCCTCCTCCGAGCCTTCCATTCACCGCTTTCATTATGTCTTCTGCCCTCACATCTCTCATTTCTGTCAGATCCACAATCACCGTAGCCTCCTTTGAATATATCCTCTCATTATAATCCATTCGCCGTTGCCCATCTCGTTGTCTTTTTGTCATTGTATTACCTTTCAACACTAAAATTGTCTTACAAAAGTTAAATTACTATATTGTTTTGTATGAATGAGTGAGCAGGATGGTTCTCACATCATTTTGTAGCAAAAACTCTAGGCTACAAGATCCAGTTCTCAAAAGTCTTGTGGACAAATGTTTAGTATGTGTTATATGACCTTATTTCAGTGACTTAAAATGTTATTTTTTTCAAAAACCACACATAAACATTATTTTCTCAAAAATACAAACATGTACACACATGTTGCTCACATATTATTGTAGCCCTGTTTGTGCTGAATACAGTGTTATCACACTTTAGCCATTAATATGTTTTTAAGCAACTGAAAAAAGCACAAATGTCAAGGCATGTCAAAACTTCTCCAGGGCCCAAAATGCCCTCAGACCCCAGAGGGTTAACAAATATATACTTACAGGCACTTCTCCCACTTCATTTAAGCAGGCTTGAGTAACCCCGCTGCTGAAGATACCCGCACTTAACCTCACACAAATAGAACACCACTGACCAATCTCTCTCATCCCATTCATGGCAAAAACACTTGAAAGGGCAGTTTATAATCAAATATCTGCCTATCTCTCACAGAACAAGCTGCTGGATGACAATCAGTCAGGCTTCAAAAGTGGACACTTCACCGAGACTGCCCTGCTGTCTGTCGTTAAGACAGGCAAAAGCTGAATCCAGATCATCTGTCCGGATTCTGCTGGACCTTTCTGCAGCCTTTGACACAGTCAACCATCAGATCCTACACTCCACCCTCTCTTCGCTGGGCATCAGAGGAACTGTGCTTGACTGGTTTAATTTATATCTCACAGGTAGGTCCTTCAAGGTAGCCTGGAGGGGTAAGGCGTCCAAAGATACTTAGTGGGGTACATTAGGGTTCAGTGCTCAGGCCACTTATCTTCTCTATATACACAACATCACTGGGACCCATTATTCAGGCACATGGTTTCTCTTATCACTGCTACACTGATGACACGCATCTCTACTTGTCTTTACAGCCCAGCGACACCACAGTGACTGCTCGGATCTCTGCCTTCCTGGCATACATCTCGGCCTGGATGAAGGAACACCACCTTTAACTTAACCTAGCCAAGACCGAACTGTTGTCTTTCCTACCAACCCTGCTGTTGAACATATGACCCTGCAGCTGAGTGCAACTGCAGTAACGCCATCCAAAACGGTCAGAAATCTAAGGGGTAACCATCGATAAACTAAATTTCACTGACTTTCGATGTCATCATACCACATTGGTGGAATTAACTTTTTGTTGCACTTTATGTTCAAACTTTTTATTAAAACAAAGTTATTACAACAATTGATTATTACACCATGTTAACAATTTTTATTTTTAGACCAAAACCAAAGAAACTCATAAAACTAAAAAAAAAAAAAAATAAATAAATAAAACAAATTAGATATACATATACACACACCTGCCATTCCAATGTCTCCAAGGTGATAATAGGCAGGATGGGCCTCCTAGGTCATAATGGTCAGGATTGGTCACTTATTCATCCCTCCCATGCAACTACTGTTGCACATATAGTTCAGCAGAATGGTTGTTCCCACTGAACCCAACTGTGGGGACTCATAGGGCAGGGTCATGCCCTTCCTTCAAGCCCTTTAAGTGGAACCCAAAGGCTCATGTTTTCCTGCATGCTGCCTGGGGGGGTCATGGGAATACCGCAAACAGTGCACAAACAGAGAGCATGAAGACAGCACGTGTCCGCCTTCATGCTCTCCACATATAAGACTGACTTTATTATGGTTTACTATGTGGAACGCCCACATATCTTGCCCCAGAATCCATACTCCGCCCAGAACCCAAAGGCTCAGGGTTTTTGGGAATCTGGGTGGGAATGCCATTTTAAGTCAATAGAGGTTAATGAAAATAAAATTAAGAATATTCATTTATGGGCACACGCACATACCCGTTTTGACGGGGGCCTTCTTTTTGCTTCCAGAGCCAGCACCCAACTCTTCTTCCTGAATGGTACATGGGCTGCTGTTAGACTGGTCACAGATCATTTTGAAAGTATATTGATAGAGGTTTTAAGTGTGGAAACATAGAACCGGAGTCCTATTCCATTATGCCTACCTTTGGTATTCAGGTAGTAACCTGAAAAGCAAATGCTCCGCTCACTGTCTCGCATAGTCAAGCAGTACTATTGGCATCCTATGTGCTAAATCAGTTTATTGACCTGGATGATGTCCTAACACTGTTACTTAGGCTATCCACCTGCTCACTTCTCCTGTGGATCAAATGGACTATTCAAATATATCTGTGAATGGCTCCTTTGACATTACACATCTGCTTTTTGGCTTTTATTTTCCTCCAGTTTTTAACTCTCCTCTGATGAGCCATCCTCTTTTTCTCCAGTTAATACACTCCTGCATCAGAGTACTTAAACTTGTCAAATTTGGGCAGGAGTCTATCAAGCTTTGAATTACCCTTTCTCCAGGATACCTTATGCTATCCTGAGACATTAACATTTAGGGTAGTCCCATAGCTCTCTCCTAGTTTCTTTGAAATTTTACCAGTGGTGCCGAGGACCATGTCAAGATAGTCAAGAGCGATAAAGGCAAAAGCTGTTATTTATTCATTGTCCACAAGGGAGCATTTGTATTCCCCAGTGTAAGCCCGAGTGTGGTATGATGTGTTGAACTTAATGTGCAGTCTGGACATCAATGTCTCCAATGCGGCATATTCAAGCTTAGAGGTTGTGGTGGACAATCCTGTCCAGAGGCTTTATCAACACCTCCACAAAGTTATACTGGCCCTTCATAGTACTCAGTTTATATTCCTCCCCCGAGTCATTGTAAACCACCACCAGAAAGTCATTGCCAATGTAGTGTTTTTTCGTATTTTTTTTATTGCAGCAGCCCTTGTCTCTGTCTCGGTTGGGCATGAGTGGTTATGTTGAAAATTGCTTGCATTATGTCCTCGTGCCAGCAGTAGGTGAACTCGCCGTCATCTCTGTACTGACCAAGCCCACCTAAGAATATCATCATAGTGATCATATTTGATCATAGTGTACCAAAATAAAGTGTCTGGTATGTAAACAGCATTGTCCTCGGTTTTTCTGTCTTGGCCTGGGCAGGCACAAACCCGCACCTCTCAACACTGCCGACCAAGCACCTGCCCATCCTATGTCTCCAAAGTGATAATGGTCAGGATGGGTCTCCTAGGTCATAATGATCAGGATTGGCCGCCTGTTCATCCCTCCCATGCATCTACTGTTGCACATAGTTTAGCAGAATGGTTGTTCCCACTGAACCCAACTGTGGGGACTCGTAGGGCAGGCTCGCTATAGTGACTGCTCGGATCTCTGCCTTCCTGGCATACATCTCGGCCTGGATGAAGGAACACCACCTTTAACTTAACCTAGCCAAGACCGAACTGTTGTCTTTCCTACCAACCCTGCTGTTGAACACATGACCCTGCAGCTGAGTGCAACTGCAGTAACGCCATCCAAAACGGTCAGAAATCTAAGGGGTAACCATCGATAAACTAAATTTCACTGACTTTCGATGTCATCATACCACATTGGTGGAATTAACTTTTTGTTGCACTTTATGTTCAAACTTTTTATTAAAACAAAGTTATTACAACAATTGATTATTACACCATGTTAACAATTTTTATTTTTAGACCAAAACCAAAGAAACTCATAAAACTAAAAAAATAAATAAATAAATAAATAAAACAAATTAGATATACATATACACACACCTGCCATTCCAATGTCTCCAAGGTGATAATGGGCAGGATGGGCCTTCTAGGTCATAATGGTCAGGATTGGTCACTTATTCATCCCTCCCATGCAACTACTGTTGCACATATAGTTCAGCAGAATGGTTGTTCCCACTGAACCCAACTGTGGGGACTCATAGGGCAGGGTCATGCCCTTCCTTCAAGCCCTTTAAGTGGAACCCAAAGGCTCATGTTTTCCCGCATGCTGCCTGGGGGGGTCATGGGAATACCGCAAACAGTGCACAAACATGAACTCGCCGTCATCTCTGTACTGACCAAGCCCACCTAAGAATATCATCATAGTGATCATATTTGATCATAGTGTACCAAAATAAAGTGTCTGGTATGTAAACAGCATTGTCCTCAGTTTTTCTGTCTTGGCCTGGGCAGGCACAAACCCGCACCTCTCAACACTGCCGACCAAGCACCTGCCCATCCTATGTCTCCAAAGTGATAATGGTCAGGATGGGTCTCCTAGGTCATAATGATCAGGATTGGCCGCCTGTTCATCCCTCCCATGCATCTACTGTTGCACATAGTTTAGCAGAATGGTTGTTCCCACTGAACCCAACTGTGGGGACTCGTAGGGCAGGCTCGCTATGCCTCTTTGTGTTCAGGTCTTGATGAAACAGGGCTCTCTAATGGCCCTCCACATGGATGAGATGACTTCGATTGGGTCATGGAAATAACGCTGCCGGATCATGGGTCGGCATCTTTTAAAGTTGTCACAGAAATGAGAGATGTGAGGGCAGAAATAGAACCAAGAGGACATTTTCAAGAATACAAAGGGTAATGAAGGAGATGAAACGAAGTAGAATTGATTATGTTTTATGCAATGGGGACATAGAGGGAAGTATCAAAAATGTCTTTTATAAAGAAGTTTGTTTTAGTGATCATTCATTTTTAAATGTGAAATTAGATTCTACAAGAGTGGAAAGAAGAGCAGGGGTATGGGTTCTAAATGCAGACATTTTAAAGGACGAATTTTACAAAGAAAGAATTAAACCGATATTAGAAACCAGTAAAATGAATGGAATGTACTTAGAAGAAAAATCGAATATGGTGCTATAATGTGAATTTAGACAAAGAATTTCTCAATCCAATATTGTAAAAGTCTAAGAAAAGCAAAAAAGAGCAAGGAAATGGAAATAAGAAAAGAGCTGGAAAAAGAAAGAAAAAGAATAGAGGAAAATCAGAAGGAAGGAGAATTAGCTAAAATGCTAATGTTACAAGATCAATTAAGAGTAACGGAAGATGAAAGGTGTAAGGGGGCTATCATTAGAAGTAAGGCTAAGTATGTTGTGGAGGGGGAAAGGAGCACAAAATTATTTTTTAATCTAGAGAAAAATAGACAGAGGGCTGATTTAATGAAGGAGGTGTTAGACAAAAATGGAGAAATAAAACAAGGAACAGAAGAGATTTTAATAACAATAAAAGGGTTTTATTGTTATTAAAGGGATAGATAAATATAAGAAAATCCTAACCCTAACCCATAAGACAAGGATGTCTGCTGTCTGCCTCACTTTATTCACTAGTAGCTGAGCCCCTAAATTCTTAACAATAATTTAGTCATTGTAAAAAAGGCTTTAAGAATTAAACGATTGTCTTTTAAATAGTCAATTATTTACCTTACAGCAAAGGAGCAGACATACCTCTGAACACAGTTTTGTTTTCATTCATTCATTCATCTTCAACCGCTTATCCTGTACAGGGTCACGGGGGGCTGGAGCCTATCCCAGCTAACATTGGGCGAAAGGCGGGGTACACCCTGGACAGGTCGCCAGTCCATCGCAGGGCCACACATATACAGACACACACTCATACTCACATCCACACCTAGGGCAATTTTTGGAGACACCAATTAACCTAGCCTGCATGTCTTTGGATGGTGGGAGGAAGCCGGAGCACCCGGAGAGAACCCACGCAGACACGGGGAGAACATGCAAACTCCACACAGAAAGGCCGGGGCACAGTTTTGTTTTATAAAATGTTTTATTAATAAAATTGCATTATTCATTTCAAAAAGTTAAACAGTGTACAATGTGAATAAACTATTTACATTAACATCTTAAATCACACCTCCCTTATATTAAACTAATCTATATTTTTTTAACTAATTAAAAAAAAAACACCATCCTTAAAATATTAAAATGGAAGGTCAGTTATTTTTAAAAAGACTCTTTTTATTTTTTTTTAGTTTGTCATCCCGAAAATTGCAACAGTGAAATAATATTGTAAATCTCAAAAAGTTTGAGTAAAACAAAAGAATTCTATGGTCACTGGAAATAATGAAAGTAAGAAATGTTGTGTTTGTGTGTGTGTGTGTGTGTGTGGGTGTGTGTGTGTGTGTGTGTGTGTGTGTGTGTGAAATATACTGTACCCACAAATATACACATGTACAAAATCTCCTCTGCATTAATCAGATTTTGTTTCCTGAAATCAGCTCCTGGCCTCTGTATATATATTTTATATCTAACTGAACAGGGGCTCATAGCTGACTGATAAAATCATTGAAGTTAATGGAAATATAATTAAGTGTGTGTGTGTGTGTGTGTGTGTGTGTGTGTGTGTGTGCGCGCGCCCATAAATGAACATACCCGTTTTATGGGGGCCTTCTGGATGCTGCCAGAGCCAGCACCCAGCTCGTCTTCCTGGTCAGAGATACGGACCCATTTTTTGGGTTTTTGACCCTTGCGGCTGAGCCTTGCTCCGTGTTCAAGGCTCAGCAGTTTTCTCAACCTAATGACTTCGGAGACCGTCGAAGAGACTTTGTAGAACCTCTTCGCAGTCTCAAGAGTCATGGCACATGTATTCCGCAATCTTTCCCTTCTCTTTTTTAGAGAGGTGCCTCTGCGCCTGGATAAAGTACACAATCACATGTTTGTTTTACAAAAATAAAATAGTAAGCATTTACAGTCATATTCAGCTTTCATGTAATATGGTTACAGATTAATATTTATGTATAATGATGTAAATAAGTGTTGATGTGGATGACTTTCCAGTCAGTTCTACAATAAATGTCAATTATTTTCAACCACACTTACTTGAGTGGTCATGGAGCTCCTCAATACCATGAATGTGGGTGCTGGCGCTGGCAGACCAAAGTTCTCCCATATAACTGAAAATACAGCACAGAGATTTTGCATATTCCCCCCACAACTGTTAAAAATAAAGAGAGGAGAGTCTACTCCAGATAAATTTTGGCGGAGCACAAGACTGTCCATCATTGTCTTGTGCTCCGCTTTCATCATCCCAAAGAGGGCATGACCAAAGGACATCTTGATCTTGTGTTCCTTCACATGTAAAGTTAAAGACATGAGCTCTAGCCACAATTATATCATGTACACAGAGTTCAAAGTAATTTTCATATTTGTTCTAGTGCTTGAAGTAAACAAAAAATAAATAATAAATACATAAATGTAATTTGGTGCAACTGTCCAGAGATAGCAACAAATTAAGAGCATACATTTTAGAGAAAATAATTAATAAATGTTTGCCTGGGTTGTGATAATATTTTATTATTATTTCTTAAAAATGAAATAAATGTTTTTTTGGGAGAAAACTTTTTTTTTTTTTAAACATTTTTCTCTTGAAGATGATGTTATCCACCACCCTCCTCCTCTTGAGCCTGACCATTTCTTCAGCTCTACAGATCAGGTCCTACAGAATATAAAGAAATACTTATTTGTCCAATTTATGTTATTGTATATGACGTTAAGCTCATTGTTTTGTTTGTATCTATTTTTTTATACAATACAAATTGAATTCACACTCCACAATAAATAGAATATAAATCTTCTTTCGTGAACATGTTTTCAATTACTGAGTTCAAAGTAATTGTCATATTTGTTCTGGTGCTTAAAGTAAAAAAATAAATAAATAAGTGTAATTTGGTACTGTCCAGAGATAGCAACAAATTAAAAGTATACATTTTAGAGAAAATAATTAATAAATGTTTGCCTGGGTTGTGATAATATTTTATTATTATTTCTTAAAAATGAAATAAATGTTTTTTTGGGAGAAAACTTTTTTTTTTTTTTTAAACATTTTTCTCTTGAAGATGATGTTTCTGAACTTGACATGTTTTAAAATGGATTTTTAGAATATTTCCAATTTGTATCACATTTAAAAATATATATTTTGGTAATAACCCAAATTTATAAATGTTAAGCATGCATAATTAAAAAAATAGACATAACTTACACTAAAATTGTGAACATAGGCCAAGTGCCTATCCATCCTCTTGACTGCCTTTTTAGCACATATGGGGCAGTCAAATGCCCCAGAGATTCTGAAACAACATTAAAACATTTGCAAATTTAAAATCAATTAACACAGGAATCAGACAATATATATATATATATATATATATATGCAAGACAGACAGACAGACAGACAGATAGATAGATAGATAGATAGATAGATAGATAGATAGATAGATAGATAGATGATAGATAGATAGATAGATAGATAGATAGATAGATAGATAGATAGATAGATAGATAGATAGAAAAGATGGATAGATAGACACACAGATAGAAAAGAAGATGAAAAAAGTGGAACTATTGAAGCAAATAAAAACAAAAGTAGGAGAAGATGACAAAAAAAGAATGTGATCAAGACATAAGGGAAGAAGAGACAGAAAAAGTTAGAAGCAAATTAAATAAAAAGAAAAGTTCAGGTATGGATGGTTTGGGGAGTGAATTTTATATAGTTTTTAAAGATCTTTTAACCAGCATTTTAAAAGAAGTATATGAAGAGGTTTTTAAGAAAGGAGTGATGAATCAATAAATGGGAATGGGTCTAATGAAGTGGATATATAAAAGAAAAGGAGAAAAAGAAGACTTAACGAACTATAGGCCAATTACAATGCTTAATACAGATTTAAAGATTCTAGCAAAAATTTTAGCCAACAGATTAAAATAAGTAATGCCAAGTATAATTAAAACAAATCAAGTATATGGTGTAAAAGGGAAAGACATAGCAGATACAACAATAAGCATAAAAGACATGATGAGGTACATGACAGAAAAAAACAGAGAAGGCTATTATCACGTATTCCCTGTTGACTTTTTTTTGTGCTTTTATGTTGAAGTTCTTGTTTAGTTCCTGTTTCCTGTTTGGTTTTTGTAGTCCTTTGTAGTTTCATTTTTTGATTGGTTTTCCCCTGATTGTTTCCCCAGGTGTTCCTTGTTTTCCCTAGTGTATTTAAGCCCTTGTTTCCCCCAGTCAATTTGTCAGTTATTGCATGTTTTGTGATGCTCTGTGCTAAGTTCCTTGTGGTTTTCTTTATTTTGAGTTGTCTTGATTTTTTTTAATAAAAGCTGCACTTAGATCTTCATCTTTTGCCTGCCTTATTACACCTATGTAATCAGTTTAGACTTTGAAAAAGCTTTTGACAGGGTGGAACATGAATATCTATCTGGAATTTTAAAGAGTTTTGGTTTTGGAGAGAATTGTATTAAATGGATTAGAATTTTATACAACGGCACATTAACGAGAATAAAATGGGGAAAGATGAAAAGAAAATCAGAGAAACCATGTGGGAAGACATATTAGGAAGTATTGAAAGAAGACATAATTTTTGGAAACCGAGGACTCTTAATTTGAAGGGGAAGGTTTTAATTCTGAATGTTTTAATGGTGTCAAAATTTCAGAAGGCTGAAAAAATGTTTTCTAGATTTTTTTATGGAAAGGGATGCCACCAAGAATTGCATATAACACTTTAATTGGAGCAGTAGAAAATGGAGGATTGGGTCTAATAGATGCTGAACAAAGGAAAAACTGAGAGTGAAAATGATAAAGTATTTGGATGATGAAAATAAATCAGCATGGAAAAAACAATGGAATATTTTTTTAAATAAATGTGGGAATTTTAATTTGGGAGATAATATTCTATGGATGAAAACAAAGAATGGGATGACGGAAGGGTTACCAGATTTCTACAAGGAAATTATGAGTGCCTGGGGGAATTTTTTAACCAACGAACATTATAATCCACAAGGTAGAGAGAACATTTTAAATCAGCCTTTATTCTTAAATAACTTCTTATATGTATTTAAAGAAGGATTTGTACCAGTACAGTATATTGTAGATACAATGGAGAAGGAAAAAGAGGATTTAAGCAGACAAGAAATAATAAACAAATATGAAGTAGTCAAAAAAGCAATACCCAAAGAGTGGATTAAAATAATTGAAAGCATGGAAGAGGGGAAACAAGGAAGAGATGTGTATGTGAAGTTGGGAGGAAAACCGTGTGCTTTTATGGATTGTACTGTGAAAATAAATGTTTTCACAGTACAGTTCTGGCAACAGAAATACAAAGATCTAAAGGAAGAAAGAATATGGAACAACATGAAAGGGACGATTATAGAGACAAAATTAGAGAACTTGGAGTATTTTATTAGACACAGTGATTTTTACAGATGCCATACTGAATAAAATCGGAATGGAGCAAAGTGCCATATGCAAAGTATGCTGTGAGGAAGTTGAAGGTTGTTTACATATGTTTTTATACTGTAAAGCTTTGAAGGATTTTAATGTAAAATGTAAGAGAATTATTGGAGAATTGGAAGGGGAGCAAGAAGCAGAAAACACAGATTTGAACAAGATTGTAATGCTAGGGTGTGACAAAAAGAATAAGAATGAAAAGATGATTGATTTGTTTGTAATGCTGATGAAAAGTGCGATCTGGGATAGAAGAGTGGTTGCAAAACAAAAAAGTTGTACTGGATGTTTGACTGGTATTTAAAAGACGATTGGAAAAATATATGGAATGTCTGTACAGTTATTTTAAACAGGAACAGAAAATGGATGAATTTTATAAGGTTTTTATTCCTGAGATTTACTTAGTGTTAAATGATTTTAATGTGGTATCGCAAGGAAGGGAATAATGTTTTTATACAAGGTGTTTGTTTTAGCTTGTTTTTAATGAAATGTTTCTTGTATTTGGGATGTTTTTAATGCTTCTTTTAATATTTTTTTTTTTTTAGAAATTATGTTTCAGAAAGTAACACGTGTATGTAAAGTGTGTTTTGTATGATGATATTTCTTTAATAAAAAAAAAAAGCATGCCCGAATGCGTCCTAATTCGGCAGTTAAGCAGGGTTGGGCCTGGTTAGTAGTTGGATGGGAGACTGCCTGGGAATACCAGGTGCTGTAAGCTTTTTCTTTTCCTTGTTTGTTTTATCTCATACACTCCCCCCTGACTCAACTGGGATTTATTTATTTATTTATTTATTTATTTATTTATTTATTTATCCTTGGAAATTGGTTGCTTGATTGATTTTCTTTAATTTAGCTTTCTCTGTGGCAAAGGACATCCTGCTCATTTATCTTGCCTCCTCCAGAAAGCAGTAGAGGCTTTTTTATTTTTTTGCTCTTTCTTGACAGCAACATACAGATTAGGATAGTGCAAGCAAAGTGCTGTGCTTCTAAAATGTGGTAGATGCTTTCGAAAGAAAGTGTCCTGAGGTCATTTTTAAGTAGAGAAGAGTTTTCTTTGGCCACTGGCTTATAATTACGTGTTAAGCATTTAAATTGTGCAGCTGAGTGTGCCCTCTTTTATCAAACCACATGGATGTTATGACACAGGTATTGTGGATGACTCCTGTGAAATTGAATGAGGAGAGAGGAGGCACTTACCTTTTCAACAAGAAAAATAAACAAAAATAGACAATGTCTGAGAGGAAAGGGTGTGTTACTTTTTTAGAGCTGCAGTACAAGACATAAGTCAATGATGGGAGAGCAGCATAAGAATGCATGCATTGCGCTTGCTTTAAATAGCCTGCTGGTAGCAGCAACTCTCGCATACGGCCATACCACCCTGAGGGCGCCATAGAGCACTGTTTTTTGTTATTGATTATTTAAGCTTGTTTGTTTAAGTTTATACACTTCCCAGCAGCGTTTCGATGTCTGGGGAGTATTTTTCAATTTTGAGTTTGTTTTCATAATGGATGGATTACAAGGCAACGTCACGGACATGGCAAAAGAAAGACGAGCGATAATGGACAGAGCAACGGACAAAAGACAACGAGATGGGCAACGGCGAATGGATTATAATGAGAGAATATATTCAAAGAGTCCTGAGTTCAAATGCTATCAGTGTGAAGAACAAGGACATTTTGCAAGTGCCCGGACTGCAGAAAGGTGATGGTAAGATGCGAGTGTTGAATGGAAGAAGAGAATGAATCAAGGAATGCAGAGTCAGACGATGTAGATGGGCAAATGCTGAAAGAAAATGAACAGGAAAATGCTAATGAGACTGAAAAAGGAGGGGAATAAAGAGATTAATGTAGAGAGTCAGAAGGAGATTGAAAAGAAAAGACAGGAAACGGCAATGGAAGAAGGAATCTGGACACCATTTGAAATATCACAAGAAACAATGGAAGAGATGGAGAGGCAAGGACATGAACTAAACGATGAAGAAAAGGAAAAACAATAGACAAATGAGAAAGGAGCAGAGAAAATGGACTGCAGAAAGGACAGAAGGGAGACATTAAGAAGGCAAACTGTTAAGGTAATACCAAATGTGGATTATGCCAAGAAAAAGAGACTTTTAAGAAAAGAAAAGTGTAAAGAAATGAACATGTGGAAAATAGATTTAAAGTGCTGATGGAGGATGAGGAGGAAGAAGGTGACTAAGAAAACATAAATGTTTGTTTTTTAAGTATTTATTTATTTAATAAATTTTTATGCTTTTAAATATTGTATTGTGCAATGCTAGGGGTTTACTGAACATGGAGAAATTTGAAGAGTTATGCAAAGAAGCAGATGTAATTTTATTGCAAGAAACAAATTGGAAAAATGTGTTAAAAGGTTTCAAACAAATTGGGATGGTAATATACATTTTAACAACAGAGATGATAAAGCAGGTAGGGGTAGCTATTTTAATTAATAGAGGAATATGTGAAAAAGAAAAGGTAATATTTGATGATAAAGTGGAGAAAAGTATGGCTGTGAAAATATAAAAAGGAGAAGAGGAGTTTATTATTTATAATATTCATGCACCAAATGAAGACAAAGAAAAGGATGAATTTTTTTAAAAAAAAATTTTAAGTGAATTTTAAAAATGGCAGAAGGTTATTTTAATAGGGGATTTTAATACTGTTTTTACAGAGTTAGATCTGGCAAGTAAGATGGTTTTTAAAGCAGATAAAGGAAGCAAGGATTTGGTGAAAATAATGGCAGACTTTAATTTAATAGATGTGTGGAGAGAAAGAAATAGAACCAAGAGGACATTTTCAAGAATACAAAGGGTAATGAAGGAGATGAAACGAAGTAGAATTGATTGTTTTATGCAATGGGGACATATAGGGAAGTATCAAAAATGTATTTTATAAAGAAGTTTGTTTTAGTGATCATTCATTTTTAAATGTGAAATTAGTTTCTACATGAGTGGAAAGAGGAGCAGGGGTATGGGTTCTAAATGCAGACATTTTAAAGGACGAATTTGACGAAAGAAATAAACCGATATTAGAAACCAGTAAAATGAATGGAATGTACTTGGAAGAAAAAAGAATATGGTGGGATAATGTGAAATTAGACAAAGAATTTCTCAATCCAATATTGTAAAAGTCTAAGAAAAGTGAAAAAGAGCAAGGAAATGGAAATAAGAAAAGCGCTGGAAAAAGAAAGAAAAAGAATAGAGGAAAATCAGAAGGAAAGTGAATTAGCTAAAATGTTAATGTTACAAGATCAATTAAGAGTAATGGAAGATGAAAGGTGTAAGGGGGCTATCATTAGAAGTAAGGCAAAGTATGTTGTGGAGGGGGGAAAGGAGCAGAAAATTATTTTTTAATCTAGAGAAAAATAGACAGAGGGCTGATTTAATGAAGGAGGTGTTAGACAAAAATGGAGAAAAAAAACAAGGAACAGAAGAGATTTTAATAACAGTTTAATAACAATAAAAGGATTTTTATAAAGACATGTTAAAGAGACAAGGGATAGATAAAAAAAGAAAACTCTAACCCATAAGACAAGGATGTCCGCTGTCTGCCTCACTTTATTCACTAGTAGCTGAGCCCCTAAATTCTTAACAATAATTTAGTCATTGTAAAAAAGGCTTTAAGAATTAAACGATTGTCTTTTAAATAGTCAATTATTTACCTTACAGCAAAGGAGCAGACATACCTCTGAACACAGTTTTGTTTTATAAAATGTTTTATTAATAAAATTGCATTATTCATTTCAAAAAGTTAAACAATGTACAATGTGAATAAACTATTTACATTAACATCTTAAATCACACCTCCCTTAAATTAAACTAATATTTTATTTTTTAACTAATTAAAAAAAAAATCACCATTCTTAAAATATTAAGAATGGAAGGTCGGTCATTTTTAAAAAGCCTCTTTTTAGTTTTTTTTTAGTTTGTCATCCCAAGATTTAACATTTTTTGCCGCTCTGGCTTTGAGCCACGGGGACATTTTTGGAGACAGCTTTTTGGCCATTCTTGCCCTGAGGTTCTGTAAAGATAAAAATGGACTCCATGAAATGGTATAGCCTGCTGTTAAACACCAACACTGAATAAAATATATGAATCTTATAAATTCTCTTGTCATTAATGATCTTACCCATTTTCTCTTCGGTGAAACATTTTTTCTCCTTTTATTCCGTGGAGACTGTTAACAGACAGAAATGCAGGGAATCAAGTGAGTACACCCTGAAACACTTGTCTAACCTCTATCCTAAAACACGAAAGACTGTAATCTAGAAATGTCACTACATACTTTCTTGGAGGATAAAATAGTTGTCGCACTCTCATCCTCCCTCACTGTGCCAGCTTCCTGTAGACATAAGTCATACAATAAAACACCAGCACACTCACACAGAAACCACAAAAATATATCAACACAAAAACAATAACATAACTATCAGAAGTGTTGCATTCTCATGAATGAACATACTTCTTGGATCGGTGACAGCGGCTCTTTATTGGACTGCTGCACAATCTGTTTTCTCCGCCTGGGAAAAAAAATCCCTTTTTGGTAAATTCACACTCTCTTCTTCCTCTCCTTCTCTTCTTCCTCCTCATCCCTCAATTGTTTACCAAGGCTGTGAGCAGGTCCTGCCTTCTGTTGACATACAAAATCATAAAATTATATTTCAGTCACTAAATGTACATACCTTAAAACAGCAACATGTGTACAAATCAAAAAGTATGTGTTGCGTTATGAATGAACGCACTTTGACAGTTGACCGTGGCTCTTCCACTTTCTCCTCCTCCTCCCTCAAGCCTTTACCAAGGCTGTGAGCAGGTCCTGCTTTCTGTTGACATACAAAATCATAAAATTATATTTCAGTCACTAAATGTACATTCCTTAAAACAGCAACATATGTACAAATCAAAAAGTACGTGTTGAGTCATGAATGAACTCACTACTTTCGTGAGGGTTGGTGAAGATTCTGAAGATGAAGATTCAGAGTTCTCATCCCTCATGAATTTTCCACACTGAAGTTTTTCATTTTTTGTAGACATAAAAAGCATAAAATGAGACAGCAGTCCACATGTTCAAACATTAAACTCGCATCCCCCAAAACTGCAACAGTGAAATAATATTATAAATCTCAAAAAGTTTGAGTAAAACAATTGAAGTCTATGGTCATTTGGAAATAATGAGTAAGAAATGGTGTGTGTGTGTGTGTGTGTGTGTGTGTGCGTGTGCGCCCATAAATGAACATGCCCGTTTTATGGGGGCCTTCTGTGTGCTGCCAGAGCCAGCACCCAGCTCGTCTTCCTAGTCAGTGACACGGACCCGTTTTTGACCCTTGCGGCTGAGTCTTGCTCCATGTTCAAGGCTCAGCCGCTGCAGTTTTCTCAACCTAATGACTTCGGAGACTGTCGAAGAAGCTTTGTAGAACCTCTTTGCAGTCTCTGAGTCATGGCACATGTATTCAGCAATTTTCTCCTTCTCTTTTTTAGAGAGGTGCCTCTGCGCATGGATAAAGTACACAATCACATGTTTTTTTACAAAAATAAAATAATAAACATTTACAGTCATATTCAGCTTTCATGTAATATGGTTACAGATTAATATTTATGTATAATGATGTAAATAAGGGTTGATGTGGATGGCTTTCCAGTCAGTTCTACAATAAATGTCATTTATTTTCTACCACACTTACTTGAGTGGTCATGGAGCTCCTAAGCACTGTGAATGTGGGTGCTGGCGCTGGCAGACCAAAGTTCTCCCATATATTTGTAAATGCTGCATGGAGAGTTTGCATTTTACCCCCACAACCGTTAAAAAGAAAAAAGAGGGGAGTCTCCTCCAGATAAATTTTGGCGGAGCACAAGTCTGTCCCTCATAGTCTTGTGCTCCGCTTTATTAATCCCCAAGAGGGCATGGCCAAAAGACCTCTTGGTCTTGTGTTCGTTCACCTGTAAAGTAAAAGACATGAGCACTAGCCACAATTATAACATGTAAACCGACACCTCAGCACTGTATGTGTATACTTACGTAAATCACAACACCGTCACTCTCTCTTGCCTTGACCACTTCCTGAACTGTTAAGTTTGTGAGAACGCCTGCTTGATGCCCTGAGGATGCAATCAGCAACCCAGCCAGAATCCTGAAGTAGTTGTCCAATGACTGCCTCGTTCAGGTCTTCTGGACGGCCTCTGTAACAGAATAATGGTCAATACCACAAAAAATATGTTTGCTGGTTAATTGTTTAGTAATGAATAGAATAAGAAGCTCAACTGAATGCATTACTTAGCCATGTTCTTTGGATGAAGCTGTAATACTTACTCAGGGCATCGTACAGGCATTTCTCCGCCATTTCATTGAGATGGAAGTGGAGCTCCACATCCATCAAGTTGTCTGACATTTGAAAACATACAAATATTATAATAGCGTTAATAACAGTTTTATAGATACTTGTAAGTAATTAAAATGTAAAGTTAAATGTTTCAAACCAAGAGACTAAAAGCGCACACTATTGGCACTAGACTAAACGGTAAAACTTACCAGATTTATTCTTGGCCACATCCTGCTGATGTGACAGGACATTTGCTGCCATCCTTTTTCAGCCTTCCAATAACCAGTAGACCTCTGTCCAAAGTAGTGTTCAAGACCCTCACCCAGTCTGGCTTTGCGAGCCTCATCCATTTGAGAACGTTGGTGAGGTCTGTAATTTACCGCCTCTAATCCTTTGAAAAAGCTGAAAGAAACAAAAACATGCACCGTTTCTGCTTCAGACTAGGCTTTGTTCCAGTCAGCCACAGCTCATAGCCATCCAAAAAAAGTTTCTAATAATAGAGAAGAAAATAAAAAGAATACACTAACAACTATAGAAACATTAAATAAAATAAATACTCACCATACTTGGGCTTGGAGGAGGATGATATTGGGGGCTTCTGGCCCTTTAGAAAGGGTCTTTGGACCTGCTCGGAACCCTGGCTCTCCAGCACATGGATCCGGATCCGTAGGGTCGTCACCAGCGCCTGCAAGTCAGTGACTTGTTTTTCGGCCCTACAGAGCCGGTCCCAGACAAGCCTACTAACCCTCCCACGCCCCATCTCTTCTTTCCCCTTTTCCCCATCATCCTACTCCTGTGACTCTTCTTCTAGAGGAGGAGGAGGGGGTGACTGAGGGAGCTGCCCACGATCCAGGTCAGATACCATGGGGGGATCTGGGTTGGACACTCGTAGCTCCTCCAGCTTATCCACCACCCTCCTCCTCTTGAGCCTGACCATTCTTCAGCTCTACAGATCAGGTCCTACAGAATATAAAGAAATACTTATTTGTCCAATTTATGTTATTGTATATGACGTTAAGCTCATTGTTTTGTTTGTATCTATTTTTTTATACAATACAAATTGAATTCACACTCCACAATAAATAGAATATAAATCTTCTTTCGTGAACATGTTTTCAATTACTGAGTTCAAAGTAATTGTCATATTTGTTCTGGTGCTTAAAGTAAAAAAATAAATAAATAAGTGTAATTTGGTACTGTCCAGAGATAGCAACAAATTAAAAGTATACATTTTAGAGAAAATAATTAATAAATGTTTGCCTGGGTTGTGATAATATTTAGTTATTATTTCTTAAAAATGAAATAAATGTTTTTTGGGAGAAAAATTTTTTTTTTAAACATTTTTCTCTTGAAGATGATGTTTCTGAACTTGACGTGTTTTAAAATGGACTTTTATAATATTTCCAATTTGTATCACATTTAAAAATATATATTTTGATAATAACCCAAATATATAAATGTTAAGTATGCATAATTAAAAAGATAGACATAACTTACACTAAAATTGTGAACATAGGCCAAGTGCCTATCCATCCTCTTGACTGCCTTTTTAGCACATATGGGGCAGTCAAATGCCCCAGGGATTCTGAAACAACATTACAACATTCACAAATTTAAAATCAATTAACACAGGAATCAGACTATATATATATATATATATATATATATATATATATATATATATCCAGCCAATCAGATTCGATTGGGGTTAGCCCTAGTGGACTGATGGAGAAATACACTTTCCCACTTACAACTTTAAACATATGGTAACTTTATTTTATAAAGTTATAATGGCAATATTTGATGCAGTTTATTTTCTCACAACAACAACAATAAAAATGTTTACAAGTCCTTCTGTTATTTGTTTGAATTTATTTCATTTTTGGAAACATTTCTTTAATAAAATTAACTGGACTCGAAAAAATCCTCCTCACAAACAAGTAAAAGAAATGCAAAGGGTTTTGCATTGTTTACTATGGTTCATTTCTTTCATTTGTTATGTATAGTCTTACAGTAGGAATCAAATATAGTAGTCTGTTTTTGACTTTATGGAGTAGAATATGAAGTTGCTGTAAATGACCACCAGATGGAGCCTCGATACTGTTCTACTTTTAAACTATCTTTTAAACAAGAATGGTAAAGTATCAAATGTCTCTTGTAGTGCATTCAAAGTCTCAAGTTCACTCTCATGTTCATAAAGTACAGCATACCAAGTACAGTATATAAATGGACTAATATAGGGGCTAATTATTTGAACAGCAGCTGGACATTTATTTCACCTGCAAACGCATGATGCTGAACAGCAGTCCGATGGGCTTATTATCCAGATCCTAACAGTCACACCAAAAAATTATAAGGGCTAAAAAGCCAACTACTACATGCCAAAAGCCCACTCTGAAAGGCTAAGCAGCCAAAGGCTAATAACAGAATAAAATTCAAATAAAATATATACTAAACACATAGTGCTTAGTATATATACTGTAGTATACATACTGTAGCAAATCAGTCTGATTTTGAAAATCTCTGATATTTGATAGTCATAAACAGGTTTTTGGAACTGGAAGTTTTCTCCCGGCTCCCTGTTCAGTAAAAAGTGTGTTCGAAATTTGGTAACAGGGACCGGGAGAAGAGTTTTGGCTCCAAAGTTAAGCTTCCAAGACTTTACAGCTAAATACAGAGCTGGGGGTCCATTCAAACAGGTTCGCACCAAATTCGGATATGTCGGTTCACGGGTCACTTGGTCGCTCGGCTGCCATTTTCCCACAATATGGGCACTGCGGCTCTGAAGTTCTCAAGGCAGCGTCCCGCTCTCCCACTGATAAGCCACGTGGAGTTGCTTGATTTTTGCGCATGGTGGGGCTGAATCTCCGGCGGGCGACTGGGGCAAGTGCCCTTGTGCCGCTCGTGGAGTTCTGGGCCGATCAGCACCTCCTGACCGCCGCTGTGCCAGCTGAGCAAAGGTTTGACCGTTAAGTCGTTAAAATCCGACATACGAAGCCGGGATACGAGTTGGGGATCCAAAATGCCACCCTGCTGAGGTTGCGGGCCATTCCGGCTGGTTCCCGACCGCCCCTTGGCACCAAATTCGGAAATGCAGGTCCCTCTCTGGGTCTCGGGTTGCTTGGCTGCTGTTTTCCCGCACCGTGGCAGCTACGCCTCCAAAACTCGAACGGGGTGCTACGGGCTCCCCCCTGAGGCGGCCCTCCGAATTGCATCTGGGTAAGACCTCTCCTTCCCTCCGAAAGAAATTCCTTGCTTTGAAGTGACTAGGGGGCGCTAGATAGTCCCTGAGGGCACGGACATTGCCAGAGAGGTCCTCTGAAGCCGATTGACTAATGTAGGGGTTAGGGCTCAGATACTCAGGTTCCTCAGTGCTATATCCTAATGTAAAATTGACCATTTGCCAACTTCCAGGGCTACAGATGACTCTTGTAGTGCATTCAAAGTCTCAAGTTCACTCTCATGTTCATAAAATACAGCATACCAAGTATAAAAATAAAACATTCCAGCCAATCAGATTCAATATGCAAATGAGGGTGGAGATAATGAGGGTGAAAGTCATTTTTACCTCTATACCTACAGATTTTCTAACCCCAGAAGGCTAGGGGTTAGGGTCAACTAGTGATTTAACCCCAGCAGACTGGGGTTAGCCCTAGTGGACTGATGGAGAATTACACTTTCCCACATACAACTTTAAACCTATGCTAGGCAATATTTGATGCAGTTTATTTTCTCAACAACAACAAAAAAATCCTTCTTTTATTTGTTTTTTATTTATTTCATTTTTGGAAACATTTCTTTGATAAAAATTAACTGGACTCAAAAATAATCCTCACATACAAGTAAAAGAAATATCACGAAATAATAATAATGATAATACAAATTTTAAACATTTAAAAGCTTAATTAGTTACACACAGACAGAAAAACAAATAGACAGATAGATAGATTATGGGAGGGATATAGACAATTGAATGACCCAAAATATTACAAGAAATTGGATAGACCCATTTATTTAGACACGGTACCTTTGGTCAAGGGTATAGCCCAAACCCTATATCTGAAAAAACATATCAACGCAAAACAAAAGTCCTACCTGTTGGGTAACGCGGAACCTAGAAGTAGGAGGTTTTACATGCTCCCCAAATGGAGCAAACCTCACAAAATTCCTCCAGGAAGGCCTATAGTATCCGATTGTGGCAGTGAAACGTACTATACAGCCAAATTTCTATATTTTTACTTAAATCCCCTCTCGCCGTCCACCCCAGCTATATAAAAGACACACAGTGATTTTGTCCAGGAAGTCAAAGGACTAAAAATTCCCCAAAAGGCCATCATGTTCACTATGGACGTGGATGGCCTTTACACAAACATCGACATCCAAGAAGGAATTCAGGCCATTAAAAACATTTTTCAAAAAAACCCAGACACCTCCAGGCCTGATAAAGAACTTATCCAATTATTAGAAATACATTTAAACAAAGGATTTTGAGTTCAATGGGGAATTTTTCCTGCAAATCAAAGGCACGGAGATGGGCAAGAAGTTTGCCCCGGCCTATGCCAACATATTTATGGCAGAATGGGCTGTTTGTGGCTTCGGCCTTATCCCGATGCCACAAACAGCCCCTTCACAATTTTGGGTATCTAGATGAAATCTGGGGAGTATGGACTCACTCTGAAGATGGGTTCAAGGAATTTGTGGCCACACTTAATAACCATAACCCATCTATAAAATTAAAATCCACCACCAGTCACCTATCGGTAGACTTTCTGGACACCACAACTTACAAGGGCCCAGATTTCAACTCGTCACACAAATTGGACATTAAAGTCTTCTTCAAAGAAACCGATACACATGCCATACTACATAAAAGGACTTTTCACTCAAAATACACTTACTCCGGCCTGGTCAAGTCGCAACTCCTGAGGTTCCGTCGCATATGCACCCAGGAGCGGGACTTCAGAGAAGCGACACGAATCCTCTTCAAAGCACTCAGGCCCAGAGGATATAACAGGTCCATCTTGAGAAAGGTTTTTAATTCGTACTTGATAAGGGGGGCCCAGGCGGAGGGGACCGGCATCCCCTTCGTCCTGACTTACTCCTCGGCCGCTGTGAAACTGACCAAAGAGGTAAAGTCTAACTTCCAGAACATATTGGGACAGACACAAATATTGAGGAACCACAAAGTTTTTGCAGCATTTAGAAAAAACAAAAGTTTACAGAACTATCTAATTAGAGCCAAACTCCATTCTCTTCACAACACGAAACCCAAACATCAGGGACAATATTTGGAACAAAAAGGATATATACAAAACAAGTTCACAAAAGAGGTTTTCAATACTTACCAATCAGGAACGGTACACGGTAAAAACTGCATTTACCTCATCACCTGTAAACAATGTGGAGCTCAATATGTGGGAGAGACGGGCAACACCGTTCTGGTCAGAATGGCACAACATAAATACAACATTCTGAGAGGAAGACAAAATAACACTTACCTGGTCCAACATTTCCTTAAGCACGGATGGGAATCCTTCCGGGTCACGGTTCTACAGGCCAACCCGCAGTGGTCCATGCCCCAGAGAAAAAGAGCAGAGAGAATTTGGATTAATAAATTAGGCACTATACCCAAGGCCTGAATGAGATGTGAATCCAGTCGAGTGAGCGACATTGATGGCCTGTGCACACTGGTTAGCGCCTACCCTCCTAACTAAACCTAACCCCTAAAACTAACCCCTTAACCCAAACCCTAAACGCTAACCTTTACCCTAAACCTTACCAGCCCGTGCCTCATGCTTGCAATTAACTCGACTGTTTACAACTTCCTTCTAATAATCAGTCTACTTATAATAATCATAATAAACCAAATACATGGGAACATAGAAAGATGGGTCATTTACACAGTGTTATAATTACAATGATCATGAACAAATATAGATAGATGTGCGTTTATGCAATCCAAAATTAAGAAATTATATCATAATTAATCCTTTTAAATCCCTCACATCAACATAAATATATGAAAAAAGCCCTTCTACAATTGTTTGAAAAGACAGCTAATTTTCTGACTGGCCGGGAACTGTTTCTTTTTAAACCAAGAATATAGAAAGGCTCCTATTGGCTCATTCAAACTGAGTCTCGCCCCCATCACTACTATTTAAACAAAAACATTTGAAAAAGAGCTGTTCTACAACTTTTTGAAAAGACAGCTACATTTCTGATTGGTTGGGAGCTGTTTAGTTTCAAACCAAGAATATGGGAGAGGCTCCTAATTGAGTCCCCCCCCCCCCCCCCCACTATAAAAAGGGACAACTGAGGAGGCAGAAGCTCACTCACTGCTTCCAGCTCTGAATGAGAAAGCCTCTAATGCTCTTTGCATTTCAAAACTTACTATTCGGATCCTCAAAACGCATTGGTCTCTTTTCATTTCTTTATTTGCCATTTTTTTATTCATTTTGGGATTTATTTCTTTATTTTTGTATTCATTTTGGGATTTTAATTTTTCAAAATTACAACAAGCCTGCCTGAAGAAGGTTCCAACGGCAAACCAACAGCCGTCCAAAGTTGCAATGGTTTCTTCAGTTTACAATTTTTTCACATAAAAATCTTCGGAAAAGCTATTCTATTTGATTTGTTTAGATTCAAAAAATTATTTACATATAAGCCACAAAAATTTTGTGTTTTACTTAACTAAAATCCTTGCTTTTGTTTTCACATTTAGAGCAACAGCCTGTTCATATAAAAACATAAAGCATTTTTATTTGATTGCACTCAAATACTTACCTGATTGAATTTTTTTCAAAAAGAACAAATCTTTACTTTTATTTTCACATTTTATAAATTCACAAGAACATTTCCTAAAACTATGGTTTGGCCAGAAAGGGACAGTTGGATGGTGTATAACCCCCGCAAGAACCCTAAACCTAACCGTAGGAACCTGGCAGCGTAAAGACCTGATGACAAAACACTAATTGGAATAACCCTAGAGGAAAGTAAACTGTTCTTAACCCCTAGTTAGGATGTGTTTGTTTGCTGTTCCGGGTATGATCTGGGTCTGGTGTGTGGTTTTTGGGAGATAGATGGCCGTGCACAACCATGGGAGTTTTTTGCCCCTAACCTAACCCCCACAAAACTATTAGTTTGATTGGCATGAATCTATGGTAATAACTGAGAGAGAGAGAGAGAGAGAGAGAGAGAGAGATTTTGCATTGTAATACAATTTTAACAAAATCAGCTCTAACCTTTTTTCACTAATGTGCACTTAGTAACTGTTTCTCTGTTATAGAGTTAGTTGCTTCTTTCTAAATGGGCATGCTTCTTGGACGCACATCCTCCACCCGTGTCAATTAAGAGAACTTGCTTGGACTGAACAGAAAAAAAGTGCAAATAAAGTGCCTATGATGTTAATTATGATCATCATAATACATTTGTCATCTTAATTAGTCTTGGCAATGTCCTCTTTACTGGCAGTTTTTATGGACCTCTTTCTGGGGATATTTCCCTTCATCTGGGGCACTTGGCCAGTCCAATTTTTATTTCCTTTAAAGCATTTGTTTTTGCACCCCCATTTTTTGCATTGCATGTATGGCATTTTTAACAGAGCACTCATTTTATAATGATACATTTGTCACAGCACTATTTGGTAAGGGCACCTTGGTAATGTTAGGTTTTTCCCCCTCTGCACTGTTTTGAAATCACTTTTTTTCAGCTGCAAATTTATACATTTAAGTGAATGTAAAATCACGGTGACACGATTTTAATGTTTGATGGTTTTAATTGTAAATCGTGTTTCGTGTATAATGTATAATTTTAATGTTTAGTACACTGTCTTTGTATAATAATGTCTATTTCAAGCTCCCTATTTCCTGATATGATGAGTTCAGTCTAAAAGTGTCATGCTTCCTATTTTAGAAAAACGTTGCATGCATTATGACAAATCTGTGAACTTGCCAAGACATGGATAACTTTGGTTGCCAAAAATCAATACTAGTTGCTAATGCTATCTATTTGACCAAATATATTTTAACAGTGTCAAACCACATAAACCCCAAACGTTTCCCATGTTGTAGTCTAAATACAAGTCACAGTGTTAAAGAAAAAAAAAAGGATTTATTTACATAAGCCATCGTCTCCACATACAAACTTTGTGATGATGTCTGTGCTCAACTTTAATGACAATGTCAGTCATCAAGCCAAGTGAGGTCCCTCCCTTCCCCTCTGAATGATGTTTGCCGGACGCCATAGTCCCACAAGAGCTCCTCATTCACCTCATTTTCTCGTAGGGCATGGAACTGGACACATTCCCTGGCTCCACTGGGGAAGTTTAAGGTGGCCCTGTGGGGCTGCACATTACAATGCTTCCGGCAATGGTTAATTCTCCTCCCATACATGTCTTTGTCTGGGTGGCAGTCACAAGGGAATTTCTGGGCATCGACGCACAGGGCCTCGCCTCCCTTGCCCTTGAAGAAGAACAGATATGACGGTTCCTCTGTGAGATTGTCCCCTTCCTGCTTGGAGACCACTTCACTGTGGTATTCACACACGATCTGGTTCCTCCTGAAGTCCATGGTGGCGATGACTCCTGTACATAGATAAAGAAACATGCTTTTGAGCAAATGTTTTCACTCTCACTCTTCCTCTATTAAATGGACTGTGTAGTAAAAATGTTTGCGCACCTTTACCCTTTCCCTCAAAGTGTTTAATGGACAGCCCTTTCCAGTTCTGCTCGAGCACACAAGTAATGATGGACGCATTGTTTCCGACCTGTGCTCGGGCAGAAGGCAGTTGGACGGGGGGTGCCCATGCCAGCAGAACATCATCAGCGGTTGGCACATTGGTGGTCAGGTGGCCTCTTTATTAATTATGCACTGAATATGAACCGGTGGGGGTTTGATGCCAGTCCTCTCAGTGGAGTGGTCTAGGAGAACTACATCAGATCAGATTTCATCCAAGATGCCCTCACAGAGTTGTGGCATTTATATTATACTGCGTTGTGGCAGTGTAAATTGACTAGAAACACTATATGCACTTACCGAGGGTGTACCACACACGTTGTTTGTACTGGACCCTTCTCCAGTGAAAATAGCAGCTGCGGTAGTGCTCAAAGCCTGCCTCTGCTGCCTGCTGCTTTGTCAGGGGGGGACTACAGCTTAAACAGCTTAAACTACAGCTTAAACAGTTTTTGAAATTTAAACGGAGAGAGAGAGTGCGAGATGCTTTATTATTTTTGTAGTACAGTACGCTTTGTATTTCAACAGTGATGACGAGCTTCTTCTCAGTTTCTCCGCAGTGATTTAACAGTGGCGTCAGCTGAAGTTCAAAAAGGTCAAGATAAGTTCAGATGGTGTCATCGAACCTTGGCGTGACCCTATCAAACGAGTCTCTCTTGAAGTTTCTTGCATTAGGCGCCGTTTGTTGTGATGTCCCAATTAAGAAATTAAGAGCGTTTTACTTGAAAGAGCAACTTTTTCGCACCTGTTGCACTGCAGCTTTTGAAGACAGCCTCGCTTCGAAGGTCTCGCCTCACTCACCTAAGCACCCAAATCACGTTTTAAGTACTGCTGTGACAACAGATCTAACAATTTGAAAGCGTTTGGATGGGAATTTTAACTCCGTTTACACCTTACATTAACAGAGCAAATATACTCTAACTTTATTATTATTTGAACAAAAAGGGGAATTACATTTATTGGAAAAGCTTTAGCGGTTTCAGTTTTTAAAAGTCGATGGTTCTAATTTTTCATGCTTGAAAGGGTTTTCATACAAACCTTTACATTAGAATTTTTGGATATATGATACATACAGGCATTTCGTTCATGTTTTTTGAACATCCAGCAAATAAAGAGGCTAGAAAGTCCATATGTCATGAAACTAGAAGTCAAATCGGTTCTAAATGTATTGTGTTGTTATATCAGAGAGTGTGTTTTTATATATATATATATATATATATATATATATATATATATATATATATATATATATATATATATATAAAAAAAAAGTTTCAATTAAGCGTTTCATGCACTCAGAGAAGAGACTTGTAATTACCTTTAGTTACGTGTCTATTCTGTCTATTATATTGTGGAACTGAAATGAGCACGCATCCAAGTCTTGCGCACATCATTATACTTGTGTGCATCATGTAGTGAAAAACCCGGAAGTTTTTCGATTAAATATTATAAAATGATTGATTATTTATGAAACATTACATTTCCCCCATGCCACCGATTTTCAGAGGTTATGTCATCTGTCATCTTGTGGATACACTCCAAGAAATATTTTAGCCTATTTTTAAGATGACTTGAATTGATTTAGGGGCGGCACGGTGGTGCAGCGGTTAGCACTGTCGCCTCACAGCAAGATGATCGTGGGTTCAAACCCCAGTTGCCCTGGCCTTTCTGTGTGGAGTTTGCATGTTCTCCCCGTGTCTGCGTGGGTTCTCTCCGGGTGCTCCGGCTTCCTCCCACCATCCAAAGACATGCAGGCTAGGTTAATTGATGTCTCCAAAAATTGCCCTAGGTGTGGATGTGAGTGTGAGTGTATATGTGTGGCCCTGCGATGGACTGGTGACCTGTCCAGGGTGTACCCTGCCTTTCGCCCAATGTTAGCTGGGATAGGCTCCAGCCCCCCGCGACCCTGTACAGGATAAGCGGTTGATGATGGATGGATGGATGGATGGATGAATTGTTTTAAGTTTTATTCATTTATTTTGTTAAAGATTAGGCAATTCAATGGAATGGAAATTTGTTATTAAATTGAAATGGATACATCTTGTAGGCAAAATATTTTTTTGAGTGTAAATTGTGAATTGCGCACTGTTCAGAATGCCGTTTTATAAAATGTTTTAACAATTATTAAAAATACATTGATACAAATTATTATAATACACTGCTGAGGACACCCCCCCCCCCCTTTTCTCAAGTACAAATTATTAATTACTACTTCAATCAGAAAATATTTTTTTTTTCAAAAATCAAGGAAACAAAGTTAAATCAACAAACGAACAAGGATATATTCACGTGAGTGTGTACACACAATATATTAAATAATGAACATAATAAACAAATACAAAAATGTAACAAATAAAAGAGCATAAAACAAAGAAAACATAATATTCACACATTTAATCAAATTAAATCCTAAGGCTTTTCCTCCATCATTTTCTTTAGCCTTTATTCCTCCTCACAAAAACTGTTAGGTTCAACCCTTTTCACATAGTTTTTAATTTTTTCCTTGAGGTAAGTTTTGAAGGAGGTTTTTATCCCCTCTGGAGCCCAGTCCTCCTCCCAAAGTCCCCGGTTCACTCCTTCCTCAAAAATGGTTCTGGAGTACACTTCAAGGTTCTTCCGATCTGAGAGAAATGTAAGGAGGCATTAGTTTCAAGCTGGACTGTGTCACTATAAAAAAAATTTGACCTAAAAACTCTACATTTTATAGTGAATTGTTGGATTGAACATTTTAAATGGCCTCAAGTAAAGTTCTGTGAACTGAATGTCTTTTAACATGCATATAATTTCACAAAAATTTAACTGAGCCAATTAAACATTTTCAGTGCAACATGTCACTAACATTTTGAATTTTGTCAAATTTTTTTTTTTTTTTTTTACAGTGTAAGTTACAAGTGACATGACTTCTATTGAGTACATTTTTCTGTAAAATAACAGAGACATAAACCAGGCTCACCTTTAATTTGTAATTGTCCCATCATGTAGTTGAAGAAGGACTGCTGCCTTTCAGACGACATCTCCCTGTCATCTGTTTTATTTGGCCAAAAGGGCTCCAGTGTCTTGTCCACATCCTCTTTGCGG
The DNA here is from genome assembly GCA_032164185.1 of Moxostoma hubbsi. Lineage (NCBI taxonomy): Eukaryota > Metazoa > Chordata > Actinopteri > Cypriniformes > Catostomidae > Moxostoma > Moxostoma hubbsi. Next base: position 5,481,786 of record JAVLUX010000221.1, read on the forward strand.
GCCTTTTTCTGGACAGGGCACAGTTGAGGTCTTGATCTTGGTCGCTTCAGAGATGTTTCAGGACTGAGGACCCGCTCTTCACTCCCGGTCTACTTCATGTTATTCTTCATTTCCCCAGTTCTTTCTTCATGGCTTCCATCTCCCTCTCTTTGGCCTCTACGCAAGCTTTTAATGTGACAAGCTCCAGTTTTAGGGCTTCTATTTGGCTCATCATTTTCTGATTAATACCATTTTCAATAATCTGGTAAGATTGTTTCAAGTCCTTGTACTGTTCAATGGCAAATGTCTCTAGTGTGGTCATCTTAGCAGTCATCATCTCCTCAAATGTCAGGCCAGAATCTTCTCCCTCAGAGCTGCTCATTGTTTTTGTTGTTGTTTTTTCCTTCGGATAGATTAATACAAACACAGAACATGTAATTATTACCCTAAATATTATGTGGAAACTGTGTGTGCAAGTAAGCAAATACCTGTGAGGGCCAAAACTGTGAAACTAATATAGTGAAACATGTCAAAATCCGTCATCTAAAGTGATCTTCGTGATTTTTAATGCTAATAAATCAGCCAAAATATAATTTCCTTTTAAATCTATCAAAAGTCTGAGTGAGAGCTCTATTACGGTTTACACGCACACTGACAGAGTGAAATCAACTTGTGTGTGTAAGAGGGAGCGAGGCTTGTGTAATAAATGTATTATTAAAGTAGCGTGGACTAACAACACAATACATGATAGTGATACACAAGAGCGATACTCTGCACGGTCAACATCTACACTATAAACATCACATCTACTATAGATGTATAACTTTTATATGTTGACTAAAGTATTTACTATTTCATGTATTCAATTATTTTGGTCTCAGAGACGAAGTCAACTAAAACAAAGTTGTAGAAAAACGAATATGACATTTTTAACATTTTTCCAAATATGTGCAAGTGCAAATATTATTAAGACACTTGAAAAGATTAAATGCAGGATTATTGTCATTTTTCTTTTACCTTGACTTTCCGTTTGAAGAAGATGCTCCAAAGAGTCAGAGATGATGGTGACTATGCAGAGACGGCTCAATGAATTGGGCTATATATATTGTGCGCTTGTTGTACGTCACAGTGGGCGGATGGGAGGTTGCGACAGCTCACAGCGTCAGTTTAACTTTGGCGTCTTCTAAATAATGCCAATGGAATTACCTCATAGTAAACTACATATACAATAAATTTACCCTAAATGAAATATGTTGCATTGGATCAAATGAATTTGAATCTCACTGCATAATAACGAGTCCTCTTTTTTTATTTGATGTTCTATGAATTCAATCTTACGTTAAATTAGCTACATTATATTTTATGACATTAATTGTCATAAAATAATAATGACCCGTATTCGTTTCTTTTGGGGGTCAAAAAGGTCCGTACCCTTTTGAAATTATTTTACAATGTAAGAATTTCCTTTTGAGGGTTTCCTTTACAGAAATCAGAAAGCTATGGCACGTTTAGTAACAGTAACCGGCCACTTTTTTCGCAGCCATCCTTCCAGTAGTATTTTTCCCCAATGGGGTTTTAATCCACATGAAAGAGTTTAAGGCCACAATGACACAATGAACTACATAGCCTATGATACATACACACACACACACACACACACACACACACACATATACACATACATTATATATTACTAATTTATAGGCAGATAATTATAAAACAGAATAAATATGTAATATATCAAATATAAATCTAATAATAATATTATAAAATAACATTCGTTACATTTCATATCCATGTATGTAAATTTAGCAGTCAGAGTAAAGTTATTCGATTAAATATTATAAAATGATAATGATTATTTATGAAACATTTCCCCCATGCCACCGATTTTTTTTTTTTAGAGGTTATGTCATTTGAAAATGCCCGTTTAAATCTCCGGCTATCTTGTGTTAAAATTGTGAATTGCGTACTGTAAAATGTTTAAACAATTATTAAAAATACATTGATACAAATTATTATTATACACTATTATAATATTATAATACCCTAATTATTAATTACTACTTCAATCTGAAAGTAATAAGAAAATCAAGGAAAATGTTCATTTTGACACAATTAAATCAACAATCTGTTTAATATTCAAAACAAATGAGCAAGGATATATATAAATATATTCATGTGTGTGTGTCAGGCTCAGTTTCTGTGATGCCCAGAGACGAGAGAATGGAGAGTAGGATCTGATGGTTTTAATGCATCAAAGGCTGTAGAAAGGTCCAGCAGAATCAGAACGGATGATCTGGATCCAGCTTTCGCATGTCTCAGAGACTCAATGACAGACAGCAGGGCAGGCTCGGTGTAGTGTCCACTTTTGAAGCCTGACTGATTGTCATCCAGCAGCTTGTTCTGTGAGAGATTTGATTGGAAACTGCCCTTTCAAGTGTTTTTGCCATGAAAGGGACGAGAGAGACTGATCTGTAGTGTTCTAATTGTGTGGGGTTAAGTGCAGGTTTTTTCAGTAGCGGGATTAATTGAGCCTGCGTATGTAGTGGGAAAAGTGTCTATAACTCGAGATGTGTTTATGTGTGTGCAGGTAGGATGGATGGAGAGATGGCCTAGAGAAGGTAGCAAGGAATGGGGTCAAGGGAACTGGTGGTTGGAGAGGAGGAGTTTAGAGACATCAGCGTCTGTCAGAGGAGAGAACAGAAACAGTCGAGCTGAAAAATACATTTTGTGTGGGAAGAGAGGTAGAGACAGCAGTGGAAAAGCACAAGGGTGAAAGAGAACGGAGGTTACGGCGAAAGGAAAGTCTGTTTTAATATAGATGGGAGAGTCATGTTTTGAATTGAACAAAGTAGCGATCGGAGACCTGTAAAGGCGTAACAAGAATATTTGAGTTGGTACAGTTACGGAATTCAAAATAATTATAGATACATAGAGAAGAGTTTGTTGAAAATGTCCTGTTGTTAGGAATGAGTAAACCTGTTCCCCCACCCCTACTGGTGTGTCAAGGGGTGTGAGAGGAGAAGTTGTTTGAGAGAGCAGGTGTTGCTGTATCCTGTGGATGTATCCATGTTTCTGTCAGTGCAAGGATCCTGAGGGTTGACTGTGTGGCGAAGGGTGGAATGTAGTCAGCTTTGCTCACAGCTTACTGGCAGTTCCAGAGTCACACTGAGAAAGAGAGCGGAGCAGGCGTCTGTTTATGCACATTTGCATAACTTATACATGCAATAGAGAATAACCATTATATTTATCACTTTAATTATTTGCCATTCATTCAAATTTTGCATCTGTCATTTCTGTATGAACATCAGCCTTTGGAATTGTATCACTCTGCCTCTGAAGAGCAGGAAGAGGAGCAGTTCGATTTGGAAGACACTCCTCTAGAATTCCAGCAGTTTCGTAATGTAAGTACATATTTAGACGTTAAATATTAAGAGTATACAGTTTGACTATATCATTCATTTCACTGTCATTCATGTATCACTCATTATTATTCAAAAACTCTATTCAACAACAAATATAATCCTTTCATTTTCTCTTCTCTGTTTTTTAAGTTCGGTGAGGAAATCAGATTGAGGAACAGGCCAACACTACGCCAGTTGCCCATATTCTGTCCAGAGTGTGATGCAAGTCCGTGTGTGCATGATGTTGTCTTCCTTATGATGTTCACTTTTAAGTCATTCATCAGATATTCAGATACAACACCTAACAGGGAATACGCTTGTTGTTCTTTCAATCCTGTAGACGATTCTATTTCCCTTCAGTCCCAATGAGGATCAAGAGGATACTCATCCTGCTTCATCTGTGAGTACATACTACTCATAAATTCTGGAGTGGCATCGAGTGGGGGAGCGATACCATACCAAGTTAGGTGTTGTAGGGACGGCTGATGCTATCTCCTGGCTCGCATGTCACGTCTCTGCTCTACTTAATCCGATAAGGAATTGAAGTATAGACATTGCAGGGGCAGTAGGCATAGTTTGATTTCTAACAGAGTAAAGGGATGGAATGTAGGGTAGCTCAGCTCATTGAGGGTGTGGGGTGGGGCAGTGATCCCTGGAGAAATGGCTTGTCTTGATGGGAAATGAGTGTTTTGATGAGAAAGCAAGAATGAGAGGCATTAGAAAGGATCCAGTGTCCAGCTGCGGGGCGTGGCAGGGAGACATCCCTGACTGCTGCCCCACTACCATGAGAGGTTCTTGGATTAATGGAGCAAAACATCTATGATGGGTGGCTTCCGGCTGATGGCCCCGTAGCTGGACAACTGAAGGCACTAATGGAGGTGTAGCAGGCAGTAGTACCCAACAGATTTAAACATCACCCTGTGCATTTGAATGTATGAGTGATATTAATATGATGAGTGATGAATGGCTGAAGAATAACATTAATTTTACAGTCATTCCTTTTAAACAGTGTTTTAACACATATAACAGACCACGTAGTAATGTGAGAAGATCATGTTTACAAGTTACGAATATGCTGTTTGATGAAGGCTAAACTACATCATCCCTTGAATCCTTTCATTGTCATTCGTGTACCAATAACTATAACTCAGAAACATTGTGACACAGCCAATTATGTATTTTTTATATTTTGTGTTTTCGAATACTTCATTAGCAGGAGGCCTCAGCTGCAGGAAATAGACCAGGCATCGGTCATTGGAGCTTTTCCAGTGTGAGTCCATGTGTTTGATGTTAACATGCTGTGTGTGACAAATGAGCAAACAAAATGTTTTGCCCCCACTGATACGTCATATAAGTTTTATTCAGATACAACACATTACAGGAAATACATGTGTTTTTAACTTTTTTGTGTCGTGCAATCCTGTAGACTGTTCTATTTCCCCACACCCCAAATGAGGAACAAGAGGACACTTGTCCTGCTTAAACTGTGAGTACATATTGTACCACTATTTTTTTTTCTCCCCCCGTGGTGGCACAGTGACTCAATCTGGGTGGCGGAGGACGAATCTAAGTTGCCTCCGGGTCTGAGATCGTCAACCTGCGCAACTTATCACGTGGCTTGTTTGGCGCGTTACAGCGGAGACATAGCGCATGTGAAGGCTTCACACTATTCTCCGCCTCATCCTCCCACAACTCACCACATGCCACCCCCAGAGTAAACCACATTATAGCAACCGTGAGGAGGTTACCCTATGAGACTCTTTACCCTCTGTAGCAACCAGGCCTATCTGGTTGCTTAGGAGACCTGGCTGGAGTCACTCAACACACCCTGGATTCGAACCTGCGACTCCAGGGGAGGTAGCCAGCGTCTGTACTCGCTGAGATACCCAGGTCCCCATAGTGTACTACTAATAATGCATGAGTGATATGACTAAGATGAGTGTAACATTACTTTCAAGTCAAGTTATTTTTATTTTAATTGCGCTTTACACAAGACACTTCATTTCAAAGTAGCTTTACAGAAAATGATGCTGTCATTTTTAAATAATTCCTTTAAAACAGGGTTAGGGTTTAGGGTTAGGGTTTAGAGTTTAGGGTTAGGGTCAACTGGCCCCCCCCCCCCCCATAACAGTCTACCCAGACTGCCACAGTTTGATTAGGGGGCTCGGAGAAAGGCACTGGCCGGCGCATGTTTCTGGTGAACCAATCGACCTTTGCCTGATTTACATGAAAGAGGTAGTCCTATCTGTGCCTATTTGTGCCCACCACATGGCCTTTAGAGACTTTCGGCATCTAGGCTTTAAGAATCTTTGATTCAACAGCAATCCTAGCTCCATTTTCTCCACTCTATCCCTATTCCAAAAAGGTTCCTTTCCTGCGCCTATTTGTGCCCGCCACATGGCCTTTGGAGACTTTCGGCTATTTGATTTAAAACTCCTTTTTGAGGGACCCTCTCACTATCCTATCCACCAGTCTATTATTGTTCTGAGAAGAATCCCCTGTCTGTGCCTATTTGTGCCCACCACATGGCCTTTAGAGACTTTCGGCATCTAGGCTTCAAGAATACCTCTAGGTTTTTTAGGAATATCTAGACCCGAAACAACCACCTTCCTACCATCCTATCCTACAGTCTATCCTTGTTCTAAAAGGAATCCCCCATCTGTGCCTATTTGTGCCCACCACATGGCCTTTAGAGACTTTTGGCTATTTGATTTAAAAACTCCTTTTTGAGGGACCCTCTCACTATCCTATCCATCAGTCTATCCTTGTTCTGAGAAGAATCTCCCATCTGACTACCCCCCCAGAGATAATGAAGGTGAAACTCGTAATTACCTCTATACCTTACCCTAACCCTAACCCTAATTCCCCTTTTTTATGCGGGTCCCCCGGTAGAGGACAGGGGCCAGACACCAAAAAAGAGGGAAACACCCCTTTTCCCCTCTTTCTAGATAGGAACAGGGAGAGGGTGGAGAGTAGTTCAGGTGTTGGAGTATCCTCCACACTGATTTGTTTTGGTTTTTTGTTTGGGGGAAATGAGAGGGGGGATTGTGGGTAATAAGCTATCACCAGTATGGTTTATGCTATGTCTTTAGGATAGGAGGTTGAGTTAACCATTGTTCTAGTCAGAAGTGTTTGTAGCCTCCGGTTGTTTGGGTAAGAGCGATGTCTGTTTGGCCTTTGTAAAAACTTTTAGGGGGTTATCTCTGGTAGAAGCTTGATGCTGTGGCATCCGCCAGTCATAGCCCTCGGAATGAGACCCTTCTCAATCTCTCCCCGGGCAGCCTGTGGATACCTTGCGGTGTTAACGATCAGGTTTGGCTGGGTTGAGAACCACGTGAGTAAACTGCCCCCTTGTGTCCACTAGGACAAAGCACTTATGGGGGAAGCTTTTTTTACTGGTGAATAGCACCACCATTGCAACAGTACATTTTTTGCACAACACAGCATTACACAAACCTACTTTGGCTCTACTATTTTGAGGGTGGTCGGGGTGTAGTGGGGTGCAAGGGCAGTTTGTTCAGAATTTAAAAAGAACTAATTTTACAATTGTTTTAGGAGGAATTCTTATGAGGTTTGGGAGGGGATACGCTGAAGGATCTGGGTATTTATTCAGGATAGGTTGGCATTCCTGGGGGTTTCTTTAAAATTGTAAAAAAAATTGGCAAATAGGTACTGTAAGACGGTAGGTAGGTGTGTTATACGTAGCAATAGCTTTAAAACCAGACCCAAAAAACACATTGTGGTACTGGAGAAGAGAGGTAGCAATTGGGTATTGTGACACACGCCTGGGACTGATCCCCTATGGTGGACCTCCCCAGAGGAGGGTGTATAGTAAGAAAAGGTTGAAACACCCGAGGAGTCTGGGGCTTACTACTGATGAGGTGTCACTAATATTCCCCTTTAGGGTTAGGGTTAGGGTTAGTTAGGTGTTTGAGGAAGTTACAACGGCTCCCCCCTTAACTTAAACCACTGTTTAAGAAGGTTTGGAATAGGGAGACCGAGGAAATGCACTGGCCTACGTCTGTTAGATTCTTACCCGTACCTGTGATTGGACTCCTGTCCGGGAGTCCCTTAAATCTGTGTGGATTTTTTAGACCTAATTCTATCTTTCTTTTCCTCCAACTTCGGTTTTTTTTAAGGTTTGGGTTAGGGTTAGGTTAGGGTTAGGTTAGGGTTAGGGTTAGGGTTAGGGTTAGCGTTAGGGTTAGGGTTAGGGTAAGGGTTAGGGTTAGGGTTAGGGTTAGGTGTTTGAGGAAGTTACAACCGCTCCCCCCTTTTTACTTAAATCACTGTTTAAGAAGGTTAGGGTTAGGGTTAGGTGTTTGAGGAAGTTACAACGGCTCCCCCCTTAACTTAAAGCATTGTTTTAAGAAGGTTTGGAATAGGGAGACTGAGGAAATGCACTGGCCTACGTCTGTTAGATTCTTACCCGTACCTGTGATTGGAGTCCTTTGCCCAAATCAACCGGATCAAAGGTCCTCGGCCACCCAGAGCCGCACCCCAATGATCATTGGTTGATTTTGCCCGGAGTCCCCTGGTCCCCCACGGAGAGAGCCAGAAGGACCCTGTCAGAGTCCCCCGGTCCCCGGGATACAGTCACCAACCCGGCAGTGGAGCGATTCCCTCCGCCTTTCCTGCCATTGGCTGGGTGTTCCGCCCAAGAACCAGAGGGACCCTTCGGAGGCACCCCAATGTATCCGCCGGCCCCCAGTCACCCGGGGGCCGCCAGACAACCACCGCGGAAACCTCCAGAGCCTCCCTAGCCTCCTTGATGCCAAGCCCCAAAACTCGAGGAGAGCCCGAAACTATCGTTGGCCCTCCCTATTCTAAGCCTGGGACCCAGTCCGGAAGCCAAAAGAGGCCCCTGCGGGCATCCCTAGGACCCCCCATCCACCAATTAAATGGATGGATTTTTAAGAGCCTAGGTCGGAGTTCAAACTGGCGGATGCATCAAATGATACATCAAGCTTCTACCAGCCTTCCCCCCTAGAGTAAATGCAAGAACCAAACCGACATTATCCTTACCAAGGACGACCGCTGGGAGCATCTACCCTTAGCTCTACCTCAATTTCCCTTGGGGTTATATTCTCGGGCTTGATTGTTTCATAACTGGTAAGTAAATTTAAAAAAAATTATTTTTTAACTTTTTGCTGATTTTATTCCTAAATATTATTGTGCCGGTCTTAACCTTTCCGATGATATGTTTTTTATTCCGTTTTGAAAAAGAAAAAGAGCTCTAATTGGTCAAAGAAAGGCCTTAATTGATTTTCTTTGATCTTTAATTGATTCTGATTGGTTGACGCCCTTTCCTATATGATTTTAATGGGTAAATTGCTTCTATTAAGGGTGTATCTGGGTTTACTCTTTTCTAAAAACCTTTTTGTGATGGAGTTTCATCTTGTTGGGACCTTAAGATTCTAAATTGATACTCTTGAGTTCTAGTTGGATCCTAAAGTGGATCTGTGCCCTGATTGGCTGATAGCTATGCGGATGTATTTTTATGTCTTATATCTGTTTAACAGTAATTTTGAAGTGCATATGCTTCAGTTTAATTGGGTTTAGGTTCTTATGATCCTGTTTGGACTATGCTTGCTCCTGATTGGTCCTGATTGGTGTTTCCTCTAGAGCTTGTTTCTAATTGGTTGTTAGTTTGATTTAATGTTTTCCCTGTAGTAAATTTTATTCCGAATATGATTTGGATCCTAAATTATTCTAATTGATACTCTTGAGTTCCCATTGGATCTTAAAGTGGATCTGTGCCCTGATTGGCTGATAGTTATGCGGGTGTATTTTTAGGTCTTTTATATCTGTTTAACAGTAATTTTGAAGTGGATATGCTTCAGTTTAATTGGGTTTAGGTTCTTATGATCCTGTTTAGACTATGCTTGCTCCTGATTGGTCCTAATTGGTGCTTCCTCTAGAGCTTGTTTCTAATTGGTTGTTAGTTTGATTTAATGTTTTTCCTGTAGTAAAATTTATTCCGAATATGATATTGATCCTAAATTATTCTAATTGGAGGTCTACTGTGATTCTGATCCCTGATTGGTCGATGTATATTTCCCGTGTTTTCTTTGATTCTTTGTGTGTTTTTTTGTGTGGTTTTTGGTTGTCTGGTTTCTACGCATGTCGGATGAGGGTTAGGGTGGAGAAGAGGTGTGAGGAGTAGTGGTAGGGGGTAGGTAGAGGGTGGTACAGGGTAGGGGTGGGGGTAAAGTGGTTGGGGGGTAGGGATAAGGGTAAGGGTAGGGGTAGGGTAAGGTTGGGGTCAGGGATACGGGTCGGGTAAGGGGTAGGGTCAGGGAGGGGTGTAAGGAGTAGGGTAGGGTAAGGGATAGGGGTAGGGTGAGGGTATGGGTAGGTTTAGGTTTAGGTAAGGGGATGGGTAGGTTTAGGTTTAGGTAAGGGGTAGAGGGTAGGATTAGGGATAGGGGGTAGGGTAGGGGGTAGGGTAAGGTTAGGGTAAGGGATAAGGGTAGGGTAAGGGGTAGGTGTCAAAATTAGGGTGGAAAAAATAGGGTTAGGGTTAGGGTTAGAATCACATCAGGAGTGATCCTGGATAATCATTTTCTAAACCTTAGGGTTTAGGGTTAGGGTTAGGGGTTAGGGTTAGGGTTAGGGGTTAGGGTTAGGGATTAGGGTTAGGGTTAGGGTTAGGGTTAGGGTAAGGGTAAGGGTTAGGGTAAGGGTTAGGGTTAGGGTTAGGTTAGGGTTAGGGTTAGGGTTAGGTTAGGGTTAGGGTTAGGTATAGAGGTGATTACGAGTTTCACCCTCATTATCTCCACCCTCATTTGCATATCGAATCTGATTGGCTGGATTGTTTCACAGATCAATCTTTAGAACGGTCTGTCCGATTTTGCCAAGCTTGGTGTCATCGAACTCAGAATTCCGTCTGTCTTCATGTGACGGAGCGAGATGAACAGAAAAAGAAAGCATTAGAAATGTAGCACTTAAAAAGGAAAAAAGTCATTTGCATGTAGGTTTTGAGTGGTGGAAAAAGTCACCTGCACGCCTTTAAGATTTGCATGAATACGACTGTAGAGGAGACGTGGTAATGAACGCATTTTTCACAAGAACGACGTTTTTTCTTTCCTGCGCATTTTGGCAGCATGTAGGCCTGCAGCACGTTAGCTTTGGGCAACAATAATAGCGTTTAATTTGATTTGTAAACAGCCCATTGCGGTTTAAATACTGTTTATATTTCAGTTGAGCAACTGAAATCAGTATCATATCCATGTATCACTCCTGAAATGTTTTTGTAGGAATGTTTGGGTGGGATGAACTCAATCCTTTATTATTATCATTTCAATGTATCGGACCATGCTTGTGAGGAGGAGATCATTCTGTTGCGAGCAGAGCAGACTTGAGTCCAGTAAATATTTAAAGAAATTGTTCCAAAATTGAGCGCACGAAGAGCTACATTTGTAAGGACCCTTCAGATTTTAAAAATGCAACTTAAAGGCTTGAATCCCTCTGCTCCCAACCACCAGCACGTGGTAATAGCTTAGCCCCCGCCGCTGGGCGGCAGTCCATACAATGTCAGTCTATGGAAAAATGTTTGTCTGTGGGTGGCTGCTGTTCTGAAGGTGCTGGCGGTGTGGGCCTGCGGGTTTCCGAGAAGACCAGCGTTGGCCCCGTGACTCTGGCAGGTACGTTTGCGGAGATACGGGGCTTGGCCCGCATCCTATGTGGTCCGTGCTGTAGCGGAATTTGACAGCCGTCCGGCGTGGTTGGTTGCCCCGCTGACGTCCCGGGGGACCGTGCTAGGAGCGCATTTGGGGGCGTTTGGAGTCCATTGGTGTAGGTTTGAGTGGAGTGTTTTCGGGGGCCCGTGGCAGCCTTAGGTCAGGTCAGAGCAGGATATAGGATAGAAACTACCGACGGCGAACACGCCATCGTCTTTAACTTTGGTTCCGCTGGTCCGATTTTTACAAAAATGTCATGTTCTATATGTGATCCTCTAGCTATCTGATTGACTTTGTCCTCGATCAGTCTTAAGAGGTTTGATTTAGTCTCAAAAACATACTTCTCTTATGGTCTAACTTGCTCTATAGTGTGTAAATGTTGTGTCTTCTTGATCAGTGTGACTTGTATTTAGTTTGGAAATGTGTTCTGTTCAGAAGTTGGTTATGTTTAGAGTTAAAGTTGAATAAAGTGATACAATCTTAATTTGTGTAAGCCTGGTATCTTTTTGATACTTTTGACTTTTATTAGCTTAGAAGTTGGGTTAGGTTAAGAAGTTAGGTTAGGTTAGAATAAGGTTAGTTAGGGTTAGGTTAGGTTATGGGATATAGGGATGAAAACCACCCATTTTGTGATGCACCGACAGGCAGCCATGCGGTAAGACACAGAATGTGAGGAAGCTCGATCAGGTAAAGTGATCCCTGACATGCTAGCGGCAGCTCTTTCGTGACCGCAGCAGTGCCAAGCAGAAATGCCATGCTTTCCTGGGCAGGACGACAGTAGAAGTCAATGGGTTCTCTTGGTTAATAGAATAAACTGGCTTTCGGCGAACTGTGATAAATTTATAAAGGCCTATGTCAATTTACCGTGTCTTTACTGTAATAAAACGGGTTACCCTGGGGCTAGGCACACAAAACTGCAATATGTTTCTCGTGGAAAGAGCCCGATAGAGTGTGCAAAGTTTGGGAACGATCGCTCGATCGTAGCCAACACAGCGGCCTAAAACGTACTCGTTTCACAGAGGCTTTATGGAAGGCCGACTATATTAAGCATATTTTTAGTGTAATAAAACGTGTTCCCATTGGGCTAGGTACACAAAAGTGTAATATGTTTCTCGTGGAAAGACCCCCATAGTTTGTGCAAAGTTTGGGAACGATCGCTCGTTCGTAGCCAACACGGCGGCCTAAAACTTACTCGTTTCACAGAGGCTTTATAGAAGGCCGACTATATAAAACATGTTATTAGTGTAATAAAACGGGTTACCCTGGGGCTAGGCACACAAAACTGCAATATGTTTCTCGTGGAAAGAGCCCGATAGAGTGTGCAAAGTTTGGGAACGATCGCTCGATCGTAGCCAACACAGCGGCCTAAAACGTACTCGTTTCACAGAGGCTTTATGGAAGGCCGACTATATTAAGCATATTTTTAGTGTAATAAAACGTGTTCCCATTGGGCTAGGTACACAAAAGTGTAATATGTTTCTCGTGGAAAGACCCCCATAGTTTGTGCAAAGTTTGGGAACGATCGCTCGTTCGTAGCCAACACGGCGGCCTAAAACTTACTCGTTTCACAGAGGCTTTATAGAAGGCCGACTATATGAAACATGTTATTAGTGTAATAAAACGGGTTACCCTGGGGCTAGGCACACAAAACTGCAATATGTTTCTCGTGGAAAGAGCCCGATAGAGTGTGCAAAGTTTGGGAACGATCACTCGATCGTAGCCAACACAGCGGCCTAAAACGTACTCGTTTCACAGAGGCTTTATGGAAGGCCGACTATATTAAGCATATTTTTAGTGTAATAAAACGTGTTCCCAGTGGGCTAGGTACACAAAAGTGTAATATGTTTCTCGTGGAAAGACCCCCATAGTTTGTGCAAAGTTTGGGAACGATCGCTCGTTCGTAGCCAACACGGCGACCTAAAACTTACTCGTTTCACAGAGGCTTTATAGAAGGCCGACTATATAAAACATGTTATTAGTGTAATAAAACGGGTTACCCTGGGGCTAGGCACACAAAACTGCAATATGTTTCTCGTGGAAAGAGCCCGATAGAGTGTGCAAAGTTTGGGAACGATCACTCGATCGTAGCCAACACAGCGGCCTAAAACGTACTCGTTTCACAGAGGCTTTATGGAAGGCCGACTATATTAAGCATATTTTTAGTGTAATAAAACGTGTTCCCATTGGGCTAGGTACACAAAAGTGTAATATGTTTCTCGTGGAAAGACCCCCATAGTTTGTGCAAAGTTTGGGAACGATCGCTCGTTCGTAGCCAACACGGCGGCCTAAAACGTACTCGTTTCACAGAGGCTTTATGGAAGGCTGACTATATTAAGCATATTTTTACTGTAATAAAACGGGTTACCCTGGGGCTAGGCACACAAAACTGCAGTATGTTTCTCGTGGAAAGAGCCCGATAGACTGTACAAAGTTTGGGAACGATCACTCGTTCGTAGCCAACACGGCGGCCTAAAACGTACTCGTTTCACAGAGGCTTTATAGAAGGCCGACTATATTAAGCATATTTTTACTATAATAAAATGGGTTCCCATGGGGCTGGGCACACAAAAGTGTAGTATGTTTCTTGTGGAAACACCCCCCTAGTGTGTGTAAAGTTTGGGAACGATCGCTCGTTCGTAGCCAACACGGCGGCCTAAAACTTACTCGTTTCACAGAGGCTTTATAGAAGGCCGACTATATGAAACATGTTATTAGTGTAATAAAACGGGTTACCCTGGGGCTAGGCACACAAAACTGCAATATGTTTCTCGTGGAAAGAGCCCGATAGAGTGTGCAAAGTTTGGGAACGATCACTCGATCGTAGCCAACACAGCGGCCTAAAACGTACTCGTTTCACAGAGGCTTTATGGAAGGCCGACTATATTAAGCATATTTTTAGTGTAATAAAACGTGTTCCCAGTGGGCTAGGTACACAAAAGTGTAATATGTTTCTCGTGGAAAGACCCCCATAGTTTGTGCAAAGTTTGGGAACGATCGCTCGTTCGTAGCCAACACGGCGACCTAAAACTTACTCGTTTCACAGAGGCTTTATAGAAGGCCGACTATATAAAACATGTTATTAGTGTAATAAAACGGGTTACCCTGGGGCTAGGCACACAAAACTGCAATATGTTTCTCGTGGAAAGAGCCCGATAGAGTGTGCAAAGTTTGGGAACGATCACTCGATCGTAGCCAACACAGCGGCCTAAAACGTACTCGTTTCACAGAGGCTTTATGGAAGGCCGACTATATTAAGCATATTTTTAGTGTAATAAAACGTGTTCCCATTGGGCTAGGTACACAAAAGTGTAATATGTTTCTCGTGGAAAGACCCCCATAGTTTGTGCAAAGTTTGGGAACGATCGCTCGTTCGTAGCCAACACGGCGGCCTAAAACGTACTCGTTTCACAGAGGCTTTATGGAAGGCTGACTATATTAAGCATATTTTTACTGTAATAAAACGGGTTACCCTGGGGCTAGGCACACAAAACTGCAGTATGTTTCTCGTGGAAAGAGCCCGATAGACTGTACAAAGTTTGGGAACGATCACTCGTTCGTAGCCAACACGGCGGCCTAAAACGTACTCGTTTCACAGAGGCTTTATAGAAGGCCGACTATATTAAGCATATTTTTACTATAATAAAATGGGTTCCCATGGGGCTGGGCACACAAAAGTGTAGTATGTTTCTTGTGGAAACACCCCCCTAGTGTGTGTAAAGTTTGGGAACGATCGCTCGTTCGTAGCCAACACGGCGGCCTAAAACTTACTCGTTTCACAGAGGCTTTATAGAAGGCCGACTATATGAAACATGTTATTAGTGTAATAAAACGGGTTACCCTGGGGCTAGGCACACAAAACTGCAATATGTTTCTCGTGGAAAGAGCCCGATAGAGTGTGCAAAGTTTGGGAACGATCACTCGATCGTAGCCAACACAGCGGCCTAAAACGTACTCGTTTCACAGAGGCTTTATGGAAGGCCGACTATATTAAGCATATTTTTAGTGTAATAAAACGTGTTCCCAGTGGGCTAGGTACACAAAAGTGTAATATGTTTCTCGTGGAAAGACCCCCATAGTTTGTGCAAAGTTTGGGAACGATCGCTCGTTCGTAGCCAACACGGCGACCTAAAACTTACTCGTTTCACAGAGGCTTTATAGAAGGCCGACTATATAAAACATGTTATTAGTGTAATAAAACGGGTTACCCTGGGGCTAGGCACACAAAACTGCAATATGTTTCTCGTGGAAAGAGCCCGATAGAGTGTGCAAAGTTTGGGAACGATCACTCGATCGTAGCCAACACAGCGGCCTAAAACGTACTCGTTTCACAGAGGCTTTATGGAAGGCCGACTATATTAAGCATATTTTTAGTGTAATAAAACGTGTTCCCATTGGGCTAGGTACACAAAAGTGTAATATGTTTCTCGTGGAAAGACCCCCATAGTTTGTGCAAAGTTTGGGAACGATCGCTCGTTCGTAGCCAACACGGCGGCCTAAAACGTACTCGTTTCACAGAGGCTTTATGGAAGGCTGACTATATTAAGCATATTTTTACTGTAATAAAACGGGTTACCCTGGGGCTAGGCACACAAAACTGCAGTATGTTTCTCGTGGAAAGAGCCCGATAGACTGTACAAAGTTTGGGAACGATCACTCGTTCGTAGCCAACACGGCGGCCTAAAACGTACTCGTTTCACAGAGGCGTTATAGAAGGCCGACTATATAAAACATGTTATTAGTGTAATAAAATGGGTTCCCATTGGGCTAGGCACACAAAAGTGTAATATGTTTCTCGTGGAAAGACCCCCATAGTGTGTGCAAAGTTTGGGAACGATCGCTCGTTCGTAGCCAACACGGCGGCCTAAAACGTACTCGTTACACAGAGGCTTTATAGAAGGCAGACTATATTAAGCATATTTTTACTGTTATAAAATGGGTTCTCCTTGCCCTAGGTACACAAATGTGTAATATGTTTCTCGTGGAAAGACCCCCATAGTGTGTGCAAAGTTTGGGAACGATCGCTCGTTCGTAGCCAACACGGCGGCCTAAAACGTACTCCTTTCACAGAGGCTTTATGGAAGGCCGAATATATTAAGCATATTTTTACTGTAATAAAACGGGTTACCCTGGGGCTAGGCACACAAAACTGCAATATGTTTCTCGTGGAAAGAGCCCAATAGACTGTACAAAGTTTGGGAACGATCACTCGTTCGTAGCCAACACGGCGGCCTAAAACGTACTTATTTCACAGAGGCTTTATAGAAGGCCGACTATATTAAGCATATTTTTACTGTAATAAAATGGGTTCCCATGGGGCTGGGCACACAAAAGTGTAGTATGTTTCTTGTGGAAACACCTCCCTAGTGTGTGTAAAGTTTGGGAACGATCGCTCGTTCGTAGCCAACACGGCGGCCTAAAACGTACTCGTTTCACAGAGGCTTTATAGAAGGCCGACTATATAAAACATGTTATTAGTGTAATAAAACGGGTTACCCTGGGGCTAGGCACACAAAACTGCAATATGTTTCTCGTGGAAAGACCCCCATAGTCTGTGCAAAGTTTGGGAACGATCACTCGTTCGTAGCCAACACGGCGGCCTAAAACGTACTCGTTTCACATTGGACCATTATTGTTTAACCCCACTGGGTGGCAGTCTATACAATGTGAGTCTATGGAAAAGTGCTCACAAATGCTAAGAGTTTTTGACATCTGAGGTGTTCTGTTGCAGAAATTATTTTTAATGTCATTCGGAATTTTGCAAGTGTTAAAGTGAATAATTCAGGTGGAATCATACAATTACACAAGGAAAGTTTTATTGACGGAATAATAAGGATAATAACAAGAATTACGAAAATAATAATAATAACATGAGTAATTATAATAATTCATTTAATTTATGAAGTGCTTTTCTAGACACGGATGAGAGACAGACATTCACAGCAAAGGCTGCCAATTTAACTGGCCATATATATATATATATAAAATCTGCATGTTTTAAAAACATTGCTGTAATATAAAGGTTTTAAGCAGCATAACTTGCGTTCAAAATCATTGTACAGTATGAACAGGAACATAGTTTGTATTTTTCCTGTTAGATTTCTTTTGCAAGTTTTTGTAAACTTCAATTTTATTGATAAATCATTCATATTTCAAATGAACGGCTGTTCTTAAGTGGACGCCCCCTAAAGGCTCAGCATTGAAACTGTCTGTGATTCTGTGTTAAAAAATCCACATTTTAGCAGTTTTGCACAGTGCAGATCTCAATATGTCCACTTTGTGTATGTGTGTGTATGTGTGTATATATTTGTAGCTGTAAGTCATAAATCTATCTTTCTGTCTATCTAACTAACTATCTGTCTGACTGTCTGTCTGTCTGTCTGTCTATCTGTCTATGTATCTCACTATCTGCCTGTCTGTCTGTCTGTCTATCTATCTTTCTGTCTGTCTATCTAACTATCTGTCTATCTATCTAACTATCTGTCTTTCTGTCTATCTATCTAACTATCTGTCTGTCTGTCTATCTAACTATCTGTCTATCGAACTCTCTGTCTGTCAATCTATCTAACTGTCTGTCTGTCTAACTATCTGTCTGTCTGTCTATCTATCTAACTATCTGTCTGTCTGTCTGTCTATCTAACTATCTGTCTGTCTATCTAACTATCTGTCTGTCTATCTATCTAAATGTCTGTCTGTCTGTCTATCTTTCTGCATGTGTGTCTATTTGTTTCTCTGTCTGTGTTTGTGTGTCTGTCTGTAACTAATGAAACTTTTAAATAAAGTTTAAACTTTTTACTATCATTATTATTATTATTATTATTATTTCATTTGATATTTCTTTTACTTGTATGTGAGGAGTATTTTTGAGTCCAGTTAATTGTATCAAAGAAATGTTTCCAAAAATGAAATAAATAAAAAAACAAATAACAGAAGGATGTTTTGTTTTTGTGGTATCGAGTCTCCATCTGGTGGTCATTTACAGCAACTTCATATTCTACTCAATAAAGTCCCAAACAGACTGCTATATTTGATTCCTACTGTAAGACTGTTAATAACAAATGAAAGAAATGAACCCAAGTAAATATAGCAAGACCCTTTGCATTTATTTGACTTGTTTGTGAGGAGGATGTTTTGGAGTCCAGTTCATTTTATTAAAAAAATGTTTCCAGAAATGAAGTAGATTCAAACAAATTACAGGTGGACTTGTAAACATTTTGTTGTTGTTGTTGTGAGAAAACAAACTGCACCAAATATTGCCCTTATAACTTTATAAAATAAAGTTACCATAGGTTTAAAGTTGTAAGTGGGAAAGTGCAATTCTCCATCAGTCCACTAGGGCTAACCCCAGTCAGCTGGGGTTAGTTGGGGTTAAATCGCTAGATGACCCTAACCCCTAGCCCCGGGGGTTAAAAACTCTGTAGGTATAGAGGTGATTACGAGTTTCACCCTCATTATCTCCACCCTCATTTGCATATCGAATCTGATTGGCTGGATTGTTTCACAGATCAATCTTTAGAACGGTCTGTCCGATTTTGCCAAGCTTGGTGTCATCGAACTCAGAATTCCGTCTGTCTTCATGTGACGGAGCGAGATGAACAGAAAAAGAAAGCATTAGAAATGTAGCACTTAAAAAGGAAAAAAGTCATTTGCATGTAGGTTTTGAGTGGTGGAAAAAGTCACCTGCACGCCTTTAAGATTTGCATGAATACGACTGTAGAGGAGACGTGGTAATGAACGCATTTTTCACAAGAACGACGTTTCTTCTTTCCTGCGCATTTTGGCAGCATGTAGGCCTGCAGCACGTTAGCTTTGGGCAACAATAATAGCGTTTAATTTGATTTGTAAACAGCCCATTGCGGTTTAAATACTGTTTATATTTCAGTTGAGCAACTGAAATCAGTATCATATCCATGTATCACTCCTGAAATGTTTTTGTAGGAATGTTTGGGTGGGATGAACTCAATCCTTTATTATTATCATTTCAATGTATCGGACCATGCTTGTGAGGAGGAGATTATTCTGTTGCGAGCAGAGCAGACTTGAGTCCAGTAAATATTTAAAGAAATTGTTCCAAAATTGAGCGCACGAAGAGCTACATTTGTAAGGACCCTTCAGATTTTAAAAATGCAACTTAAAGGCTTGAATCCCTCTGCTCCCAACCACCAGCACGTGGTAATAGCTTAGCCCCCGCCGCTGGGCGGCAGTCCATACAATGTCAGTCTATGGAAAAATGTTTGTCTGTGGGTGGCTGCTGTTCTGAAGGTGCTGGCGGTGTGGGCCTGCGGGTTTCCGAGAAGACCAGCGTTGGCCCCGTGACTCTGGCAGGTACGTTTGCGGAGATACGGGGCTTGGCCCGCATCCTATGTGGTCCGTGCTGTAGCGGAATTTGACAGCCGTCCGGCGTGGTTGGTTGCCCCGCTGACGTCCCGGGGGACCGTGCTAGGAGCGCATTTGGGGGCGTTTGGAGTCCATTGGTGTAGGTTTGAGTGGAGTGTTTTCGGGGGCCCGTGGCAGCCTTAGGTCAGGTCAGAGCAGGATATAGGATAGAAACTACCGACGGCGAACACGCCATCGTCTTTAACTTTGGTTCCGCTGGTCCGATTTTTACAAAAATGTCATGTTCTATATGTGATCCTCTAGCTATCTGATTGACTTTGTCCTCGATCAGTCTTAAGAGGTTTGATTTAGTCTCAAAAACATACTTCTCTTATGGTCTAACTTGCTCTATAGTGTGTAAATGTTGTGTCTTCTTGATCAGTGTGACTTGTATTTAGTTTGGAAATGTGTTCTGTTCAGAAGTTGGTTATGTTTAGAGTTAAAGTTGAATAAAGTGATACAATCTTAATTTGTGTAAGCCTGGTATCTTTTTGATACTTTTGACTTTTATTAGCTTAGAAGTTGGGTTAGGTTAAGAAGTTAGGTTAGGTTAGAATAAGGTTAGTTAGGGTTAGGTTAGGTTATGGGATATAGGGATGAAAACCACCCATTTTGTGATGCACCGACAGGCAGCCATGCGGTAAGACACAGAATGTGAGGAAGCTCGATCAGGTAAAGTGATCCCTGACATGCTAGCGGCAGCTCTTTCGTGACCGCAGCAGTGCCAAGCAGAAATGCCATGCTTTCCTGGGCAGGACGACAGTAGAAGTCAATGGGTTCTCTTGGTTAATAGAATAAACTGGCTTTCGGCGAACTGTGATAAATTTATAAAGGCCTATGTCAATTTACCGTGTCTTTACTGTAATAAAACGGGTTACCCTGGGGCTAGGCACACAAAACTGCAATATGTTTCTCGTGGAAAGAGCCCGATAGAGTGTGCAAAGTTTGGGAACGATCGCTCGATCGTAGCCAACACAGCGGCCTAAAACGTACTCGTTTCACAGAGGCTTTATGGAAGGCCGACTATATTAAGCATATTTTTAGTGTAATAAAACGTGTTCCCATTGGGCTAGGTACACAAAAGTGTAATATGTTTCTCGTGGAAAGACCCCCATAGTTTGTGCAAAGTTTGGGAACGATCGCTCGTTCGTAGCCAACACGGCGGCCTAAAACTTACTCGTTTCACAGAGGCTTTATAGAAGGCCGACTATATAAAACATGTTATTAGTGTAATAAAACGGGTTACCCTGGGGCTAGGCACACAAAACTGCAATATGTTTCTCGTGGAAAGAGCCCGATAGAGTGTGCAAAGTTTGGGAACGATCGCTCGATCGTAGCCAACACAGCGGCCTAAAACGTACTCGTTTCACAGAGGCTTTATGGAAGGCCGACTATATTAAGCATATTTTTAGTGTAATAAAACGTGTTCCCATTGGGCTAGGTACACAAAAGTGTAATATGTTTCTCGTGGAAAGACCCCCATAGTTTGTGCAAAGTTTGGGAACGATCGCTCGTTCGTAGCCAACACGGCGGCCTAAAACTTACTCGTTTCACAGAGGCTTTATAGAAGGCCGACTATATGAAACATGTTATTAGTGTAATAAAACGGGTTACCCTGGGGCTAGGCACACAAAACTGCAATATGTTTCTCGTGGAAAGAGCCCGATAGAGTGTGCAAAGTTTGGGAACGATCACTCGATCGTAGCCAACACAGCGGCCTAAAACGTACTCGTTTCACAGAGGCTTTATGGAAGGCCGACTATATTAAGCATATTTTTAGTGTAATAAAACGTGTTCCCAGTGGGCTAGGTACACAAAAGTGTAATATGTTTCTCGTGGAAAGACCCCCATAGTTTGTGCAAAGTTTGGGAACGATCGCTCGTTCGTAGCCAACACGGCGGCCTAAAACTTACTCGTTTCACAGAGGCTTTATAGAAGGCCGACTATATAAAACATGTTATTAGTGTAATAAAACGGGTTACCCTGGGGCTAGGCACACAAAACTGCAATATGTTTCTCGTGGAAAGAGCCCGATAGAGTGTGCAAAGTTTGGGAACGATCACTCGATCGTAGCCAACACAGCGGCCTAAAACGTACTCGTTTCACAGAGGCTTTATGGAAGGCCGACTATATTAAGCATATTTTTAGTGTAATAAAACGTGTTCCCATTGGGCTAGGTACACAAAAGTGTAATATGTTTCTCGTGGAAAGACCCCCATAGTTTGTGCAAAGTTTGGGAACGATCGCTCGTTCGTAGCCAACACGGCGGCCTAAAACGTACTCGTTTCACAGAGGCTTTATGGAAGGCTGACTATATTAAGCATATTTTTACTGTAATAAAACGGGTTACCCTGGGGCTAGGCACACAAAACTGCAGTATGTTTCTCGTGGAAAGAGCCCGATAGACTGTACAAAGTTTGGGAACGATCACTCGTTCGTAGCCAACACGGCGGCCTAAAACGTACTCGTTTCACAGAGGCTTTATAGAAGGCCGACTATATTAAGCATATTTTTACTATAATAAAATGGGTTCCCATGGGGCTGGGCACACAAAAGTGTAGTATGTTTCTTGTGGAAACACCCCCCTAGTGTGTGTAAAGTTTGGGAACGATCGCTCGTTCGTAGCCAACACGGCGGCCTAAAACGTACTCGTTTCACAGAGGCTTTATGGAAGGCTGACTATATTAAGCATATTTTTACTGTAATAAAACGGGTTACCCTGGGGCTAGGCACAAAAAACTGCAATATGTTTCTCATGGAAAGAGCCCGATAGACTGTACAAAGTTTGGGAACGATCGCTCGTTCGTAGCCAACACGGCGGCCTAAAACGTACTCGTTTCACAGAGGCGTTATAGAAGGCCGACTATATAAAACATGTTATTAGTGTAATAAAATGGGTTCCCATTGGGCTAGGCACACAAAAGTGTAATATGTTTCTCGTGGAAAGACCCCCATAGTGTGTGCAAAGTTTGGGAACGATCGCTCGTTCGTAGCCAACACGGCGGCCTAAAACGTACTCGTTACACAGAGGCTTTATAGAAGGCAGACTATATTAAGCATATTTTTACTGTTATAAAATGGGTTCTCCTTGCCCTAGGTACACAAATGTGTAATATGTTTCTCGTGGAAAGAGCCCAATAGACTGTACAAAGTTTGGGAACGATCACTCGTTCGTAGCCAACACGGCGGCCTAAAACGTACTTATTTCACAGAGGCTTTATAGAAGGCCGACTATATTAAGCATATTTTTACTGTAATAAAATGGGTTCCCATGGGGCTGGGCACACAAAAGTGTAGTATGTTTCTTGTGGAAACACCTCCCTAGTGTGTGTAAAGTTTGGGAACGATCGCTCGTTCGTAGCCAACACGGCGGCCTAAAACGTACTCGTTTCACAGAGGCTTTATAGAAGGCCGACTATATAAAACATGTTATTAGTGTAATAAAACGGGTTACCCTGGGGCTAGGCACACAAAACTGCAATATGTTTCTCGTGGAAAGACCCCCATAGTCTGTGCAAAGTTTGGGAACGATCACTCGTTCGTAGCCAACACGGCGGCCTAAAACGTACTCGTTTCACATTGGACCATTATTGTTTAACCCCACTGGGTGGCAGTCTATACAATGTGAGTCTATGGAAAAGTGCTCACAAATGCTAAGAGTTTTTGACATCTGAGGTGTTCTGTTGCAGAAATTATTTTTAATGTCATTCGGAATTTTGCAAGTGTTAAAGTGAATAATTCAGGTGGAATCATACAATTACACAAGGAAAGTTTTATTGACGGAATAATAAGGATAATAACAAGAATTACGAAAATAATAATAATAACATGAGTAATTATAATAATTCATTTAATTTATGAAGTGCTTTTCTAGACACGGATGAGAGACCGACATTCACAGCAAAGGCTGCCAATTTAACTGGCCATATATATATATATATAAAATCTGCATGTTTTAAAAACATTGCTGTAATATAAAGGTTTTAAGCAGCATAACATGCGTTCAAAATCATTGTACAGTATGAACAGGAACATAGTTTGTATTTTTCCTGTTAGATTTCTTTTGCAAGTTTTTGTAAACTTCAATTTTATTGATAAATCATTCATATTTCAAATGAACGGCTGTTCTTAAGTGGACGCCCCCTAAAGGCTCAGCATTGAAACTGTCTGTGATTCTGTGTTAAAAAATCCACATTTTAGCAGTTTTGCACAGTGCAGATCTCAATATGTCCACTTTGTGTATGTGTGTGTATGTGTGTATATATTTGTAGCTGTAAGTCATAAATCTATCTTTCTGTCTATCTAACTAACTATCTGTCTGACTGTCTGTCTGTCTGTCTGTCTATCTGTCTATGTATCTCACTATCTGCCTGTCTGTCTGTCTGTCTATCTATCTTTCTGTCTGTCTATCTAACTATCTGTCTATCTATCTAACTATCTGTCTTTCTGTCTATCTATCTAACTATCTGTCTGTCTGTCTATCTAACTATCTGTCTATCGAACTCTCTGTCTGTCAATCTATCTAACTGTCTGTCTGTCTATCTATCTAACTATCTGTCTGTCTGTCTATCTATCTAACTATCTGTCTGTCTGTCTGTCTATCTAACTATCTGTCTGTCTATCTAACTATCTGTCTGTCTATCTATCTAAATGTCTGTCTGTCTGTCTATCTTTCTGCATGTGTGTCTATTTGTTTCTCTGTCTGTGTTTGTGTGTCTGTCTGTAACTAATGAAACTTTTAAATAAAGTTTAAACTTTTTACTATCATTATTATTATTATTATTATTTCATTTGATATTTCTTTTACTTGTATGTGAGGAGTATTTTTGAGTCCAGTTAATTGTATCAAAGAAATGTTTCCAAAAATGAAATAAATAAAAAAACAAATAACAGAAGGATGTTTTGTTTTTGTGGTATCGAGTCTCCATCTGGTGGTCATTTACAGCAACTTCATATTCTACTCAATAAAGTCCCAAACAGACTGCTATATTTGATTCCTACTGTAAGACTGTTAATAACAAATGAAAGAAATGAACCCAAGTAAATATAGCAAGACCCTTTGCATTTATTTGACTTGTTTGTGAGGAGGATGTTTTGGAGTCCAGTTCATTTTATTAAAAAAATGTTTCCAGAAATGAAGTAGATTCAAACAAATTACAGGTGGACTTGTAAACATTTTGTTGTTGTTGTTGTGAGAAAACAAACTGCACCAAATATTGCCCTTATAACTTTATAAAATAAAGTTACCATAGGTTTAAAGTTGTAAGTGGGAAAGTGCAATTCTCCATCAGTCCACTAGGGCTAACCCCAGTCAGCTGGGGTTAGTTGGGGTTAAATTGCTAGATGACCCTAACCCCTAGCCCCGGGGGTTAAAAACTCTGTAGGTATAGAGGTGATTACGAGTTTCACCCTCATTATCTCCACCCTCATTTGCATATTGAATCTGATTGGCTGGATTGTTTCACAGATCAATCTTTAGAACGGTCTGTCCGATTTTGCCAAGCTTGGTGTCATCGAACTCAGAATTCCGTCTGTCTTCATGTGACGGGGCGAGATGAACAGAAAAAGAAAGCATTAGAAATGTAGCACTTAAAAAGGAAAACAGTCATTTGCATGTAGGTTTTGAGTGGTGGAAAAAGTCACCTGCACGCCTTTAAGATTTGCATGAATACGACTGTAGAGGAGACGTGGTAATGAACGCATTTTTCACAAGAACGACGTTTCTTCTTTCCTGCGCATTTTGGCAGCATGTAGGCCTGCAGCACGTTAGCTTTGGGCAACAATAATAGCGTTTAATTTAAATACTGTTTATATTTC
The DNA here is from genome assembly GCA_032164185.1 of Moxostoma hubbsi. Lineage (NCBI taxonomy): Eukaryota > Metazoa > Chordata > Actinopteri > Cypriniformes > Catostomidae > Moxostoma > Moxostoma hubbsi. Next base: position 5,507,044 of record JAVLUX010000221.1, read on the forward strand.
AGTTGAGCAACTGAAATCAGTATCATATCCATGTATCACTCCTGAAATGTTTTTGTAGGAATGTTTGGGTGGGATGAACTCAATCCTTTATTATTATCATTTCATGAAATGTATCGGACCATGCTTGTGAGGAGGAGATTATTCTGTTGCGAGCAGAGCAGACTTGAGTCCAATAAATATTTAAAGAAATTGTTCCAAAATTGAGCGCACAAAGAGCTACATTTGTAACGACCCTTCAAATTGTAAAAATGCAACTTAAGCATTAGGCACGTAGGGCTAGGGTTAGGGTTAGGGTTAGGGTAAGGTTTAGGGTAAGGGTTAGCGGATAAGGGTTAGGTTAAGGGTTAGGTTTAGGGTAAGGTTTAGTGTAATGATTAGGTTAAGGGTTAGGTTAAGGGTTAGGTTAAGGGTAAGGTTTAGGGTAAGGGTTAGGTTAAGGGTTAGGTTTAGGTTAAGGGTTAGGTTAAGGGTAAGGGTTAGGTTAAGTGTTAGGTTAAGGGTTAGGTTAAGGGTATGGGTTAGTTTAAGTGTTAGGTTAAGGTTTAGGGTAAGGGTTAGTGGTTAAGGTTTAGCTTAAGGGTTAGGTTTTTGGTAAGGTTTAGTGTAAGGGTTAGGTTAAGGGTCAGGTTAAGGGTTAGGTTAAGGGTTAGGTTAAGGGTTAGGGTTAGGTTAAGGGTAAGGTTTAGGGTAAGGTTTAGGTTAAGGGTTAGGTTAAGGGTTAGGTTAAGGGTAAGGTTAAGGGTAAGGTTTAGGGTAAGGGTTAGCGTTTAAGGGTTAAGGGTTAGGTTTAGGGTAAGGTTTAGGGTAAGGGTTAGGTTAAAGGGTTAGATTAAGGGTTAGGTTAAGGGTTAGGTTAAGGGTTAGGTTTAGAGTAAGGGTTAGCGGTTAAGGGTTAGGTTAAGGGTTAGGTTTAGGGTAAGGTTTAGGGTAAGGTTTAGGGTAAGGGTTAGCGTTTAAGGGTTAGGTTAAGGGTTAGGTTTAGGGTAAGGTTTAGGGTAAGGGTTAGGGTTAGGGTTAGGGTTTAGGGTTAGGGTTAGGGTTAGTGTTAGGGTTAGGGTTAGGGTTAGGTTAGGGTTAGGGTTAGGGTTAGGGTTAGGTATAGAGGTAATTACGAGTTTCACCCTCATTATCTCCACCCTCATTTGCATATCGAATCTGATTGGCTGGATTGTTTCACAGATCAATCTTTAGAACGGTCTGTCCGATTTTGCCAAGCTTGGTGTCATCGAACTCAGAATTCCGTCGTTCTTCATGTGACGGGGCGAGATGAACAGAAAAAGAAAGCATTAGAAATGTAGCACTTAAAAAGGAAAACAGTCATTTGCATGTAGGTTTTGAGTGGTGGAAAAAGTCACCTGCACGCCTTTAAGATTTGCATGAATACGACTATAGAGGAGACGTGGTAATGAACGCATTTTTCACAAGAACGACGTTTCTTCTTTCCTGCGCATTTTGGCAGCATGTAGGCCTGCAGCACGTTAGCTTTGGGCAACAATAATAGCATTTAATTTGATTTGTAAACAGCCCTTTGCGGTTTAAATACTGTTTATATTTCAGTTGAGCAACTGAAATCAGTATCATATCCATGTATCACTCCTGAAATGTTTTTGTAGGAATTTTTGGGTGGGATGAACTCAATCCTTTTATTATTATCATCTCATGAAATGTATCGGACCATGCTTGTGAGGAGGAGATCATTCTGTTGCGAGCAGAGCAGACTTGAGTCCAGTAAATATTTAAAGAAATTGTTCCAAAATTGAGCGCACGAAGAGCTACATTTGTAAGGACCCTTCAGATTTTAAAAATGCAACTTAAAGGCTTGAATCCCTCTGCTCCCAACCACCAGCACGTGGTAATAGCTTAGCCCCTGCCGCTGGGCGGCAGTCCATACAATGTCAGTCTATGGAAAAATGTTTGTCTGTGGGTGGCTGCCGTTCTGAAGGTGCTGGCGGTGTGGGCCTGCGGGTTTCCGAGAAGACCAGCGTTGGCCCCGTGACTCTGGCAGGTACGTTTGCGGAGATACGGGGCTTGGCCCGCATCCTATGTGGTCCGTGCTGTAGCGGAATTTGACAGCTGTCCGGCGTGGTTGGTTGCCCTGCTGGCGTCCCGGGGGACCGTGCTAGGAGCGCATTTGGGGGCGTTTGGAGTCCATTGGTGTAGGTTTGAGTGGAGTGTTTTCGGGGGCCCGTGGCAGCCTTAGGTCAGGTCAGAGCAGGATATAGGATAGAAACTACCGACGGCGAACACGCCATCGTCTTTAACTTTGGTTCCGCTGGTCCGATTTTTAAAAAAATGTTATGTTCTATATGTGATCCTCTAGCTATCTGATTGACTTTGTCATCGATCAGTCTTAAGAGTTTTTAGTCTCAAAAACATACTTCTCTTATGGTCTAACTTGCTCTATAGTGTGTAAATGTTGTGTCTTCTTGATCAGTGTGACTTGTATTTAGTTTGGAAATGTGTTCTGTTCAGAAGTTGGTTATGTTTAGAGTTAAAGTTGAATAAACTGATACAATCTTAATTTGTGTAAGCCTGGTGTCTTTTTGATACTTTTGACTTTTATTAGCTTAGAAGTTGGGTTAGGTTAAGAAGTTAGGTTAGGTTAGAATAAGGTTAGTTAGGGTTAGGTTAGGTTATGGGATATAGGGATGAAAACCACCCATTTTGTGATGCACCGACAGGCAGCCATGCGGTAAGACAGAGAATGTGAGGAAGCTCGATCAGGTAAAGTGATCCCTGACATGCTAGCGGCAGCTCCTTCGTGACCGCAGCAGTGCCAAGCAGAAATGCCATGCTTTCCTGGGCAGGATGACAGTAGAAGTCAATGGGTTCTCTTGGTTAATAGAATAAACTGGCTTTCGGCGCACTGTGATAAATTTATAAAGGCCTATGTCAATTTACCGTGTCTTTACTGTAATAAAACGGGTTACCCTGGGGCTAGGCACACAAAACTGCAATATGTTTCTCGTGGAAAGAGCCCGATAGAGTGTGCAAAGTTTGGGAACGATCGCTCGTTCGTAGCCAACACGGCGGCCTAAAACGTACTCGTTTCACAGACGCTTTATAGAAGGCCGACTTTATTAAGCATATTTTTACTGTAATAAAATGGGTTCCCATGGGGCTGGGCACACAAAAGTGTAATATGTTACTTGTGGAAAGACCCCCCTAGTGTGTGCAAAGTTTGGGAACGATCGCTCGTTCGTAGCCAACACGGCGGCCTAAAACGTACTCGTTTCACAGAGGCTTTATAGAAGGCAGACTTTATTAAGCATATTTTTACTGTAATAAAATGGGTTCCCATGGGGCTGGGCACACAAAAGTGTAATATGTTTCTCGTGGAAAGACCCCCATAGTCTGTGCAAAGTTTGGGAACAATCGCTCGTTCGTAGCCAACACGGCGGCCTAAAACGTACTCGTTTCACAGAGGCTTTATGAAGCATATGAACTATATGAAGCATATTTTTACTGTAATAAAATGGGTTCCCATTGGGCTAGGCACACAAAAATGTAATATGTTTCTCGTGGAAAGACCCCCATAGTCTGTGCAAAGTTTGGGAACGATCGCTCGTTCGTAGCCAACACGGCGGCCTAAAACGTACTCGTTTCACAGACGCTTTATAGAAGGCCGACTTTATTAAGCATATTTTTACTGTAATAAAATGGGTTCCCATGGGGCTGGGCACACAAAAGTGTAATATGTTTCTTGTGGAAACACCCCCCTAGTGTGTGCAAAGTTTGGGAACGATCGCTCGTTCGTAGCCATCACGGCGGCCTAAAACGTACTCGTTTCACAGACGCTTTATAGAAGGCCGACTTTATTAAGCATATTTTTACTGTAATAAAATGGGTTCCCATGGGGCTGGGCACACAAAAGTGTAATATGTTACTTGTGGAAAGACCCCCATAGTCTGTGCAAAGTTTGGGAATGATTGCTCGTTCGTAGCCAACACGGCGGCCTAAAACGTACTCGTTTCACAGAGGCTTTCTAGAAGGCAGACTTTATTAAGCATATTTTTACTGTAATAAAACGGGTTACCCTGGGGCTAGGCACACAAAACTGCAATATGTTTCTCGTGGAAAGAGCCCGATAGAGTGTACAAAGTTTGGGAATGATCACTCGTTCGTAGCCAACACGGCGGCCTAAAACGTACTCGTTTCACAGAGGCTTTATAGAAGGCAGACTTTATTAAGCATATTTTTACTGTAATAAAATGGGTTCCCATGGGGCTGGGCACACAAAAGTGTAATATGTTTCTTGTGGAAACACCCCCCTAGTGTGTGCAAAGTTTGGGAACGATCGCTCGTTCGTAGCCAACACGGCGGCCTAAAACGTACTCGTTTCACAGACGCTTTATAGAAGGCCGACTTTATTAAGCATATTTTTACTGTAATAAAATGGGTTCCCATGGGGCTGGGCACACAAAAGTGTAATATGTTTCTTGTGGAAACACCCCCCTAGTGTGTGCAAAGTTTGGGAACGATCGCTCGTTCGTAGCCATCACGGCGGCCTAAAACGTACTCGTTTCACAGAGGCTTTATAGAAGGCCGACTTTATTAAGCATATTTTTACTGTAATAAAATGGGTTCCCATGGGGCTGGGCACACAAAAGTGTAATATGTCACTTGTGGAAAGACCCCCATAGTCTGTGCAAAGTTTGGGAACGATTGCTCGTTCGTAGCCAACACGGCGGCCTAAAACGTACTCGTTTCACAGAGGCTTTATAGAAGGCCGACTTTATTAAGCATATTTTTACTGTAATAAAATGGGTTCCCATGGGGCTGGGCACACAAAAGTGTAATATGTTTCTTGTGGAAACACCCCCCTAGTGTGTGCAAAGTTTGGGAACGATCGCTCTTTCGTAGCCAACACGGCGGCCTAAAACGTACTCGTTTCACAGAGGCTTTATAGAAGGCAGACTTTATTAAGCATATTTTTACTGTAATAAAATGGGTTCCCATGGGGCTGGGCACACAAAAGTGTAATATGTTTCTCGTGGAAAGACCCCCATAGTCTGTGCAAAGTTTGGGAACAATCGCTCGTTCGTAGCCAACACGGCGGCCTAAAACGTACTCGTTTCACAGAGGCTTTATGAAGCATATGAACTATATGAAGCATATTGTTACTGTAATAAAATGGGTTCCCATTGGGCTAGGCACACAAAAATGCAATATGTTTCTCGTGGAAAGACCCCCATAGTCTGTGCAAAGTTTGGGAACGATCGCTCGTTCGTAGCCAACACGGCGGCCTAAAACGTACTCGTTTCACATTGGACCATTATTGTTTAACCCCCACTGGGTGGCAGTCTATACAATGTGAGTCTATGGAAAAGTGCTCACAAATGCTAAGAGTTTTTGACATCTGAGGTGTTCTGTTGCAAAAATGATTTTTAATGTCATTCTGAATTTTGCAAGCACAGTGTTAAAGTGAATAATTCAGGTAGAATCATACAATTACACAAGGAAAGTTTTATTGACAGAACAATAAGGATAATAACAAGAATTACGAAAATAATAATAATAACATGAATAATTATAATAATTCATTTAATTTATGAAGTGCTTTTCTAGACACGGATGAGAGACAGACATTCACAGCAAAGGCTGCCCATTTAACTGGCCATATATATATATATAAAATCCGCATGTTTTAAAAACATTGCTGTAAAATAATGTTTTAAGCAGCATAACATGCGTTCAAAATCATTATACAGTATGAACAGGAACATAGTTTGTATTTTTCCTGTTAGATTTCTTTTGCAAGTATTTGTAAACTTCAATTTTATTGATAAATCATTCATATTTCAAGTGAACGGCTGTTCTTAAGTGGACGCCCCCTAAAGGCTCAGCATTGAAACTGTCTGTGATTCTGTGTTAAAAAATCCACATTTTAGCAGTTTTGCACAGTGCAGATCTCAATATGTCCACTTTGTGTATGTGTGTGTATGTGTGTATATATTTGTAGCTGTAAGTCGTAAATCTATCTTTCTGTCTATCTAACTATCTGTCTGACTGTGTCTGTCTGTCTATCTGTCTATCTATCTCACTATCTGCCCGTCTGTCTGTCTGTCTATCTATCTGTCTGTCTGTCTATCTATCTAACTATCTGTCTATTTGTCTATCTATCTAACTATCTGTCTTTCTGTCTATCTATGTAACTATCTGTCTGTCTGTCTTTCTATCGAACTATCTGTCTGTCTGTCTATCTATCTAACTGTCTGTCTGTCTGTCTGTCTGTCTATCTATCTATCTGTCTGTCTGTCTATCTAGCTAACTATCTGTCTGTCTGTCTATCTATCTAACTATCTGTCTGTCTGTCTATCTAACTATCTGTCTGTCTATCTATCTAAATGTCTGTCTGTCTGTCTATCTTTCTGCCTATGTGTCTATTTGTTTCTCTGTCTGTGTTTGTGTGTCTGTCTGTAACTAATGAAGCTTTTAAATAAAGTTTAAACTTTTTACTATCATTATTATTATTATTTCATGATATTTCTTTTACTTGTATGTGAGGAGTATTTTTGAGTCCAGTTAATTGTATCAAAGAAATGTTTCAAAAAATGAAATAAATAAAAAAAACAAATAGCAGAAGGATGTTTTGTTTTTGTGGTATCGAGTCTCCATCTGGTGGTCATTTACAGCAACTTCATATTCTACTCTATAAAGTCCCAAACAGACTGCTATATTTGATTCCTACTGTAAGACTGTTAATAACAAATGAAAGAAATGAACCCAAGTAAATATAGCAAGACCCTTTGCATTTATTTGACTTGTTTGTGAGGAGGATGTTTTGGAGTCCAGTTCATTTTATTAAAAAAATGTTTCCAGAAATGAAGTAGATTCAAACAAATTACAGGTGGACTTGTAAACATTTTGTTGTTGTTGTTGTGAGAAAACAAACTGCACCAAATATTGCCCTTATAACTTTATAAAATAAAGTTACCATAGGTTTAAAGTTGTAAGTGGGAAAGTGCAATTCTCCATCAGTCCACTAGGGCTAACCCCAGTCAGCTGGGGTTAGTTGGGGTTAAATTGCTAGATGACCCTAACCCCTAGCCCCGGGGGTTAAAAACTCTGTAGGTATAGAGGTGATTACGAGTTTCACCCTCATTATCTCCACCCTCATTTGCATATCGAATCTGATTGGCTGGATTGTTTCACAGATCAATCTTTAGAACGGTCTGTCCGATTTTGCCAAGCTTGGTGTCATCGAACTCAGAATTCCGTCTGTCTTCATGTGACGGGGCGAGATGAACAGAAAAAGAAAGCATTAGAAATGTAGCACTTAAAAAGGAAAACAGTCATTTGCATGTAGGTTTTGAGTGGTGGAAAAAGTCACCTGCACGCCTTTAAGATTTGCATGAATACGACTGTAGAGGAGACGTGGTAATGAACGCATTTTTCACAAGAACGACGTTTCTTCTTTCCTGCGCATTTTGGCAGCATGTAGGCCTGCAGCACGTTAGCTTTGGGCAACAATAATAGCGTTTAATTTAAATACTGTTTATATTTCAGTTGAGCAACTGAAATCAGTATCATATCCATGTATCACTCCTGAAATGTTTTTGTAGGAATGTTTGGGTGGGATGAACTCAATCCTTTATTATTATCATTTCATGAAATGTATCGGACCATGCTTGTGAGGAGGAGATTATTCTGTTGCGAGCAGAGCAGACTTGAGTCCAATAAATATTTAAAGAAATTGTTCCAAAATTGAGCGCACAAAGAGCTACATTTGTAACGACCCTTCAAATTGTAAAAATGCAACTTAAGCATTAGGCACGTAGGGCTAGGTTTAGGGTTAGGGTTAGGGTAAGGTTTAGGGTAAGGGTTAGCGGATAAGGGTTAGGTTAAGGGTTAGGTTTAGGGTAAGGTTTAGTGTAATGATTAGGTTAAGGGTTAGGTTAAGGGTTAGGTTAAGGGTAAGGTTTAGGGTAAGGGTTAGGTTAAGGGTTAGGTTTAGGTTAAGGGTTAGGTTAAGGGTAAGGGTTAGGTTAAGTGTTAGGTTAAGGGTTAGGTTAAGGGTATGGGTTAGTTTAAGTGTTAGGTTAAGGTTTAGGGTAAGGGTTAGTGGTTAAGGTTTAGCTTAAGGGTTAGGTTTTTGGTAAGGTTTAATGTAAGGGTTAGGTTAAGGGTCAGGTTAAGGGTTAGGTTAAGGGTTAGGTTAAGGGTTAGGGTTAGGTTAAGGGTTAGGTTAAGGGTAAGGTTTAGGGTAAGGTTTAGGTTAAGGGTTAGGTTAAGGGTTAGGTTAAGGGTAAGGTTAAGGGTAAGGTTTAGGGTAAGGGTTAGCGTTTAAGGGTTAAGGGTTAGGTTTAGGGTAAGGTTTAGGGTAAGGGTTAGGTTAAAGGGTTAGATTAAGGGTTAGGTTAAGGGTTAGGTTAAGGGTTAGGTTTAGAGTAAGGGTTAGCGGTTAAGGGTTAGGTTAAGGGTTAGGTTAAGGGTTAGGTTAAGGGTTAGGTTTAGGGTAAGGTTTAGGGTAAGGTTTAGGGTAAGGGTTAGCGTTTAAGGGTTAGGTTAAGGGTTAGGTTTAGGGTAAGGTTTAGGGTAAGGGTTAGGTTAAGGGTCAGGTTAAGGGTCAGGTTAAGGGTTAGGGTTAGGTTAAGGGTTAGGTTAAGGGTAATGTTTAGGGTAAGGTATAGGTTAAGGGTTAGGTTAAGGGTAAGGTTTAGGGTAAGGGTTAGCGGTTAAGGGTTAAGGGTTAAGGGTTAGGTTTAGGGTAAGGTTAGGGTTAGGGTTAGGGTTAGGGTTAGGGTTAGGTTAGGGTTAGGGTTAGGGTTAGGGTTAGGTATAGAGGTGATTACGAGTTTCACCCTCATTATCTCCACCCTCATTTGCATATCGAATCTGATTGGCTGGATTGTTTCACAGATCAATCTTTAGAACGGTCTGTCCGATTTTGCCAAGCTTGGTGTCATCGAACTCAGAATTCCGTCTGTCTTCATGTGACGGGGCGAGATGAACAGAAAAAGAAAGCATTAGAAATGTAGCACTTAAAAAGGAAAACAGTCATTTGCATGTAGGTTTTGAGTGGTGGAAAAAGTCACCTGCACGCCTTTAAGATTTGCATGAATACGACTGTAGAGGAGACGTGGTAATGAACGCATTTTTCACAAGAACGACGTTTCTTCTTTCCTGCGCATTTTGGCAGCATGTAGGCCTGCAGCACGTTAGCTTTGGGCAACAATAATAGCGTTTAATTTAAATACTGTTTATATTTCAGTTGAGCAACTGAAATCAGTATCATATCCATGTATCACTCCTGAAATGTTTTTGTAGGAATGTTTGGGTGGGATGAACTCAATCCTTTATTATTATCATTTCATGAAATGTATCGGACCATGCTTGTGAGGAGGAGATTATTCTGTTGCGAGCAGAGCAGACTTGAGTCCAATAAATATTTAAAGAAATTGTTCCAAAATTGAGCGCACAAAGAGCTACATTTGTAACGACCCTTCAAATTGTAAAAATGCAACTTAAGCATTAGGCACGTAGGGCTAGGTTTAGGGTTAGGGTTAGGGTAAGGTTTAGGGTAAGGGTTAGCGGATAAGGGTTAGGTTAAGGGTTAGGTTTAGGGTAAGGTTTAGTGTAATGATTAGGTTAAGGGTTAGGTTAAGGGTTAGGTTAAGGGTAAGGTTTAGGGTAAGGGTTAGGTTAAGGGTTAGGTTTAGGTTAAGGGTTAGGTTAAGGGTAAGGGTTAGGTTAAGTGTTAGGTTAAGGGTTAGGTTAAGGGTATGGGTTAGTTTAAGTGTTAGGTTAAGGTTTAGGGTAAGGGTTAGTGGTTAAGGTTTAGCTTAAGGGTTAGGTTTTTGGTAAGGTTTAATGTAAGGGTTAGGTTAAGGGTCAGGTTAAGGGTTAGGTTAAGGGTTAGGTTAAGGGTTAGGGTTAGGTTAAGGGTTAGGTTAAGGGTAAGGTTTAGGGTAAGGTTTAGGTTAAGGGTTAGGTTAAGGGTTAGGTTAAGGGTTAGGGTTAGGGTTAGGGTTAGGTATAGAGGTGATTACGAGTTTCACCCTCATTATCTCCACCCTCATTTGCATATCGAATCTGATTGGCTGGATTGTTTCACAGATCAATCTTTAGAACGGTCTGTCCGATTTTGCCAAGCTTGGTGTCATCGAACTCAGAATTCCGTCTGTCTTCATGTGACGGAGCGAGATGAACAGAAAAAGAAAGCATTAGAAATGTAGCACTTAAAAAGGAAAAAAGTCATTTGCATGTAGGTTTTGAGTGGTGGAAAAAGTCACCTGCACGCCTTTAAGATTTGCATGAATACGACTGTAGAGGAGACGTGGTAATGAACGCATTTTTCACAAGAACGACGTTTCTTCTTTCCTGCGCATTTTGGCAGCATGTAGGCCTGCAGCACGTTAGCTTTGGGCAACAATAATAGCGTTTAATTTGATTTGTAAACAGCCCATTGCGGTTTAAATACTGTTTATATTTCAGTTGAGCAACTGAAATCAGTATCATATCCATGTATCACTCCTGAAATGTTTTTGTAGGAATGTTTGGGTGGGATGAACTCAATCCTTTATTATTATCATTTCAATGTATCGGACCATGCTTGTGAGGAGGAGATCATTCTGTTGCGAGCAGAGCAGACTTGAGTCCAGTAAATATTTAAAGAAATTGTTCCAAAATTGAGCGCACGAAGAGCTACATTTGTAAGGACCCTTCAGATTTTAAAAATGCAACTTAAAGGCTTGAATCCCTCTGCTCCCAACCACCAGCACGTGGTAATAGCTTAGCCCCCGCCGCTGGGCGGCAGTCCATACAATGTCAGTCTATGGAAAAATGTTTGTCTGTGGGTGGCTGCTGTTCTGAAGGTGCTGGCGGTGTGGGCCTGCGGGTTTCCGAGAAGACCAGCGTTGGCCCCGTGACTCTGGCAGGTACGTTTGCGGAGATACGGGGCTTGGCCCGCATCCTATGTGGTCCGTGCTGTAGCGGAATTTGACAGCCGTCCGGCGTGGTTGGTTGCCCCGCTGACGTCCCGGGGGACCGTGCTAGGAGCGCATTTGGGGGCGTTTGGAGTCCATTGGTGTAGGTTTGAGTGGAGTGTTTTCGGGGGCCCGTGGCAGCCTTAGGTCAGGTCAGAGCAGGATATAGGATAGAAACTACCGACGGCGAACACGCCATCGTCTTTAACTTTGGTTCCGCTGGTCCGATTTTTACAAAAATGTCATGTTCTATATGTGATCCTCTAGCTATCTGATTGACTTTGTCCTCGATCAGTCTTAAGAGGTTTGATTTAGTCTCAAAAACATACTTCTCTTATGGTCTAACTTGCTCTATAGTGTGTAAATGTTGTGTCTTCTTGATCAGTGTGACTTGTATTTAGTTTGGAAATGTGTTCTGTTCAGAAGTTGGTTATGTTTAGAGTTAAAGTTGAATAAAGTGATACAATCTTAATTTGTGTAAGCCTGGTATCTTTTTGATACTTTTGACTTTTATTAGCTTAGAAGTTGGGTTAGGTTAAGAAGTTAGGTTAGGTTAGAATAAGGTTAGTTAGGGTTAGGTTAGGTTATGGGATATAGGGATGAAAACCACCCATTTTGTGATGCACCGACAGGCAGCCATGCGGTAAGACACAGAATGTGAGGAAGCTCGATCAGGTAAAGTGATCCCTGACATGCTAGCGGCAGCTCTTTCGTGACCGCAGCAGTGCCAAGCAGAAATGCCATGCTTTCCTGGGCAGGACGACAGTAGAAGTCAATGGGTTCTCTTGGTTAATAGAATAAACTGGCTTTCGGCGAACTGTGATAAATTTATAAAGGCCTATGTCAATTTACCGTGTCTTTACTGTAATAAAACGGGTTACCCTGGGGCTAGGCACACAAAACTGCAATATGTTTCTCGTGGAAAGAGCCCGATAGAGTGTGCAAAGTTTGGGAACGATCGCTCGATCGTAGCCAACACAGCGGCCTAAAACGTACTCGTTTCACAGAGGCTTTATGGAAGGCCGACTATATTAAGCATATTTTTAGTGTAATAAAACGTGTTCCCATTGGGCTAGGTACACAAAAGTGTAATATGTTTCTCGTGGAAAGACCCCCATAGTTTGTGCAAAGTTTGGGAACGATCGCTCGTTCGTAGCCAACACGGCGGCCTAAAACTTACTCGTTTCACAGAGGCTTTATAGAAGGCCGACTATATAAAACATGTTATTAGTGTAATAAAACGGGTTACCCTGGGGCTAGGCACACAAAACTGCAATATGTTTCTCGTGGAAAGAGCCCGATAGAGTGTGCAAAGTTTGGGAACGATCGCTCGATCGTAGCCAACACAGCGGCCTAAAACGTACTCGTTTCACAGAGGCTTTATGGAAGGCCGACTATATTAAGCATATTTTTAGTGTAATAAAACGTGTTCCCATTGGGCTAGGTACACAAAAGTGTAATATGTTTCTCGTGGAAAGACCCCCATAGTTTGTGCAAAGTTTGGGAACGATCGCTCGTTCGTAGCCAACACGGCGGCCTAAAACTTACTCGTTTCACAGAGGCTTTATAGAAGGCCGACTATATGAAACATGTTATTAGTGTAATAAAACGGGTTACCCTGGGGCTAGGCACACAAAACTGCAATATGTTTCTCGTGGAAAGAGCCCGATAGAGTGTGCAAAGTTTGGGAACGATCACTCGATCGTAGCCAACACAGCGGCCTAAAACGTACTCGTTTCACAGAGGCTTTATGGAAGGCCGACTATATTAAGCATATTTTTAGTGTAATAAAACGTGTTCCCAGTGGGCTAGGTACACAAAAGTGTAATATGTTTCTCGTGGAAAGACCCCCATAGTTTGTGCAAAGTTTGGGAACGATCGCTCGTTCGTAGCCAACACGGCGGCCTAAAACTTACTCGTTTCACAGAGGCTTTATAGAAGGCCGACTATATAAAACATGTTATTAGTGTAATAAAACGGGTTACCCTGGGGCTAGGCACACAAAACTGCAATATGTTTCTCGTGGAAAGAGCCCGATAGAGTGTGCAAAGTTTGGGAACGATCACTCGATCGTAGCCAACACAGCGGCCTAAAACGTACTCGTTTCACAGAGGCTTTATGGAAGGCCGACTATATTAAGCATATTTTTACTATAATAAAATGGGTTCCCATGGGGCTGGGCACACAAAAGTGTAGTATGTTTCTTGTGGAAACACCCCCCTAGTGTGTGTAAAGTTTGGGAACGATCGCTCGTTCGTAGCCAACACGGCGGCCTAAAACGTACTCGTTTCACAGAGGCTTTATGGAAGGCTGACTATATTAAGCATATTTTTACTGTAATAAAACGGGTTACCCTGGGGCTAGGCACAAAAAACTGCAATATGTTTCTCATGGAAAGAGCCCGATAGACTGTACAAAGTTTGGGAACGATCGCTCGTTCGTAGCCAACACGGCGGCCTAAAACGTACTCGTTTCACAGAGGCGTTATAGAAGGCCGACTATATAAAACATGTTATTAGTGTAATAAAATGGGTTCCCATTGGGCTAGGCACACAAAAGTGTAATATGTTTCTCGTGGAAAGACCCCCATAGTGTGTGCAAAGTTTGGGAACGATCGCTCGTTCGTAGCCAACACGGCGGCCTAAAACGTACTCGTTACACAGAGGCTTTATAGAAGGCAGACTATATTAAGCATATTTTTACTGTTATAAAATGGGTTCTCCTTGCCCTAGGTACACAAATGTGTAATATGTTTCTCGTGGAAAGACCCCCATAGTGTGTGCAAAGTTTGGGAACGATCGCTCGTTCGTAGCCAACACGGCGGCCTAAAACGTACTCCTTTCACAGAGGCTTTATGGAAGGCCGAATATATTAAGCATATTTTTACTGTAATAAAACGGGTTACCCTGGGGCTAGGCACACAAAACTGCAATATGTTTCTCGTGGAAAGAGCCCAATAGACTGTACAAAGTTTGGGAACGATCACTCGTTCGTAGCCAACACGGCGGCCTAAAACGTACTTATTTCACAGAGGCTTTATAGAAGGCCGAATATATTAAGCATATTTTTACTGTAATAAAACGGGTTACCCTGGGGCTAGGCACACAAAACTGCAATATGTTTCTCATGGAAAGAGCCCGATAGACTGTACAAAGTTTGGGAACGATCGCTCGTTCGTAGCCAACACGGCGGCCTAAAACGTACTCGTTTCACAGAGGCGTTATAGAAGGCCGACTATATAAAACATGTTATTAGTGTAATAAAATGGGTTCCCATTGGGCTAGGCACACAAAAGTGTAATATGTTTCTCGTGGAAAGACCCCCATAGTGTGTGCAAAGTTTGGGAACGATCGCTCGTTCGTAGCCAACACGGCGGCCTAAAACGTACTCGTTACACAGAGGCTTTATAGAAGGCAGACTATATTAAGCATATTTTTACTGTTATAAAATGGGTTCCCATGGGGCTGGGCACACAAAAGTGTAGTATGTTTCTTGTGGAAACACCTCCCTAGTGTGTGTAAAGTTTGGGAACGATCGCTCGTTCGTAGCCAACACAGCGGCCTAAAACGTACTCGTTTCACAGAGGCTTTATAGAAGGCCGACTATATAAAACATGTTATTAGTGTAATAAAATGGGTTACCCTGGGGCTAGGCACACAAAACTGCAATATGTTTCTCGTGGAAAGACCCCCATAGTCTGTGCAAAGTTTGGGAACGATCACTCGTTCGTAGCCAACACGGCGGCCTAAAACGTACTCGTTTCACATTGGACCATTATTGTTTAACCCCACTGGGTGGCAGTCTATACAATGTGAGTCTATGGAAAAGTGCTCACAAATGCTAAGAGTTTTTGACATCTGAGGTGTTCTGTTGCAGAAATTATTTTTAATGTCATTCGGAATTTTGCAAGTGTTAAAGTGAATAATTCAGGTGGAATCATACAATTACACAAGGAAAGTTTTATTGACGGAATAATAAGGATAATAACAAGAATTACGAAAATAATAATAATAACATGAGTAATTATAATAATTCATTTAATTTATGAAGTGCTTTTCTAGACACGGATGAGAGACCGACATTCACAGCAAAGGCTGCCAATTTAACTGGCCATATATATATATATATATAAAATCTGCATGTTTTAAAAACATTGCTGTAATATAAAGGTTTTAAGCAGCATAACTTGCGTTCAAAATCATTGTACAGTATGAACAGGAACATAGTTTGTATTTTTCCTGTTAGATTTCTTTTGCAAGTTTTTGTAAACTTCAATTTTATCGATAAATCATTCATATTTCAAATGAACGGCTGTTCTTAAGTGGACGCCCCCTAAAGGCTCAGCATTGAAACTGTCTGTGATTCTGTGTTAAAAAATCCACATTTTAGCAGTTTTGCACAGTGCAGATCTCAATATGTCCACTTTGTGTATGTGTGTGTATGTGTGTATATATTTGTAGCTGTAAGTCATAAATCTATCTTTCTGTCTATCTAACTAACTATCTGTCTGACTGTCTGTCTGTCTGTCTGTCTATCTGTCTATGTATCTCACTATCTGCCTGTCTGTCTGTCTGTCTATCTATCTTTCTGTCTGTCTATCTAACTATCTGTCTATCTATCTAAATATCTGTCTTTCTGTCTATCTATCTAACTATCTGTCTGTCTGTCTATCTAACTATCTGTCTATCGAACTATCTGTCTGTCAATCTATCTAACTGTCTGTCTGTCTATCTATCTAACTATCTGTCTGTCTGTCTATCTATCTAACTATCTGTCTGTCTGTCTGTCTATCTAACTATCTGTCTGTCTATCTAACTATCTGTCTGTCTATCTATCTAAATGTCTGTCTGTCTGTCTATCTTTCTGCATGTGTGTCTATTTGTTTCTCTGTCTGTGTTTGTGTGTCTGTCTGTAACTAATGAAACTTTTAAATAAAGTTTAAACTTTTTACTATCATTATTATTATTATTATTATTTCATTTGATATTTCTTTTACTTGTATGTGAGGAGTATTTTTGAGTCCAGTTAATTGTATCAAAGAAATGTTTCCAAAAATGAAATAAATAAAAAAACAAATAACAGAAGGATGTTTTGTTTTTGTGGTATCGAGTCTCCATCTGGTGGTCATTTACAGCAACTTCATATTCTACTCAATAAAGTCCCAAACAGACTGCTATATTTGATTCCTACTGTAAGACTGTTAATAACAAATGAAAGAAATGAACCCAAGTAAATATAGCAAGACCCTTTGCATTTATTTGACTTGTTTGTGAGGAGGATGTTTTGGAGTCCAGTTCATTTTATTAAAAAAATGTTTCCAGAAATGAAGTAGATTCAAACAAATTACAGGTGGACTTGTAAACATTTTGTTGTTGTTGTTGTGAGAAAACAAACTGCACCAAATATTGCCCTTATAACTTTATAAAATAAAGTTACCATAGGTTTAAAGTTGTAAGTGGGAAAGTGCAATTCTCCATCAGTCCACTAGGGCTAACCCCAGTCCGCTGGGGTTAGTTGGGGTTAAATCGCTAGATGACCCTAACCCCTAGCCCCGGGGGTTAAAAACTCTGTAGGTATAGAGGTGATTACGAGTTTCACCCTCATTATCTCCACCCTCATTTGCATATCGAATCTGATTGGCTGGATTGTTTCACAGATCAATCTTTAGAACGGTCTGTCCGATTTTGCCAAGCTTGGTGTCATCGAACTCAGAATTCCGTCTGTCTTCATGTGACGGAGCGAGATGAACAGAAAAAGAAAGCATTAGAAATGTAGCACTTAAAAAGGAAAAAAGTCATTTGCATGTAGGTTTTGAGTGGTGGAAAAAGTCACCTGCACGCCTTTAAGATTTGCATGAATACGACTGTAGAGGAGACGTGGTAATGAACGCATTTTTCACAAGAACGACGTTTCTTCTTTCCTGCGCATTTTGGCAGCATGTAGGCCTGCAGCACGTTAGCTTTGGGCAACAATAATAGCGTTTAATTTGATTTGTAAACAGCCCATTGCGGTTTAAATACTGTTTATATTTCAGTTGAGCAACTGAAATCAGTATCATATCCATGTATCACTCCTGAAATGTTTTTGTAGGAATGTTTGGGTGGGATGAACTCAATCCTTTATTATTATCATTTCAATGTATCGGACCATGCTTGTGAGGAGGAGATCATTCTGTTGCGAGCAGAGCAGACTTGAGTCCAGTAAATATTTAAAGAAATTGTTCCAAAATTGAGCGCACGAAGAGCTACATTTGTAAGGACCCTTCAGATTTTAAAAATGCAACTTAAAGGCTTGAATCCCTCTGCTCCCAACCACCAGCACGTGGTAATAGCTTAGCCCCCGCCGCTGGGCGGCAGTCCATACAATGTCAGTCTATGGAAAAATGTTTGTCTGTGGGTGGCTGCTGTTCTGAAGGTGCTGGCGGTGTGGGCCTGCGGGTTTCCGAGAAGACCAGCGTTGGCCCCGTGACTCTGGCAGGTACGTTTGCGGAGATACGGGGCTTGGCCCGCATCCTATGTGGTCCGTGCTGTAGCGGAATTTGACAGCCGTCCGGCGTGGTTGGTTGCCCCGCTGACGTCCCGGGGGACCGTGCTAGGAGCGCATTTGGGGGCGTTTGGAGTCCATTGGTGTAGGTTTGAGTGGAGTGTTTTCGGGGGCCCGTGGCAGCCTTAGGTCAGGTCAGAGCAGGATATAGGATAGAAACTACCGACGGCGAACACGCCATCGTCTTTAACTTTGGTTCCGCTGGTCCGATTTTTACAAAAATGTCATGTTCTATATGTGATCCTCTAGCTATCTGATTGACTTTGTCCTCGATCAGTCTTAAGAGGTTTGATTTAGTCTCAAAAACATACTTCTCTTATGGTCTAACTTGCTCTATAGTGTGTAAATGTTGTGTCTTCTTGATCAGTGTGACTTGTATTTAGTTTGGAAATGTGTTCTGTTCAGAAGTTGGTTATGTTTAGAGTTAAAGTTGAATAAAGTGATACAATCTTAATTTGTGTAAGCCTGGTATCTTTTTGATACTTTTGACTTTTATTAGCTTAGAAGTTGGGTTAGGTTAAGAAGTTAGGTTAGGTTAGAATAAGGTTAGTTAGGGTTAGGTTAGGTTATGGGATATAGGGATGAAAACCACCCATTTTGTGATGCACCGACAGGCAGCCATGCGGTAAGACACAGAATGTGAGGAAGCTCGATCAGGTAAAGTGATCCCTGACATGCTAGCGGCAGCTCTTTCGTGACCGCAGCAGTGCCAAGCAGAAATGCCATGCTTTCCTGGGCAGGACGACAGTAGAAGTCAATGGGTTCTCTTGGTTAATAGAATAAACTGGCTTTCGGCGAACTGTGATAAATTTATAAAGGCCTATGTCAATTTACCGTGTCTTTACTGTAATAAAACGGGTTACCCTGGGGCTAGGCACACAAAACTGCAATATGTTTCTCGTGGAAAGAGCCCGATAGAGTGTGCAAAGTTTGGGAACGATCGCTCGATCGTAGCCAACACAGCGGCCTAAAACGTACTCGTTTCACAGAGGCTTTATGGAAGGCCGACTATATTAAGCATATTTTTAGTGTAATAAAACGTGTTCCCATTGGGCTAGGTACACAAAAGTGTAATATGTTTCTCGTGGAAAGACCCCCATAGTTTGTGCAAAGTTTGGGAACGATCGCTCGTTCGTAGCCAACACGGCGGCCTAAAACTTACTCGTTTCACAGAGGCTTTATAGAAGGCCGACTATATAAAACATGTTATTAGTGTAATAAAACGGGTTACCCTGGGGCTAGGCACACAAAACTGCAATATGTTTCTCGTGGAAAGAGCCCGATAGAGTGTGCAAAGTTTGGGAACGATCGCTCGATCGTAGCCAACACAGCGGCCTAAAACGTACTCGTTTCACAGAGGCTTTATGGAAGGCCGACTATATTAAGCATATTTTTAGTGTAATAAAACGTGTTCCCATTGGGCTAGGTACACAAAAGTGTAATATGTTTCTCGTGGAAAGACCCCCATAGTTTGTGCAAAGTTTGGGAACGATCGCTCGTTCGTAGCCAACACGGCGGCCTAAAACTTACTCGTTTCACAGAGGCTTTATAGAAGGCCGACTATATGAAACATGTTATTAGTGTAATAAAACGGGTTACCCTGGGGCTAGGCACACAAAACTGCAATATGTTTCTCGTGGAAAGAGCCCGATAGAGTGTGCAAAGTTTGGGAACGATCACTCGATCGTAGCCAACACAGCGGCCTAAAACGTACTCGTTTCACAGAGGCTTTATGGAAGGCCGACTATATTAAGCATATTTTTAGTGTAATAAAACGTGTTCCCAGTGGGCTAGGTACACAAAAGTGTAATATGTTTCTCGTGGAAAGACCCCCATAGTTTGTGCAAAGTTTGGGAACGATCGCTCGTTCGTAGCCAACACGGCGGCCTAAAACT
This sequence comes from Moxostoma hubbsi, assembly GCA_032164185.1. Lineage (NCBI taxonomy): Eukaryota > Metazoa > Chordata > Actinopteri > Cypriniformes > Catostomidae > Moxostoma > Moxostoma hubbsi. The sequence continues at coordinate 5,526,410 of JAVLUX010000221.1, forward strand.
TACTCGTTTCACAGAGGCTTTATAGAAGGCCGACTATATAAAACATGTTATTAGTGTAATAAAACGGGTTACCCTGGGGCTAGGCACACAAAACTGCAATATGTTTCTCGTGGAAAGAGCCCGATAGAGTGTGCAAAGTTTGGGAACGATCACTCGATCGTAGCCAACACAGCGGCCTAAAACGTACTCGTTTCACAGAGGCTTTATGGAAGGCCGACTATATTAAGCATATTTTTACTATAATAAAATGGGTTCCCATGGGGCTGGGCACACAAAAGTGTAGTATGTTTCTTGTGGAAACACCCCCCTAGTGTGTGTAAAGTTTGGGAACGATCGCTCGTTCGTAGCCAACACGGCGGCCTAAAACGTACTCGTTTCACAGAGGCTTTATGGAAGGCTGACTATATTAAGCATATTTTTACTGTAATAAAACGGGTTACCCTGGGGCTAGGCACAAAAAACTGCAATATGTTTCTCATGGAAAGAGCCCGATAGACTGTACAAAGTTTGGGAACGATCGCTCGTTCGTAGCCAACACGGCGGCCTAAAACGTACTCGTTTCACAGAGGCGTTATAGAAGGCCGACTATATAAAACATGTTATTAGTGTAATAAAATGGGTTCCCATTGGGCTAGGCACACAAAAGTGTAATATGTTTCTCGTGGAAAGACCCCCATAGTGTGTGCAAAGTTTGGGAACGATCGCTCGTTCGTAGCCAACACGGCGGCCTAAAACGTACTCGTTACACAGAGGCTTTATAGAAGGCAGACTATATTAAGCATATTTTTACTGTTATAAAATGGGTTCTCCTTGCCCTAGGTACACAAATGTGTAATATGTTTCTCGTGGAAAGACCCCCATAGTGTGTGCAAAGTTTGGGAACGATCGCTCGTTCGTAGCCAACACGGCGGCCTAAAACGTACTCCTTTCACAGAGGCTTTATGGAAGGCCGAATATATTAAGCATATTTTTACTGTAATAAAACGGGTTACCCTGGGGCTAGGCACACAAAACTGCAATATGTTTCTCGTGGAAAGAGCCCAATAGACTGTACAAAGTTTGGGAACGATCACTCGTTCGTAGCCAACACGGCGGCCTAAAACGTACTTATTTCACAGAGGCTTTATAGAAGGCCGAATATATTAAGCATATTTTTACTGTAATAAAACGGGTTACCCTGGGGCTAGGCACACAAAACTGCAATATGTTTCTCATGGAAAGAGCCCGATAGACTGTACAAAGTTTGGGAACGATCGCTCGTTCGTAGCCAACACGGCGGCCTAAAACGTACTCGTTTCACAGAGGCGTTATAGAAGGCCGACTATATAAAACATGTTATTAGTGTAATAAAATGGGTTCCCATTGGGCTAGGCACACAAAAGTGTAATATGTTTCTCGTGGAAAGACCCCCATAGTGTGTGCAAAGTTTGGGAACGATCGCTCGTTCGTAGCCAACACGGCGGCCTAAAACGTACTCGTTACACAGAGGCTTTATAGAAGGCAGACTATATTAAGCATATTTTTACTGTTATAAAATGGGTTCCCATGGGGCTGGGCACACAAAAGTGTAGTATGTTTCTTGTGGAAACACCTCCCTAGTGTGTGTAAAGTTTGGGAACGATCGCTCGTTCGTAGCCAACACAGCGGCCTAAAACGTACTCGTTTCACAGAGGCTTTATAGAAGGCCGACTATATAAAACATGTTATTAGTGTAATAAAATGGGTTACCCTGGGGCTAGGCACACAAAACTGCAATATGTTTCTCGTGGAAAGACCCCCATAGTCTGTGCAAAGTTTGGGAACGATCACTCGTTCGTAGCCAACACGGCGGCCTAAAACGTACTCGTTTCACATTGGACCATTATTGTTTAACCCCACTGGGTGGCAGTCTATACAATGTGAGTCTATGGAAAAGTGCTCACAAATGCTAAGAGTTTTTGACATCTGAGGTGTTCTGTTGCAGAAATTATTTTTAATGTCATTCGGAATTTTGCAAGTGTTAAAGTGAATAATTCAGGTGGAATCATACAATTACACAAGGAAAGTTTTATTGACGGAATAATAAGGATAATAACAAGAATTACGAAAATAATAATAATAACATGAGTAATTATAATAATTCATTTAATTTATGAAGTGCTTTTCTAGACACGGATGAGAGACCGACATTCACAGCAAAGGCTGCCAATTTAACTGGCCATATATATATATATATATATAAAATCTGCATGTTTTAAAAACATTGCTGTAATATAAAGGTTTTAAGCAGCATAACTTGCGTTCAAAATCATTGTACAGTATGAACAGGAACATAGTTTGTATTTTTCCTGTTAGATTTCTTTTGCAAGTTTTTGTAAACTTCAATTTTATCGATAAATCATTCATATTTCAAATGAACGGCTGTTCTTAAGTGGACGCCCCCTAAAGGCTCAGCATTGAAACTGTCTGTGATTCTGTGTTAAAAAATCCACATTTTAGCAGTTTTGCACAGTGCAGATCTCAATATGTCCACTTTGTGTATGTGTGTGTATGTGTGTATATATTTGTAGCTGTAAGTCATAAATCTATCTTTCTGTCTATCTAACTAACTATCTGTCTGACTGTCTGTCTGTCTGTCTGTCTATCTGTCTATGTATCTCACTATCTGCCTGTCTGTCTGTCTGTCTATCTATCTTTCTGTCTGTCTATCTAACTATCTGTCTATCTATCTAAATATCTGTCTTTCTGTCTATCTATCTAACTATCTGTCTGTCTGTCTATCTAACTATCTGTCTATCGAACTATCTGTCTGTCAATCTATCTAACTGTCTGTCTGTCTATCTATCTAACTATCTGTCTGTCTGTCTATCTATCTAACTATCTGTCTGTCTGTCTGTCTATCTAACTATCTGTCTGTCTATCTAACTATCTGTCTGTCTATCTATCTAAATGTCTGTCTGTCTGTCTATCTTTCTGCATGTGTGTCTATTTGTTTCTCTGTCTGTGTTTGTGTGTCTGTCTGTAACTAATGAAACTTTTAAATAAAGTTTAAACTTTTTACTATCATTATTATTATTATTATTATTTCATTTGATATTTCTTTTACTTGTATGTGAGGAGTATTTTTGAGTCCAGTTAATTGTATCAAAGAAATGTTTCCAAAAATGAAATAAATAAAAAAACAAATAACAGAAGGATGTTTTGTTTTTGTGGTATCGAGTCTCCATCTGGTGGTCATTTACAGCAACTTCATATTCTACTCAATAAAGTCCCAAACAGACTGCTATATTTGATTCCTACTGTAAGACTGTTAATAACAAATGAAAGAAATGAACCCAAGTAAATATAGCAAGACCCTTTGCATTTATTTGACTTGTTTGTGAGGAGGATGTTTTGGAGTCCAGTTCATTTTATTAAAAAAATGTTTCCAGAAATGAAGTAGATTCAAACAAATTACAGGTGGACTTGTAAACATTTTGTTGTTGTTGTTGTGAGAAAACAAACTGCACCAAATATTGCCCTTATAACTTTATAAAATAAAGTTACCATAGGTTTAAAGTTGTAAGTGGGAAAGTGCAATTCTCCATCAGTCCACTAGGGCTAACCCCAGTCCGCTGGGGTTAGTTGGGGTTAAATCGCTAGATGACCCTAACCCCTAGCCCCGGGGGTTAAAAACTCTGTAGGTATAGAGGTGATTACGAGTTTCACCCTCATTATCTCCACCCTCATTTGCATATCGAATCTGATTGGCTGGATTGTTTCACAGATCAATCTTTAGAACGGTCTGTCCGATTTTGCCAAGCTTGGTGTCATCGAACTCAGAATTCCGTCTGTCTTCATGTGACGGAGCGAGATGAACAGAAAAAGAAAGCATTAGAAATGTAGCACTTAAAAAGGAAAAAAGTCATTTGCATGTAGGTTTTGAGTGGTGGAAAAAGTCACCTGCACGCCTTTAAGATTTGCATGAATACGACTGTAGAGGAGACGTGGTAATGAACGCATTTTTCACAAGAACGACGTTTCTTCTTTCCTGCGCATTTTGGCAGCATGTAGGCCTGCAGCACGTTAGCTTTGGGCAACAATAATAGCGTTTAATTTGATTTGTAAACAGCCCATTGCGGTTTAAATACTGTTTATATTTCAGTTGAGCAACTGAAATCAGTATCATATCCATGTATCACTCCTGAAATGTTTTTGTAGGAATGTTTGGGTGGGATGAACTCAATCCTTTATTATTATCATTTCAATGTATCGGACCATGCTTGTGAGGAGGAGATCATTCTGTTGCGAGCAGAGCAGACTTGAGTCCAGTAAATATTTAAAGAAATTGTTCCAAAATTGAGCGCACGAAGAGCTACATTTGTAAGGACCCTTCAGATTTTAAAAATGCAACTTAAAGGCTTGAATCCCTCTGCTCCCAACCACCAGCACGTGGTAATAGCTTAGCCCCCGCCGCTGGGCGGCAGTCCATACAATGTCAGTCTATGGAAAAATGTTTGTCTGTGGGTGGCTGCTGTTCTGAAGGTGCTGGCGGTGTGGGCCTGCGGGTTTCCGAGAAGACCAGCGTTGGCCCCGTGACTCTGGCAGGTACGTTTGCGGAGATACGGGGCTTGGCCCGCATCCTATGTGGTCCGTGCTGTAGCGGAATTTGACAGCCGTCCGGCGTGGTTGGTTGCCCCGCTGACGTCCCGGGGGACCGTGCTAGGAGCGCATTTGGGGGCGTTTGGAGTCCATTGGTGTAGGTTTGAGTGGAGTGTTTTCGGGGGCCCGTGGCAGCCTTAGGTCAGGTCAGAGCAGGATATAGGATAGAAACTACCGACGGCGAACACGCCATCGTCTTTAACTTTGGTTCCGCTGGTCCGATTTTTACAAAAATGTCATGTTCTATATGTGATCCTCTAGCTATCTGATTGACTTTGTCCTCGATCAGTCTTAAGAGGTTTGATTTAGTCTCAAAAACATACTTCTCTTATGGTCTAACTTGCTCTATAGTGTGTAAATGTTGTGTCTTCTTGATCAGTGTGACTTGTATTTAGTTTGGAAATGTGTTCTGTTCAGAAGTTGGTTATGTTTAGAGTTAAAGTTGAATAAAGTGATACAATCTTAATTTGTGTAAGCCTGGTATCTTTTTGATACTTTTGACTTTTATTAGCTTAGAAGTTGGGTTAGGTTAAGAAGTTAGGTTAGGTTAGAATAAGGTTAGTTAGGGTTAGGTTAGGTTATGGGATATAGGGATGAAAACCACCCATTTTGTGATGCACCGACAGGCAGCCATGCGGTAAGACACAGAATGTGAGGAAGCTCGATCAGGTAAAGTGATCCCTGACATGCTAGCGGCAGCTCTTTCGTGACCGCAGCAGTGCCAAGCAGAAATGCCATGCTTTCCTGGGCAGGACGACAGTAGAAGTCAATGGGTTCTCTTGGTTAATAGAATAAACTGGCTTTCGGCGAACTGTGATAAATTTATAAAGGCCTATGTCAATTTACCGTGTCTTTACTGTAATAAAACGGGTTACCCTGGGGCTAGGCACACAAAACTGCAATATGTTTCTCGTGGAAAGAGCCCGATAGAGTGTGCAAAGTTTGGGAACGATCGCTCGATCGTAGCCAACACAGCGGCCTAAAACGTACTCGTTTCACAGAGGCTTTATGGAAGGCCGACTATATTAAGCATATTTTTAGTGTAATAAAACGTGTTCCCATTGGGCTAGGTACACAAAAGTGTAATATGTTTCTCGTGGAAAGACCCCCATAGTTTGTGCAAAGTTTGGGAACGATCGCTCGTTCGTAGCCAACACGGCGGCCTAAAACTTACTCGTTTCACAGAGGCTTTATAGAAGGCCGACTATATGAAACATGTTATTAGTGTAATAAAACGGGTTACCCTGGGGCTAGGCACACAAAACTGCAATATGTTTCTCGTGGAAAGAGCCCGATAGAGTGTGCAAAGTTTGGGAACGATCACTCGATCGTAGCCAACACAGCGGCCTAAAACGTACTCGTTTCACAGAGGCTTTATGGAAGGCCGACTATATTAAGCATATTTTTAGTGTAATAAAACGTGTTCCCAGTGGGCTAGGTACACAAAAGTGTAATATGTTTCTCGTGGAAAGACCCCCATAGTTTGTGCAAAGTTTGGGAACGATCGCTCGTTCGTAGCCAACACGGCGGCCTAAAACTTACTCGTTTCACAGAGGCTTTATAGAAGGCCGACTATATAAAACATGTTATTAGTGTAATAAAACGGGTTACCCTGGGGCTAGGCACACAAAACTGCAATATGTTTCTCGTGGAAAGAGCCCGATAGAGTGTGCAAAGTTTGGGAACGATCACTCGATCGTAGCCAACACAGCGGCCTAAAACGTACTCGTTTCACAGAGGCTTTATGGAAGGCCGACTATATTAAGCATATTTTTACTATAATAAAATGGGTTCCCATGGGGCTGGGCACACAAAAGTGTAGTATGTTTCTTGTGGAAACACCCCCCTAGTGTGTGTAAAGTTTGGGAACGATCGCTCGTTCGTAGCCAACACGGCGGCCTAAAACGTACTCGTTTCACAGAGGCTTTATGGAAGGCTGACTATATTAAGCATATTTTTACTGTAATAAAACGGGTTACCCTGGGGCTAGGCACAAAAAACTGCAATATGTTTCTCATGGAAAGAGCCCGATAGACTGTACAAAGTTTGGGAACGATCGCTCGTTCGTAGCCAACACGGCGGCCTAAAACGTACTCGTTTCACAGAGGCGTTATAGAAGGCCGACTATATAAAACATGTTATTAGTGTAATAAAATGGGTTCCCATTGGGCTAGGCACACAAAAGTGTAATATGTTTCTCGTGGAAAGACCCCCATAGTGTGTGCAAAGTTTGGGAACGATCGCTCGTTCGTAGCCAACACGGCGGCCTAAAACGTACTCGTTACACAGAGGCTTTATAGAAGGCAGACTATATTAAGCATATTTTTACTGTTATAAAATGGGTTCTCCTTGCCCTAGGTACACAAATGTGTAATATGTTTCTCGTGGAAAGACCCCCATAGTGTGTGCAAAGTTTGGGAACGATCGCTCGTTCGTAGCCAACACGGCGGCCTAAAACGTACTCCTTTCACAGAGGCTTTATGGAAGGCCGAATATATTAAGCATATTTTTACTGTAATAAAACGGGTTACCCTGGGGCTAGGCACACAAAACTGCAATATGTTTCTCGTGGAAAGAGCCCAATAGACTGTACAAAGTTTGGGAACGATCACTCGTTCGTAGCCAACACGGCGGCCTAAAACGTACTTATTTCACAGAGGCTTTATAGAAGGCCGAATATATTAAGCATATTTTTACTGTAATAAAACGGGTTACCCTGGGGCTAGGCACACAAAACTGCAATATGTTTCTCATGGAAAGAGCCCGATAGACTGTACAAAGTTTGGGAACGATCGCTCGTTCGTAGCCAACACGGCGGCCTAAAACGTACTCGTTTCACAGAGGCGTTATAGAAGGCCGACTATATAAAACATGTTATTAGTGTAATAAAATGGGTTCCCATTGGGCTAGGCACACAAAAGTGTAATATGTTTCTCGTGGAAAGACCCCCATAGTGTGTGCAAAGTTTGGGAACGATCGCTCGTTCGTAGCCAACACGGCGGCCTAAAACGTACTCGTTACACAGAGGCTTTATAGAAGGCAGACTATATTAAGCATATTTTTACTGTTATAAAATGGGTTCCCATGGGGCTGGGCACACAAAAGTGTAGTATGTTTCTTGTGGAAACACCTCCCTAGTGTGTGTAAAGTTTGGGAACGATCGCTCGTTCGTAGCCAACACAGCGGCCTAAAACGTACTCGTTTCACAGAGGCTTTATAGAAGGCCGACTATATAAAACATGTTATTAGTGTAATAAAATGGGTTACCCTGGGGCTAGGCACACAAAACTGCAATATGTTTCTCGTGGAAAGACCCCCATAGTCTGTGCAAAGTTTGGGAACGATCACTCGTTCGTAGCCAACACGGCGGCCTAAAACGTACTCGTTTCACATTGGACCATTATTGTTTAACCCCACTGGGTGGCAGTCTATACAATGTGAGTCTATGGAAAAGTGCTCACAAATGCTAAGAGTTTTTGACATCTGAGGTGTTCTGTTGCAGAAATTATTTTTAATGTCATTCGGAATTTTGCAAGTGTTAAAGTGAATAATTCAGGTGGAATCATACAATTACACAAGGAAAGTTTTATTGACGGAATAATAAGGATAATAACAAGAATTACGAAAATAATAATAATAACATGAGTAATTATAATAATTCATTTAATTTATGAAGTGCTTTTCTAGACACGGATGAGAGACCGACATTCACAGCAAAGGCTGCCAATTTAACTGGCCATATATATATATATATATAAAATCTGCATGTTTTAAAAACATTGCTGTAATATAAAGGTTTTAAGCAGCATAACTTGCGTTCAAAATCATTGTACAGTATGAACAGGAACATAGTTTGTATTTTTCCTGTTAGATTTCTTTTGCAAGTTTTTGTAAACTTCAATTTTATCGATAAATCATTCATATTTCAAATGAACGGCTGTTCTTAAGTGGACGCCCCCTAAAGGCTCAGCATTGAAACTGTCTGTGATTCTGTGTTAAAAAATCCACATTTTAGCAGTTTTGCACAGTGCAGATCTCAATATGTCCACTTTGTGTATGTGTGTGTATGTGTGTATATATTTGTAGCTGTAAGTCATAAATCTATCTTTCTGTCTATCTAACTAACTATCTGTCTGACTGTCTGTCTGTCTGTCTGTCTATCTGTCTATGTATCTCACTATCTGCCTGTCTGTCTGTCTGTCTATCTATCTTTCTGTCTGTCTATCTAACTATCTGTCTATCTATCTAAATATCTGTCTTTCTGTCTATCTATCTAACTATCTGTCTGTCTGTCTATCTAACTATCTGTCTATCGAACTATCTGTCTGTCAATCTATCTAACTGTCTGTCTGTCTATCTATCTAACTATCTGTCTGTCTGTCTATCTATCTAACTATCTGTCTGTCTGTCTGTCTATCTAACTATCTGTCTGTCTATCTAACTATCTGTCTGTCTATCTATCTAAATGTCTGTCTGTCTGTCTATCTTTCTGCATGTGTGTCTATTTGTTTCTCTGTCTGTGTTTGTGTGTCTGTCTGTAACTAATGAAACTTTTAAATAAAGTTTAAACTTTTTACTATCATTATTATTATTATTATTATTTCATTTGATATTTCTTTTACTTGTATGTGAGGAGTATTTTTGAGTCCAGTTAATTGTATCAAAGAAATGTTTCCAAAAATGAAATAAATAAAAAAACAAATAACAGAAGGATGTTTTGTTTTTGTGGTATCGAGTCTCCATCTGGTGGTCATTTACAGCAACTTCATATTCTACTCAATAAAGTCCCAAACAGACTGCTATATTTGATTCCTACTGTAAGACTGTTAATAACAAATGAAAGAAATGAACCCAAGTAAATATAGCAAGACCCTTTGCATTTATTTGACTTGTTTGTGAGGAGGATGTTTTGGAGTCCAGTTCATTTTATTAAAAAAATGTTTCCAGAAATGAAGTAGATTCAAACAAATTACAGGTGGACTTGTAAACATTTTGTTGTTGTTGTTGTGAGAAAACAAACTGCACCAAATATTGCCCTTATAACTTTATAAAATAAAGTTACCATAGGTTTAAAGTTGTAAGTGGGAAAGTGCAATTCTCCATCAGTCCACTAGGGCTAACCCCAGTCCGCTGGGGTTAGTTGGGGTTAAATCGCTAGATGACCCTAACCCCTAGCCCCGGGGGTTAAAAACTCTGTAGGTATAGAGGTGATTACGAGTTTCACCCTCATTATCTCCACCCTCATTTGCATATCGAATCTGATTGGCTGGATTGTTTCACAGATCAATCTTTAGAACGGTCTGTCCGATTTTGCCAAGCTTGGTGTCATCGAACTCAGAATTCCGTCTGTCTTCATGTGACGGAGCGAGATGAACAGAAAAAGAAAGCATTAGAAATGTAGCACTTAAAAAGGAAAAAAGTCATTTGCATGTAGGTTTTGAGTGGTGGAAAAAGTCACCTGCACGCCTTTAAGATTTGCATGAATACGACTGTAGAGGAGACGTGGTAATGAACGCATTTTTCACAAGAACGACGTTTCTTCTTTCCTGCGCATTTTGGCAGCATGTAGGCCTGCAGCACGTTAGCTTTGGGCAACAATAATAGCGTTTAATTTGATTTGTAAACAGCCCATTGCGGTTTAAATACTGTTTATATTTCAGTTGAGCAACTGAAATCAGTATCATATCCATGTATCACTCCTGAAATGTTTTTGTAGGAATGTTTGGGTGGGATGAACTCAATCCTTTATTATTATCATTTCAATGTATCGGACCATGCTTGTGAGGAGGAGATCATTCTGTTGCGAGCAGAGCAGACTTGAGTCCAGTAAATATTTAAAGAAATTGTTCCAAAATTGAGCGCACGAAGAGCTACATTTGTAAGGACCCTTCAGATTTTAAAAATGCAACTTAAAGGCTTGAATCCCTCTGCTCCCAACCACCAGCACGTGGTAATAGCTTAGCCCCCGCCGCTGGGCGGCAGTCCATACAATGTCAGTCTATGGAAAAATGTTTGTCTGTGGGTGGCTGCTGTTCTGAAGGTGCTGGCGGTGTGGGCCTGCGGGTTTCCGAGAAGACCAGCGTTGGCCCCGTGACTCTGGCAGGTACGTTTGCGGAGATACGGGGCTTGGCCCGCATCCTATGTGGTCCGTGCTGTAGCGGAATTTGACAGCCGTCCGGCGTGGTTGGTTGCCCCGCTGACGTCCCGGGGGACCGTGCTAGGAGCGCATTTGGGGGCGTTTGGAGTCCATTGGTGTAGGTTTGAGTGGAGTGTTTTCGGGGGCCCGTGGCAGCCTTAGGTCAGGTCAGAGCAGGATATAGGATAGAAACTACCGACGGCGAACACGCCATCGTCTTTAACTTTGGTTCCGCTGGTCCGATTTTTACAAAAATGTCATGTTCTATATGTGATCCTCTAGCTATCTGATTGACTTTGTCCTCGATCAGTCTTAAGAGGTTTGATTTAGTCTCAAAAACATACTTCTCTTATGGTCTAACTTGCTCTATAGTGTGTAAATGTTGTGTCTTCTTGATCAGTGTGACTTGTATTTAGTTTGGAAATGTGTTCTGTTCAGAAGTTGGTTATGTTTAGAGTTAAAGTTGAATAAAGTGATACAATCTTAATTTGTGTAAGCCTGGTATCTTTTTGATACTTTTGACTTTTATTAGCTTAGAAGTTGGGTTAGGTTAAGAAGTTAGGTTAGGTTAGAATAAGGTTAGTTAGGGTTAGGTTAGGTTATGGGATATAGGGATGAAAACCACCCATTTTGTGATGCACCGACAGGCAGCCATGCGGTAAGACACAGAATGTGAGGAAGCTCGATCAGGTAAAGTGATCCCTGACATGCTAGCGGCAGCTCTTTCGTGACCGCAGCAGTGCCAAGCAGAAATGCCATGCTTTCCTGGGCAGGACGACAGTAGAAGTCAATGGGTTCTCTTGGTTAATAGAATAAACTGGCTTTCGGCGAACTGTGATAAATTTATAAAGGCCTATGTCAATTTACCGTGTCTTTACTGTAATAAAACGGGTTACCCTGGGGCTAGGCACACAAAACTGCAATATGTTTCTCGTGGAAAGAGCCCGATAGAGTGTGCAAAGTTTGGGAACGATCGCTCGATCGTAGCCAACACAGCGGCCTAAAACGTACTCGTTTCACAGAGGCTTTATGGAAGGCCGACTATATTAAGCATATTTTTAGTGTAATAAAACGTGTTCCCATTGGGCTAGGTACACAAAAGTGTAATATGTTTCTCGTGGAAAGACCCCCATAGTTTGTGCAAAGTTTGGGAACGATCGCTCGTTCGTAGCCAACACGGCGGCCTAAAACTTACTCGTTTCACAGAGGCTTTATAGAAGGCCGACTATATGAAACATGTTATTAGTGTAATAAAACGGGTTACCCTGGGGCTAGGCACACAAAACTGCAATATGTTTCTCGTGGAAAGAGCCCGATAGAGTGTGCAAAGTTTGGGAACGATCACTCGATCGTAGCCAACACAGCGGCCTAAAACGTACTCGTTTCACAGAGGCTTTATGGAAGGCCGACTATATTAAGCATATTTTTAGTGTAATAAAACGTGTTCCCAGTGGGCTAGGTACACAAAAGTGTAATATGTTTCTCGTGGAAAGACCCCCATAGTTTGTGCAAAGTTTGGGAACGATCGCTCGTTCGTAGCCAACACGGCGGCCTAAAACTTACTCGTTTCACAGAGGCTTTATAGAAGGCCGACTATATAAAACATGTTATTAGTGTAATAAAACGGGTTACCCTGGGGCTAGGCACACAAAACTGCAATATGTTTCTCGTGGAAAGAGCCCGATAGAGTGTGCAAAGTTTGGGAACGATCGCTCGATCGTAGCCAACACAGAGGGCCTAAAACGTACTCGTTTCACAGAGGCTTTATGGAAGGCCGACTATATTAAGCATATTTTTAGTGTAATAAAACGTGTTCCCATTGGGCTAGGTACACAAAAGTGTAATATGTTTCTCGTGGAAAGACCCCCATAGTTTGTGCAAAGTTTGGGAACGATCGCTCGTTCGTAGCCAACACGGCGGCCTAAAACTTACTCGTTTCACAGAGGCTTTATAGAAGGCCGACTATATGAAACATGTTATTAGTGTAATAAAACGGGTTACCCTGGGGCTAGGCACACAAAACTGCAATATGTTTCTCGTGGAAAGAGCCCGATAGAGTGTGCAAAGTTTGGGAACGATCACTCGATCGTAGCCAACACAGCGGCCTAAAACGTACTCGTTTCACAGAGGCTTTATGGAAGGCCGACTATATTAAGCATATTTTTAGTGTAATAAAACGTGTTCCCAGTGGGCTAGGTACACAAAAGTGTAATATGTTTCTCGTGGAAAGACCCCCATAGTTTGTGCAAAGTTTGGGAACGATCGCTCGTTCGTAGCCAACACGGCGGCCTAAAACTTACTCGTTTCACAGAGGCTTTATAGAAGGCCGACTATATAAAACATGTTATTAGTGTAATAAAACGGGTTACCCTGGGGCTAGGCACACAAAACTGCAATATGTTTCTCGTGGAAAGAGCCCGATAGAGTGTGCAAAGTTTGGGAACGATCACTCGATCGTAGCCAACACAGCGGCCTAAAACGTACTCGTTTCACAGAGGCTTTATGGAAGGCCGACTATATTAAGCATATTTTTAGTGTAATAAAACGTGTTCCCATTGGGCTAGGTACACAAAAGTGTAATATGTTTCTCGTGGAAAGACCCCCATAGTTTGTGCAAAGTTTGGGAACGATCGCTCGTTCGTAGCCAACACGGCGGCCTAAAACGTACTCGTTTCACAGAGGCTTTATGGAAGGCTGACTATATTAAGCATATTTTTACTGTAATAAAACGGGTTACCCTGGGGCTAGGCACACAAAACTGCAGTATGTTTCTCGTGGAAAGAGCCCGATAGACTGTACAAAGTTTGGGAACGATCACTCGTTCGTAGCCAACACGGCGGCCTAAAACGTACTCGTTTCACAGAGGCTTTATAGAAGGCCGACTATATTAAGCATATTTTTACTATAATAAAATGGGTTCCCATGGGGCTGGGCACACAAAAGTGTAGTATGTTTCTTGTGGAAACACCCCCCTAGTGTGTGTAAAGTTTGGGAACGATCGCTCGTTCGTAGCCAACACGGCGGCCTAAAACGTACTCGTTTCACAGAGGCTTTATGGAAGGCTGACTATATTAAGCATATTTTTACTGTAATAAAACGGGTTACCCTGGGGCTAGGCACAAAAAACTGCAATATGTTTCTCATGGAAAGAGCCCGATAGACTGTACAAAGTTTGGGAACGATCGCTCGTTCGTAGCCAACACGGCGGCCTAAAACGTACTCGTTTCACAGAGGCGTTATAGAAGGCCGACTATATAAAACATGTTATTAGTGTAATAAAATGGGTTCCCATTGGGCTAGGCACACAAAAGTGTAGGGTTAGGGTTAGGGTTAGGGTTAGGGTTAGGGTTAGGGTTAGGGTTAGGTTAGGGTTAGGGTTAGGGTTAGGGTTAGGTTAGGGTTAGGGTTAGGGTTAGGGTTAGGGTTAGGGTTAGGGTTAGGTATAGAGGTGATTACGAGTTTCACCCTCATTATCTCCACCCTCATTTGCATATCGAATCTGATTGGCTGGATTGTTTCACAGATCAATCTTTAGAACGGTCTGTCCGATTTTGCCAAGCTTGGTGTCATCGAACTCAGAATTCCGTCTGTCTTCATGTGACGGGGCGAGATGAACAGAAAAAGAAAGCATTAGAAATGTAGCACTTAAAAAGGAAAACAGTCATTTGCATGTAGGTTTTGAGTGGTGGAAAAAGTCACCTGCACGCCTTTAAGATTTGCATGAATACGACTGTAGAGGAGACGTGGTAATGAACGCATTTTTCACAAGAACGACGTTTCTTCTTTCCTGCGCATTTTGGCAGCATGTAGGCCTGCAGCACGTTGGCTTTGGGCAACAATAATAGCGTTTAATTTGATTTGTAAACAGCCCTTTGCGGTTTAAATACTGTTTATATTTCAGTTGAGCAACTGAAATCAGTATCATATCCATGTATCACTCCTGAAATGTTTTTGTAGGAATGTTTGGGTGGGATGAACTCAATCCTTTATTATTATCATTTCATGAAATGTATCGGACCATGCTTGTGAGGAGGAGATTATTCTGTTGCGAGCAGAGCAGACTTGAGTCCAGTAAATATTTAAAGAAATTGTTCCAAAATTGAGCGCACGAAGAGCTACATTTGTAAGGACCCTTCAGATTTTAAAAATGCAACTTAAAGGCTTGAATCCCTCTGCTCCCAACCACCAGCACGTGGTAATAACTTAGCCCCCGCCGCTGGGCGGCAGTCCATACAATGTCAGTCTATGGAAAAATGTTTGTCTGTGGGTGGCTGCTGTTCTGAAGGTGCTGGCGGTGTGGGCCTGCGGGTTTCCGAGAAGACCAGCGTTGGCCCCGTGACTCTGGCAGGTACGTTTGCGGAGATACGGGGCTTGGCCCGCATCCTATGTGGTCCGTGCTGTAGCGGAATTTGACAGCCGTCCGGCGTGGTTGGTTGCCCCGCTGACGTCCCGGGGGACCGTGCTAGGAGCGCATTTGGGGGCGTTTGGAGTCCATTGGTGTAGGTTTGAGTGGAGTGTTTTCGGGGGCCCGTGGCAGCCTTAGGTCAGGTCAGAGCAGGATATAGGATAGAAACTACCGACGGCGAACACGCCATCGTCTTTAACTTTGGTTCCGCTGGTCCGATTTTTACAAAAATGTCATGTTCTATATGTGATCCTCTAGCTATCTGATTGACTTTGTCCTCGATCAGTCTTAAGAGGTTTGATTTAGTCTCAAAAACATACTTCTCTTATGGTCTAACTTGCTCTATAGTGTGTAAATGTTGTGTCTTCTTGATCAGTGTGACTTGTATTTAGTTTGGAAATGTGTTCTGTTCAGAAGTTGGTTATGTTTAGAGTTAAAGTTGAATAAAGTGATACAATCTTAATTTGTGTAAGCCTGGTATCTTTTTGATACTTTTGACTTTTATTAGCTTAGAAGTTGGGTTAGGTTAAGAAGTTAGGTTAGGTTAGAATAAGGTTAGTTAGGGTTAGGTTAGGTTATGGGATATAGGGATGAAAACCACCCATTTTGTGATGCACCGACAGGCAGCCATGCGGTAAGACACAGAATGTGAGGAAGCTCGATCAGGTAAAGTGATCCCTGACATGCTAGCGGAAGCTCTTTCGTGACCGCAGCAGTGCCAAGCAGAAATGCCATGCTTTCCTGGGCAGGACGACAGTAGAAGTCAATGGGTTCTCTTGGTTAATAGAATAAACTGGCTTTCGGCGAACTGTGATAAATTTATAAAGGCCTATGTCAATTTACCGTGTCTTTACTGTAATAAAACGGGTTACCCTGGGGCTAGGCACACAAAACTGCAATATGTTTCTCGTGGAAAGAGCCCGATAGAGTGTGCAAAGTTTGGGAACGATCGCTCGATCGTAGCCAACACAGCGGCCTAAAACGTACTCGTTTCACAGAGGCTTTATGGAAGGCCGACTATATTAAGCATATTTTTAGTGTAATAAAACGTGTTCCCATTGGGCTAGGTACACAAAAGTGTAATATGTTTCTCGTGGAAAGACCCCCATAGTTTGTGCAAAGTTTGGGAACGATCGCTCGTTCGTAGCCAACACGGCGGCCTAAAACTTACTCGTTTCACAGAGGCTTTATAGAAGGCCGACTATATAAAACATGTTATTAGTGTAATAAAACGGGTTACCCTGGGGCTAGGCACACAAAACTGCAATATGTTTCTCGTGGAAAGAGCCCGATAGAGTGTGCAAAGTTTGGGAACGATCACTCGATCGTAGCCAACACAGCGGCCTAAAACGTACTCGTTTCACAGAGGCTTTATGGAAGGCCGACTATATTAAGCATATTTTTAGTGTAATAAAACGTGTTCCCAGTGGGCTAGGTACACAAAAGTGTAATATGTTTCTCGTGGAAAGACCCCCATAGTTTGTGCAAAGTTTGGGAACGATCGCTCGTTCGTAGCCAACACGGCGGCCTAAAACGTACTCGTTTCACAGAGGCTTTATGGAAGGCCGACTATATAAAACATGTTATTAGTGTAATAAAATGGGTTCCCATTGGGCTAGGCACACAAAAGTGTAATATGTTTCTCGTGGAAAGACCCCCATAGTGTGTGCAAAGTTTGGGAACGATCGCTCGTTCGTAGCCAACACGGCGGCCTAAAACGTACTCGTTACACAGAGGCTTTATAGAAGGCAGACTATATTAAGCATATTTTTACTGTTATAAAATGGGTTCTCCTTGCCCTAGGTACACAAATGTGTAATATGTTTCTCGTGGAAAGACCCCCATAGTGTGTGCAAAGTTTGGGAACGATCACTCGTTCGTAGCCAACACGGCGGCCTAAAACGTACTCCTTTCACAGAGGCTTTATGGAAGGCCGAATATATTAAGCATATTTTTACTGTAATAAAACGGGTTACCCTGGGGCTAGGCACACAAAACTGCAATATGTTTCTCGTGGAAAGAGCCCAATAGACTGTACAAAGTTTGGGAACGATCACTCGTTCGTAGCCAACACGGCGGCCTAAAACATACTTATTTCACAGAGGCTTTATAGAAGGCCGACTATATTAAGCATATTTTTACTGTAATAAAATGGGTTCCCATGGGGCTGGGCACACAAAAGTGTAGTATGTTTCTTGTGGAAACACCTCCCTAGTGTGTGTAAAGTTTGGGAACGATCGCTCGTTCGTAGCCAACACGGCGGCCTAAAACGTACTCGTTTCACAGAGGCTTTATAGAAGGCCGACTATATAAAACATGTTATTAGTGTAATAAAACGGGTTACCCTGGGGCTAGGCACACAAAACTGCAATATGTTTCTCGTGGAAAGACCCCCATAGTCTGTGCAAAGTTTGGGAACGATCACTCGTTCGTAGCCAACACGGCGGCCTAAAACGTACTCGTTTCACATTGGACCATTATTGTTTAACCCCACTGGGTGGCAGTCTATACAATGTGAGTCTATGGAAAAGTGCTCACAAATGCTAAGAGTTTTTGACATCTGAGGTGTTCTGTTGCAGAAATTATTTTTAATGTCATTCGGAATTTTGCAAGTGTTAAAGTGAATAATTCAGGTGGAATCATACAATTACACAAGGAAAGTTTTATTGACGGAATAATAAGGATAATAACAAGAATTACGAAAATAATAATAATAACATGAGTAATTATAATAATTCATTTAATTTATGAAGTGCTTTTCTAGACACGGATGAGAGACCGACATTCACAGCAAAGGCTGCCAATTTAACTGGCCATATATATATATATATAAAATCTGCATGTTTTAAAAACATTGCTGTAATATAAAGGTTTTAAGCAGCATAACTTGCGTTCAAAATCATTGTACAGTATGAACAGGAACATAGTTTGTATTTTTCCTGTTAGATTTCTTTTGCAAGTTTTTGTAAACTTCAATTTTATTGATAAATCATTCATATTTCAAATGAACGGCTGTTCTTAAGTGGACGCCCCCTAAAGGCTCAGCATTGAAACTGTCTGTGATTCTGTGTTAAAAAATCCACATTTTAGCAGTTTTGCACAGTGCAGATCTCAATATGTCCACTTTGTGTATGTGTGTGTATGTGTGTATATATTTGTAGCTGTAAGTCATAAATCTATCTTTCTGTCTATCTAACTAACTATCTGTCTGACTGTCTGTCTGTCTGTCTGTCTATCTGTCTATGTATCTCACTATCTGCCTGTCTGTCTGTCTGTCTATCTATCTTTCTGTCTGTCTATCTAACTATCTGTCTATCTATCTAACTATCTGTCTTTCTGTCTATCTATCTAACTATCTGTCTGTCTGTCTATCTAACTATCTGTCTATCGAACTATCTGTCTGTCAATCTATCTAACTGTCTGTCTGTCTATCTATCTAACTATCTGTCTGTCTGTCTATCTATCTAACTATCTTTCAGTCTGTCTGTCTATCTAACTATCTGTCTGTCTATCTAACTATCTGTCTGTCTATCTATCTAAATGTCTGTCTGTCTGTCTATCTTTCTGCATGTGTGTCTATTTGTTTCTCTGTCTGTGTTTGTGTGTCTGTCTGTAACTAATGAAACTTTTAAATAAAGTTTAAACTTTTTACTATCATTATTATTATTATTATTATTTCATTTGATATTTCTTTTACTTGTATGTGAGGAGTATTTTTGAGTCCAGTTAATTGTATCAAAGAAATGTTTCCAAAAATGAAATAAATAAAAAAACAAATAACAGAAGGATGTTTTGTTTTTGTGGTATCGAGTCTCCATCTGGTGGTCATTTACAGCAACTTCATATTCTACTCAATAAAGTCCCAAACAGACTGCTATATTTGATTCCTACTGTAAGACTGTTAATAACAAATGAAAGAAATGAACCCAAGTAAATATAGCAAGACCCTTTGCATTTATTTGACTTGTTTGTGAGGAGGATGTTTTGGAGTCCAGTTCATTTTATTAAAAAAATGTTTCCAAAAATGAAGTAGATTCAAACAAATTACAGGTGGACTTGTAAACATTTTGTTGTTGTTGTTGTGAGAAAACAAACTGCACCAAATATTGCCCTTATACCTTTATAAAATAAAGTTACCATAGGTTTAAAGTTGTAAGTGGGAAAGTGCAATTCTCCATCAGTCCACTAGGGCTAACCCCAGTCAGCTGGGGTTAGTTGGGGTTAAATCGCTAGATGACCCTAACCCCTAGCCCCGGGGGTTAAAAACTCTGTAGGTATAGAGGTGATTACGAGTTTCACCCTCATTATCTCCACCCTCATTTGCATATCGAATCTGATTGGCTGGATTGTTTCACAGATCAATCTTTAGAACGGTCTGTCCGATTTTGCCAAGCTTGGTGTCATCGAACTCAGAATTCCGTCTGTCTTCATGTGACGGGGCGAGATGAACAGAAAAAGAAAGCATTAGAAATGTAGCACTTAAAAAGGAAAACAGTCATTTGCATGTAGGTTTTGAGTGGTGGAAAAAGTCACCTGCACGCCTTTAAGATTTGCATGAATACGACTGTAGAGGAGACGTGGTAATGAACGCATTTTTCACAAGAACGACGTTTCTTCTTTCCTGCGCATTTTGGCAGCATGTAGGCCTGCAGCACGTTAGCTTTGGGCAACAATAATAGCGTTTAATTTGATTTGTAAACAGCCCTTTGCGGTTTAAATACTGTTTATATTTCAGTTGAGCAACTGAAATCAGTATCATATCCATGTATCACTCCTGAAATGTTTTTGTAGGAATGTTTGGGTGGGATGAACTCAATCCTTTATTATTATCATTTCATGAAATGTATCGGACCATGCTTGTGAGGAGGAGATTATTCTGTTGCGAGCAGAGCAGACTTGAGTCCAGTAAATATTTAAAGAAATTGTTCCAAAATTGAGCGCACGAAGAGCTACATTTGTAAGGACCCTTCAGATTTTAAAAATGCAACTTAAAGGCTTGAATCCCTCTGCTCCCAACCACCAGCACGTGGTAATAACTTAGCCCCCGCCGCTGGGCGGCAGTCCATACAATGTCAGTCTATGGAAAAATGTTTGTCTGTGGGTGGCTGCTGTTCTGAAGGTGCTGGCGGTGTGGGCCTGCGGGTTTCCGAGAAGACCAGCGTTGGCCCCGTGACTCTGGCAGGTACGTTTGCGGAGATACGGGGCTTGGCCCGCATCCTATGTGGTCCGTGCTGTAGCGGAATTTGACAGCCGTCCGGCGTGGTTGGTTGCCCCGCTGACGTCCCGGGGGACCGTGCTAGGAGCGCATTTGGGGGCGTTTGGAGTCCATTGGTGTAGGTTTGAGTGGAGTGTTTTCGGGGGCCCGTGGCAGCCTTAGGTCAGGTCAGAGCAGGATATAGGATAGAAACTACCGACGGCGAACACGCCATCGTCTTTAACTTTGGTTCCGCTGGTCCGATTTTTACAAAAATGTCATGTTCTATATGTGATCCTCTAGCTATCTGATTGACTTTGTCCTCGATCAGTCTTAAGAGGTTTGATTTAGTCTCAAAAACATACTTCTCTTATGGTCTAACTTGCTCTATAGTGTGTAAATGTTGTGTCTTCTTGATCAGTGTGACTTGTATTTAGTTTGGAAATGTGTTCTGTTCAGAAGTTGGTTATGTTTAGAGTTAAAGTTGAATAAAGTGATACAATCTTAATTTGTGTAAGCCTGTTATCTTTTTGATACTTTTGACTTTTATTAGCTTAGAAGTTGGGTTAGGTTAAGAAGTTAGGTTAGGTTAGAATAAGGTTAGTTAGGGTTAGGTTAGGTTATGGGATATAGGGATGAAAACCACCCATTTTGTGATGCACCGACAGGCAGCCATGCGGTAAGACACAGAATGTGAGGAAGCTCGATCAGGTAAAGTGATCCCTGACATGCTAGCGGAAGCTCTTTCGTGACCGCAGCAGTGCCAAGCAGAAATGCCATGCTTTCCTGGGCAGGACGACAGTAGAAGTCAATGGGTTCTCTTGGTTAATAGAATAAACTGGCTTTCGGCGAACTGTGATAAATTTATAAAGGCCTATGTCAATTTACCGTGTCTTTACTGTAATAAAACGGGTTACCCTGGGGCTAGGCACACAAAACTGCAATATGTTTCTCGTGGAAAGAGCCCGATAGAGTGTGCAAAGTTTGGGAACGATCGCTCGATCGTAGCCAACACAGCGGCCTAAAACGTACTCGTTTCACAGAGGCTTTATGGAAGGCCGACTATATTAAGCATATTTTTAGTGTAATAAAACGTGTTCCCATTGGGCTAGGTACACAAAAGTGTAATATGTTTCTCGTGGAAAGACCCCCATAGTTTGTGCAAAGTTTGGGAACGATCGCTCGTTCGTAGCCAACACGGCGGCCTAAAACTTACTCGTTTCACAGAGGCTTTATAGAAGGCCGACTATATAAAACATGTTATTAGTGTAATAAAACGGGTTACCCTGGGGCTAGGCACACAAAACTGCAATATGTTTCTCGTGGAAAGAGCCCGATAGAGTGTGCAAAGTTTGGGAACGATCACTCGATCGTAGCCAACACAGCGGCCTAAAACGTACTCGTTTCACAGAGGCTTTATGGAAGGCCGACTATATTAAGCATATTTTTAGTGTAATAAAACGTGTTCCCAGTGGGCTAGGTACACAAAAGTGTAATATGTTTCTCGTGGAAAGACCCCCATAGTTTGTGCAAAGTTTGGGAACGATCGCTCGTTCGTAGCCAACACGGCGGCCTAAAACGTACTCGTTTCACAGAGGCTTTATGGAAGGCTGACTATATTAAGCATATTTTTACTGTAATAAAACAGGTTACCCTGGGGCTAGGCACACAAAACAGCAGTATGTTTCTCGTGGAAAGAGCCCGATAGACTGTACAAAGTTTGGGAACGATCACTCGTTCGTAGCCAACACGGCGGCCTAAAACGTACTTATTTCACAGAGGCTTTATAGAAGGCCGACTAAATAAAACATGTTATAAGTGTAATAAAATGGGTTACTCTGGTACTAGGCACACAAAACTGCAATATGTTTCTCGTGGAAAGACCCCCATAGTCTGTGCAAAGTTTGGGAACGATCACTCGTTCGTAGCCAACACGGCGGCCTAAAACGTACTCGTTTCACAGAGGCGTTATAGAAGGCCGACTATATAAAACATGTTATTAGTGTAATAAAATGGGTTCCCATTGGGCTAGGCACACAAAAGTGTAATATGTTTCTCGTGGAAAGACCCCCATAGTGTGTGCAAAGTTTGGGAACGATCGCTCGTTCGTAGCCAACACGGCGGCCTAAAACGTACTCGTTACACAGAGGCTTTATAGAAGGCAGACTATATTAAGCATATTTTTACTGTAATAAAATGGGTTCTCCTCGCCCTAGGTACACAAATGTGTAATATGTTTCTCGTGGAAAGACCCCCATAGTTTGTGCAAAGTTTGGGAACGATCGCTCGTTCGTAGCCAACACGGCGGCCTAAAACGTACTCCTTTCACAGAGGCTTTATGGAAGGCTGACTATATTAAGCATATTTTTACTGTAATAAAACAGGTTACCCTGGGGCTAGGCACACAAAACTGCAGTATGTTTCTCGTGGAAAGAGCCCGATAGACTGTACAAAGTTTGGGAACGATCACTCGTTCGTAGCCAACACGGCGGCCTAAAACGTACTTATTTCACAGAGGCTTTATAGAAGGCCGACTAAATAAAACATGTTATAAGTGTAATAAAATGGGTTACTCTGGTACTAGGCACACAAAACTGCAATATGTTTCTCGTGGAAAGACCCCCATAGTCTGTGCAAAGTTTGGGAACGATCACTCGTTCGTAGCCAACACGGCGGCCTAAAACGTACTCGTTTCACAGAGGCGTTATAGAAGGCCGACTATATAAAACATGTTATTAGTGTAATAAAATGGGTTCCCATTGGGCTAGGCACACAAAAGTGTAATATGTTTCTCGTGGAAAGACCCCCATAGTGTGTGCAAAGTTTGGGAACGATCGCTCGTTCGTAGCCAACACGGCGACCTAAAACGTACTCGTTACACAGAGGCTTTATAGAAGGCAGACTATATTAAGCATATTTTTACTGTAATAAAATGGGTTCTCCTTGCCCTAGGTACACAAATGTGTAATATGTTTCTCGTGGAAAGACCCCCATAGTGTGTGCAAAGTTTGGGAACGATCGCTCGTTCGTAGCCAACACGGCGGCCTAAAACGTACTCCTTTCACAGAGGCTTTATGGAAGGCCGAATATATTAAGCATATTTTTACTGTAATAAAACGGGTTACCCTGGGGCTAGGCACACAAAACTGCAATATGTTTCTCGTGGAAAGAGCCCAATAGACCGTACAAAGTTGGGAACGATCACTCGTTCGTAGCCAACACGGCGGCCTAAAACGTACTTATTTCACAGAGGCTTTATAGAAGGCCGACTATATTAAGCATATTTTTACTATAATAAAATGGGTTCCCATGGGGCTGGGCACACAAAAGTGTAGTATGTTTCTTGTGGAAACACCTCCCTAGTGTGTGTAAAGTTTGGGAACGATCGCTCGTTCGTAGCCAACACGGCGGCCTAAAACGTACTCGTTTCACAGAGGCTTTATAGAAGGCCGACTATATAAAACATGTTATTAGTGTAATAAAACGGGTTACCCTGGGGCTAGGCACACAAAACTGCAATATGTTTCTCGTGGAAAGACCCCCATAGTCTGTGCAAAGTTTGGGAACGATCACTCGTTCGTAGCCAACACGGCGGCCTAAAACGTACTCGTTTCACATTGGACCATTATTGTTTAACCCCACTGGGTGGCAGTCTATACAATGTGAGTCTATGGAAAAGTGCTCAAAAATGCTAAGAGTTTTTGACATCTGAGGTGTTCTGTTGCAGAAATTATTTTTAATGTTATTCGGAATTTTGCAAGTGTTAAAGTGAATAATTCAGGTGGAATCATACAATTACACAAGGAAAGTTTTATTGACGGAATAATAAGGATAATAACAAGAATTACGAAAATAATAATAATAACATGAGTAATTATAATAATTCATTTAATTTATGAATTGCTTTTCTAGACACGGATGAGAGACCGACATTCACAGCAAAGGCTGCCCATTTAACTGGCCATATATATATATATATATAAAATCCGCATGTTTTAAAAACATTGCTGTAATATAAAGGTTTTAAGCAGCATAACTTGCGTTCAAAATCATTGTACAGTATGAACAGGAACATAGTTTGTATTTTTCCTGTTAGATTTCTTTTGCAAGTTTTTGTAAACTTCAATTTTATTGATAAATCATTCATATTTCAAATGAACGGCTGTTCTTAAGTGGACGCCCCCTAAAGGCTCAGCATTGAAACTGTCTGTGATTCTGTGTTAAAAAATCCACATTTTAGCAGTTTTGCACAGTGCAGATCTCAATATGTCCACTTTGTGTATGTGTGTGTATGTGTGTATATATTTGTAGCTGTAAGTCATAAATCTATCTTTCTGTCTATCTAACTAACTATCTGTCTGACTGTCTGTCTGTCTGTCTGTCTATCTGTCTATGTATCTCACTATCTGCCTGTCTGTCTGTCTGTCTATCTATCTTTCTGTCTGTCTATCTAACTATCTGTCTATCTATCTAACTATCTGTCTTTCTGTCTATCTATCTAACTATCTGTCTGTCTGTCTATCTAACTATCTGTCTATCGAACTATCTGTCTGTCAATCTATCTAACTGTCTGTCTGTCTATCTATCTAACTATCTGTCTGTCTGTCTGTCTGTCTGTCTATCTAACTATCTGTCTGTCTATCTAACTATCTGTCTGTCTATCTATCTAAATGTCTGTCTGTCTGTCTATCTTTCTGCATGTGTGTCTATTTGTTTCTCTGTCTGTGTTTGTGTGTCTGTCTGTAACTAATGAAACTTTTAAATAAAGTTTAAACTTTTTACTATCATTATTATTATTATTATTATTATTTCATTTGATATTTCTTTTACTTGTATGTGAGGAGTATTTTTGAGTCCAGTTAATTGTATCAAAGAAATGTTTCCAAAAATGAAATAAATAAAAAAACAAATAACAGAAGGATGTTTTGTTTTTGTGGTATCGAGTCTCCATCTGGTGGTCATTTACAGCAACTTCATATTCTACTCAATAAAGTCCCAAACAGACTGCTATATTTGATTCCTACTGTAAGACTGTTAATAACAAATGAAAGAAATGAACCCAAGTAAATATAGCAAGACCCTTTGCATTTATTTGACTTGTTTGTGAGGAGGATGTTTTGGAGTCCAGTTCATTTTATTAAAAAAATGTTTCCAGAAATGAAGTAGATTCAAACAAATTACAGGTGGACTTGTAAACATTTTGTTGTTGTTGTTGTGAGAAAACAAACTGCACCAAATATTGCCCTTATAACTTTATAAAATAAAGTTACCATAGGTTT
Source organism: Moxostoma hubbsi (assembly GCA_032164185.1). Classification (NCBI taxonomy): domain Eukaryota; kingdom Metazoa; phylum Chordata; class Actinopteri; order Cypriniformes; family Catostomidae; genus Moxostoma; species Moxostoma hubbsi. Next base: position 5,552,044 of record JAVLUX010000221.1, read on the forward strand.
AAAGTTGTAAGTGGGAAAGTGCAATTCTCCATCAGTCCACTAGGGCTAACCCCAGTCAGCTGGGGTTAGTTGGGGTTAAATTGCTAGATGACCCTAACCCCTAGCCCCGGGGGTTAAAAACTCTGTAGGTATAGAGGTGATTACGAGTTTCACCCTCATTATCTCCACCCTCATTTGCATATTGAATCTGATTGGCTGGATTGTTTCACAGATCAATCTTTAGAACGGTCTGTCCGATTTTGCCAAGCTTGGTGTCATCGAACTCAGAATTCCGTCTGTCTTCATGTGACGGGGCGAGATGAACAGAAAAAGAAAGCATTAGAAATGTAGCACTTAAAAAGGAAAACAGTCATTTGCATGTAGGTTTTGAGTGGTGGAAAAAGTCACCTGCACGCCTTTAAGATTTGCATGAATACGACTGTAGAGGAGACGTGGTAATGAACGCATTTTTCACAAGAACGACGTTTCTTCTTTCCTGCGCATTTTGGCAGCATGTAGGCCTGCAGCACGTTAGCTTTGGGCAACAATAATAGCGTTTAATTTAAATACTGTTTATATTTCAGTTGAGCAACTGAAATCAGTATCATATCCATGTATCACTCCTGAAATGTTTTTGTAGGAATGTTTGGGTGGGATGAACTCAATCCTTTATTATTATCATTTCATGAAATGTATCGGACCATGCTTGTGAGGAGGAGATTATTCTGTTGCGAGCAGAGCAGACTTGAGTCCAATAAATATTTAAAGAAATTGTTCCAAAATTGAGCGCACAAAGAGCTACATTTGTAACGACCCTTCAAATTGTAAAAATGCAACTTAAGCATTAGGCACGTAGGGCTAGGGTTAGGGTTAGGGTTAGGGTAAGGTTTAGGGTAAGGGTTAGCGGATAAGGGTTAGGTTAAGGGTTAGGTTTAGGGTAAGGTTTAGTGTAATGATTAGGTTAAGGGTTAGGTTAAGGGTTAGGTTAAGGGTAAGGTTTAGGGTAAGGGTTAGGTTAAGGGTTAGGTTTAGGTTAAGGGTTAGGTTAAGGGTAAGGGTTAGGTTAAGTGTTAGGTTAAGGGTTAGGTTAAGGGTATGGGTTAGTTTAAGTGTTAGGTTAAGGTTTAGGGTAAGGGTTAGTGGTTAAGGTTTAGCTTAAGGGTTAGGTTTTTGGTAAGGTTTAGTGTAAGGGTTAGGTTAAGGGTCAGGTTAAGGGTTAGGTTAAGGGTTAGGTTAAGGGTTAGGGTTAGGTTAAGGGTTAGGTTAAGGGTAAGGTTTAGGGTAAGGTTTAGGTTAAGGGTTAGGTTAAGGGTTAGGTTAAGGGTAAGGTTAAGGGTAAGGTTTAGGGTAAGGGTTAGCGTTTAAGGGTTAAGGGTTAGGTTTAGGGTAAGGTTTAGGGTAAGGGTTAGGTTAAAGGGTTAGATTAAGGGTTAGGTTAAGGGTTAGGTTAAGGGTTAGGTTTAGAGTAAGGGTTAGCGGTTAAGGGTTAGGTTAAGGGTTAGGTTAAGGGTTAGGTTAAGGGTTAGGTTGAGGGTTAGGTTGAGGTTAAGGGTTAGGGTTAGGGTTAGGGTTAGGGTTAGGTTAGGGTTAGGGTTAGGGTTAGGTATAGAGGTGATTACGAGTTTCACCCTCATTATCTCCACCCTCATTTGCATATCGAATCTGATTGGCTGGATTGTTTCACAGATCAATCTTTAGAACGGTCTGTCCGATTTTGCCAAGCTTGGTGTCATCGAACTCAGAATTCCGTCTGTCTTCATGTGACGGAGCGAGATGAACAGAAAAAGAAAGCATTAGAAATGTAGCACTTAAAAAGGAAAAAAGTCATTTGCATGTAGGTTTTGAGTGGTGGAAAAAGTCACCTGCACGCCTTTAAGATTTGCATGAATACGACTGTAGAGGAGACGTGGTAATGAACGCATTTTTCACAAGAACGACGTTTCTTCTTTCCTGCGCATTTTGGCAGCATGTAGGCCTGCAGCACGTTAGCTTTGGGCAACAATAATAGCGTTTAATTTGATTTGTAAACAGCCCATTGCGGTTTAAATACTGTTTATATTTCAGTTGAGCAACTGAAATCAGTATCATATCCATGTATCACTCCTGAAATGTTTTTGTAGGAATGTTTGGGTGGGATGAACTCAATCCTTTATTATTATCATTTCAATGTATCGGACCATGCTTGTGAGGAGGAGATTATTCTGTTGCGAGCAGAGCAGACTTGAGTCCAGTAAATATTTAAAGAAATTGTTCCAAAATTGAGCGCACGAAGAGCTACATTTGTAAGGACCCTTCAGATTTTAAAAATGCAACTTAAAGGCTTGAATCCCTCTGCTCCCAACCACCAGCACGTGGTAATAGCTTAGCCCCCGCCGCTGGGCGGCAGTCCATACAATGTCAGTCTATGGAAAAATGTTTGTCTGTGGGTGGCTGCTGTTCTGAAGGTGCTGGCGGTGTGGGCCTGCGGGTTTCCGAGAAGACCAGCGTTGGCCCCGTGACTCTGGCAGGTACGTTTGCGGAGATACGGGGCTTGGCCCGCATCCTATGTGGTCCGTGCTGTAGCGGAATTTGACAGCCGTCCGGCGTGGTTGGTTGCCCCGCTGACGTCCCGGGGGACCGTGCTAGGAGCGCATTTGGGGGCGTTTGGAGTCCATTGGTGTAGGTTTGAGTGGAGTGTTTTCGGGGGCCCGTGGCAGCCTTAGGTCAGGTCAGAGCAGGATATAGGATAGAAACTACCGACGGCGAACACGCCATCGTCTTTAACTTTGGTTCCGCTGGTCCGATTTTTACAAAAATGTCATGTTCTATATGTGATCCTCTAGCTATCTGATTGACTTTGTCCTCGATCAGTCTTAAGAGGTTTGATTTAGTCTCAAAAACATACTTCTCTTATGGTCTAACTTGCTCTATAGTGTGTAAATGTTGTGTCTTCTTGATCAGTGTGACTTGTATTTAGTTTGGAAATGTGTTCTGTTCAGAAGTTGGTTATGTTTAGAGTTAAAGTTGAATAAAGTGATACAATCTTAATTTGTGTAAGCCTGGTATCTTTTTGATACTTTTGACTTTTATTAGCTTAGAAGTTGGGTTAGGTTAAGAAGTTAGGTTAGGTTAGAATAAGGTTAGTTAGGGTTAGGTTAGGTTATGGGATATAGGGATGAAAACCACCCATTTTGTGATGCACCGACAGGCAGCCATGCGGTAAGACACAGAATGTGAGGAAGCTCGATCAGGTAAAGTGATCCCTGACATGCTAGCGGCAGCTCTTTCGTGACCGCAGCAGTGCCAAGCAGAAATGCCATGCTTTCCTGGGCAGGACGACAGTAGAAGTCAATGGGTTCTCTTGGTTAATAGAATAAACTGGCTTTCGGCGAACTGTGATAAATTTATAAAGGCCTATGTCAATTTACCGTGTCTTTACTGTAATAAAACGGGTTACCCTGGGGCTAGGCACACAAAACTGCAATATGTTTCTCGTGGAAAGAGCCCGATAGAGTGTGCAAAGTTTGGGAACGATCGCTCGATCGTAGCCAACACAGCGGCCTAAAACGTACTCGTTTCACAGAGGCTTTATGGAAGGCCGACTATATTAAGCATATTTTTAGTGTAATAAAACGTGTTCCCATTGGGCTAGGTACACAAAAGTGTAATATGTTTCTCGTGGAAAGACCCCCATAGTTTGTGCAAAGTTTGGGAACGATCGCTCGTTCGTAGCCAACACGGCGGCCTAAAACTTACTCGTTTCACAGAGGCTTTATAGAAGGCCGACTATATAAAACATGTTATTAGTGTAATAAAACGGGTTACCCTGGGGCTAGGCACACAAAACTGCAATATGTTTCTCGTGGAAAGAGCCCGATAGAGTGTGCAAAGTTTGGGAACGATCGCTCGATCGTAGCCAACACAGCGGCCTAAAACGTACTCGTTTCACAGAGGCTTTATGGAAGGCCGACTATATTAAGCATATTTTTAGTGTAATAAAACGTGTTCCCATTGGGCTAGGTACACAAAAGTGTAATATGTTTCTCGTGGAAAGACCCCCATAGTTTGTGCAAAGTTTGGGAACGATCGCTCGTTCGTAGCCAACACGGCGGCCTAAAACTTACTCGTTTCACAGAGGCTTTATAGAAGGCCGACTATATGAAACATGTTATTAGTGTAATAAAACGGGTTACCCTGGGGCTAGGCACACAAAACTGCAATATGTTTCTCGTGGAAAGAGCCCTATAGAGTGTGCAAAGTTTGGGAACGATCACTCGATCGTAGCCAACACAGCGGCCTAAAACGTACTCGTTTCACAGAGGCTTTATGGAAGGCCGACTATATTAAGCATATTTTTAGTGTAATAAAACGTGTTCCCAGTGGGCTAGGTACACAAAAGTGTAATATGTTTCTCGTGGAAAGACCCCCATAGTTTGTGCAAAGTTTGGGAACGATCGCTCGTTCGTAGCCAACACGGCGGCCTAAAACTTACTCGTTTCACAGAGGCTTTATAGAAGGCCGACTATATAAAACATGTTATTAGTGTAATAAAACGGGTTACCCTGGGGCTAGGCACACAAAACTGCAATATGTTTCTCGTGGAAAGAGCCCGATAGAGTGTGCAAAGTTTGGGAACGATCACTCGATCGTAGCCAACACAGCGGCCTAAAACGTACTCGTTTCACAGAGGCTTTATGGAAGGCCGACTATATTAAGCATATTTTTAGTGTAATAAAACGTGTTCCCATTGGGCTAGGTACACAAAAGTGTAATATGTTTCTCGTGGAAAGACCCCCATAGTTTGTGCAAAGTTTGGGAACGATCGCTCGTTCGTAGCCAACACGGCGGCCTAAAACGTACTCGTTTCACAGAGGCTTTATGGAAGGCTGACTATATTAAGCATATTTTTACTGTAATAAAACGGGTTACCCTGGGGCTAGGCACACAAAACTGCAGTATGTTTCTCGTGGAAAGAGCCCGATAGACTGTACAAAGTTTGGGAACGATCACTCGTTCGTAGCCAACACGGCGGCCTAAAACGTACTCGTTTCACAGAGGCTTTATAGAAGGCCGACTATATTAAGCATATTTTTACTATAATAAAATGGGTTCCCATGGGGCTGGGCACACAAAAGTGTAGTATGTTTCTTGTGGAAACACCCCCCTAGTGTGTGTAAAGTTTGGGAACGATCGCTCGTTCGTAGCCAACACGGCGGCCTAAAACGTACTCGTTTCACAGAGGCTTTATGGAAGGCTGACTATATTAAGCATATTTTTACTGTAATAAAACGGGTTACCCTGGGGCTAGGCACAAAAAACTGCAATATGTTTCTCATGGAAAGAGCCCGATAGACTGTACAAAGTTTGGGAACGATCGCTCGTTCGTAGCCAACACGGCGGCCTAAAACGTACTCGTTTCACAGAGGCGTTATAGAAGGCCGACTATATAAAACATGTTATTAGTGTAATAAAATGGGTTCCCATTGGGCTAGGCACACAAAAGTGTAATATGTTTCTCGTGGAAAGACCCCCATAGTGTGTGCAAAGTTTGGGAACGATCGCTCGTTCGTAGCCAACACGGCGGCCTAAAACGTACTCGTTACACAGAGGCTTTATAGAAGGCAGACTATATTAAGCATATTTTTACTGTTATAAAATGGGTTCTCCTTGCCCTAGGTACACAAATGTGTAATATGTTTCTCGTGGAAAGACCCCCATAGTGTGTGCAAAGTTTGGGAACGATCGCTCGTTCGTAGCCAACACGGCGGCCTAAAACGTACTCCTTTCACAGAGGCTTTATGGAAGGCCGAATATATTAAGCATATTTTTACTGTAATAAAACGGGTTACCCTGGGGCTAGGCACACAAAACTGCAATATGTTTCTCGTGGAAAGAGCCCAATAGACTGTACAAAGTTTGGGAACGATCACTCGTTCGTAGCCAACACGGCGGCCTAAAACGTACTTATTTCACAGAGGCTTTATAGAAGGCCGACTATATTAAGCATATTTTTACTGTAATAAAATGGGTTCCCATGGGGCTGGGCACACAAAAGTGTAGTATGTTTCTTGTGGAAACACCTCCCTAGTGTGTGTAAAGTTTGGGAACGATCGCTCGTTCGTAGCCAACACGGCGGCCTAAAACGTACTCGTTTCACAGAGGCTTTATAGAAGGCCGACTATATAAAACATGTTATTAGTGTAATAAAACGGGTTACCCTGGGGCTAGGCACACAAAACTGCAATATGTTTCTCGTGGAAAGACCCCCATAGTCTGTGCAAAGTTTGGGAACGATCACTCGTTTGTAGCCAACACGGCGGCCTAAAACGTACTCGTTTCACATTGGACCATTATTGTTTAACCCCACTGGGTGGCAGTCTATACAATGTGAGTCTATGGAAAAGTGCTCACAAATGCTAAGAGTTTTTGACATCTGAGGTGTTCTGTTGCAGAAATTATTTTTAATGTCATTCGGAATTTTGCAAGTGTTAAAGTGAATAATTCAGGTGGAATCATACAATTACACAAGGAAAGTTTTATTGACGGAATAATAAGGATAATAACAAGAATTACGAAAATAATAATAATAACATGAGTAATTATAATAATTCATTTAATTTATGAAGTGCTTTTCTAGACACGGATGAGAGACCGACATTCACAGCAAAGGCTGCCAATTTAACTGGCCATATATATATATATATATAAAATCTGCATGTTTTAAAAACATTGCTGTAATATAAAGGTTTTAAGCAGCATAACTTGCGTTCAAAATCATTGTACAGTATGAACAGGAACATAGTTTGTATTTTTCCTGTTAGATTTCTTTTGCAAGTTTTTGTAAACTTCAATTTTATTGATAAATCATTCATATTTCAAATGAACGGCTGTTCTTAAGTGGACGCCCCCTAAAGGCTCAGCATTGAAACTGTCTGTGATTCTGTGTTAAAAAATCCACATTTTAGCAGTTTTGCACAGTGCAGATCTCAATATGTCCACTTTGTGTATGTGTGTGTATGTGTGTATATATTTGTAGCTGTAAGTCATAAATCTATCTTTCTGTCTATCTAACTAACTATCTGTCTGACTGTCTGTCTGTCTGTCTGTCTATCTGTCTATGTATCTCACTATCTGCCTGTCTGTCTGTCTGTCTATCTATCTTTCTGTCTGTCTATCTAACTATCTGTCTATCTATCTAACTATCTGTCTTTCTGTCTATCTATCTAACTATCTGTCTGTCTGTCTATCTAACTATCTGTCTATCGAACTATCTGTCTGTCAATCTATCTAACTGTCTGTCTGTCTATCTATCTAACTATCTGTCTGTCTGTCTATCTATCTAACTATCTGTCTGTCTGTCTGTCTATCTAACTATCTGTCTGTCTATCTAACTATCTGTCTGTCTATCTATCTAAATGTCTGTCTGTCTGTCTATCTTTCTGCATGTGTGTCTATTTGTTTCTCTGTCTGTGTTTGTGTGTCTGTCTGTAACTAATGAAACTTTTAAATAAAGTTTAAACTTTTTACTATCATTATTATTATTATTATTATTTCATTTGATATTTCTTTTACTTGTATGTGAGGAGTATTTTTGAGTCCAGTTAATTGTATCAAAGAAATGTTTCCAAAAATGAAATAAATAAAAAAACAAATAACAGAAGGATGTTTTGTTTTTGTGGTATCGAGTCTCCATCTGGTGGTCATTTACAGCAACTTCATATTCTACTCAATAAAGTCCCAAACAGACTGCTATATTTGATTCCTACTGTAAGACTGTTAATAACAAATGAAAGAAATGAACCCAAGTAAATATAGCAAGACCCTTTGCATTTATTTGACTTGTTTGTGAGGAGGATGTTTTGGAGTCCAGTTCATTTTATTAAAAAAATGTTTCCAGAAATGAAGTAGATTCAAACAAATTACAGGTGGACTTGTAAACATTTTGTTGTTGTTGTTGTTGTTGTGAGAAAACAAACTGCACCAAATATTGCCCTTATAACTTTATAAAATAAAGTTACCATAGGTTTAAAGTTGTAAGTGGGAAAGTGCAATTCTCCATCAGTCCACTAGGGCTAACCCCAGTCCGCTGGGGTTAGTTGGGGTTAAATCGCTAGATGACCCTAACCCCTAGCCCCGGGGGTTAAAAACTCTGTAGGTATAGAGGTGATTACGAGTTTCACCCTCATTATCTCCACCCTCATTTGCATATCGAATCTGATTGGCTGGATTGTTTCACAGATCAATCTTTAGAACGGTCTGTCCGATTTTGCCAAGCTTGGTGTCATCGAACTCAGAATTCCGTCTGTCTTCATGTGACGGAGCGAGATGAACAGAAAAAGAAAGCATTAGAAATGTAGCACTTAAAAAGGAATAAAGTCATTTGCATGTAGGTTTTGAGTGGTGGAAAAAGTCACCTGCACGCCTTTAAGATTTGCATGAATACGACTGTAGAGGAGACGTGGTAATGAACGCATTTTTCACAAGAACGACGTTTCTTCTTTCCTGCGCATTTTGGCAGCATGTAGGCCTGCAGCACGTTAGCTTTGGGCAACAATAATAGCGTTTAATTTGATTTGTAAACAGCCCATTGCGGTTTAAATACTGTTTATATTTCAGTTGAGCAACTGAAATCAGTATCATATCCATGTATCACTCCTGAAATGTTTTTGTAGGAATGTTTGGGTGGGATGAACTCAATCCTTTATTATTATCATTTCAATGTATCGGACCATGCTTGTGAGGAGGAGATTATTCTGTTGCGAGCAGAGCAGACTTGAGTCCAGTAAATATTTAAAGAAATTGTTCCAAAATTGAGCGCACGAAGAGCTACATTTGTAAGGACCCTTCAGATTTTAAAAATGCAACTTAAAGGCTTGAATCCCTCTGCTCCCAACCACCAGCACGTGGTAATAGCTTAGCCCCCGCCGCTGGGCGGCAGTCCATACAATGTCAGTCTATGGAAAAATGTTTGTCTGTGGGTGGCTGCTGTTCTGAAGGTGCTGGCGGTGTGGGCCTGCGGGTTTCCGAGAAGACCAGCGTTGGCCCCGTGACTCTGGCAGGTACGTTTGCGGAGATACGGGGCTTGGCCCGCATCCTATGTGGTCCGTGCTGTAGCGGAATTTGACAGCCGTCCGGCGTGGTTGGTTGCCCCGCTGACGTCCCGGGGGACCGTGCTAGGAGCGCATTTGGGGGCGTTTGGAGTCCATTGGTGTAGGTTTGAGTGGAGTGTTTTCGGGGGCCCGTGGCAGCCTTAGGTCAGGTCAGAGCAGGATATAGGATAGAAACTACCGACGGCGAACACGCCATCGTCTTTAACTTTGGTTCCGCTGGTCCGATTTTTACAAAAATGTCATGTTCTATATGTGATCCTCTAGCTATCTGATTGACTTTGTCCTCGATCAGTCTTAAGAGGTTTGATTTAGTCTCAAAAACATACTTCTCTTATGGTCTAACTTGCTCTATAGTGTGTAAATGTTGTGTCTTCTTGATCAGTGTGACTTGTATTTAGTTTGGAAATGTGTTCTGTTCAGAAGTTGGTTATGTTTAGAGTTAAAGTTGAATAAAGTGATACAATCTTAATTTGTGTAAGCCTGGTATCTTTTTGATACTTTTGACTTTTATTAGCTTAGAAGTTGGGTTAGGTTAAGAAGTTAGGTTAGGTTAGAATAAGGTTAGTTAGGGTTAGGTTAGGTTATGGGATATAGGGATGAAAACCACCCATTTTGTGATGCACCGACAGGCAGCCATGCGGTAAGACACAGAATGTGAGGAAGCTCGATCAGGTAAAGTGATCCCTGACATGCTAGCGGCAGCTCTTTCGTGACCGCAGCAGTGCCAAGCAGAAATGCCATGCTTTCCTGGGCAGGACGACAGTAGAAGTCAATGGGTTCTCTTGGTTAATAGAATAAACTGGCTTTCGGCGAACTGTGATAAATTTATAAAGGCCTATGTCAATTTACCGTGTCTTTACTGTAATAAAACGGGTTACCCTGGGGCTAGGCACACAAAACTGCAATATGTTTCTCGTGGAAAGAGCCCGATAGAGTGTGCAAAGTTTGGGAACGATCGCTCGATCGTAGCCAACACAGCCGCCTAAAACGTACTCGTTTCACAGAGGCTTTATGGAAGGCCGACTATATTAAGCATATTTTTAGTGTAATAAAACGTGTTCCCATTGGGCTAGGTACACAAAAGTGTAATATGTTTCTCGTGGAAAGACCCCCATAGTTTGTGCAAAGTTTGGGAACGATCGCTCGTTCGTAGCCAACACGGCGGCCTAAAACTTACTCGTTTCACAGAGGCTTTATAGAAGGCCGACTATATAAAACATGTTATTAGTGTAATAAAACGGGTTACCCTGGGGCTAGGCACACAAAACTGCAATATGTTTCTCGTGGAAAGAGCCCGATAGAGTGTGCAAAGTTTGGGAACGATCGCTCGATCGTAGCCAACACAGCGGCCTAAAACGTACTCGTTTCACAGAGGCTTTATGGAAGGCCGACTATATTAAGCATATTTTTAGTGTAATAAAACGTGTTCCCATTGGGCTAGGTACACAAAAGTGTAATATGTTTCTCGTGGAAAGACCCCCATAGTTTGTGCAAAGTTTGGGAACGATCGCTCGTTCGTAGCCAACACGGCGGCCTAAAACTTACTCGTTTCACAGAGGCTTTATAGAAGGCCGACTATATGAAACATGTTATTAGTGTAATAAAACGGGTTACCCTGGGGCTAGGCACACAAAACTGCAATATGTTTCTCGTGGAAAGAGCCCGATAGAGTGTGCAAAGTTTGGGAACGATCACTCGATCGTAGCCAACACAGCGGCCTAAAACGTACTCGTTTCACAGAGGCTTTATGGAAGGCCGACTATATTAAGCATATTTTTAGTGTAATAAAACGTGTTCCCAGTGGGCTAGGTACACAAAAGTGTAATATGTTTCTCGTGGAAAGACCCACATAGTTTGTGCAAAGTTTGGGAACGATCGCTCGTTCGTAGCCAACACGGCGGCCTAAAACTTACTCGTTTCACAGAGGCTTTATAGAAGGCCGACTATATAAAACATGTTATTAGTGTAATAAAACGGGTTACCCTGGGGCTAGGCACACAAAACTGCAATATGTTTCTCGTGGAAAGAGCCCGATAGAGTGTGCAAAGTTTGGGAACGATCACTCGATCGTAGCCAACACAGCGGCCTAAAACGTACTCGTTTCACAGAGGCTTTATGGAAGGCCGACTATATTAAGCATATTTTTAGTGTAATAAAACGTGTTCCCATTGGGCTAGGTACACAAAAGTGTAATATGTTTCTCGTGGAAAGACCCCCATAGTTTGTGCAAAGTTTGGGAACGATCGCTCGTTCGTAGCCAACACGGCGGCCTAAAACGTACTCGTTTCACAGAGGCTTTATGGAAGGCTGACTATATTAAGCATATTTTTACTGTAATAAAACGGGTTACCCTGGGGCTAGGCACACAAAACTGCAGTATGTTTCTCGTGGAAAGAGCCCGATAGACTGTACAAAGTTTGGGAACGATCACTCGTTCGTAGCCAACACGGCGGCCTAAAACGTACTCGTTTCACAGAGGCTTTATAGAAGGCCGACTATATTAAGCATATTTTTACTATAATAAAATGGGTTCCCATGGGGCTGGGCACACAAAAGTGTAGTATGTTTCTTGTGGAAACACCCCCCTAGTGTGTGTAAAGTTTGGGAACGATCGCTCGTTCGTAGCCAACACGGCGGCCTAAAACGTACTCGTTTCACAGAGGCTTTATGGAAGGCTGACTATATTAAGCATATTTTTACTGTAATAAAACGGGTTACCCTGGGGCTAGGCACAAAAAACTGCAATATGTTTCTCATGGAAAGAGCCCGATAGACTGTACAAAGTTTGGGAACGATCGCTCGTTCGTAGCCAACACGGCGGCCTAAAACGTACTCGTTTCACAGAGGCGTTATAGAAGGCCGACTATATAAAACATGTTATTAGTGTAATAAAATGGGTTCCCATTGGGCTAGGCACACAAAAGTGTAATATGTTTCTCGTGGAAAGACCCCCATAGTGTGTGCAAAGTTTGGGAACGATCGCTCGTTCGTAGCCAACACGGCGGCCTAAAACGTACTCCTTTCACAGAGGCTTTATGGAAGGCCGAATATATTAAGCATATTTTTACTGTAATAAAACGGGTTACCCTGGGGCTAGGCACACAAAACTGCAATATGTTTCTCGTGGAAAGAGCCCAATAGACTGTACAAAGTTTGGGAACGATCACTCGTTCGTAGCCAACACGGCGGCCTAAAACGTACTTATTTCACAGAGGCTTTATAGAAGGCCGACTATATTAAGCATATTTTTACTGTAATAAAATGGGTTCCCATGGGGCTGGGCACACAAAAGTGTAGTATGTTTCTTGTGGAAACACCTCCCTAGTGTGTGTAAAGTTTGGGAACGATCGCTCGTTCGTAGCCAACACGGCGGCCTAAAACGTACTCGTTTCACAGAGGCTTTATAGAAGGCCGACTATATAAAACATGTTATTAGTGTAATAAAACGGGTTACCCTGGGGCTAGGCACACAAAACTGCAATATGTTTCTCGTGGAAAGACCCCCATAGTCTGTGCAAAGTTTGGGAACGATCACTCGTTCGTAGCCAACACGGCGGCCTAAAACGTACTCGTTTCACATTGGACCATTATTGTTTAACCCCACTGGGTGGCAGTCTATACAATGTGAGTCTATGGAAAAGTGCTCACAAATGCTAAGAGTTTTTGACATCTGAGGTGTTCTGTTGCAGAAATTATTTTTAATGTCATTCGGAATTTTGCAAGTGTTAAAGTGAATAATTCAGGTGGAATCATACAATTACACAAGGAAAGTTTTATTGACGGAATAATAAGGATAATAACAAGAATTACGAAAATAATAATAATAACATGAGTAATTATAATAATTCATTTAATTTATGAAGTGCTTTTCTAGACACGGATGAGAGACCGACATTCACAGCAAAGGCTGCCAATTTAACTGGCCATATATATATATATATATATAAAATCTGCATGTTTTAAAAACATTGCTGTAATATAAAGGTTTTAAGCAGCATAACTTGCGTTCAAAATCATTGTACAGTATGAACAGGAACATAGTTTGTATTTTTCCTGTTAGATTTCTTTTGCAAGTTTTTGTAAACTTCAATTTTATTGATAAATCATTCATATTTCAAATGAACGGCTGTTCTTAAGTGGACGCCCCCTAAAGGCTCAGCATTGAAACTGTCTGTGATTCTGTTAAAAAATCCACATTTTAGCAGTTTTGCACAGTGCAGATCTCAATATGTCCACTTTGTGTATGTGTGTGTATGTGTGTATATATTTGTAGCTGTAAGTCATAAATCTATCTTTCTGTCTATCTAACTAACTATCTGTCTGACTGTCTGTCTGTCTGTCTGTCTATCTGTCTATGTATCTCACTATCTGCCTGTCTGTCTGTCTGTCTATCTATCTTTCTGTCTGTCTATCTAACTATCTGTCTATCTATCTAACTATCTGTCTTTCTGTCTATCTATCTAACTATCTGTCTGTCTGTCTATCTAACTATCTGTCTATCGAACTATCTGTCTGTCAATCTATCTAACTGTCTGTCTGTCTATCTATCTAACTATCTGTCTGTCTGTCTATCTATCTAACTATCTGTCTGTCTGTCTGTCTATCTAACTATCTGTCTGTCTATCTAACTATCTGTCTGTCTATCTATCTAAATGTCTGTCTGTCTGTCTATCTTTCTGCATGTGTGTCTATTTGTTTCTCTGTCTGTGTTTGTGTGTCTGTCTGTAACTAATGAAACTTTTAAATAAAGTTTAAACTTTTTACTATCATTATTATTATTATTATTATTTCATTTGATATTTCTTTTACTTGTATGTGAGGAGTATTTTTGAGTCCAGTTAATTGTATCAAAGAAATGTTTCCAAAAATGAAATAAATAAAAAAACAAATAACAGAAGGATGTTTTGTTTTTGTGGTATCGAGTCTCCATCTGGTGGTCATTTACAGCAACTTCATATTCTACTCAATAAAGTCCCAAACAGACTGCTATATTTGATTCCTACTGTAAGACTGTTAATAACAAATGAAAGAAATGAACCCAAGTAAATATAGCAAGACCCTTTGCATTTATTTGACTTGTTTGTGAGGAGGATGTTTTGGAGTCCAGTTCATTTTATTAAAAAAATGTTTCCAGAAATGAAGTAGATTCAAACAAATTACAGGTGGACTTGTAAACATTTTGTTGTTGTTGTTGTGAGAAAACAAACTGCACCAAATATTGCCCTTATAACTTTATAAAATAAAGTTACCATAGGTTTAAAGTTGTAAGTGGGAAAGTGCAATTCTCCATCAGTCCACTAGGGCTAACCCCAGTCCGCTGGGGTTAGTTGGGGTTAAATCGCTAGATGACCCTAACCCCTAGCCCCGGGGGTTAAAAACTCTGTAGGTATAGAGGTGATTACGAGTTTCACCCTCATTATCTCCACCCTCATTTGCATATCGAATCTGATTGGCTGGATTGTTTCACAGATCAATCTTTAGAACGGTCTGTCCGATTTTGCCAAGCTTGGTGTCATCGAACTCAGAATTCCGTCTGTCTTCATGTGACGGAGCGAGATGAACAGAAAAAGAAAGCATTAGAAATGTAGCACTTAAAAAGGAAAAAAGTCATTTGCATGTAGGTTTTGAGTGGTGGAAAAAGTCACCTGCACGCCTTTAAGATTTGCATGAATACGACTGTAGAGGAGACGTGGTAATGAACGCATTTTTCACAAGAACGACGTTTCTTCTTTCCTGCGCATTTTGGCAGCATGTAGGCCTGCAGCACGTTAGCTTTGGGCAACAATAATAGCGTTTAATTTGATTTGTAAACAGCCCATTGCGGTTTAAATACTGTTTATATTTCAGTTGAGCAACTGAAATCAGTATCATATCCATGTATCACTCCTGAAATGTTTTTGTAGGAATGTTTGGGTGGGATGAACTCAATCCTTTATTATTATCATTTCAATGTATCGGACCATGCTTGTGAGGAGGAGATTATTCTGTTGCGAGCAGAGCAGACTTGAGTCCAGTAAATATTTAAAGAAATTGTTCCAAAATTGAGCGCACGAAGAGCTACATTTGTAAGGACCCTTCAGATTTTAAAAATGCAACTTAAAGGCTTGAATCCCTCTGCTCCCAACCACCAGCACGTGGTAATAGCTTAGCCCCCGCCGCTGGGCGGCAGTCCATACAATGTCAGTCTATGGAAAAATGTTTGTCTGTGGGTGGCTGCTGTTCTGAAGGTGCTGGCGGTGTGGGCCTGCGGGTTTCCGAGAAGACCAGCGTTGGCCCCGTGACTCTGGCAGGTACGTTTGCGGAGATACGGGGCTTGGCCCGCATCCTATGTGGTCCGTGCTGTAGCGGAATTTGACAGCCGTCCGGCGTGGTTGGTTGCCCCGCTGACGTCCCGGGGGACCGTGCTAGGAGCGCATTTGGGGGCGTTTGGAGTCCATTGGTGTAGGTTTGAGTGGAGTGTTTTCGGGGGCCCGTGGCAGCCTTAGGTCAGGTCAGAGCAGGATATAGGATAGAAACTACCGACGGCGAACACGCCATCGTCTTTAACTTTGGTTCCGCTGGTCCGATTTTTACAAAAATGTCATGTTCTATATGTGATCCTCTAGCTATCTGATTGACTTTGTCCTCGATCAGTCTTAAGAGGTTTGATTTAGTCTCAAAAACATACTTCTCTTATGGTCTAACTTGCTCTATAGTGTGTAAATGTTGTGTCTTCTTGATCAGTGTGACTTGTATTTAGTTTGGAAATGTGTTCTGTTCAGAAGTTGGTTATGTTTAGAGTTAAAGTTGAATAAAGTGATACAATCTTAATTTGTGTAAGCCTGTTATCTTTTTGATACATTTGACTTTTATTAGCTTAGAAGTTGGGTTAGGTTAAGAAGTTAGGTTAGGTTAGAATAAGGTTAGTTAGGGTTAGGTTAGGTTATGGGATATAGGGATGAAAACCACCCATTTTGTGATGCACCGACAGGCAGCCATGCGGTAAGACACAGAATGTGAGGAAGCTCGATCAGGTAAAGTGATCCCTGACATGCTAGCGGAAGCTCTTTCGTGACCGCAGCAGTGCCAAGCAGAAATGCCATGCTTTCCTGGGCAGGACGACAGTAGAAGTCAATGGGTTCTCTTGGTTAATAGAATAAACTGGCTTTCGGCGAACTGTGATAAATTTATAAAGGCCTATGTCAATTTACCGTGTCTTTACTGTAATAAAACGGGTTACCCTGGGGCTAGGCACACAAAACTGCAATATGTTTCTCGTGGAAAGAGCCCGATAGAGTGTGCAAAGTTTGGGAACGATCGCTCGATCGTAGCCAACACAGCGGCCTAAAACGTACTCGTTTCACAGAGGCTTTATGGAAGGCCGACTATATTAAGCATATTTTTAGTGTAATAAAACGTGTTCCCATTGGGCTAGGTACACAAAAGTGTAATATGTTTCTCGTGGAAAGACCCCCATAGTTTGTGCAAAGTTTGGGAACGATCGCTCGTTCGTAGCCAACACGGCGGCCTAAAACTTACTCGTTTCACAGAGGCTTTATAGAAGGCCGACTATATAAAACATGTTATTAGTGTAATAAAACGGGTTACCCTGGGGCTAGGCACACAAAACTGCAATATGTTTCTCGTGGAAAGAGCCCGATAGAGTGTGCAAAGTTTGGGAACGATCGCTCGATCGTAGCCAACACAGCGGCCTAAAACGTACTCGTTTCACAGAGGCTTTATGGAAGGCCGACTATATTAAGCATATTTTTAGTGTAATAAAACGTGTTCCCATTGGGCTAGGTACACAAAAGTGTAATATGTTTCTCGTGGAAAGACCCCCATAGTTTGTGCAAAGTTTGGGAACGATCGCTCGTTCGTAGCCAACACGGCGGCCTAAAACTTACTCGTTTCACAGAGGCTTTATAGAAGGCCGACTATATGAAACATGTTATTAGTGTAATAAAACGGGTTACCCTGGGGCTAGGCACACAAAACTGCAATATGTTTCTCGTGGAAAGAGCCCGATAGAGTGTGCAAAGTTTGGGAACGATCACTCGATCGTAGCCAACACAGCGGCCTAAAACGTACTCGTTTCACAGAGGCTTTATGGAAGGCCGACTATATTAAGCATATTTTTAGTGTAATAAAACGTGTTCCCAGTGGGCTAGGTACACAAAAGTGTAATATGTTTCTCGTGGAAAGACCCCCATAGTTTGTGCAAAGTTTGGGAACGATCGCTCGTTCGTAGCCAACACGGCGGCCTAAAACTTACTCGTTTCACAGAGGCTTTATAGAAGGCCGACTATATAAAACATGTTATTAGTGTAATAAAACGGGTTACCCTGGGGCTAGGCACACAAAACTGCAATATGTTTCTCGTGGAAAGAGCCCGATAGAGTGTGCAAAGTTTGGGAACGATCACTCGATCGTAGCCAACACAGCGGCCTAAAACGTACTCGTTTCACAGAGGCTTTATGGAAGGCCGACTATATTAAGCATATTTTTAGTGTAATAAAACGTGTTCCCATTGGGCTAGGTACACAAAAGTGTAATATGTTTCTCGTGGAAAGACCCCCATAGTTTGTGCAAAGTTTGGGAACGATCGCTCGTTCGTAGCCAACACGGCGGCCTAAAACGTACTCGTTTCACAGAGGCTTTATGGAAGGCTGACTATATTAAGCATATTTTTACTGTAATAAAACGGGTTACCCTGGGGCTAGGCACACAAAACTGCAGTATGTTTCTCGTGGAAAGAGCCCGATAGACTGTACAAAGTTTGGGAACGATCACTCGTTCGTAGCCAACACGGCGGCCTAAAACGTACTCGTTTCACAGAGGCTTTATAGAAGGCCGACTATATTAAGCATATTTTTACTATAATAAAATGGGTTCCCATGGGGCTGGGCACACAAAAGTGTAGTATGTTTCTTGTGGAAACACCCCCCTAGTGTGTGTAAAGTTTGGGAACGATCGCTCGTTCGTAGCCAACACGGCGGCCTAAAACGTACTCGTTTCACAGAGGCTTTATGGAAGGCTGACTATATTAAGCATATTTTTACTGTAATAAAACGGGTTACCCTGGGGCTAGGCACAAAAAACTGCAATATGTTTCTCATGGAAAGAGCCCGATAGACTGTACAAAGTTTGGGAACGATCGCTCGTTCGTAGCCAACACGGCGGCCTAAAACGTACTCGTTTCACAGAGGCGTTATAGAAGGCCGACTATATAAAACATGTTATTAGTGTAATAAAATGGGTTCCCATTGGGCTAGGCACACAAAAGTGTAATATGTTTCTCGTGGAAAGACCCCCATAGTGTGTGCAAAGTTTGGGAACGATCGCTCGTTCGTAGCCAACACGGCGGCCTAAAACGTACTCGTTACACAGAGGCTTTATAGAAGGCAGACTATATTAAGCATATTTTTACTGTTATAAAATGGGTTCTCCTTGCCCTAGGTACACAAATGTGTAATATGTTTCTCGTGGAAAGACCCCCATAGTGTGTGCAAAGTTTGGGAACGATCACTCGTTCGTAGCCAACACGGCGGCCTAAAACGTACTCCTTTCACAGAGGCTTTATGGAAGGCCGAATATATTAAGCATATTTTTACTGTAATAAAACGGGTTACCCTGGGGCTAGGCACACAAAACTGCAATATGTTTCTCGTGGAAAGAGCCCAATAGACTGTACAAAGTTTGGGAACGATCACTCGTTCGTAGCCAACACGGCGGCCTAAAACATACTTATTTCACAGAGGCTTTATAGAAGGCCGACTATATTAAGCATATTTTTACTGTAATAAAATGGGTTCCCATGGGGCTGGGCACACAAAAGTGTAGTATGTTTCTTGTGGAAACACCTCCCTAGTGTGTGTAAAGTTTGGGAACGATCGCTCGTTCGTAGCCAACACGGCGGCCTAAAACGTACTCGTTTCACAGAGGCTTTATAGAAGGCCGACTATATAAAACATGTTATTAGTGTAATAAAACGGGTTACCCTGGGGCTAGGCACACAAAACTGCAATATGTTTCTCGTGGAAAGACCCCCATAGTCTGTGCAAAGTTTGGGAACGATCACTCGTTCGTAGCCAACACGGCGGCCTAAAACGTACTCGTTTCACATTGGACCATTATTGTTTAACCCCACTGGGTGGCAGTCTATACAATGTGAGTCTATGGAAAAGTGCTTACAAATGCTAAGAGTTTTTGACATCTGAGGTGTTCTGTTGCAGAAATTATTTTTAATGTCATTCGGAATTTTGCAAGTGTTAAAGTGAATAATTCAGGTGGAATCATACAATTACACAAGGAAAGTTTTATTGACGGAATAATAAGGATAATAACAAGAATTACGAAAATAATAATAATAACATGAGTAATTATAATAATTCATTTAATTTATGAAGTGCTTTTCTAGACACGGATGAGAGACCGACATTCACAGCAAAGGCTGCCAATTTAACTGGCCATATATATATATATATAAAATCTGCATGTTTTAAAAACATTGCTGTAATATAAAGGTTTTAAGCAGCATAACTTGCGTTCAAAATCATTGTACAGTATGAACAGGAACATAGTTTGTATTTTTCCTGTTAGATTTCTTTTGCAAGTTTTTGTAAACTTCAATTTTATTGATAAATCATTCATATTTCAAATGAACGGCTGTTCTTAAGTGGACGCCCCCTAAAGGCTCAGCATTGAAACTGTCTGTGATTCTGTGTTAAAAAATCCACATTTTAGCAGTTTTGCACAGTGCAGATCTCAATATGTCCACTTTGTGTATGTGTGTGTATGTGTGTATATATTTGTAGCTGTAAGTCATAAATCTATCTTTCTGTCTATCTAACTAACTATCTGTCTGACTGTCTGTCTGTCTGTCTGTCTATCTGTCTATGTATCTCACTATCTGCCTGTCTGTCTGTCTGTCTATCTATCTTTCTGTCTGTCTATCTAACTATCTGTCTATCTATCTAACTATCTGTCTTTCTGTCTATCTATCTAACTATCTGTCTGTCTGTCTATCTAACTATCTGTCTATCGAACTATCTGTCTGTCAATCTATCTAACTGTCTGTCTGTCTATCTATCTAACTATCTGTCTGTCTGTCTATCTATCTAACTATCTTTCTGTCTGTCTGTCTATCTAACTATCTGTCTGTCTATCTATCTAAATGTCTGTCTGTCTGTCTATCTTTCTGCATGTGTGTCTATTTGTTTCTCTGTCTGTGTTTGTGTGTCTGTCTGTAACTAATGAAACTTTTAAATAAAGTTTAAACTTTTTACTATCATTATTATTATTATTATTATTTCATTTGATATTTCTTTTACTTGTATGTGAGGAGTATTTTTGAGTCCAGTTAATTGTATCAAAGAAATGTTTCCAAAAATGAAATAAATAAAAAAACAAATAACAGAAGGATGTTTTGTTTTTGTGGTATCGAGTCTCCATCTGGTGGTCATTTACAGCAACTTCATATTCTACTCAATAAAGTCCCAAACAGACTGCTATATTTGATTCCTACTGTAAGACTGTTAATAACAAATGAAAGAAATGAACCCAAGTAAATATAGCAAGACCCTTTGCATTTATTTGACTTGTTTGTGAGGAGGATGTTTTGGAGTCCAGTTCATTTTATTAAAAAAATGTTTCCAAAAATGAAGTAGATTCAAACAAATTACAGGTGGACTTGTAAACATTTTGTTGTTGTTGTTGTGAGAAAACAAACTGCACCAAATATTGCCCTTATACCTTTATAAAATAAAGTTACCATAGGTTTAAAGTTGTAAGTGGGAAAGTGCAATTCTCCATCAGTCCACTAGGGCTAACCCCAGTCAGCTGGGGTTAGTTGGGGTTAAATCGCTAGATGACCCTAACCCCTAGCCCCGGGGGTTAAAAACTCTGTAGGTATAGAGGTGATTACGAGTTTCACCCTCATTATCTCCACCCTCATTTGCATATCGAATCTGATTGGCTGGATTGTTTCACAGATCAATCTTTAGAACGGTCTGTCCGATTTTGCCAAGCTTGGTGTCATCGAACTCAGAATTCCGTCTGTCTTCATGTGACGGGGCGAGATGAACAGAAAAAGAAAGCATTAGAAATGTAGCACTTAAAAAGGAAAACAGTCATTTGCATGTAGGTTTTGAGTGGTGGAAAAAGTCACCTGCACGCCTTTAAGATTTGCATGAATACGACTGTAGAGGAGACGTGGTAATGAACGCATTTTTCACAAGAACGACGTTTCTTCTTTCCTGCGCATTTTGGCAGCATGTAGGCCTGCAGCACGTTGGCTTTGGGCAACAATAATAGCGTTTAATTTGATTTGTAAACAGCCCTTTGCGATTTAAATACTGTTTATATTTCAGTTGAGCAACTGAAATCAGTATCATATCCATGTATCACTCCTGAAATGTTTTTGTAGGAATGTTTGGGTGGGATGAACTCAATCCTTTATTATTATCATTTCATGAAATGTATCGGACCATGCTTGTGAGGAGGAGATTATTCTGTTGCGAGCAGAGCAGACTTGAGTCCAGTAAATATTTAAAGAAATTGTTCCAAAATTGAGCGCACGAAGAGCTACATTTGTAAGGACCCTTCAGATTTTAAAAATGCAACTTAAAGGCTTGAATCCCTCTGCTCCCAACCACCAGCACGTGGTAATAACTTAGCCCCCGCCGCTGGGCGGCAGTCCATACAATGTCAGTCTATGGAAAAATGTTTGTCTGTGGGTGGCTGCTGTTCTGAAGGTGCTGGCGGTGTGGGCCTGCGGGTTTCCGAGAAGACCAGCGTTGGCCCCGTGACTCTGGCAGGTACGTTTGCGGAGATACGGGGCTTGGCCCGCATCCTATGTGGTCCGTGCTGTAGCGGAATTTGACAGCCGTCCGGCGTGGTTGGTTGCCCCGCTGACGTCCCGGGGGACCGTGCTAGGAGCGCATTTGGGGGCGTTTGGAGTCCATTGGTGTAGGTTTGAGTGGAGTGTTTTCGGGGGCCCGTGGCAGCCTTAGGTCAGGTCAGAGCAGGATATAGGATAGAAACTACCGACGGCGAACACGCCATCGTCTTTAACTTTGGTTCCGCTGGTCCGATTTTTACAAAAATGTCATGTTCTATATGTGATCCTCTAGCTATCTGATTGACTTTGTCCTCGATCAGTCTTAAGAGGTTTGATTTAGTCTCAAAAACATACTTCTCTTATGGTCTAACTTGCTCTATAGTGTGTAAATGTTGTGTCTTCTTGATCAGTGTGACTTGTATTTAGTTTGGAAATGTGTTCTGTTCAGAAGTTGGTTATGTTTAGAGTTAAAGTTGAATAAAGTGATACAATCTTAATTTGTGTAAGCCTGGTATCTTTTTGATACTTTTGACTTTTATTAGCTTAGAAGTTGGGTTAGGTTAAGAAGTTAGGTTAGGTTAGAATAAGGTTAGTTAGGGTTAGGTTAGGTTATGGGATATAGGGATGAAAACCACCCATTTTGTGATGCACCGACAGGCAGCCATGCGGTAAGACACAGAATGTGAGGAAGCTCGATCAGGTAAAGTGATCCCTGACATGCTAGCGGAAGCTCTTTCGTGACCGCAGCAGTGCCAAGCAGAAATGCCATGCTTTCCTGGGCAGGACGACAGTAGAAGTCAATGGGTTCTCTTGGTTAATAGAATAAACTGGCTTTCGGCGAACTGTGATAAATTTATAAAGGCCTATGTCAATTTACCGTGTCTTTACTGTAATAAAACGGGTTACCCTGGGGCTAGGCACACAAAACTGCAATATGTTTCTCGTGGAAAGAGCCCGATAGAGTGTGCAAAGTTTGGGAACGATCGCTCGATCGTAGCCAACACAGCGGCCTAAAACGTACTCGTTTCACAGAGGCTTTATGGAAGGCCGACTATATTAAGCATATTTTTAGTGTAATAAAACGTGTTCCCATTGGGCTAGGTACACAAAAGTGTAATATGTTTCTCGTGGAAAGACCCCCATAGTTTGTGCAAAGTTTGGGAACGATCGCTCGTTCGTAGCCAACACGGCGGCCTAAAACTTACTCGTTTCACAGAGGCTTTATAGAAGGCCGACTATATAAAACATGTTATTAGTGTAATAAAACGGGTTACCCTGGGGCTAGGCACACAAAACTGCAATATGTTTCTCGTGGAAAGAGCCCGATAGAGTGTGCAAAGTTTGGGAACGATCACTCGATCGTAGCCAACACAGCGGCCTAAAACGTACTCGTTTCACAGAGGCTTTATGGAAGGCCGACTATATTAAGCATATTTTTAGTGTAATAAAACGTGTTCCCAGTGGGCTAGGTACACAAAAGTGTAATATGTTTCTCGTGGAAAGACCCCCATAGTTTGTGCAAAGTTTGGGAACGATCGCTCGTTCGTAGCCAACACGGCGGCCTAAAACGTACTCGTTTCACAGAGGCTTTATGGAAGGCCGACTATATAAAACATGTTATTAGTGTAATAAAATGGGTTCCCATTGGGCTAGGCACACAAAAGTGTAATATGTTTCTCGTGGAAAGACCCCCATAGTGTGTGCAAAGTTTGGGAACGATCGCTCGTTCGTAGCCAACACGGCGGCCTAAAACGTACTCGTTACACAGAGGCTTTATAGAAGGCAGACTATATTAAGCATATTTTTACTGTTATAAAATGGGTTCTCCTTGCCCTAGGTACACAAATGTGTAATATGTTTCTCGTGGAAAGACCCCCATAGTGTGTGCAAAGTTTGGGAACGATCACTCGTTCGTAGCCAACACGGTGGCCTAAAACGTACTCCTTTCACAGAGGCTTTATGGAAGGCCGAATATATTAAGCATATTTTTACTGTAATAAAACGGGTTACCCTGGGGCTAGGCACACAAAACTGCAATATGTTTCTCGTGGAAAGAGCCCAATAGACTGTACAAAGTTTGGGAACGATCACTCGTTCGTAGCCAACACGGCGGCCTAAAACATACTTATTTCACAGAGGCTTTATAGAAGGCCGACTATATTAAGCATATTTTTACTGTAATAAAATGGGTTCCCATGGGGCTGGGCACACAAAAGTGTAGTATGTTTCTTGTGGAAACACCTCCCTAGTGTGTGTAAAGTTTGGGAACGATCGCTCGTTCGTAGCCAACACGGCGGCCTAAAACGTACTCGTTTCACAGAGGCTTTATAGAAGGCCGACTATATAAAACATGTTATTAGTGTAATAAAACGGGTTACCCTGGGGCTAGGCACACAAAACTGCAATATGTTTCTCGTGGAAAGACCCCCATAGTCTGTGCAAAGTTTGGGAACGATCACTCGTTCGTAGCCAACACGGCGGCCTAAAACGTACTCGTTTCACATTGGACCATTATTGTTTAACCCCACTGGGTGGCAGTCTATACAATGTGAGTCTATGGAAAAGTGCTCACAAATGCTAAGAGTTTTTGACATCTGAGGTGTTCTGTTGCAGAAATTATTTTTAATGTCATTCGGAATTTTGCAAGTGTTAAAGTGAATAATTCAGGTGGAATCATACAATTACACAAGGAAAGTTTTATTGACGGAATAATAAGGATAATAACAAGAATTACGAAAATAATAATAATAACATGAGTAATTATAATAATTCATTTAATTTATGAAGTGCTTTTCTAGACACGGATGAGAGACCGACATTCACAGCAAAGGCTGCCAATTTAACTGGCCATATATATATATATATAAAATCTGCATGTTTTAAAAACATTGCTGTAATATAAAGGTTTTAAGCAGCATAACTTGCGTTCAAAATCATTGTACAGTATGAACAGGAACATAGTTTGTATTTTTCCTGTTAGATTTCTTTTGCAAGTTTTTGTAAACTTCAATTTTATTGATAAATCATTCATATTTCAAATGAACGGCTGTTCTTAAGTGGACACCCCCTAAAGGCTCAGCATTGAAACTGTCTGTGATTCTGTGTTAAAAAATCCACATTTTAGCAGTTTTGCACAGTGCAGATCTCAATATGTCCACTTTGTGTATGTGTGTGTATGTGTGTATATATTTGTAGCTGTAAGTCATAAATCTATCTTTCTGTCTATCTAACTAACTATCTGTCTGACTGTCTGTCTGTCTGTCTGTCTATCTGTCTATGTATCTCACTATCTGCCTGTCTGTCTGTCTGTCTATCTATCTTTCTGTCTGTCTATCTAACTATCTGTCTATCTATCTAACTATCTGTCTTTCTGTCTATCTATCTAACTATCTGTCTGTCTGTCTATCTAACTATCTGTCTATCGAACTATCTGTCTGTCAATCTATCTAACTGTCTGTCTGTCTATCTATCTAACTATCTGTCTGTCTGTCTATCTATCTAACTATCTTTCTGTCTGTCTGTCTATCTAACTATCTGTCTGTCTATCTAACTATCTGTCTGTCTATCTATCTAAATGTCTGTCTGTCTGTCTATCTTTCTGCATGTGTGTCTATTTGTTTCTCTGTCTGTGTTTGTGTGTCTGTCTGTAACTAATGAAACTTTTAAATAAAGTTTAAACTTTTTACTATCATTATTATTATTATTATTATTTCATTTGATATTTCTTTTACTTGTATGTGAGGAGTATTTTTGAGTCCAGTTAATTGTATCAAAGAAATGTTTCCAAAAATGAAATAAATAAAAAAACAAATAACAGAAGGATGTTTTGTTTTTGTGGTATCGAGTCTCCATCTGGTGGTCATTTACAGCAACTTCATATTCTACTCAATAAAGTCCCAAACAGACTGCTATATTTGATTCCTACTGTAAGACTGTTAATAACAAATGAAAGAAATGAACCCAAGTAAATATAGCAAGACCCTTTGCATTTATTTGACTTGTTTGTGAGGAGGATGTTTTGGAGTCCAGTTCATTTTATTAAAAAAATGTTTCCAAAAATGAAGTAGATTCAAACAAATTACAGGTGGACTTGTAAACATTTTGTTGTTGTTGTTGTGAGAAAACAAACTGCACCAAATATTGCCCTTATACCTTTATAAAATAAAGTTACCATAGGTTTAAAGTTGTAAGTGGGAAAGTGCAATTCTCCATCAGTCCACTAGGGCTAACCCCAGTCAGCTGGGGTTAGTTGGGGTTAAATCGCTAGATGACCCTAACCCCTAGCCCCGGGGGTTAAAAACTCTGTAGGTATAGAGGTGATTACGAGTTTCACCCTCATTATCTCCACCCTCATTTGCATATCGAATCTGATTGGCTGGATTGTTTCACAGATCAATCTTTAGAACGGTCTGTCCGATTTTGCCAAGCTTGGTGTCATCGAACTCAGAATTCCGTCTGTCTTCATGTGACGGGGCGAGATGAACAGAAAAAGAAAGCATTAGAAATGTAGCACTTAAAAAGGAAAACAGTCATTTGCATGTAGGTTTTGAGTGGTGGAAAAAGTCACCTGCACGCCTTTAAGATTTGCATGAATACGACTGTAGAGGAGACGTGGTAATGAACGCATTTTTCACAAGAACGACGTTTCTTCTTTCCTGCGCATTTTGGCAGCATGTAGGCCTGCAGCACGTTAGCTTTGGGCAACAATAATAGCGTTTAATTTGATTTGTAAACAGCCCTTTGCGGTTTAAATACTGTTTATATTTCAGTTGAGCAACTGAAATCAGTATCATATCCATGTATCACTCCTGAAATGTTTTTGTAGGAATGTTTGGGTGGGATGAACTCAATCCTTTATTATTATCATTTCATGAAATGTATCGGACCATGCTTGTGAGGAGGAGATTATTCTGTTGCGAGCAGAGCAGACTTGAGTCCAGTAAATATTTAAAGAAATTGTTCCAAAATTGAGCGCACGAAGAGCTACATTTGTAAGGACCCTTCAGATTTTAAAAATGCAACTTAAAGGCTTGAATCCCTCTGCTCCCAACCACCAGCACGTGGTAATAACTTAGCCCCCGCCGCTGGGCGGCAGTCCATACAATGTCAGTCTATGGAAAAATGTTTGTCTGTGGGTGGCTGCTGTTCTGAAGGTGCTGGCGGTGTGGGCCTGCGGGTTTCCGAGAAGACCAGCGTTGGCCCCGTGACTCTGGCAGGTACGTTTGCGGAGATACGGGGCTTGGCCCGCATCCTATGTGGTCCGTGCTGTAGCGGAATTTGACAGCCGTCCGGCGTGGTTGGTTGCCCCGCTGACGTCCCGGGGGACCGTGCTAGGAGCGCATTTGGGGGCGTTTGGAGTCCATTGGTGTAGGTTTGAGTGGAGTGTTTTCGGGGGCCCGTGGCAGCCTTAGGTCAGGTCAGAGCAGGATATAGGATAGAAACTACCGACGGCGAACACGCCATCGTCTTTAACTTTGGTTCCGCTGGTCCGATTTTTACAAAAATGTCATGTTCTATATGTGATCCTCTAGCTATCTGATTGACTTTGTCCTCGATCAGTCTTAAGAGGTTTGATTTAGTCTCAAAAACATACTTCTCTTATGGTCTAACTTGCTCTATAGTGTGTAAATGTTGTGTCTTCTTGATCAGTGTGACTTGTATTTAGTTTGGAAATGTGTTCTGTTCAGAAGTTGGTTATGTTTAGAGTTAAAGTTGAATAAAGTGATACAATCTTAATTTGTGTAAGCCTGTTATCTTTTTGATACTTTTGACTTTTATTAGCTTAGAAGTTGGGTTAGGTTAAGAAGTTAGGTTAGGTTAGAATAAGGTTAGTTAGGGTTAGGTTAGGTTATGGGATATAGGGATGAAAACCACCCATTTTGTGATGCACCGACAGGCAGCCATGCGGTAAGACACAGAATGTGAGGAAGCTCGATCAGGTAAAGTGATCCCTGACATGCTAGCGGAAGCTCTTTCGTGACCGCAGCAGTGCCAAGCAGAAATGCCATGCTTTCCTGGGCAGGACGACAGTAGAAGTCAATGGGTTCTCTTGGTTAATAGAATAAACTGGCTTTCGGCGAACTGTGATAAATTTATAAAGGCCTATGTCAATTTACCGTGTCTTTACTGTAATAAAACGGGTTACCCTGGGGCTAGGCACACAAAACTGCAATATGTTTCTCGTGGAAAGAGCCCGATAGAGTGTGCAAAGTTTGGGAACGATCACTCGATCGTAGCCAACACAGCGGCCTAAAACGTACTCGTTTCACAGAGGCTTTATGGAAGGCCGACTATATTAAGCATATTTTTAGTGTAATAAAACGTGTTCCCAGTGGGCTAGGTACACAAAAGTGTAATATGTTTCTCGTGGAAAGACCCCCATAGTTTGTGCAAAGTTTGGGAACGATCGCTCGTTCGTAGCCAACACGGCGGCCTAAAACGTACTCGTTTCACAGAGGCTTTATGGAAGGCTGACTATATTAAGCATATTTTTACTGTAATAAAACAGGTTACCCTGGGGCTAGGCACACAAAACAGCAGTATGTTTCTCGTGGAAAGAGCCCGATAGACTGTACAAAGTTTGGGAACGATCACTCGTTCGTAGCCAACACGGCGGCCTAAAACGTACTTATTTCACAGAGGCTTTATAGAAGGCCGACTAAATAAAACATGTTATAAGTGTAATAAAATGGGTTACTCTGGTACTAGGCACACAAAACTGCAATATGTTTCTCGTGGAAAGACCCCCATAGTCTGTGCAAAGTTTGGGAACGATCACTCGTTCGTAGCCAACACGGCGGCCTAAAACGTACTCGTTTCACAGAGGCGTTATAGAAGGCCGACTATATAAAACATGTTATTAGTGTAATAAAATGGGTTCCCATTGGGCTAGGCACACAAAAGTGTAATATGTTTCTCGTGGAAAGACCCCCATAGTGTGTGCAAAGTTTGGGAACGATCGCTCGTTCGTAGCCAACACGGCGGCCTAAAACGTACTCGTTACACAGAGGCTTTATAGAAGGCAGACTATATTAAGCATATTTTTACTGTAATAAAATGGGTTCTCCTCGCCCTAGGTACACAAATGTGTAATATGTTTCTCGTGGAAAGACCCCCATAGTTTGTGCAAAGTTTGGGAACGATCGCTCGTTCGTAGCCAACACGGCGGCCTAAAACGTACTCCTTTCACAGAGGCTTTATGGAAGGCTGACTATATTAAGCATATTTTTACTGTAATAAAACAGGTTACCCTGGGGCTAGGCACACAAAACTGCAGTATGTTTCTCGTGGAAAGAGCCCGATAGACTGTACAAAGTTTGGGAACGATCACTCGTTCGTAGCCAATACGGCGGCCTAAAACGTACTTATTTCACAGAGGCTTTATAGAAGGCCGACTAAATAAAACATGTTATAAGTGTAATAAAATGGGTTACTCTGGTACTAGGCACACAAAACTGCAATATGTTTCTCGTGGAAAGACCCCCATAGTCTGTGCAAAGTTTGGGAACGATCACTCGTTCGTAGCCAACACGGCAGCCTAAAACGTACTCGTTTCACAGAGGCGTTATAGAAGGCCGACTATATAAAACATGTTATTAGTGTAATAAAATGGGTTCCCATTGGGCTAGGCACACAAAAGTGTAATATGTTTCTCGTGGAAAGACCCCCATAGTGTGTGCAAAGTTTGGGAACGATCGCTCGTTCGTAGCCAACACGGCGACCTAAAACGTACTCGTTACACAGAGGCTTTATAGAAGGCAGACTATATTAAGCATATTTTTACTGTAATAAAATGGGTTCTCCTTGCCCTAGGTACACAAATGTGTAATATGTTTCTCGTGGAAAGACCCCCATAGTGTGTGCAAAGTTTGGGAACGATCGCTCGTTCGTAGCCAACACGGCGGCCTAAAACGTACTCCTTTCACAGAGGCTTTATGGAAGGCCGAATATATTAAGCATATTTTTACTGTAATAAAACGGGTTACCCTGGGGCTAGGCACACAAAACTGCAATATGTTTCTCGTGGAAAGAGCCCAATAGACTGTACAAAGTTGGGAACGATCACTCGTTCGTAGCCAACACGGCGGCCTAAAACGTACTTATTTCACAGAGGCTTTATAGAAGGCCGACTATATTAAGCATATTTTTACTATAATAAAATGGGTTCCCATGGGGCTGGGCACACAAAAGTGTAGTATGTTTCTTGTGGAAACACCTCCCTAGTGTGTGTAAAGTTTGGGAACGATCGCTCGTTCGTAGCCAACACGGCGGCCTAAAACGTACTCGTTTCACATTGGACCATTATTGTTTAACCCCACTGGGTGGCAGTCTATACAATGTGAGTCTATGGAAAAGTGCTCAAAAATGCTAAGAGTTTTTGACATCTGAGGTGTTCTGTTGCAGAAATTATTTTTAATGTTATTCGGAATTTTGCAAGTGTTAAAGTGAATAATTCAGGTGGAATCATACAATTACACAAGGAAAGTTTTATTGACGGAATAATAAGGATAATAACAAGAATTACGAAAATAATAATAATAACATGAGTAATTATAATAATTCATTTAATTTATGAAGTGCTTTTCTAGACACGGATGAGAGACCGACATTCACAGCAAAGGCTGCCCATTTAACTGGCCATATATATATATATATATATATAAAATCCGCATGTTTTAAAAACATTGCTGTAATATAAAGGTTTTAAGCAGCATAACTTGCGTTCAAAATCATTGTACAGTATGAACAGGAACATAGTTTGTATTTTTCCTGTTAGATTTCTTTTGCAAGTTTTTGTAAACTTCAATTTTATTGATAAATCATTCATATTTCAAATGAACGGCTGTTCTTAAGTGGACGCCCCCTAAAGGCTCAGCATTGAAACTGTCTGTGATTCTGTGTTAAAAAATCCACATTTTAGCAGTTTTGCACAGTGCAGATCTCAATATGTCCACTTTGTGTATGTGTGTGTATGTGTGTATATATTTGTAGCTGTAAGTCATAAATCTATCTTTCTGTCTATCTAACTAACTATCTGTCTGACTGTCTGTCTGTCTGTCTGTCTATCTGTCTATGTATCTCACTATCTGCCTGTCTGTCTGTCTGTCTATCTATCTTTCTGTCTGTCTATCTAACTATCTGTCTATCTATCTAACTATCTGTCTTTCTGTCTATCTATCTAACTATCTGTCTGTCTGTCTATCTAACTATCTGTCTATCGAACTATCTGTCTGTCAATCTATCTAACTGTCTGTCTGTCTATCTATCTAACTATCTGTCTGTCTGTCTGTCTGTCTGTCTATCTAACTATCTGTCTGTCTATCTAACTATCTGTCTGTCTATCTATCTAAATGTCTGTCTGTCTGTCTATCTTTCTGCATGTGTGTCTATTTGTTTCTCTGTCTGTGTTTGTGTGTCTGTCTGTAACTAATGAAACTTTTAAATAAAGTTTAAACTTTTTACTATCATTATTATTATTATTATTATTATTTCATTTGATATTTCTTTTACTTGTATGTGAGGAGTATTTTTGAGTCCAGTTAATTGTATCAAAGAAATGTTTCCAAAAATGAAATAAATAAAAAAACAAATAACAGAAGGATGTTTTGTTTTTGTGGTATCGAGTCTCCATCTGGTGGTCATTTACAGCAACTTCATATTCTACTCAATAAAGTCCCAAACAGACTGCTATATTTGATTCCTACTGTAAGACTGTTAATAACAAATGAAAGAAATGAACCCAAGTAAATATAGCAAGACCCTTTGCATTTATTTGACTTGTTTGTGAGGAGGATGTTTTGGAGTCCAGTTCATTTTATTAAAAAAATGTTTCCAGAAATGAAGTAGATTCAAACAAATTACAGGTGGACTTGTAAACATTTTGTTGTTGTTGTTGTGAGAAAACAAACTGCACCAAATATTGCCCTTATAACTTTATAAAATAAAGTTACCATAGGTTTAAAGTTGTAAGTGGGAAAGTGCAATTCTCCATCAGTCCACTAGGGCTAACCCCAGTCAGCTGGGGTTAGTTGGGGTTAAATTGCTAGATGACCCTAACCCCTAGCCCCGGGGGTTAAAAACTCTGTAGGTATAGAGGTGATTACGAGTTTCACCCTCATTATCTCCACCCTCATTTGCATATTGAATCTGATTGGCTGGATTGTTTCACAGATCAATCTTTAGAACGGTCTGTCCGATTTTGCCAAGCTTGGTGTCATCGAACTCAGAATTCCGTCTGTCTTCATGTGACGGGGCGAGATGAACAGAAAAAGAAAGCATTAGAAATGTAGCACTTAAAAAGGAAAACAGTCATTTGCATGTAGGTTTTGAGTGGTGGAAAAAGTCACCTGCACGCCTTTAAGATTTGCATGAATACGACTGTAGAGGAGACGTGGTAATGAACGCATTTTTCACAAGAACGACGTTTCTTCTTTCCTGCGCATTTTGGCAGCATGTAGGCCTGCAGCACGTTAGCTTTGGGCAACAATAATAGCGTTTAATTTAAATACTGTTTATATTTCAGTTGAGCAACTGAAATCAGTATCATATCCATGTATCACTCCTGAAATGTTTTTGTAGGAATGTTTGGGTGGGATGAACTCAATCCTTTATTATTATCATTTCATGAAATGTATCGGACCATGCTTGTGAGGAGGAGATTATTCTGTTGCGAGCAGAGCAGACTTGAGTCCAATAAATATTTAAAGAAATTGTTCCAAAATTGAGTGCACAAAGAGCTACATTTGTAACGACCCTTCAAATTGTAAAAATGCAACTTAAGCATTAGGCACGTAGGGCTAGGGTTAGGGTTAGGGTTAGGGTAAGGTTTAGGGTAAGGGTTAGCGGATAAGGGTTAGGTTAAGGGTTAGGTTTAGGGTAAGGTTTAGTGTAATGATTAGGTTAAGGGTTAGGTTAAGGGTTAGGTTAAGGGTTAGGTTAAGGGTAAGGTTTAGGGTAAGGGTAGGTTAAGGGTTAGGTTTAGGTTAAGGGTTAGGTTAAGGGTAAGGGTTAGGTTAAGTGTTAGGTTAAGGGTTAGGTTAAGGGTATGGGTTGGTTAGGGTTAGGGTTAGGGTTAGGGTTAGGGTTAGGTTAGGGTTAGGGTTAGGGTTAGGGTTAGGGTTAGGTTAGGGTTAGGGTTAGGTTAGGGTTAGGGTTAGGGTTAGGGTTAGGGTTAGGTTAGGGTTAGGGTTAGGGTTAGGTTAGGGTTAGGGTTAGGGTTAGGGTTAGGGTTAGGGTTAGGGTTAGGGTTAGGTATAGAGGTAATTACGAGTTTCACCCTCATTATCTCCACCCTCATTTGCATATCGAATCTGATTGGCTGGATTGTTTCACAGATCAATCTTTAGAACGGTCTGTCCGATTTTGCCAAGCTTGGTGTCATCGAACTCAGAATTCCGTCGTTCTTCATGTGACGGGGCGAGATGAACAGAAAAAGAAAGCATTAGAAATGTAGCACTTAAAAAGGAAAACAGTCATTTGCATGTAGGTTTTGAGTGGTGGAAAAACTCACCTGCACGCCTTTAAGATTTGCATGAATACGACTATAGAGGAGACGTGGTAATGAACGCATTTTTCACAAGAACGACGTTTCTTCTTTCCTGCGCATTTTGGCAGCATGTAGGCCTGCAGCACGTTAGCTTTGGGCAACAATAATAGCGTTTAATTTGATTTGTAAACAGCCCTTTGCTGTTTAAATACTGTTTATATTTCAGTTGAGCAACTGAAATCAGTATCATATCCATGTATCACTCCTGAAATGTTTTTGTAGGAATTTTTGGGTGGGATGAACTCAATCCTTTTATTATTATCATCTCATGAAATGTATCGGACCATGCTTGTGAGGAGGAGATCATTCTGTTGCGAGCAGAGCAGACTTGAGTCCAGTAAATATTTAAAGAAATTGTTCCAAAATTGAGCGCACGAAGAGCTACATTTGTAAGGACCCTTCAGATTTTAAAAATGCAACTTAAAGGCTTGAATCCCTCTGCTCCCAACCACCAGCACGTGGTAATAGCTTAGCCCCCGCCGCTGGGCGGCAGTCCATACAATGTCAGTCTATGGAAAAATGTTTGTCTGTGGGTGGCTGCTGTTCTGAAGGTGCTGGCGGTGTGGGCCTGCGGGTTTCCGAGAAGACCAGCGTTGGCCCCGTGACTCTGGCAGGTACGTTTGCGGAGATACGGGGCTTGGCCCGCATCCTATGTGGTCCGTGCTGTAGCGGAATTTGACAGCTGTCCGGCGTGGTTGGTTGCCCTGCTGGCGTCCCGGGGGACCGTGCTAGGAGCGCATTTGGGGGCGTTTGGAGTCCATTGGTGTAGGTTTGAGTGGAGTGTTTTCGGGGGCCCGTGGCAGCCTTAGGTCAGGTCAGAGCAGGATATAGGATAGAAACTACCGACGGCGAACACGCCATCGTCTTTAACTTTGGTTCCGCTGGTCCGATTTTTAAAAAAATGTTATGTTCTATATGTGATCCTCTAGCTATCTGATTGACTTTGTCATCGATCAGTCTTAAGAGTTTTTAGTCTCAAAAACATACTTCTCTTATGGTCTAACTTGCTCTATAGTGTGTAAATGTTGTGTCTTCTTGATCAGTGTGACTTGTATTTAGTTTGGAAATGTGTTCTGTTCAGAAGTTGGTTATGTTTAGAGTTAAAGTTGAATAAACTGATACAATCTTAATTTGTGTAAGCCTGGTGTCTTTTTGATACTTTTGACTTTTATTAGCTTAGAAGTTGGGTTAGGTTAAGAAGTTAGGTTAGGTTAGAATAAGGTTAGTTAGGGTTAGGTTAGGTTATGGGATATAGGGATGAAAACCACCCATTTTGTGATGCACCGACAGGCAGCCATGCGGTAAGACAGAGAATGTGAGGAAGCTCGATCAGGTAAAGTGATCCCTGACATGCTAGCGGCAGCTCCTTCGTGACCGCAGCAGTGCCAAGCAGAAATGCCATGCTTTCCTGGGCAGGATGACAGTAGAAGTCAATGGGTTCTCTTGGTTAATAGAATAAACTGGCTTTCGGCGCACTGTGATAAATTTATAAAGGCCTATGTCAATTTACCGTGTCTTTACTGTAATAAAACGGGTTACCCTGGGGCTAGGCACACAAAAGTGTAATATGTTACTTGTGGAAAGACCCCCCTAGTGTGTGCAAAGTTTGGGAACGATCGCTCGTTCGTAGCCAACACGGCGGCCTAAAACGTACTCGTTTCACAGAGGCTTTATAGAAGGCAGACTTTATTAAGCATATTTTTACTGTAATAAAATGGGTTCCCATGGGGCTGGGCACACAAAAGTGTAATATGTTACTTGTGGAAAGACCCCCCTAGTGTGTGCAAAGTTTGGGAACGATCGCTCGTTCGTAGCCAACACGGCGGCCTAAAACGTACTCGTTTCACAGAGGCTTTATAGAAGGCAGACTTTATTAAGCATATTTTTACTGTAATAAAATGGGTTCCCATGGGGCTGGGCACACAAAAGTGTAATATGTTTCTCGTGGAAAGACCCCCATAGTCTGTGCAAAGTTTGGGAACAATCGCTCGTTCGTAGCCAACACGGCGGCCTAAAACGTACTCGTTTCACAGAGGCTTTATGAAGCATATGAACTATATGAAGCATATTTTTACTGTAATAAAATTGGTTCCCATTGGGCTAGGCACACAAAAATGTAATATGTTTCTCGTGGGAAGACCCCCATAGTCTGTGCAAAGTTTGGGAACGATCGCTCGTTCGTAGCCAACACGGCGGCCTAAAACGTACTCGTTTCACAGACGCTTTGTAGAAGGCCGACTTTATTAAGCATATTTTTACTGTAATAAAATGGGTTCCCATGGGGCTGGGCACACAAAAGTGTAATATGTTACTTGTGGAAAGACCCCCATAGTCTGTGCAAAGTTTGGGAACGATTGCTCGTTCGTAGCCAACACGGCGGCCTAAAACGTACTCGTTTCACAGAGGCTTTATAGAAGGCAGACTTTATTAAGCATATTTTTACTGTAATAAAATGGGTTCCCATGGGGCTGGGCACACAAAAGTGTAATATGTTTCTTGTGGAAACACCCCCCTAGTGTGTGCAAAGTTTGGGAACGATTGCTCGTTCGTAGCCAACACGGCGGCCTAAAACGTACTCGTTTCACAGACGCTTTATAGAAGGCCGACTTTATTAAGCATATTTTTACTGTAATAAAATGGGTTCCCATGGGGCTGGGCACACAAAAGTGTAATATGTTTCTCGTGGAAAGACCCCCATACTCTCTGCAAAGTTTGGGAACAATCGCTCGTTCGTAGCCAACACGGCGGCCTAAAACGTACTCGTTTCACAGAGGCTTTATAGAAGGCCGACTATATGAAGCATATTTTTACTGTAATAAAATGGGTTCCCATTGGGCTAGGCACACAAAAATGCAATATG
This sequence comes from Moxostoma hubbsi, assembly GCA_032164185.1. Taxonomy (NCBI): domain Eukaryota; kingdom Metazoa; phylum Chordata; class Actinopteri; order Cypriniformes; family Catostomidae; genus Moxostoma; species Moxostoma hubbsi. The sequence continues at coordinate 5,588,337 of JAVLUX010000221.1, forward strand.
TTTCTCGTGGAAAGACCCCCATAGTCTGTGCAAAGTTTGGGAACGATTGCTCGTTCGTAGCCAACACGGCGGCCTAAAACGTACTCGTTTCACAGAGGCTTTATAGAAGGCAGACTTTATTAAGCATATTTTTACTGTAATAAAATGGGTTCCCATGGGGCTGGGCACACAAAAGTGTAATATGTTTCTTGTGGAAACACCCCCCTAGTGTGTGCAAAGTTTGGGAACGATCGCTCGTTCGTAGCCATCACGGCGGCCTAAAACGTACTCGTTTCACAGACGCTTTATAGAAGGCAGACTTTATTAAGCATATTTTTACTGTAATAAAATGGGTTCCCATGGGGCTGGGCACACAAAAGTGTAATATGTTACTTGTGGAAAGACCCCCATAGTCTGTGCAAAGTTTGGGAATGATTGCTCGTTCGTAGCCAACACGGCGGCCTAAAACGTACTCGTTTCACAGAGGCTTTCTAGAAGGCAGACTTTATTAAGCATATTTTTACTGTAATAAAATGGGTTCCCATGGGGCTGGGCACACAAAAGTGTAATATGTTTCTTGTGGAAACACCCCCCTAGTGTGTGCAAAGTTTGGGAACGATCGCTCGTTCGTAGCCAACACGGCGGCCTAAAACGTACTCGTTTCACAGAGGCTTTTATAGAAGGCAGACTTCATTAAGCATATTTTTACTGTAATAAAACGGGTTACCCTGGGGCTAGGCACACAAAACTGCAATATGTTTCTCGTGGAAAGAGCCCGATGGAGTGTACAAAGTTTGGGAATGATCACTCGTTCGTAGCCAACACGGCGGCCTAAAACGTACTCGTTTCACAGAGGCTTTATAGAAGGCAGACTTTATTAAGCATATTTTTACTGTAATAAAATGGGTTCCCATGGGGCTGGGCACACAAAAGTGTAATATGTTTCTTGTGGAAACACCCCCCTAGTGTGTGCAAAGTTTGGGAACGATCGCTCGTTCGTAGCCAACACGGCGGCCTAAAACGTACTCGTTTCACAGACGCTTTATAGAAGGCCGACTTTATTAAGCATATTTTTACTGTAATAAAATGGGTTCCCATGGGGCTGGGCACACAAAAGTGTAATATGTTTCTTGTGGAAACACCCCCCTAGTGTGTGCAAAGTTTGGGAACGATCGCTCGTTCGTAGCCATCACGGCGGCCTAAAACGTACTCGTTTCACAGAGGCTTTATAGAAGGCCGACTTTATTAAGCATATTTTTACTGTAATAAAATGGGTTCCCATGGGGCTGGGCACACAAAAGTGTAATATGTCACTTGTGGAAAGACCCCCATAGTCTGTGCAAAGTTTGGGAACGATTGCTCGTTCGTAGCCAACACGGCGGCCTAAAACGTACTCGTTTCACAGAGGCTTTATAGAAGGCCGACTTTATTAAGCATATTTTTACTGTAATAAAATGGGTTCCCATGGGGCTGGGCACACAAAAGTGTAATATGTTTCTTGTGGAAACACCCCCCTAGTGTGTGCAAAGTTTGGGAACGATCGCTCTTTCGTAGCCAACACGGCGGCCTAAAACGTACTCGTTTCACAGAGGCTTTATAGAAGGCAGACTTTATTAAGCATATTTTTACTGTAATAAAATGGGTTCCCATGGGGCTGGGCACACAAAAGTGTAATATGTTTCTCGTGGAAAGACCCCCATAGTCTGTGCAAAGTTTGGGAACAATCGCTCGTTCGTAGCCAACACGGCGGCCTAAAACGTACTCGTTTCACAGAGGCTTTATGAAGCATATGAACTATATGAAGCATATTGTTACTGTAATAAAATGGGTTCCCATTGGGCTAGGCACACAAAAATGCAATATGTTTCTCGTGGAAAGACCCCCATAGTCTGTGCAAAGTTTGGGAACGATCGCTCGTTCGTAGCCAACACGGCGGCCTAAAACGTACTCGTTTCACATTGGACCATTATTGTTTAACCCCCACTGGGTGGCAGTCTATACAATGTGAGTCTATGGAAAAGTGCTCACAAATGCTAAGAGTTTTTGACATCTGAGGTGTTCTGTTGCAAAAATGATTTTTAATGTCATTCTGAATTTTGCAAGCACAGTGTTAAAGTGAATAATTCAGGTAGAATCATACAATTACACAAGGAAAGTTTTATTGACAGAACAATAAGGATAATAACAAGAATTACGAAAATAATAATAATAACATGAATAATTATAATAATTCATTTAATTTATGAAGTGCTTTTCTAGACACGGATGAGAGACAGACATTCACAGCAAAGGCTGCCCATTTAACTGGCCATATATATATATATAAAATCCGCATGTTTTAAAAACATTGCTGTAAAATAATGTTTTAAGCAGCATAACATGCGTTCAAAATCATTATACAGTATGAACAGGAACATAGTTTGTATTTTTCCTGTTAGATTTCTTTTGCAAGTATTTGTAAACTTCAATTTTATTGATAAATCATTCATATTTCAAGTGAACGGCTGTTCTTAAGTGGACGCCCCCTAAAGGCTCAGCATTGAAACTGTCTGTGATTCTGTGTTAAAAAATCCACATTTTAGCAGTTTTGCACAGTGCAGATCTCAATATGTCCACTTTGTGTATGTGTGTGTATGTGTGTATATATTTGTAGCTGTAAGTCGTAAATCTATCTTTCTGTCTATCTAACTAACTATCTGTCTGACTGTGTCTGTCTGTCTATCTGTCTATCTATCTCACTATCTGCCCGTCTGTCTATCTGTCTGTCTGTCTGTCTATCTAACTATCTGTCTGTCTGTCTTTCTATCAAACTATCTGTCTGTCTGTCTATCTATCTAACTGTCTGTCTGTCTGTCTGTCTATCTATCTATCTGTCTGTCTATCTAGCTAACTATCTGTCTGTCTGTCTATCTATCTAACTATCTGTCTGTCTGTCTATCTAACTATCTTTCTGTCTATCTATCTAAATGTCTGTCTGTCTGTCTATCTTTCTGCCTATGTGTCTATTTGTTTCTCTGTCTGTGTTTGTGTGTCTGTCTGTAACTAATGAAGCTTTTAAATAAAGTTTAAACTTTTTACTATCATTATTATTATTATTTCATGATATTTCTTTTACTTGTATGTGAGGAGTATTTTTGAGTCCAGTTAATTGTATCAAAGAAATGTTTCAAAAAATGAAATAAATAAAAAAAACAAATAGCAGAAGGATGTTTTGTTTTTGTGGTATCGAGTCTCCATCTGGTGGTCATTTACAGCAACTTCATATTCTACTCTATAATGTCCTAAACAGACTGCTATATTTGATTCCTACTGTAAGACTGTTAATAACAAATGAAAGAAATGAACCCAAGTAAATATAGCAAGACCCTTTGCATTTATTTGACTTGTTTGTGAGGAGGATGTTTTGGAGTCCAGTTCATTTTATTAAAAAAATGTTTCCAGAAATGAAGTAAATTCAAACAAATTACAGGTGGACTTGTAAACATTTTGTTGTTGTTGTTGTGAGAAAACAAACTGCACCAAATATTGCCCTTATAACTTTATAAAATAAAGTTACCATAGGTTTAAAGTTGTAAGTGGGAAAGTGCAATTCTCCATCAGTCCACTAGGGCTAACCCCAGTCCGCTGGGGTTAGTTGGGGTTAAATCGCTAGATGACCCTAACCCCTAGCCCCGGGGGTTAAAAACTCTGTAGGTAGGTATAGAGGTAATTACGAGTTTCACCCTCATTATCTCCACCCTCATTTGCATATCGAATCTGATTGGCTGGATTGTTTCATTTATATACTTGGTATGCTGTACTTTATGAACATGAGAGTGAACTTGAGACTTTGAATGCACTACAAGAGTCATCTGATACTTTTAAACTATCTTTTAAACAAGAATGGTAAAGTTTCCCCTCTCGGGCTCATTATTTAATTAGTATTATGTCTGTTTCACATAGAAAGGTTTGTGTCAGTTTGTCTAAATGATAGTTGGCAAGTGGATATGGTGAGTGAGGAATATTTTTTGAGTCCAGTTAATTGTATTAAAGAAATGTTTCCAAAAATCAATTAAATGTAAACAAATAACAGGTGGACTTGTAAACATTTTGTTGTTGTTGTGAGAAAACAAACTGCACCAAATATTGCCCTTATAACTTTATAAAATAAAGTTACCATAGGTTTAAAGTTGTAAGTGGGAAAGTGCAATTCTCCATCAGTCCACTAGGGCTAACCCCAGTCCGCTGGGGTTAGTTGGGGTTAAATCGCTAGATGACCCTAACCCCTAGCCCCGGGGGTTAAAAACTCTGTAGGTAGGTATAGAGGTAATTACGAGTTTCACCCTCATTATCTCCACCCTCATTTGCATATCGAATCTGATTGGCTGGATTGTTTCATTTATATACTTGGTATGCTGTACTTTATGAACATGAGAGTGAACTTGAGACTTTGAATGCACTACAAGAGTCATCTGATACTTTTAAACTATCTTTTAAACAAGAATGGTAAAGTTTCCCCTCTCGGGCTCATTATTTAATTAGTATTATGTCTGTTTCACATAGAAAGGTTTGTGTCAGTTTGTCTAAATGATAGTTGGCAAGTGGATATGGTGAGTGAGGAATATTTTTTGAGTCCAGTTAATTGTATTAAAGAAATGTTTCCAAAAATCAATTAAATGTAAACAAATTACAGGTGGACTTGTAAACATTTTGTTGTTGTGAGAAAACAAACTGCACCAAATATTGCCCTTATAACTTTATAAAATAAAGTTACCATAGGTTTAAAGTTGTAAGTGGGAAAGTGCAATTCTCCATCAGTCCACTAGGGCTAACCCCAGTCCGCTGGGGTTAGTTGGGGTTAAATCGCTAGATGACCCTAACCCCTAGCCCCGGGGGTTAAAAACTCTGTAGGTATAGAGGTAATTACGAGTTTCACCCTCATTATCTCCACCCTCATTTGCATATCGAATCTGATTGGCTGGATTGTTTCACAGATCAATCTTTAGAACGGTCTGTCCGATTTTGCCAAGCTTGGTGTCATCGAACTCAGAATTCCGTCGTTCTTCATGTGACGGGGCGAGATGAACAGAAAAAGAAAGCATTAGAAATGTAGCACTTAAAAAGGAAAACAGTCATTTGCATGTAGGTTTTGAGTGGTGGAAAAAGTCACCTGCACGCCTTTAAGATTTGCATGAATACGACTATAGAGGAGACGTGGTAATGAACGCATTTTTCACAAGAACGACGTTTCTTCTTTCCTGCGCATTTTGGCAGCATGTAGGCCTGCAGCACGTTAGCTTTGGGCAACAATAATAGCGTTTAATTTGATTTGTAAACAGCCCTTTGCGGTTTAAATACTGTTTATATTTCAGTTGAGCAACTGAAATCAGTATCATATCCATGTATCACTCCTGAAATGTTTTTGTAGGAATTTTTGGGTGGGATGAACTCAATCCTTTTATTATTATCATCTCATGAAATGTATCGGACCATGCTTGTGAGGAGGAGATCATTCTGTTGCGAGCAGAGCAGACTTGAGTCCAGTAAATATTTAAAGAAATTGTTCCAAAATTGAGCGCACGAAGAGCTACATTTGTAAGGACCCTTCAGATTTTAAAAATGCAACTTAAAGGCTTGAATCCCTCTGCTCCCAACCACCAGCACGTGGTAATAGCTTAGCCCCCGCCGCTGGGCGGCAGTCCATACAATGTCAGTCTATGGAAAAATGTTTGTCTGTGGGTGGCTGCTGTTCTGAAGGTGCTGGCGGTGTGGGTCTGCGGGTTTCCGAGAAGACCAGCGTTGGCCCCGTGACTCTGGCAGGTACGTTTGCGGAGATACGGGGCTTGGCCCGCATCCTATGTGGTCCGTGCTGTAGCGGAATTTGACAGCTGTCCGGCGTGGTTGGTTGCCCTGCTGGCGTCCTGGGGGACCGTGCTAGGAGCGCATTTGGGGGCGTTTGGAGTCCATTGGTGTAGGTTTGAGTGGAGTGTTTTCGGGGGCCCGTGGCAGCCTTAGGTCAGGTCAGAGCAGGATATAGGATAGAAACTACCGACGGCGAACACGCCATCGTCTTTAACTTTGGTTCCGCTGGTCCGATTTTTAAAAAAATGTTATGTTCTATATGTGATCCTCTAGCTATCTGATTGACTTTGTCATCGATCAGTCTTAAGAGTTTTTAGTCTCAAAAACATACTTCTCTTATGGTCTAACTTGCTCTATAGTGTGTAAATGTTGTGTCTTCTTGATCAGTGTGACTTGTATTTAGTTTGGAAATGTGTTCTGTTCAGAAGTTGGTTATGTTTAGAGTTAAAGTTGAATAAACTGATACAATCTTAATTTGTGTAAGCCTGGTGTCTTTTTGATACTTTTGACTTTTATTAGCTTAGAAGTTGGGTTAGGTTAAGAAGTTAGGTTAGGTTAGAATAAGGTTAGTTAGGGTTAGGTTAGGTTATGGGATATAGGGATGAAAACCACCCATTTTGTGATGCACCGACAGGCAGCCATGCGGTAAGACAGAGAATGTGAGGAAGCTCGATCAGGTAAAGTGATCCCTGACATGCTAGCGGCAGCTCCTTCGTGACCGCAGCAGTGCCAAGCAGAAATGCCATGCTTTCCTGGGCAGGATGACAGTAGAAGTCAATGGGTTCTCTTGGTTAATAGAATAAACTGGCTTTCGGCGCACTGTGATAAATTTATAAAGGCCTATGTCAATTTACCGTGTCTTTACTGTAATAAAACGGGTTACCCTGGGGCTAGGCACACAAAACTGCAATATGTTTCTCGTGGAAAGAGCCCGATAGAGTGTGCAAAGTTTGGGAACGATCGCTCGTTCGTAGCCAACACGGCGGCCTAAAACGTACTCGTTTCACAGACGCTTTATAGAAGGCCGACTTTATTAAGCATATTTTTACTGTAATAAAATGGGTTCCCATGGGGCTGGGCACACAAAAGTGTAATATGTTACTTGTGGAAAGACCCCCCTAGTGTGTGCAAAGTTTGGGAACGATCGCTCGTTCGTAGCCAACACGGCGGCCTAAAACGTACTCGTTTCACAGAGGCTTTATAGAAGGCAGACTTTATTAAGCATATTTTTACTGTAATAAAATGGGTTCCCATGGGGCTGGGCACACAAAAGTGTAATATGTTTCTCGTGGAAAGACCCCCATAGTCTGTGCAAAGTTTGGGAACAATCGCTCATTCGTAGCCAACACGGCGGCCTAAAACGTACTCGTTTCACAGAGGCTTTATGAAGCATATGAACTATATGAAGCATATTTTTACTGTAATAAAATTGGTTCCCATTGGGCTAGGCACACAAAAATGTAATATGTTTCTCGTGGAAAGACCCCCATAGTCTGTGCAAAGTTTGGGAACGATCGCTCGTTCGTAGCCAACACGGCGGCCTAAAACGTACTCGTTTCACAGACGCTTTATAGAAGGCCGACTTTATTAAGCATATTTTTACTGTAATAAAATGGGTTCCCATGGGGCTGGGCACACAAAAGTGTAATATGTTACTTGTGGAAAGACCCCCATAGTCTGTGCAAAGTTTGGGAACGATTGCTCGTTCGTAGCCAACACGGCGGCCTAAAACGTTCTCGTTTCACAGAGGCTTTATAGAAGGCAGACTTTATTAAGCATATTTTTACTGTAATAAAATGGGTTCCCATGGGGCTGGGCACACAAAAGTGTAATATGTTTCTTGTGGAAACACCCCCCTAGTGTGTGCAAAGTTTGGGAACGATCGCTCGTTCGTAGCCAACACGGCGGCCTAAAACGTACTCGTTTCACAGACGCTTTATAGAAGGCCGACTTTATTAAGCATATTTTTACTGTAATAAAATGGGTTCCCATGGGGCTGGGCACACAAAAGTGTAATATGTTTCTCGTGGAAAGACCCCCATACTCTCTGCAAAGTTTGGGAACAATCGCTCGTTCGTAGCCAACACGGCGGCCTAAAACGTACTCGTTTCACAGAGGCTTTATAGAAGGCCGACTATATGAAGCATATTTTTACTGTAATAAAATGGGTTCCCATTGGGCTAGGCACACAAAAATGCAATATGTTTCTCGTGGAAAGACCCCCATAGTCTGTGCAAAGTTTGGGAACGATTGCTCGTTCGTAGCCAACACGGCGGCCTAAAACGTACTCGTTTCACAGAGGCTTTATAGAAGGCAGACTTTATTAAGCATATTTTTACTGTAATAAAATGGGTTCCCATGGGGCTGGGCACACAAAAGTGTAATATGTTTCTTGTGGAAACACCCCCCTAGTGTGTGCAAAGTTTGGGAACGATCGCTCGTTCGTAGCCATCACGGCGGCCTAAAACGTACTCGTTTCACAGACGCTTTATAGAAGGCCGACTTTATTAAGCATATTTTTACTGTAATAAAATGGGTTCCCATGGGGCTGGGCACACAAAAGTGTAATATGTTACTTGTGGAAAGACCCCCATAGTCTGTGCAAAGTTTGGGAATGATTGCTCGTTCGTAGCCAACACGGCGGCCTAAAACGTACTCGTTTCACAGAGGCTTTCTAGAAGGCAGACTTTATTAAGCATATTTTTACTGTAATAAAATGGGTTCCCATGGGGCTGGGCACACAAAAGTGTAATATGTTTCTTGTGGAAACACCCCCCTAGTGTGTGCAAAGTTTGGGAACGATCGCTCGTTCGTAGCCAACACGGCGGCCTAAAACGTACTCGTTTCACAGAGGCTTTTATAGAAGGCAGACTTTATTAAGCATATTTTTACTGTAATAAAACGGGTTACCCTGGGGCTAGGCACACAAAACTGCAATATGTTTCTCGTGGAAAGAGCCCGATAGAGTGTACAAAGTTTGGGAATGATCACTCGTTCGTAGCCAACACTGCGGCCTAAAACGTACTCGTTTCACAGAGGCTTTATAGAAGGCAGACTTTATTAAGCATATTTTTACTGTAATAAAATGGGTTCCCATGGGGCTGGGCACACAAAAGTGTAATATGTTTCTTGTGGAAACACCCCCCTAGTGTGTGCAAAGTTTGGGAACGATCGCTCGTTCGTAGCCAACACGGCGGCCTAAAACGTACTCGTTTCACAGACGCTTTATAGAAGGCCGACTTTATTAAGCATATTTTTACTGTAATAAAATGGGTTCCCATGGGGCTGGGCACACAAAAGTGTAATATGTTTCTTGTGGAAACACCCCCCTAGTGTGTGCAAAGTTTGGGAACGATCGCTCGTTCGTAGCCATCACGGCGGCCTAAAACGTACTCGTTTCACAGAGGCTTTATAGAAGGCCGACTTTATTAAGCATATTTTTACTGTAATAAAATGGGTTCCCATGGGGCTGGGCACACAAAAGTGTAATATGTCACTTGTGGAAAGACCCCCATAGTCTGTGCAAAGTTTGGGAACGATTGCTTGTTCGTAGCCAACACGGCGGCCTAAAACGTACTCGTTTCACAGAGGCTTTATAGAAGGCCGACTTTATTAAGCATATTTTTACTGTAATAAAATGGGTTCCCATGGGGCTGGGCACACAAAAGTGTAATATGTTTCTTGTGGAAACACCCCCCTAGTGTGTGCAAAGTTTGGGAACGATCGCTCTTTCGTAGCCAACACGGCGGCCTAAAACGTACTCGTTTCACAGAGGCTTTATAGAAGGCAGACTTTATTAAGCATATTTTTACTGTAATAAAATGGGTTCCCATGGGGCTGGGCACACAAAAGTGTAATATGTTTCTCGTGGAAAGACCCCCATAGTCTGTGCAAAGTTTGGGAACAATCGCTCGTTCGTAGCCAACACGGCGGCCTAAAACGTACTCGTTTCACAGAGGCTTTATGAAGCATATGAACTATATGAAGCATATTGTTACTGTAATAAAATGGGTTCCCATTGGGCTAGGCACACAAAAATGCAATATGTTTCTCGTGGAAAGACCCCCATAGTCTGTGCAAAGTTTGGGAACGATCGCTCGTTCGTAGCCAACACGGCGGCCTAAAACGTACTCGTTTCACATTGGACCATTATTGTTTAACCCCCACTGGGTGGCAGTCTATACAATGTGAGTCTATGGAAAAGTGCTCACAAATGCTAAGAGTTTTTGACATCTGAGGTGTTCTGTTGCAAAAATGATTTTTAATGTCATTCTGAATTTTGCAAGCACAGTGTTAAAGTGAATAATTCAGGTAGAATCATACAATTACACAAGGAAAGTTTTATTGACAGAACAATAAGGATAATAACAAGAATTACGAAAATAATAATAATAACATGAATAATTATAATAATTCATTTAATTTATGAAGTGCTTTTCTAGACACGGATGAGAGACAGACATTCACAGCAAAGGCTGCCCATTTAACTGGCCATATATATATATAAAATCCGCATGTTTTAAAAACATTGCTGTAAAATAATGTTTTAAGCAGCATAACATGCGTTCAAAATCATTATACAGTATGAACAGGAACATAGTTTGTATTTTTCCTGTTAGATTTCTTTTGCAAGTATTTGTAAACTTCAATTTTATTGATAAATCATTCATATTTCAAGTGAACGGCTGTTCTTAAGTGGACGCCCCCTAAAGGCTCAGCATTGAAACTGTCTGTGATTCTGTGTTAAAAAATCCACATTTTAGCAGTTTTGCACAGTGCAGATCTCAATATGTCCACTTTGTGTATGTGTGTGTATGTGTGTATATATTTGTAGCTGTAAGTCGTAAATCTATCTTTCTGTCTATCTAACTAACTATCTGTCTGACTGTGTCTGTCTGTCTATCTGTCTATCTATCTCACTATCTGCCCGTCTGTCTATCTGTCTGTCTGTCTGTCTATCTAACTATCTGTCTGTCTGTCTTTCTATCAAACTATCTGTCTGTCTGTCTATCTATCTAACTGTCTGTCTGTCTGTCTGTCTATCTATCTATCTGTCTGTCTATCTAGCTAACTATCTGTCTGTCTGTCTATCTATCTAACTATCTGTCTGTCTGTCTATCTAACTATCTTTCTGTCTATCTATCTAAATGTCTGTCTGTCTGTCTATCTTTCTGCCTATGTGTCTATTTGTTTCTCTGTCTGTGTTTGTGTGTCTGTCTGTAACTAATGAAGCTTTTAAATAAAGTTTAAACTTTTTACTATCATTATTATTATTATTTCATGATATTTCTTTTACTTGTATGTGAGGAGTATTTTTGAGTCCAGTTAATTGTATCAAAGAAATGTTTCAAAAAATGAAATAAATAAAAAAAACAAATAGCAGAAGGATGTTTTGTTTTTGTGGTATCGAGTCTCCATCTGGTGGTCATTTACAGCAACTTCATATTCTACTCTATAAAGTCCCAAACAGACTGCTATATTTGATTCCTACTGTAAGACTGTTAATAACAAATGAAAGTAATGAACCCAAGTAAATATAGCAAGACCCTTTGCATTTATTTGACTTGTTTGTGAGGAGGATGTTTTGGAGTCCAGTTCATTTTATTAAAAAAATGTTTCCAGAAATGAAGTAAATTCAAACAAATTATAGGTGGACTTGTAAACATTTTGTTGTTGTTGTTGTGAGAAAACAAACTGCACCAAATATTGCCCTTATAACTTTATAAAATAAAGTTACCATAGGTTTAAAGTTGTAAGTGGGAAAGTGCAATTCTCCATCAGTCCACTAGGGCTAACCCCAGTCCGCTGGGGTTATCTTCAACCGCTTATCCTGTACAGGGTCACGGGGGGCTGGAGCCTATCCCAGCTAACATTGGGCGAAAGGCGGGGTACACCCTGGACAGGTCGCCAGTCCATCGCAGGGCCACACATATACAGACACACACTCATACTCACATCCACACCTAGGGCAATTTTTGGAGACACCAATTAACCTAGCCTGCATGTCTTTGGATGGTGGGAGGAAGCCGGAGCACCCGGAGAGAACCCACGCAGACACGGGGAGAACATGCAAACTCCACACAGAAAGGCCGGGGCAACCGGGGTTTGAACCCATGACCTTCTTGCTGTGAGGCGACAGTGCTAACCACTGCACCACCGTGCCGCCCTTCCGCTGGGGTTAGTTGGGGTTAAATCGCTAGATGACCCTAACCCCTAGCCCCGGGGGTTAAAAACTCTGTAGGTAGGTATAGAGGTAATTACGAGTTTCACCCTCATTATCTCCACCCTCATTTGCATATCGAATCTGATTGGCTGGATTGTTTCATTTATATACTTGGTATGCTGTACTTTATGAACATGAGAGTGAACTTGAGACTTTGAATGCACTACAAGAGTCATCTGATACTTTTAAACTATCTTTTAAAAAAGAATGGTAAAGTTTCCCCTCTCGGGCTCATTATTTAATTAGTATTATGTCTGTTTCACATAGAAAGGTTTGTGTCAGTTTGTCTAAATGATAGTTGGCAAGTGGATATGGTGAGTGAGGAATATTTTTTGAGTCCAGTTAATTGTATTAAAGAAATGTTTCCAAAAATCAATTAAATGTAAACAAATTACAGGTGGACTTGTAAACATTTTGTTGTTGTTGTTGTGAGAAAACAAACTGCACCAAATATTGCCCTTATAACTTTATAAAATAATGTTACCTTAGGTTTAAAGTTGTAAGTGGGAAAGTGCAATTCTCCATCAGTCCACTAGGGCTAACCCCAGTCCGCTGGGGTTAGTTGGGGTTAAATCGCTAGATGACCCTAACCCCTAGCCCCAGGGGTTAAAAACTCTGTAGGTATAGAGGTAATTACGAGTTTCACCCTCATTATCTCCACCCTCATTTGCATATCGAATCTGATTGGCTGGATTGTTTCACAGATCAATCTTTAGAACGGTCTGTCCGATTTTGCCAAGCTTGGTGTCATCGAACTCAGAATTCCGTCGTTCTTCATGTGACGGGGCGAGATGAACAGAAAAAGAAAGCATTAGAAATGTAGCACTTAAAAAGGAAAACAGTCATTTGCATGTAGGTTTTGAGTGGTGGAAAAAGTCACCTGCACGCCTTTAAGATTTGCATGAATACGACTATAGAGGAGACGTGGTAATGAACGCATTTTTCACAAGAACGACGTTTCTTCTTTCCTGCGCATTTTGGCAGCATGTAGGCCTGCAGCACGTTAGCTTTGGGCAACAATAATAGCATTTAATTTGATTTGTAAACAGCCCTTTGCGGTTTAAATACTGTTTATATTTCAGTTGAGCAACTGAAATCAGTATCATATCCATGTATCACTCCTGAAATGTTTTTGTAGGAATTTTTGGGTGGGATGAACTCAATCCTTTTATTATTATCATCTCATGAAATGTATCGGACCATGCTTGTGAGGAGGAGATCATTCTGTTGCGAGCAGAGCAGACTTGAGTCCAGTAAATATTTAAAGAAATTGTTCCAAAATTGAGCGCACGAAGAGCTACATTTGTAAGGACCCTTCAGATTTTAAAAATGCAACTTAAAGGCTTGAATCCCTCTGCTCCCAACCACCAGCACGTGGTAATAGCTTAGCCCCCGCCGCTGGGCGGCAGTCCATACAATGTCAGTCTATGGAAAAATGTTTGTCTGTGGGTGGCTGCCGTTCTGAAGGTGCTGGCGGTGTGGGCCTGCGGGTTTCCGAGAAGACCAGCGTTGGCCCCGTGACTCTGGCAGGTACGTTTGCGGAGATACGGGGCTTGGCCCGCATCCTATGTGGTCCGTGCTGTAGCGGAATTTGACAGCTGTCCGGCGTGGTTGGTTGCCCTGCTGGCGTCCCGGGGGACCGTGCTAGGAGCGCATTTGGGGGCGTTTGGAGTCCATTGGTGTAGGTTTGAGTGGAGTGTTTTCGGGGGCCCGTGGCAGCCTTAGGTCAGGTCAGAGCAGGATATAGGATAGAAACTACCGACGGCGAACACGCCATTGTCTTTAACTTTGGTTCCGCTGGTCCGATTTTTTAAAAAATGTTATGTTCTATATGTGATCCTCTAGCTATCTGATTGACTTTGTCATCGATCAGTCTTAAGAGTTTTTAGTCTCAAAAACATACTTCTCTTATGGTCTAACTTGCTCTATAGTGTGTAAATGTTGTGTCTTCTTGATCAGTGTGACTTGTATTTAGTTTGGAAATGTGTTCTGTTCAGAAGTTGGTTATGTTTAGAGTTAAAGTTGAATAAACTGATACAATCTTAATTTGTGTAAGCCTGGTGTCTTTTTGATACTTTTGACTTTTATTAGCTTAGAAGTTGGGTTAGGTTAAGAAGTTAGGTTAGGTTAGAATAAGGTTAGTTAGGGTTAGGTTAGGTTATGGGATATAGGGATGAAAACCACCCATTTTGTGATGCACCGACAGGCAGCCATGCGGTAAGACAGAGAATGTGAGGAAGCTCGATCAGGTAAAGTGATCCCTGACATGCTAGCGGCAGCTCCTTCGTGACCGCAGCAGTGCCAAGCAGAAATGCCATGCTTTCCTGGGCAGGATGACAGTAGAAGTCAATGGGTTCTCTTGGTTAATAGAATAAACTGGCTTTCGGCGCACTGTGATAAATTTATAAAGGCCTATGTCAATTTACCGTGTCTTTACTGTAATAAAACGGGTTACCCTGGGGCTAGGCACACAAAACTGCAATATGTTTCTCGTGGAAAGAGCCCGATAGAGTGTGCAAAGTTTGGGAACGATCGCTCGTTCGTAGCCAACACGGCGGCCTAAAACGTACTCGTTTCACAGACGCTTATAGAAGGCCGACTTTATTAAGCATATTTTTACTGTAATAAAATGGGTTCCCATGGGGCTGGGCACACAAAAGTGTAATATGTTACTTGTGGAAAGACCCCCCTAGTGTGTGCAAAGTTTGGGAACGATCGCTCGTTCGTAGCCAACACGGCGGCCTAAAACGTACTCGTTTCACAGAGGCTTTATAGAAGGCAGACTTTAATAAGCATATTTTTACTGTAATAAAATGGGTTCCCATGGGGCTGGGCACACAAAAGTGTAATATGTTTCTCGTGGAAAGACCCCCATAGTCTGTGCAAAGTTTGGGAACAATCGCTCGTTCGTAGCCAACACGGCGGCCTAAAACGTATTCGTTTCACAGAGGCTTTATGAAGCATATGAACTATATGAAGCATATTTTTACTGTAATAAAATTGGTTCCCATTGGGCTAGGCACACAAAAATGTAATATGTTTCTCGTGGAAAGACCCCCATAGTCTGTGCAAAGTTTGGGAACGATCGCTCGTTCGTAGCCAACACGGCGGCCTAAAACGTACTCGTTTCACAGACGCTTTATAGAAGGCCGACTTTATTAAGCATATTTTTACTGTAATAAAATGGGTTCCCATGGGGCTGGGCACACAAAAGTGTAATATGTTACTTGTGGAAAGACCCCCATAGTCTGTGCAAAGTTTGGGAACGATTGCTCGTTCGTAGCCAACACGGCGGCCTAAAACGTACTCGTTTCACAGAGGCTTTATATAAGGCAGACTTTATTAAGCATATTTTTACTGTAATAAAATGGGTTCCCATGGGGCTGGGCACACAAAAGTGTAATATGTTTCTTGTGGAAACACCCCCCTAGTGTGTGCAAAGTTTGGGAACGATCGCTCGTTCGTAGCCAACACGGCGGCCTAAAACGTACTCGTTTCACAGACGCTTTATAGAAGGCCGACTTTATTAAGCATATTTTTACTGTAATAAAATGGGTTCCCATGGGGCTGGGCACACAAAAGTGTAATATGTTTCTCGTGGAAAGACCCCCATAGTCTGTGCAAAGTTTGGGAACAATCGCTCGTTCGTAGCCAACACGGCGGCCTAAAACGTACTAGTTTCACAGAGGCTTTATAGAAGGCCGACTATATGAAGCATATTTTTACTGTAATAAAATGGGTTCCCATGGGGCTGGGCACACAAAAGTGTAATATGTTTCTCGTGGAAAGACCCCCATACTCTCTGCAAAGTTTGGGAACAATCGCTCGTTCGTAGCCAACACGGCGGCCTAAAACGTACTCGTTTCACAGAGGCTTTATAGAAGGCCGACTATATGAAGCATATTTTTACTGTAATAAAATGGGTTCCCATTGGGCTAGGCACACAAAAATGCAATATGTTTCTCGTGGAAAGACCCCCATACTCTCTGCAAAGTTTGGGAACAATCGCTCGTTCGTAGCCAACACGGCGGCCTAAAACGTACTCGTTTCACAGAGGCTTTATAGAAGGCCGACTATATGAAGCATATTTTTACTGTAATAAAATGGGTTCCCATGGGGCTGGGCACACAAAAGTGTAATATGTTTCTCGTGGAAAGACCCCCATACTCTCTGCAAAGTTTGGGAACAATCGCTCGTTCGTAGCCAACACGGCGGCCTAAAACGTACTCGTTTCACAGAGGCTTTATAGAAGGCAGACTTTATTAAGCATATTTTTACTGTAATAAAATGGGTTCCCATGGGGCTGGGCACACAAAAGTGTAATATGTTTCTTGTGGAAACACCCCCCTAGTGTGTGCAAAGTTTGGGAACGATCGCTCGTTCGTAGCCATCACGGCGGCCTAAAACGTACTCGTTTCACAGACGCTTTATAGAAGGCCGACTTTATTAAGCATATTTTTACTGTAATAAATTGGGTTCCCATGGGGCTGGGCACACAAAAGTGTAATATGTTACTTGTGGAAAGACCCCCATAGTCTGTGCAAAGTTTGGGAATGATTGCTCGTTCGTAGCCAACACGGCGGCCTAAAACGTACTCGTTTCACAGAGGCTTTCTAGAAGGCAGACTTTATTAAGCATATTTTTACTGTAATAAAACGGGTTACCCTGGGGCTAGGCACACAAAACTGCAATATGTTTCTCGTGGAAAGAGCCCGATAGAGTGTACAAAGTTTGGGAATGATCACTCGTTCGTAGCCAACACGGCGGCCTAAAACGTACTCGTTTCACAGAGGCTTTATAGAAGGCAGACTTTATTAAGCATATTTTTACTGTAATAAAATGGGTTCCCATGGGGCTGGGCACACAAAAGTGTAATATGTTTCTTGTGGAAACACCCCCCTAGTGTGTGCAAAGTTTGGGAACGATCGCTCGTTCGTAGCCAACACGGCGGCCTAAAACGTACTCGTTTCACAGACGCTTTATAGAAGGCCGACTTTATTAAGCATATTTTTACTGTAATAAAATGGGTTCCCATGGGGCTGGGCACACAAAAGTGTAATATGTTTCTTGTGGAAACACCCCCCTAGTGTGTGCAAAGTTTGGGAACGATCGCTCGTTCGTAGCCATCACGGCGGCCTAAAACGTACTCGTTTCACAGAGGCTTTATAGAAGGCCGACTTTATTAAGCATATTTTTACTGTAATAAAATGGGTTCCCATGGGGCTGGGCACACAAAAGTGTAATATGTCACTTGTGGAAAGACCCCCATAGTCTGTGCAAAGTTTGGGAACGATTGCTCGTTCGTAGCCAACACGGCGGCCTAAAACGTACTCGTTTCACAGAGGCTTTATAGAAGGCCGACTTTATTAAGCATATTTTTACTGTAATAAAATGGGTTCCCATGGGGCTGGGCACACAAAAGTGTAATATGTTTCTTGTGGAAACACCCCCCTAGTGTGTGCAAAGTTTGGGAACGATCGCTCTTTCGTAGCCAACACGGCGGCCTAAAACGTACTCGTTTCACAGAGGCTTTATAGAAGGCAGACTTTATTAAGCATATTTTTACTGTAATAAAATGGGTTCCCATGGGGCTGGGCACACAAAAGTGTAATATGTTTCTCGTGGAAAGACCCCCATAGTCTGTGCAAAGTTTGGGAACAATCGCTCGTTCGTAGCCAACACGGCGGCCTAAAACGTACTCGTTTCACAGAGGCTTTATGAAGCATATGAACTATATGAAGCATATTGTTACTGTAATAAAATGGGTTCCCATTGGGCTAGGCACACAAAAATGCAATATGTTTCTCGTGGAAAGACCCCCATAGTCTGTGCAAAGTTTGGGAACGATCGCTCGTTCGTAGCCAACACGGCGGCCTAAAACGTACTCGTTTCACATTGGACCATTATTGTTTAACCCCCACTGGGTGGCAGTCTATACAATGTGAGTCTATGGAAAAGTGCTCACAAATGCTAAGAGTTTTTGACATCTGAGGTGTTCTGTTGCAAAAATGATTTTTAATGTCATTCTGAATTTTGCAAGCACAGTGTTAAAGTGAATAATTCAAGTAGAATCATACAATTACACAAGGAAAGTTTTATTGACAGAACAATAAGGATAATAACAAGAATTACGAAAATAATAATAATAACATGAATAATTATAATAATTCATTTAATTTATGAAGTGCTTTTCTAGACACGGATGAGAGACAGACATTCACAGCAAAGGCTGCCCATTTAACTGGCCATATATATATATATAAAATCCGCATGTTTTAAAAACATTGCTGTAAAATAATGTTTTAAGCAGCATAACATGCGTTCAAAATCATTATACAGTATGAACAGGAACATAGTTTGTATTTTTCCTGTTAGATTTCTTTTGCAAGTATTTGTAAACTTCAATTTTATTGATAAATCATTCATATTTCAAGTGAACGGCTGTTCTTAAGTGGACGCCCCCTAAAGGCTCAGCATTGAAACTGTCTGTGATTCTGTGTTAAAAAATCCACATTTTAGCAGTTTTGCACAGTGCAGATCTCAATATGTCCACTTTGTGTATGTGTGTGTATGTGTGTATATATTTGTAGCTGTAAGTCGTAAATCTATCTTTCTGTCTATCTAACTAACTATCTGTCTGTGTCTGTCTGTCTATCTGTCTATCTATCTCACTATCTGCCCGTCTGTCTATCTGTCTGTCTGTCTGTCTATCTAACTATCTGTCTGTCTGTCTTTCTATCAAACTATCTGTCTGTCTGTCTATCTATCTAACTGTCTGTCTGTCTGTCTGTCTATCTATCTATCTGTCTGTCTATCTAGCTAACTATCTGTCTGTCTGTCTATCTATCTAACTATCTGTCTGTCTGTCTATCTAACTATCTGTCTGTCTATCTATCTAAATGTCTGTCTGTCTGTCTATCTTTCTGCCTATGTGTCTATTTGTTTCTCTGTCTGTGTTTGTGTGTCTGTCTGTAACTAATGAAGCTTTTAAATAAAGTTTAAACTTTTTACTATCATTATTATTATTATTTCATGATATTTCTTTTACTTGTATGTGAGGAGTATTTTTGAGTCCAGTTAATTGTATCAAAGAAATGTTTCAAAAAATGAAATAAATAAAAAAAACAAATAGCAGAAGGATGTTTTGTTTTTGTGGTATCGAGTCTCCATCTGGTGGTCATTTACAGCAACTTCATATTCTACTCTATAATGTCCTAAACAGACTGCTATATTTGATTCCTACTGTAAGACTGTTAATAACAAATGAAAGAAATGAACCCAAGTAAATATAGCAAGACCCTTTGCATTTATTTGACTTGTTTGTGAGGAGGATGTTTTGGAGTCCAGTTCATTTTATTAAAAAAATGTTTCCAGAAATGAAGTAAATTCAAACAAATTACAGGTGGACTTGTAAACATTTTGTTGTTGTTGTTGTGAGAAAACAAACTGCACCAAATATTGCCCTTATAACTTTATAAAATAAAGTTACCATAGGTTTAAAGTTGTAAGTGGGAAAGTGCAATTCTCCATCAGTCCACTAGGGCTAACCCCAGTCCGCTGGGGTTAGTTGGGGTTAAATCGCTAGATGACCCTAACCCCTAGCCCCGGGGGTTAAAAACTCTGTAGGTAGGTATAGAGGTAATTACGAGTTTCACCCTCATTATCTCCACCCTCATTTGCATATCGAATCTGATTGGCTGGATTGTTTCATTTATATACTTGGTATGCTGTACTTTATGAACATGAGAGTGAACTTGAGACTTTGAATGCACTACAAGAGTCATCTGATACTTTTAAACTATCTTTTAAACAAGAATGGTAAAGTTTCCCCTCTCGGGCTCATTATTTAATTAGTATTATGTCTGTTTCACATAGAAAGGTTTGTGTCAGTTTGTCTAAATGAAAGTTGGCAAGTGGATATGGTGAGTGAGGAATATTTTTTGAGTCCAGTTAATTGTATTAAAGAAATGTTTCCAAAAATCAATTAAATGTAAACAAATAACAGGTGGACTTGTAAACATTTTGTTGTTGTTGTGAGAAAACAAACTGCACCAAATATTGCCCTTATAACTTTATAAAATAAAGTTACCATAGGTTTAAAGTTGTAAGTGGGAAAGTGCAATTCTCCATCAGTCCACTAGGGCTAACCCCAGTCCGCTGGGGTTAGTTGGGGTTAAATCGCTAGATGACCCTAACCCCTAGCCCCGGGGGTTAAAAACTCTGTAGGTATAGAGGTAATTACGAGTTTCACCCTCATTATCTCCACCCTCATTTGCATATCGAATCTGATTGGCTGGATTGTTTCACAGATCAATCTTTAGAACGGTCTGTCCGATTTTGCCAAGCTTGGTGTCATCGAACTCAGAATTCCGTCGTTCTTCATGTGACGGGGCGAGATGAACAGAAAAAGAAAGCATTAGAAATGTAGCACTTAAAAAGGAAAACAGTCATTTGCATGTAGGTTTTGAGTGGTGGAAAAAGTCACCTGCACGCCTTTAAGATTTGCATGAATACGACTATAGAGGAGACGTGGTAATGAACGCATTTTTCACAAGAACGACGTTTCTTCTTTCCTGCGCATTTTGGCAGCATGTAGGCCTGCAGCACGTTAGCTTTGGGCAACAATAATAGCATTTAATTTGATTTGTAAACAGCCCTTTGCGGTTTAAATACTGTTTATATTTCAGTTGAGCAACTGAAATCAGTATCATATCCATGTATCACTCCTGAAATGTTTTTGTAGGAATTTTTGGGTGGGATGAACTCAATCCTTTTATTATTATCATCTCATGAAATGTATCGGACCATGCTTGTGAGGAGGAGATCATTCTGTTGCGAGCAGAGCAGACTTGAGTCCAGTAAATATTTAAAGAAATTGTTCCAAAATTGAGCGCACGAAGAGCTACATTTGTAAGGACCCTTCAGATTTTAAAAATGCAACTTAAAGGCTTGAATCCCTCTGCTCCCAACCACCAGCACGTGGTAATAGCTTAGCCCCCGCCGCTGGGCGGCAGTCCATACAATGTCAGTCTATGGAAAAATGTTTGTCTGTGGGTGGCTGCTGTTCTGAAGGTGCTGGCGGTGTGGGCCTGCGGGTTTCCGAGAAGACCAGCGTTGGCCCCGTGACTCTGGCAGGTACGTTTGCGGAGATACGGGGCTTGGCCCCCATCCTATGTGGTCCGTGCTGTAGCGGAATTTGACAGCTGTCCGGCGTGGTTGGTAGCCCCACTGGCGTCCCGGGGGACCGTGCTAGGAGCGCATTTGGGGGCGTTTGGAGTCCATTGGTGTAGGTTTGAGTGGAGTGTTTTCGGGGGCCCGTGGCAGCCTTAGGTCAGGTCAGAGCAGGATATAGGATAGAAACTACCGACGGCGAACACGCCATCGTCTTTAACTTTGGTTCCGCTGGTCCGATTTTTTAAAAAATGTTATGTTCTATATGTGATCCTCTAGCTATCTGATTGACTTTGTCATCGATCAGTCTTAAGAGTTTTTAGTCTCAAAAACATACTTCTCTTATGGTCTAACTTGCTCTATAGTGTGTAAATGTTGTGTCTTCTTGATCAGTGTGACTTGTATTTAGTTTGGAAATGTGTTCTGTTCAGAAGTTGGTTATGTTTAGAGTTAAAGTTGAATAAACTGATACAATCTTAATTTGTGTAAGCCTGGTGTCTTTTTGATACTTTTGACTTTTATTAGCTTAGAAGTTGGGTTAGGTTAAGAAGTTAGGTTAGGTTAGAATAAGGTTAGTTAGGGTTAGGTTAGGTTATGGGATATAGGGATGAAAACCACCCATTTTGTGATGCACCGACAGGCAGCCATGCGGTAAGACAGAGAATGTGAGGAAGCTCGATCAGGTAAAGTGATCCCTGACATGCTAGCGGCAGCTCCTTCGTGACCGCAGCAGTGCCAAGCAGAAATGCCATGCTTTCCTGGGCAGGATGACAGTAGAAGTCAATGGGTTCTCTTGGTTAATAGAATAAACTGGCTTTCGGCGCACTGTGATAAATTTATAAAGGCCTATGTCAATTTACCGTGTCTTTACTGTAATAAAACGGGTTACCCTGGGGCTAGGCACACAAAACTGCAATATGTTTCTCGTGGAAAGAGCCCAATAGAGTGTACAAAGTTTGGGAATGATCACTCGTTCGTAGCCAACACGGCGGCCTAAAACGTACTCGTTTCACAGAGGCTTTTATAGAAGGCAGACTTTATTAAGCATATTTTTACTGTAATAAAATGGGTTCCCATGGGGCTGGGCACACAAAAGTGTAATATGTTACTTGTGGAAAGACCCCCATAGTCTGTGCAAAGTTTGGGAATGATTGCTCGTTCGTAGCCAACACGGCGGCCTAAAACGTACTCGTTTCACAGAGGCTTTCTAGAAGGCAGACTTTATTAAGCATATTTTTACTGTAATAAAACGGGTTACCCTGGGGCTAGGCACACAAAACTGCAATATGTTTCTCGTGGAAAGAGCCCGATAGAGTGTACAAAGTTTGGGAATGATCACTCGTTCGTAGCCAACACGGCGGCCTAAAACGTACTCGTTTCACAGAGGCTTTATAGAAGGCAGACTTTATTAAGCATATTTTTACTGTAATAAAATGGGTTCCCATGGGGCTGGGCACACAAAAGTGTAATATGTTTCTTGTGGAAACACCCCCCTAGTGTGTGCAAAGTTTGGGAACGATCGCTCGTTCGTAGCCAACACGGCGGCCTAAAACGTACTCGTTTCACAGACGCTTTATAGAAGGCCGACTTTATTAAGCATATTTTTACTGTAATAAAATGGGTTCCCATGGGGCTGGGCACACAAAAGTGTAATATGTTTCTTGTGGAAACACCCCCCTAGTGTGTGCAAAGTTTGGGAACGATCGCTCGTTCGTAGCCATCACGGCGGCCTAAAACGTACTCGTTTCACAGAGGCTTTATAGAAGGCCGACTTTATTAAGCATATTTTTACTGTAATAAAATGGGTTCCCATGGGGCTGGGCACACAAAAGTGTAATATGTCACTTGTGGAAAGACCCCCATAGTCTGTGCAAAGTTTGGGAACGATTGCTCGTTCGTAGCCAACACGGCGGCCTAAAACGTACTCGTTTCACAGAGGCTTTATAGAAGGCCGACTTTATTAAGCATATTTTTACTGTAATAAAATGGGTTCCCATGGGGCTGGGCACACAAAAGTGTAATATGTTTCTTGTGGAAACACCCCCCTAGTGTGTGCAAAGTTTGGGAACGATCGCTCTTTCGTAGCCAACACGGCGGCCTAAAACGTACTCGTTTCACAGAGGCTTTATAGAAGGCAGACTTTATTAAGCATATTTTTACTGTAATAAAATGGGTTCCCATGGGGCTGGGCACACAAAAGTGTAATATGTTTCTCGTGGAAAGACCCCCATAGTCTGTGCAAAGTTTGGGAACAATCGCTCGTTCGTAGCCAACACGGCGGCCTAAAACGTACTCGTTTCACAGAGGCTTTATGAAGCATATGAACTATATGAAGCATATTGTTACTGTAATAAAATGGGTTCCCATTGGGCTAGGCACACAAAAATGCAATATGTTTCTCGTGGAAAGACCCCCATAGTCTGTGCAAAGTTTGGGAACGATCGCTCGTTCGTAGCCAACACGGCGGCCTAAAACGTACTCGTTTCACATTGGACCATTATTGTTTAACCCCCACTGGGTGGCAGTCTATACAATGTGAGTCTATGGAAAAGTGCTCACAAATGCTAAGAGTTTTTGACATCTGAGGTGTTCTGTTGCAAAAATGATTTTTAATGTCATTCTGAATTTTGCAAGCACAGTGTTAAAGTGAATAATTCAGGTAGAATCATACAATTACACAAGGAAAGTTTTATTGACAGAACAATAAGGATAATAACAAGAATTACGAAAATAATAATAATAACATGAATAATTATAATAATTCATTTAATTTATGAAGTGCTTTTCTAGACACGGATGAGAGACAGACATTCACAGCAAAGGCTGCCCATTTAACTGGCCATATATATATATATAAAATCCGCATGTTTTAAAAACATTGCTGTAAAATAATGTTTTAAGCAGCATAACATGCGTTCAAAATCATTATACAGTATGAACAGGAACATAGTTTGTATTTTTCCTGTTAGATTTCTTTTGCAAGTATTTGTAAACTTCAATTTTATTGATAAATCATTCATATTTCAAGTGAACGGCTGTTCTTAAGTGGACGCCCCCTAAAGGCTCAGCATTGAAACTGTCTGTGATTCTGTGTTAAAAAATCCACATTTTAGCAGTTTTGCACAGTGCAGATCTCAATATGTCCACTTTGTGTATGTGTGTGTATGTGTGTATATATTTGTAGCTGTAAGTCGTAAATCTATCTTTCTGTCTATCTAACTAACTATCTGTCTGTGTCTGTCTGTCTATCTGTCTATCTATCTCACTATCTGCCCGTCTGTCTATCTGTCTGTCTGTCTGTCTATCTAACTATCTGTCTGTCTGTCTTTCTATCAAACTATCTGTCTGTCTGTCTATCTATCTAACTGTCTGTCTGTCTGTCTGTCTATCTATCTATCTGTCTGTCTATCTAGCTAACTATCTGTCTGTCTGTCTATCTATCTAACTATCTGTCTGTCTGTCTATCTAACTATCTGTCTGTCTATCTATCTAAATGTCTGTCTGTCTGTCTATCTTTCTGCCTATGTGTCTATTTGTTTCTCTGTCTGTGTTTGTGTGTCTGTCTGTAACTAATGAAGCTTTTAAATAAAGTTTAAACTTTTTACTATCATTATTATTATTATTTCATGATATTTCTTTTACTTGTATGTGAGGAGTATTTTTGAGTCCAGTTAATTGTATCAAAGAAATGTTTCAAAAAATGAAATAAATAAAAAAAACAAATAGCAGAAGGATGTTTTGTTTTTGTGGTATCGAGTCTCCATCTGGTGGTCATTTACAGCAACTTCATATTCTACTCTATAATGTCCTAAACAGACTGCTATATTTGATTCCTACTGTAAGACTGTTAATAACAAATGAAAGAAATGAACCCAAGTAAATATAGCAAGACCCTTTGCATTTATTTGACTTGTTTGTGAGGAGGATGTTTTGGAGTCCAGTTCATTTTATTAAAAAAATGTTTCCAGAAATGAAGTAAATTCAAACAAATTACAGGTGGACTTGTAAACATTTTGTTGTTGTTGTTGTGAGAAAACAAACTGCACCAAATATTGCCCTTATAACTTTATAAAATAAAGTTACCATAGGTTTAAAGTTGTAAGTGGGAAAGTGCAATTCTCCATCAGTCCACTAGGGCTAACCCCAGTCCGCTGGGGTTAGTTGGGGTTAAATCGCTAGATGACCCTAACCCCTAGCCCCGGGGGTTAAAAACTCTGTAGGTAGGTATAGAGGTAATTACGAGTTTCACCCTCATTATCTCCACCCTCATTTGCATATCGAATCTGATTGGCTGGATTGTTTCATTTATATACTTGGTATGCTGTACTTTATGAACATGAGAGTGAACTTGAGACTTTGAATGCACTACAAGAGTCATCTGATACTTTTAAACTATCTTTTAAACAAGAATGGTAAAGTTTCCCCTCTCGGGCTCATTATTTAATTAGTATTATGTCTGTTTCACATAGAAAGGTTTGTGTCAGTTTGTCTAAATGAAAGTTGGCAAGTGGATATGGTGAGTGAGGAATATTTTTTGAGTCCAGTTAATTGTATTAAAGAAATGTTTCCAAAAATCAATTAAATGTAAACAAATAACAGGTGGACTTGTAAACATTTTGTTGTTGTTGTGAGAAAACAAACTGCACCAAATATTGCCCTTATAACTTTATAAAATAAAGTTACCATAGGTTTAAAGTTGTAAGTGGGAAAGTGCAATTCTCCATCAGTCCACTAGGGCTAACCCCAGTCCGCTGGGGTTAGTTGGGGTTAAATCGCTAGATGACCCTAACCCCTAGCCCCGGGGGTTAAAAACTCTGTAGGTATAGAGGTAATTACGAGTTTCACCCTCATTATCTCCACCCTCATTTGCATATCGAATCTGATTGGCTGGATTGTTTCACAGATCAATCTTTAGAACGGTCTGTCCGATTTTGCCAAGCTTGGTGTCATCGAACTCAGAATTCCGTCGTTCTTCATGTGACGGGGCGAGATGAACAGAAAAAGAAAGCATTAGAAATGTAGCACTTAAAAAGGAAAACAGTCATTTGCATGTAGGTTTTGAGTGGTGGAAAAAGTCACCTGCACGCCTTTAAGATTTGCATGAATACGACTATAGAGGAGACGTGGTAATGAACGCATTTTTCACAAGAACGACGTTTCTTCTTTCCTGCGCATTTTGGCAGCATGTAGGCCTGCAGCACGTTAGCTTTGGGCAACAATAATAGCATTTAATTTGATTTGTAAACAGCCCTTTGCGGTTTAAATACTGTTTATATTTCAGTTGAGCAACTGAAATCAGTATCATATCCATGTATCACTCCTGAAATGTTTTTGTAGGAATTTTTGGGTGGGATGAACTCAATCCTTTTATTATTATCATCTCATGAAATGTATCGGACCATGCTTGTGAGGAGGAGATCATTCTGTTGCGAGCAGAGCAGACTTGAGTCCAGTAAATATTTAAAGAAATTGTTCCAAAATTGAGCGCACGAAGAGCTACATTTGTAAGGACCCTTCAGATTTTAAAAATGCAACTTAAAGGCTTGAATCCCTCTGCTCCCAACCACCAGCACGTGGTAATAGCTTAGCCCCCGCCGCTGGGCGGCAGTCCATACAATGTCAGTCTATGGAAAAATGTTTGTCTGTGGGTGGCTGCTGTTCTGAAGGTGCTGGCGGTGTGGGCCTGCGGGTTTCCGAGAAGACCAGCGTTGGCCCCGTGACTCTGGCAGGTACGTTTGCGGAGATACGGGGCTTGGCCCCCATCCTATGTGGTCCGTGCTGTAGCGGAATTTGACAGCTGTCCGGCGTGGTTGGTAGCCCCACTGGCGTCCCGGGGGACCGTGCTAGGAGCGCATTTGGGGGCGTTTGGAGTCCATTGGTGTAGGTTTGAGTGGAGTGTTTTCGGGGGCCCGTGGCAGCCTTAGGTCAGGTCAGAGCAGGATATAGGATAGAAACTACCGACGGCGAACACGCCATCGTCTTTAACTTTGGTTCCGCTGGTCCGATTTTTTAAAAAATGTTATGTTCTATATGTGATCCTCTAGCTATCTGATTGACTTTGTCATCGATCAGTCTTAAGAGTTTTTAGTCTCAAAAACATACTTCTCTTATGGTCTAACTTGCTCTATAGTGTGTAAATGTTGTGTCTTCTTGATCAGTGTGACTTGTATTTAGTTTGGAAATGTGTTCTGTTCAGAAGTTGGTTATGTTTAGAGTTAAAGTTGAATAAACTGATACAATCTTAATTTGTGTAAGCCTGGTGTCTTTTTGATACTTTTGACTTTTATTAGCTTAGAAGTTGGGTTAGGTTAAGAAGTTAGGTTAGGTTAGAATAAGGTTAGTTAGGGTTAGGTTAGGTTATGGGATATAGGGATGAAAACCACCCATTTTGTGATGCACCGACAGGCAGCCATGCGGTAAGACAGAGAATGTGAGGAAGCTCGATCAGGTAAAGTGATCCCTGACATGCTAGCGGCAGCTCCTTCGTGACCGCAGCAGTGCCAAGCAGAAATGCCATGCTTTCCTGGGCAGGATGACAGTAGAAGTCAATGGGTTCTCTTGGTTAATAGAATAAACTGGCTTTCGGCGCACTGTGATAAATTTATAAAGGCCTATGTCAATTTACCGTGTCTTTACTGTAATAAAACGGGTTACCCTGGGGCTAGGCACACAAAACTGCAATATGTTTCTCGTGGAAAGAGCCCAATAGAGTGTACAAAGTTTGGGAATGATCACTCGTTCGTAGCCAACACGGCGGCCTAAAACGTACTCGTTTCACAGAGGCTTTTATAGAAGGCAGACTTTATTAAGCATATTTTTACTGTAATAAAACGGGTTACCCTGGGGCTAGGCACACAAAACTGCAATATGTTTCTCGTGGAAAGAGCCCGATAGAGTGTACAAAGTTTGGGAATGATCACTCGTTCGTAGCCAACACGGCGGCCTAAAACGTACTCGTTTCACAGAGGCTTTATAGAAGGCAGACTTTATTAAGCATATTTTTACTGTAATAAAATGGGTTCCCATGGGGCTGGGCACACAAAAGTGTAATATGTTTCTTGTGGAAACACCCCCCTAGTGTGTGCAAAGTTTGGGAACAATCGCTCGTTCGTAGCCAACATGGCGGCCTAAAACGTACTCGTTTCACAGACGCTTTATAGAAGGCCGACTTTATTAAGCATATTTTTACTGTAATAAAATGGGTTCCCATGGGGCTGGGCACACAAAAGTGTAATATGTTACTTGTGGAAAGACCCCCCTAGTGTGTGCAAAGTTTGGGAACGATCGCTCGTTCGTAGCCAACACGGCGGCCTAAAACATACTCGTTTCACAGAGGCTTTATAGAAGGCAGACTTTATTAAGCATATTTTTACTGTAATAAAATGGGTTCCCATGGGGCTGGGCACACAAAAGTGTAATATGTTTCTCGTGGAAAGACCCCCATAGTCTGTGCAAAGTTTGGGAACAATCGCTCGTTCGTAGCCAACACGGCGGCCTAAAACGTACTCGTTTCACAGACGCTTTATAGAAGGCCGACTTTATTAAGCATATTTTTACTGTAATAAAATGGGTTCCCATGGGGCTGGGCACACAAAAGTGTAATATGTTTCTCGTGGAAAGACCCCCATAGTCTGTGCAAAGTTTGGGAACAATCGCTCGTTCGTAGCCAACACGGCGGCCTAAAACGTACTAGTTTCACAGAGGCTTTATAGAAGGCCGACTATATGAAGCATATTTTTACTGTAATAAAATGGGTTCCCATGGGGCTGGGCACACAAAAGTGTAATCTGTTTCTCGTGGAAAGACCCCCATAGTCTGTGCAAAGTTTGGGAACAATCGCTCGTTCGTAGCCAACACGGCGGCCTAAAACGTACTCGTTTCACAGAGGCTTTATAGAAGGCCGACTTTATTAAGCATATTTTTACTGTAATAAAATGGGTTCCCATTGGGCTAGGCACACAAAAATGCAATATGTTTCTCGTGGAAAGACCCCCATAGTCTGTGCAAAGTTTGGGAACGATTGCTCGTTCGTAGCCAACACGGCGGCCTAAAACGTACTCGTTTCACAGAGGCTTTATAGAAGGCAGACTTTATTAAGCATATTTTTACTGTAATAAAATGGGTTCCCATGGGGCTGGGCACACAAAAGTGTAATATGTTTCTTGTGGAAACACCCCCCTAGTGTGTGCAAAGTTTGGGAACGATCGCTCGTTCGTAGCCATCACGGCGGCCTAAAACGTACTCCTTTCACAGACGCTTTATAGAAGGCCGACTTTATTAAGCATATTTTTACTGTAATAAAATGGGTTCCCATGGGGCTGGGCACACAAAAGTGTAATATGTCACTTGTGGAAAGACCCCCATAGTCTGTGCAAAGTTTGGGAACGATCGCTCGTTCGTAGCCAACACGGCGGCCTAAAACGTACTCGTTTCACAGAGGCTTTATAGAAGGCAGACTTTATTAAGCATATTTTTACTGTAATAAAATGGGTTCCCATGGGGCTGGGCACACAAAAGTGTAATATGTTTCTCGTGGAAAGACCCCCATAGTCTGTGCAAAGTTTGGGAACAATCGCTCGTTCGTAGCCAACACGGCGGCCTAAAACGTACTCGTTTCACAGAGGCTTTATGAAGCATATGAACTATATGAAGCATATTTTTACTGTAGTAAAATGGGTTCCCATTGGGCTAGGCACACAAAAATGCAATATGTTTCTCGTGGAAAGACCCCCATAGTCTGTGCAAAGTTTGGGAATGATCGCTCGTTCGTAGCCAACACGACGGCCTAAAACGTACTCGTTTCACATTGGACCATTATTGTTTAACCCCCACTGGGTGGCAGTCTATACAATGTGAGTCTATGGAAAAGTGCTCACAAATGCTAAGAGTTTTTGACATCTGAGGTGTTCTGTTGCAAAAATGATTTTTAATGTCATTCTGAATTTTGCAAGCACAGTGTTAAAGTGAATAATTCAGGTGGAATCATACAATTACACAAGGAAAGTTTTATTGACAGAACAATAAGGATAATAACAAGAATTACGAAAATAATAATAATAACATGAATAATTATAATAATTCATTTAATTTATGAAGTGCTTTTCTAGACACGGATGAGAGACAGACATTCACAGCAAAGGCTGCCCATTTAACTGGCCATATATATATATATATATATATATATATATATATATAAAATCCGCATGTTTTAAAAACATTGCTGTAAAATAATGTTTTAAGCAGCATAACTTGCGTTCAAAATCATTATACAGTATGAACAGGAACATAGTTTGTATTTTTCCTGTTAGATTTCTTTTGCAAGTATTTGTAAACTTCAATTTTATTGATAAATCATTCATATTTCAAGTGAACGGCTGTTCTTAAGTGGACGCCCCCTAAAGGCTCAGCATTGAAACTGTCTGTGATTCTGTGTTAAAAAATCCACATTTTAGCAGTTTTGCACAGTGCAGATCTCAATATGTCCACTTTGTGTATGTGTGTGTATGTGTGTATATATTTGTAGCTGTAAGTCGTAAATCTATCTTTCTGTCTATCTAACTAACTATCTGTCTGACTGTGTCTGTCTGTCTATCTGTCTATCTATCTCACTATCTGCCCGTCTGTCTATCTGTCTGTCTGTCTGTCTATCTAACTATCTGTCTGTCTGTCTTTCTATCAAACTATCTGTCTGTCTGTCTATCTATCTAACTGTCTGTCTGTCTGTCTGTCTATCTATCTATCTGTCTGTCTATCTAGCTAACTATCTGTCTGTCTGTCTATCTATCTAACTATCTGTCTGTCTGTCTATCTAACTATCTTTCTGTCTATCTATCTAAATGTCTGTCTGTCTGTCTATCTTTCTGCCTATGTGTCTATTTGTTTCTCTGTCTGTGTTTGTGTGTCTGTCTGTAACTAATGAAGCTTTTAAATAAAGTTTAAACTTTTTACTATCATTATTATTATTATTTCATGATATTTCTTTTACTTGTATGTGAGGAGTATTTTTGAGTCCAGTTAATTGTATCAAAGAAATGTTTCAAAAAATGAAATAAATAAAAAAAACAAATAGCAGAAGGATGTTTTGTTTTTGTGGTATCGAGTCTCCATCTGGTGGTCATTTACAGCAACTTCATATTCTACTCTATAATGTCCTAAACAGACTGCTATATTTGATTCCTACTGTAAGACTGTTAATAACAAATGAAAGAAATGAACCCAAGTAAATATAGCAAGACCCTTTGCATTTATTTGACTTGTTTGTGAGGAGGATGTTTTGGAGTCCAGTTCATTTTATTAAAAAAATGTTTCCAGAAATGAAGTAAATTCAAACAAATTACAGGTGGACTTGTAAACATTTTGTTGTTGTTGTTGTGAGAAAACAAACTGCACCAAATATTGCCCTTATAACTTTATAAAATAAAGTTACCATAGGTTTAAAGTTGTAAGTGGGAAAGTGCAATTCTCCATCAGTCCACTAGGGCTAACCCCAGTCCGCTGGGGTTAGTTGGGGTTAAATCGCTAGATGACCCTAACCCCTAGCCCCGGGGGTTAAAAACTCTGTAGGTAGGTATAGAGGTAATTACGAGTTTCACCCTCATTATCTCCACCCTCATTTGCATATCGAATCTGATTGGCTGGATTGTTTCATTTATATACTTGGTATGCTGTACTTTATGAACATGAGAGTGAACTTGAGACTTTGAATGCACTACAAGAGTCATCTGATACTTTTAAACTATCTTTTAAACAAGAATGGTAAAGTTTCCCCTCTCGGGCTCATTATTTAATTAGTATTATGTCTGTTTCACATAGAAAGGTTTGTGTCAGTTTGTCTAAATGATAGTTGGCAAGTGGATATGGTGAGTGAGGAATATTTTTTGAGTCCAGTTAATTGTATTAAAGAAATGTTTCCAAAAATCAATTAAATGTAAACAAATTACAGGTGGACTTGTAAACATTTTGTTGTTGTGAGAAAACAAACTGCACCAAATATTGCCCTTATAACTTTATAAAATAATGTTACCTTAGGTTTAAAGTTGTAAGTGGGAAAGTGCAATTCTCCATCAGTCCACTAGGGCTAACCCCAGTCCGCTGGGGTTAGTTGGGGTTAAATCGCTAGATGACCCTAACCCCTAGCCCCGGGGGTTAAAAACTCTGTAGGTATAGAGGTAATTACGAGTTTCACCCTCATTATCTCCACCCTCATTTGCATATCGAATCTGATTGGCTGGATTGTTTCACAGATCAATCTTTAGAACGGTCTGTCCGATTTTGCCAAGCTTGGTGTCATCGAACTCAGAATTCCGTCGTTCTTCATGTGACGGGGCGAGATGAACAGAAAAAGAAAGCATTAGAAATGTAGCACTTAAAAAGGAAAACAGTCATTTGCATGTAGGTTTTGAGTGGTGGAAAAAGTCACCTGCACGCCTTTAAGATTTGCATGAATACGACTATAGAGGAGACGTGGTAATGAACGCATTTTTCACAAGAACGACGTTTCTTCTTTCCTGCGCATTTTGGCAGCATGTAGGCCTGCAGCACGTTAGCTTTGGGCAACAATAATAGCGTTTAATTTGATTTGTAAACAGCCCTTTGCGGTTTAAATACTGTTTATATTTCAGTTGAGCAACTGAAATCAGTATCATATCCATGTATCACTCCTGAAATGTTTTTGTAGGAATTTTTGGGTGGGATGAACTCAATCCTTTTATTATTATCATCTCATGAAATGTATCGGACCATGCTTGTGAGGAGGAGATCATTCTGTTGCGAGCAGAGCAGACTTGAGTCCAGTAAATATTTAAAGAAATTGTTCCAAAATTGAGCGCACGAAGAGCTACATTTGTAAGGACCCTTCAGATTTTAAAAATGCAACTTAAAGGCTTGAATCCCTCTGCTCCCAACCACCAGCACGTGGTAATAGCTTAGCCCCCGCCGCTGGGCGGCAGTCCATACAATGTCAGTCTATGGAAAAATGTTTGTCTGTGGGTGGCTGCCGTTCTGAAGGTGCTGGCGGTGTGGGCCTGCGGGTTTCCGAGAAGACCAGCGTTGGCCCCGTGACTCTGGCAGGTACGTTTGCGGAGATACGGGGCTTGGCCCGCATCCTATGTGGTCCGTGCTGTAGCGGAATTTGACAGCTGTCCGGCGTGGTTGGTTGCCCTGCTGGCGTCCCGGGGGACCGTGCTAGGAGCGCATTTGGGGGCGTTTGGAGTCCATTGGTGTAGGTTTGAGTGGAGTGTTTTCGGGGGCCCGTGGCAGCCTTAGGTCAGGTCAGAGCAGGATATAGGATAGAAACTACCGACGGCGAACACGCCATCGTCTTTAACTTTGGTTCCGCTGGTCCGATTTTTAAAAAAATGTTATGTTCTATATGTGATCCTCTAGCTATCTGATTGACTTTGTCATCGATCAGTCTTAAGAGTTTTTAGTCTCAAAAACATACTTCTCTTATGGTCTAACTTGCTCTATAGTGTGTAAATGTTGTGTCTTCTTGATCAGTGTGACTTGTATTTAGTTTGGAAATGTGTTCTGTTCAGAAGTTGGTTATGTTTAGAGTTAAAGTTGAATAAACTGATACAATCTTAATTTGTGTAAGCCTGGTGTCTTTTTGATACTTTTGACTTTTATTAGCTTAGAAGTTGGGTTAGGTTAAGAAGTTAGGTTAGGTTAGAATAAGGTTAGTTAGGGTTAGGTTAGGTTATGGGATATAGGGATGAAAACCACCCATTTTGTGATGCACCGACAGGCAGCCATGCGGTAAGACAGAGAATGTGAGGAAGCTCGATCAGGTAAAGTGATCCCTGACATGCTAGCGGCAGCTCCTTCGTGACCGCAGCAGTGCCAAGCAGAAATGCCATGCTTTCCTGGGCAGGATGACAGTAGAAGTCAATGGGTTCTCTTGGTTAATAGAATAAACTGGCTTTCGGCGCACTGTGATAAATTTATAAAGGCCTATGTCAATTTACCGTGTCTTTACTGTAATAAAACGGGTTACCCTGGGGCTAGGCACACAAAACTGCAATATGTTTCTCGTGGAAAGAGCCCGATAGAGTGTGCAAAGTTTGGGAACGATCGCTCGTTCGTAGCCAACACGGCGGCCTAAAACGTACTCGTTTCACAGACGCTTTATAGAAGGCCGACTTTATTAAGCATATTTTTACTGTAATAAAATGGGTTCCCATGGGGCTGGGCACACAAAAGTGTAATATGTTACTTGTGGAAAGACCCCCCTAGTGTGTGCAAAGTTTGGGAACGATCGCTCGTTCGTAGCCAACACGGCGGCCTAAAACGTACTCGTTTCACAGAGGCTTTATAGAAGGCAGACTTTATTAAGCATATTTTTACTGTAATAAAATGGGTTCCCATGGGGCTGGGCACACAAAAGTGTAATATGTTTCTCGTGGAAAGACCCC
This sequence comes from Moxostoma hubbsi, assembly GCA_032164185.1. Classification (NCBI taxonomy): domain Eukaryota; kingdom Metazoa; phylum Chordata; class Actinopteri; order Cypriniformes; family Catostomidae; genus Moxostoma; species Moxostoma hubbsi. The sequence goes on from JAVLUX010000221.1 coordinate 5,622,963, forward strand.
CATAGTCTGTGCAAAGTTTGGGAACAATCGCTCGTTCGTAGCCAACACGGCGGCCTAAAACGTACTCGTTTCACAGAGGCTTTATGAAGCATATGAACTATATGAAGCATATTTTTACTGTAATAAAATTGGTTCCCATTGGGCTAGGCACACAAAAATGTAATATGTTTCTCGTGGAAAGACCCCCATAGTCTGTGCAAAGTTTGGGAACGATCGCTCGTTCGTAGCCAACACGGCGGCCTAAAACATACTCGTTTCACAGACGCTTTATAGAAGGCCGACTTTATTAAGCATATTTTTACTGTAATAAAATGGGTTCCCATGGGGCTGGGCACACAAAAGTGTAATATGTTACTTGTGGAAAGACCCCCATAGTCTGTGCAAAGTTTGGGAACGATTGCTCGTTCGTAGCCAACACGGCGGCCTAAAACGTACTCGTTTCACAGAGGCTTTATAGAAGGCAGACTTTATTAAGCATATTTTTACTGTAATAAATTGGGTTCCCATGGGGCTGGGCACACAAAAGTGTAATATGTTTCTTGTGGAAACACCCCCCTAGTGTGTGCAAAGTTTGGGAACGATCGCTCGTTCGTAGCCAACACGGCGGCCTAAAACGTACTCGTTTCACAGACGCTTTATAGAAGGCCGACTTTATTAAGCATATTTTTACTGTAATAAAATGGGTTCCCATGGGGCTGGGCACACAAAAGTGTAATATGTTTCTCGTGGAAAGACCCCCATACTCTCTGCAAAGTTTGGGAACAATCGCTCGTTCGTAGCCAACACGGCGGCCTAAAACGTACTCGTTTCACAGAGGCTTTATAGAAGGCCGACTATATGAAGCATATTTTTACTGTAATAAAATGGGTTCCCATTGGGCTAGGCACACAAAAATGCAATATGTTTCTCGTGGAAAGACCCCCATAGTCTGTGCAAAGTTTGGGAACGATTGCTCGTTCGTAGCCAACACGGCGGCCTAAAACGTACTCGTTTCACAGAGGCTTTATAGAAGGCAGACTTTATTAAGCATATTTTTACTGTAATAAAATGGGTTCCCATGGGGCTGGGCACACAAAAGTGTAATATGTTTCTTGTGGAAACACCCCCCTAGTGTGTGCAAAGTTTGGGAACGATCGCTCGTTCGTAGCCATCACGGCGGCCTAAAACGTACTCGTTTCACAGACGCTTTATAGAAGGCCGACTTTATTAAGCATATTTTTACTGTAATAAAATGGGTTCCCATGGGGCTGGGCACACAAAAGTGTAATATGTTACTTGTGGAAAGACCCCCATAGTCTGTGCAAAGTTTGGGAATGATTGCTCGTTCGTAGCCAACACGGCGGCCTAAAACGTACTCGTTTCACAGAGGCTTTCTAGAAGGCAGACTTTATTAAGCATATTTTTACTGTAATAAAACGGGTTACCCTGGGGCTAGGCACACAAAACTGCAATATGTTTCTCGTGGAAAGAGCCCGATAGAGTGTACAAAGTTTGGGAATGATCACTCGTTCGTAGCCAACACGGCGGCCTAAAACGTACTCGTTTCACAGAGGCTTTATAGAAGGCCGACTTTATTAAGCATATTTTTACTGTAATAAAATGGGTTCCCATGGGGCTGGGCACACAAAAGTGTAATATGTCACTTGTGGAAAGACCCCCATAGTCTGTGCAAAGTTTGGGAACGATTGCTCGTTCGTAGCCAACACGGCGGCCTAAAACGTACTCGTTTCACAGAGGCTTTATAGAAGGCCGACTTTATTAAGCATATTTTTACTGTAATAAAATGGGTTCCCATGGGGCTGGGCACACAAAAGTGTAATATGTTTCTTGTGGAAACACCCCCCTAGTGTGTGCAAAGTTTGGGAACGATCGCTCTTTCGTAGCCAACACGGCGGCCTAAAACGTACTCGTTTCACAGAGGCTTTATAGAAGGCAGACTTTATTAAGCATATTTTTACTGTAATAAAATGGGTTCCCATGGGGCTGGGCACACAAAAGTGTAATATGTTTCTCGTGGAAAGACCCCCATAGTCTGTGCAAAGTTTGGGAACAATCGCTCGTTCGTAGCCAACACGGCGGCCTAAAACGTACTCGTTTCACAGAGGCTTTATGAAGCATATGAACTATATGAAGCATATTGTTACTGTAATAAAATGGGTTCCCATTGGGCTAGGCACACAAAAATGCAATATGTTTCTCGTGGAAAGACCCCCATAGTCTGTGCAAAGTTTGGGAACGATCGCTCGTTCGTAGCCAACACGGCGGCCTAAAACGTACTCGTTTCACATTGGACCATTATTGTTTAACCCCCACTGGGTGGCAGTCTATACAATGTGAGTCTATGGAAAAGTGCTCACAAATGCTAAGAGTTTTTGACATCTGAGGTGTTCTGTTGCAAAAATGATTTTTAATGTCATTCTGAATTTTGCAAGCACAGTGTTAAAGTGAATAATTCAGGTAGAATCATACAATTACACAAGGAAAGTTTTATTGACAGAACAATAAGGATAATAACAAGAATTACGAAAATAATAATAATAACATGAATAATTATAATAATTCATTTAATTTATGAAGTGCTTTTCTAGACACGGATGAGAGACAGACATTCACAGCAAAGGCTGCCCATTTAACTGGCCATATATATATATATAAAATCCGCATGTTTTAAAAACATTGCTGTAAAATAATGTTTTAAGCAGCATAACTTGCGTTCAAAATCATTATACAGTATGAACAGGAACATAGTTTGTATTTTTCCTGTTAGATTTCTTTTGCAAGTATTTGTAAACTTCAATTTTATTGATAAATCATTCATATTTCAAGTGAACGGCTGTTCTTAAGTGGACGCCCCCTAAAGGCTCAGCATTGAAACTGTCTGTGATTCTGTGTTAAAAAATCCACATTTTAGCAGTTTTGCACAGTGCAGATCTCAATATGTCCACTTTGTGTATGTGTGTGTATGTGTGTATATATTTGTAGCTGTAAGTCGTAAATCTATCTTTCTGTCTATCTAACTAACTATCTGTCTGACTGTGTCTGTCTGTCTATCTGTCTATCTATCTCACTATCTGCCCGTCTGTCTATCTGTCTGTCTGTCTGTCTATCTAACTATCTGTCTGTCTGTCTTTCTATCAAACTATCTGTCTGTCTGTCTATCTATCTAACTGTCTGTCTGTCTGTCTGTCTATCTATCTATCTGTCTGTCTATCTAGCTAACTATCTGTCTGTCTGTCTATCTATCTAACTATCTGTCTGTCTGTCTATCTAACTATCTGTCTGTCTATCTATCTAAATGTCTGTCTGTCTGTCTATCTTTCTGCCTATGTGTCTATTTGTTTCTCTGTCTGTGTTTGTGTGTCTGTCTGTAACTAATGAAGCTTTTAAATAAAGTTTAAACTTTTTACTATCATTATTATTATTATTTCATGATATTTCTTTTACTTGTATGTGAGGAGTATTTTTGAGTCCAGTTAATTGTATCAAAGAAATGTTTCAAAAAATGAAATAAATAAAAAAAACAAATAGCAGAAGGATGTTTTGTTTTTGTGGTATCGAGTCTCCATCTGGTGGTCATTTACAGCAACTTCATATTCTACTCTATAAAGTCCCAAACAGACTGCTATATTTGATTCCTACTGTAAGACTGTTAATAACAAATGAAAGAAATGAACCCAAGTAAATATAGCAAGACCCTTTGCATTTATTTGACTTGTTTGTGAGGAGGATGTTTTGGAGTCCAGTTCATTTTATTAAAAAAATGTTTCCAGAAATGAAGTAAATTCAAACAAATTACAGGTGGACTTGTAAACATTTTGTTGTTGTTGTTGTGAGAAAACAAACTGCACCAAATATTGCCCTTATAACTTTATAAAATAAAGTTACCATAGGTTTAAAGTTGTAAGTGGGAAAGTGCAATTCTCCATCAGTCCACTAGGGCTAACCCCAGTCCGCTGGGGTTAGTTGGGGTTAAATCGCTAGATGACCCTAACCCCTAGCCCCGGGGGTTAAAAACTCTGTAGGTAGGTATAGAGGTAATTACGAGTTTCACCCTCATTATCTCCACCCTCATTTGCATATCGAATCTGATTGGCTGGATTGTTTCATTTATATACTTGGTATGCTGTACTTTATGAACATGAGAGTGAACTTGAGACTTTGAATGCACTACAAGAGTCATCTGATACTTTTAAACTATCTTTTAAACAAGAATGGTAAAGTTTCCCCTCTCGGGCTCATTATTTAATTAGTATTATGTCTGTTTCACATAGAAAGGTTTGTGTCAGTTTGTCTAAATGATAGTTGGCAAGTGGATATGGTGAGTGAGGAATATTTTTTGAGTCCAGTTAATTGTATTAAAGAAATGTTTCCAAAAATCAATTAAATGTAAACAAATAACAGGTGGACTTGTAAACATTTTGTTGTTGTTGTGAGAAAACAAACTGCACCAAATATTGCCCTTATAACTTTATAAAATAAAGTTACCATAGGTTTAAAGTTGTAAGTGGGAAAGTGCAATTCTCCATCAGTCCACTAGGGCTAACCCCAGTCCGCTGGGGTTAGTTGGGGTTAAATCGCTAGATGACCCTAACCCCTAGCCCCGGGGGTTAAAAACTCTGTAGGTAGGTATAGAGGTAATTACGAGTTTCACCCTCATTATCTCCACCCTCATTTGCATATCGAATCTGATTGGCTGGATTGTTTCACAGATCAATCTTTAGAACGGTCTGTCCGATTTTGCCAAGCTTGGTGTCATCGAACTCAGAATTCCGTCGTTCTTCATGTGACGGGGCGAGATGAACAGAAAAAGAAAGCATTAGAAATGTAGCACTTAAAAAGGAAAACAGTCATTTGCATGTAGGTTTTGAGTGGTGGAAAAAGTCACCTGCACGCCTTTAAGATTTGCATGAATACGACTATAGAGGAGACGTGGTAATGAACGCATTTTTCACAAGAACGACGTTTCTTCTTTCCTGCGCATTTTGGCAGCATGTAGGCCTGCAGCACGTTAGCTTTGGGCAACAATAATAGCATTTAATTTGATTTGTAAACAGCCCTTTGCGGTTTAAATACTGTTTATATTTCAGTTGAGCAACTGAAATCAGTATCATATCCATGTATCACTCCTGAAATGTTTTTGTAGGAATTTTTGGGTGGGATGAACTCAATCCTTTTATTATTATCATCTCATGAAATGTATCGGACCATGCTTGTGAGGAGGAGATCATTCTGTTGCGAGCAGAGCAGACTTGAGTCCAGTAAATATTTAAAGAAATTGTTCCAAAATTGAGCGCACGAAGAGCTACATTTGTAAGGACCCTTCAGATTTTAAAAATGCAACTTAAAGGCTTGAATCCCTCTGCTCCCAACCACCAGCACGTGGTAATAGCTTAGCCCCCGCCGCTGGGCGGCAGTCCATACAATGTCAGTCTATGGAAAAATGTTTGTCTGTGGGTGGCTGCTGTTCTGAAGGTGCTGGCGGTGTGGGCCTGCGGGTTTCCGAGAAGACCAGCGTTGGCCCCGTGACTCTGGCAGGTACGTTTGCGGAGATACGGGGCTTGGCCCCCATCCTATGTGGTCCGTGCTGTAGCGGAATTTGACAGCTGTCCGGCGTGGTTGGTAGCCCCACTGGCGTCCCGGGGGACCGTGCTAGGAGCGCATTTGGGGGCGTTTGGAGTCCATTGGTGTAGGTTTGAGTGGAGTGTTTTCGGGGGCCCGTGGCAGCCTTAGGTCAGGTCAGAGCAGGATATAGGATAGAAACTACCGACGGCGAACACGCCATCGTCTTTAACTTTGGTTCCGCTGGTCCGATTTTTTAAAAAATGTTATGTTCTATATGTGATCCTCTAGCTATCTGATTGACTTTGTCATCGATCAGTCTTAAGAGTTTTTAGTCTCAAAAACATACTTCTCTTATGGTCTAACTTGCTCTATAGTGTGTAAATGTTGTGTCTTCTTGATCAGTGTGACTTGTATTTAGTTTGGAAATGTGTTCTGTTCAGAAGTTGGTTATGTTTAGAGTTAAAGTTGAATAAACTGATACAATCTTAATTTGTGTAAGCCTGGTGTCTTTTTGATACTTTTGACTTTTATTAGCTTAGAAGTTGGGTTAGGTTAAGAAGTTAGGTTAGGTTAGAATAAGGTTAGTTAGGGTTAGGTTAGGTTATGGGATATAGGGATGAAAACCACCCATTTTGTGATGCACCGACAGGCAGCCATGCGGTAAGACAGAGAATGTGAGGAAGCTCGATCAGGTAAAGTGATCCCTGACATGCTAGCGGCAGCTCCTTCGTGACCGCAGCAGTGCCAAGCAGAAATGCCATGCTTTCCTGGGCAGGATGACAGTAGAAGTCAATGGGTTCTCTTGGTTAATAGAATAAACTGGCTTTCGGCGCACTGTGATAAATTTATAAAGGCCTATGTCAATTTACCGTGTCTTTACTGTAATAAAACGGGTTACCCTGGGGCTAGGCACACAAAACTGCAATATGTTTCTCGTGGAAAGAGCCCGATAGAGTGTGCAAAGTTTGGGAACGATCGCTCGTTCGTAGCCAACACGGCGGCCTAAAACGTACTCGTTTCACAGACGCTTTATAGAAGGCCGACTTTATTAAGCATATTTTTACTGTAATAAAATGGGTTCCCATGGGGCTGGGCACACAAAAGTGTAATATGTTACTTGTGGAAAGACCCCCCTAGTGTGTGCAAAGTTTGGGAACGATCGCTCGTTCGTAGCCAACACGGCGGCCTAAAACGTACTCGTTTCACAGAGGCTTTATAGAAGGCAGACTTTATTAAGCATATTTTTACTGTAATAAAATGGGTTCCCATGGGGCTGGGCACACAAAAGTGTAATATGTTTCTCGTGGAAAGACCCCCATAGTCTGTGCAAAGTTTGGGAACAATCGCTCGTTCGTAGCCAACACGGCGGCCTAAAACGTACTCGTTTCACAGAGGCTTTATGAAGCATATGAACTATATGAAGCATATTTTTACTGTAATAAAATTGGTTCCCATTGGGCTAGGCACACAAAAATGTAATATGTTTCTCGTGGAAAGACCCCCATAGTCTGTGCAAAGTTTGGGAACGATCGCTCGTTCGTAGCCAACACGGCGGCCTAAAACATACTCGTTTCACAGACGCTTTATAGAAGGCCGACTTTATTAAGCATATTTTTACTGTAATAAAATGGGTTCCCATGGGGCTGGGCACACAAAAGTGTAATATGTTACTTGTGGAAAGACCCCCATAGTCTGTGCAAAGTTTGGGAACGATTGCTCGTTCGTAGCCAACACGGCGGCCTAAAACGTACTCGTTTCACAGAGGCTTTATAGAAGGCAGACTTTATTAAGCATATTTTTACTGTAATAAATTGGGTTCCCATGGGGCTGGGCACACAAAAGTGTAATATGTTTCTTGTGGAAACACCCCCCTAGTGTGTGCAAAGTTTGGGAACGATCGCTCGTTCGTAGCCAACACGGCGGCCTAAAACGTACTCGTTTCACAGACGCTTTATAGAAGGCCGACTTTATTAAGCATATTTTTACTGTAATAAAATGGGTTCCCATGGGGCTGGGCACACAAAAGTGTAATATGTTTCTCGTGGAAAGACCCCCATACTCTCTGCAAAGTTTGGGAACAATCGCTCGTTCGTAGCCAACACGGCGGCCTAAAACGTACTCGTTTCACAGAGGCTTTATAGAAGGCCGACTATATGAAGCATATTTTTACTGTAATAAAATGGGTTCCCATTGGGCTAGGCACACAAAAATGCAATATGTTTCTCGTGGAAAGACCCCCATAGTCTGTGCAAAGTTTGGGAACGATTGCTCGTTCGTAGCCAACACGGCGGCCTAAAACGTACTCGTTTCACAGAGGCTTTATAGAAGGCAGACTTTATTAAGCATATTTTTACTGTAATAAAATGGGTTCCCATGGGGCTGGGCACACAAAAGTGTAATATGTTTCTTGTGGAAACACCCCCCTAGTGTGTGCAAAGTTTGGGAACGATCGCTCGTTCGTAGCCATCACGGCGGCCTAAAACGTACTCGTTTCACAGACGCTTTATAGAAGGCCGACTTTATTAAGCATATTTTTACTGTAATAAAATGGGTTCCCATGGGGCTGGGCACACAAAAGTGTAATATGTTACTTGTGGAAAGACCCCCATAGTCTGTGCAAAGTTTGGGAATGATTGCTCGTTCGTAGCCAACACGGCGGCCTAAAACGTACTCGTTTCACAGAGGCTTTCTAGAAGGCAGACTTTATTAAGCATATTTTTACTGTAATAAAACGGGTTACCCTGGGGCTAGGCACACAAAACTGCAATATGTTTCTCGTGGAAAGAGCCCGATAGAGTGTACAAAGTTTGGGAATGATCACTCGTTCGTAGCCAACACGGCGGCCTAAAACGTACTCGTTTCACAGAGGCTTTATAGAAGGCCGACTTTATTAAGCATATTTTTACTGTAATAAAATGGGTTCCCATGGGGCTGGGCACACAAAAGTGTAATATGTCACTTGTGGAAAGACCCCCATAGTCTGTGCAAAGTTTGGGAACGATTGCTCGTTCGTAGCCAACACGGCGGCCTAAAACGTACTCGTTTCACAGAGGCTTTATAGAAGGCCGACTTTATTAAGCATATTTTTACTGTAATAAAATGGGTTCCCATGGGGCTGGGCACACAAAAGTGTAATATGTTTCTTGTGGAAACACCCCCCTAGTGTGTGCAAAGTTTGGGAACGATCGCTCTTTCGTAGCCAACACGGCGGCCTAAAACGTACTCGTTTCACAGAGGCTTTATAGAAGGCAGACTTTATTAAGCATATTTTTACTGTAATAAAATGGGTTCCCATGGGGCTGGGCACACAAAAGTGTAATATGTTTCTCGTGGAAAGACCCCCATAGTCTGTGCAAAGTTTGGGAACGATCGCTCGTTCGTAGCCAACACGGCGGCCTAAAACGTACTCGTTTCACATTGGACCATTATTGTTTAACCCCCACTGGGTGGCAGTCTATACAATGTGAGTCTATGGAAAAGTGCTCACAAATGCTAAGAGTTTTTGACATCTGAGGTGTTCTGTTGCAAAAATGATTTTTAATGTCATTCTGAATTTTGCAAGCACAGTGTTAAAGTGAATAATTCAGGTAGAATCATACAATTACACAAGGAAAGTTTTATTGACAGAACAATAAGGATAATAACAAGAATTACGAAAATAATAATAATAACATGAATAATTATAATAATTCATTTAATTTATGAAGTGCTTTTCTAGACACGGATGAGAGACAGACATTCACAGCAAAGGCTGCCCATTTAACTGGCCATATATATATATATAAAATCCGCATGTTTTAAAAACATTGCTGTAAAATAATGTTTTAAGCAGCATAACTTGCGTTCAAAATCATTATACAGTATGAACAGGAACATAGTTTGTATTTTTCCTGTTAGATTTCTTTTGCAAGTATTTGTAAACTTCAATTTTATTGATAAATCATTCATATTTCAAGTGAACGGCTGTTCTTAAGTGGACGCCCCCTAAAGGCTCAGCATTGAAACTGTCTGTGATTCTGTGTTAAAAAATCCACATTTTAGCAGTTTTGCACAGTGCAGATCTCAATATGTCCACTTTGTGTATGTGTGTGTATGTGTGTATATATTTGTAGCTGTAAGTCGTAAATCTATCTTTCTGTCTATCTAACTAACTATCTGTCTGACTGTGTCTGTCTGTCTATCTGTCTATCTATCTCACTATCTGCCCGTCTGTCTATCTGTCTGTCTGTCTGTCTATCTAACTATCTGTCTGTCTGTCTTTCTATCAAACTATCTGTCTGTCTGTCTATCTATCTAACTGTCTGTCTGTCTGTCTGTCTATCTATCTATCTGTCTGTCTATCTAGCTAACTATCTGTCTGTCTGTCTATCTATCTAACTATCTGTCTGTCTGTCTATCTAACTATCTGTCTGTCTATCTATCTAAATGTCTGTCTGTCTGTCTATCTTTCTGCCTATGTGTCTATTTGTTTCTCTGTCTGTGTTTGTGTGTCTGTCTGTAACTAATGAAGCTTTTAAATAAAGTTTAAACTTTTTACTATCATTATTATTATTATTTCATGATATTTCTTTTACTTGTATGTGAGGAGTATTTTTGAGTCCAGTTAATTGTATCAAAGAAATGTTTCAAAAAATGAAATAAATAAAAAAAACAAATAGCAGAAGGATGTTTTGTTTTTGTGGTATCGAGTCTCCATCTGGTGGTCATTTACAGCAACTTCATATTCTACTCTATAAAGTCCCAAACAGACTGCTATATTTGATTCCTACTGTAAGACTGTTAATAACAAATGAAAGAAATGAACCCAAGTAAATATAGCAAGACCCTTTGCATTTATTTGACTTGTTTGTGAGGAGGATGTTTTGGAGTCCAGTTCATTTTATTAAAAAAATGTTTCCAGAAATGAAGTAAATTCAAACAAATTACAGGTGGACTTGTAAACATTTTGTTGTTGTTGTTGTGAGAAAACAAACTGCACCAAATATTGCCCTTATAACTTTATAAAATAAAGTTACCATAGGTTTAAAGTTGTAAGTGGGAAAGTGCAATTCTCCATCAGTCCACTAGGGCTAACCCCAGTCCGCTGGGGTTAGTTGGGGTTAAATCGCTAGATGACCCTAACCCCTAGCCCCGGGGGTTAAAAACTCTGTAGGTAGGTATAGAGGTAATTACGAGTTTCACCCTCATTATCTCCACCCTCATTTGCATATCGAATCTGATTGGCTGGATTGTTTCATTTATATACTTGGTATGCTGTACTTTATGAACATGAGAGTGAACTTGAGACTTTGAATGCACTACAAGAGTCATCTGATACTTTTAAACTATCTTTTAAACAAGAATGGTAAAGTTTCCCCTCTCGGGCTCATTATTTAATTAGTATTATGTCTGTTTCACATAGAAAGGTTTGTGTCAGTTTGTCTAAATGATAGTTGGCAAGTGGATATGGTGAGTGAGGAATATTTTTTGAGTCCAGTTAATTGTATTAAAGAAATGTTTCCAAAAATCAATTAAATGTAAACAAATAACAGGTGGACTTGTAAACATTTTGTTGTTGTTGTGAGAAAACAAACTGCACCAAATATTGCCCTTATAACTTTATAAAATAAAGTTACCATAGGTTTAAAGTTGTAAGTGGGAAAGTGCAATTCTCCATCAGTCCACTAGGGCTAACCCCAGTCCGCTGGGGTTAGTTGGGGTTAAATCGCTAGATGACCCTAACCCCTAGCCCCGGGGGTTAAAAACTCTGTAGGTAGGTATAGAGGTAATTACGAGTTTCACCCTCATTATCTCCACCCTCATTTGCATATCGAATCTGATTGGCTGGATTGTTTCACAGATCAATCTTTAGAACGGTCTGTCCGATTTTGCCAAGCTTGGTGTCATCGAACTCAGAATTCCGTCGTTCTTCATGTGACGGGGCGAGATGAACAGAAAAAGAAAGCATTAGAAATGTAGCACTTAAAAAGGAAAACAGTCATTTGCATGTAGGTTTTGAGTGGTGGAAAAAGTCACCTGCACGCCTTTAAGATTTGCATGAATACGACTATAGAGGAGACGTGGTAATGAACGCATTTTTCACAAGAACGACGTTTCTTCTTTCCTGCGCATTTTGGCAGCATGTAGGCCTGCAGCACGTTAGCTTTGGGCAACAATAATAGCATTTAATTTGATTTGTAAACAGCCCTTTGCGGTTTAAATACTGTTTATATTTCAGTTGAGCAACTGAAATCAGTATCATATCCATGTATCACTCCTGAAATGTTTTTGTAGGAATTTTTGGGTGGGATGAACTCAATCCTTTTATTATTATCATCTCATGAAATGTATCGGACCATGCTTGTGAGGAGGAGATCATTCTGTTGCGAGCAGAGCAGACTTGAGTCCAGTAAATATTTAAAGAAATTGTTCCAAAATTGAGCGCACGAAGAGCTACATTTGTAAGGACCCTTCAGATTTTAAAAATGCAACTTAAAGGCTTGAATCCCTCTGCTCCCAACCACCAGCACGTGGTAATAGCTTAGCCCCCGCCGCTGGGCGGCAGTCCATACAATGTCAGTCTATGGAAAAATGTTTGTCTGTGGGTGGCTGCTGTTCTGAAGGTGCTGGCGGTGTGGGCCTGCGGGTTTCCGAGAAGACCAGCGTTGGCCCCGTGACTCTGGCAGGTACGTTTGCGGAGATACGGGGCTTGGCCCCCATCCTATGTGGTCCGTGCTGTAGCGGAATTTGACAGCTGTCCGGCGTGGTTGGTAGCCCCACTGGCGTCCCGGGGGACCGTGCTAGGAGCGCATTTGGGGGCGTTTGGAGTCCATTGGTGTAGGTTTGAGTGGAGTGTTTTCGGGGGCCCGTGGCAGCCTTAGGTCAGGTCAGAGCAGGATATAGGATAGAAACTACCGACGGCGAACACGCCATCGTCTTTAACTTTGGTTCCGCTGGTCCGATTTTTTAAAAAATGTTATGTTCTATATGTGATCCTCTAGCTATCTGATTGACTTTGTCATCGATCAGTCTTAAGAGTTTTTAGTCTCAAAAACATACTTCTCTTATGGTCTAACTTGCTCTATAGTGTGTAAATGTTGTGTCTTCTTGATCAGTGTGACTTGTATTTAGTTTGGAAATGTGTTCTGTTCAGAAGTTGGTTATGTTTAGAGTTAAAGTTGAATAAACTGATACAATCTTAATTTGTGTAAGCCTGGTGTCTTTTTGATACTTTTGACTTTTATTAGCTTAGAAGTTGGGTTAGGTTAAGAAGTTAGGTTAGGTTAGAATAAGGTTAGTTAGGGTTAGGTTAGGTTATGGGATATAGGGATGAAAACCACCCATTTTGTGATGCACCGACAGGCAGCCATGCGGTAAGACAGAGAATGTGAGGAAGCTCGATCAGGTAAAGTGATCCCTGACATGCTAGCGGCAGCTCCTTCGTGACCGCAGCAGTGCCAAGCAGAAATGCCATGCTTTCCTGGGCAGGATGACAGTAGAAGTCAATGGGTTCTCTTGGTTAATAGAATAAACTGGCTTTCGGCGCACTGTGATAAATTTATAAAGGCCTATGTCAATTTACCGTGTCTTTACTGTAATAAAACGGGTTACCCTGGGGCTAGGCACACAAAACTGCAATATGTTTCTCGTGGAAAGAGCCCGATAGAGTGTGCAAAGTTTGGGAACGATCGCTCGTTCGTAGCCAACACGGCGGCCTAAAACGTACTCGTTTCACAGACGCTTTATAGAAGGCCGACTTTATTAAGCATATTTTTACTGTAATAAAATGGGTTCCCATGGGGCTGGGCACACAAAAGTGTAATATGTTACTTGTGGAAAGACCCCCCTAGTGTGTGCAAAGTTTGGGAACGATCGCTCGTTCGTAGCCAACACGGCGGCCTAAAACGTACTCGTTTCACAGAGGCTTTATAGAAGGCAGACTTTATTAAGCATATTTTTACTGTAATAAAATGGGTTCCCATGGGGCTGGGCACACAAAAGTGTAATATGTTTCTCGTGGAAAGACCCCCATAGTCTGTGCAAAGTTTGGGAACAATCGCTCGTTCGTAGCCAACACGGCGGCCTAAAACGTACTCGTTTCACAGAGGCTTTATGAAGCATATGAACTATATGAAGCATATTTTTACTGTAATAAAATTGGTTCCCATTGGGCTAGGCACACAAAAATGTAATATGTTTCTCGTGGAAAGACCCCCATAGTCTGTGCAAAGTTTGGGAACGATCGCTCGTTCGTAGCCAACACGGCGGCCTAAAACATACTCGTTTCACAGACGCTTTATAGAAGGCCGACTTTATTAAGCATATTTTTACTGTAATAAAATGGGTTCCCATGGGGCTGGGCACACAAAAGTGTAATATGTTACTTGTGGAAAGACCCCCATAGTCTGTGCAAAGTTTGGGAACGATTGCTCGTTCGTAGCCAACACGGCGGCCTAAAACGTACTCGTTTCACAGAGGCTTTATAGAAGGCAGACTTTATTAAGCATATTTTTACTGTAATAAATTGGGTTCCCATGGGGCTGGGCACACAAAAGTGTAATATGTTTCTTGTGGAAACACCCCCCTAGTGTGTGCAAAGTTTGGGAACGATCGCTCGTTCGTAGCCAACACGGCGGCCTAAAACGTACTCGTTTCACAGACGCTTTATAGAAGGCCGACTTTATTAAGCATATTTTTACTGTAATAAAATGGGTTCCCATGGGGCTGGGCACACAAAAGTGTAATATGTTTCTCGTGGAAAGACCCCCATACTCTCTGCAAAGTTTGGGAACAATCGCTCGTTCGTAGCCAACACGGCGGCCTAAAACGTACTCGTTTCACAGAGGCTTTATAGAAGGCCGACTATATGAAGCATATTTTTACTGTAATAAAATGGGTTCCCATTGGGCTAGGCACACAAAAATGCAATATGTTTCTCGTGGAAAGACCCCCATAGTCTGTGCAAAGTTTGGGAACGATCGCTCGTTCGTAGCCAACACGGCGGCCTAAAACGTACTCGTTTCACAGAGGCTTTATAGAAGGCAGACTTTATTAAGCATATTTTTACTGTAATAAAATGGGTTCCCATGGGGCTGGGCACACAAAAGTGTAATATGTTTCTCGTGGAAAGACCCCCATAGTCTGTGCAAAGTTTGGGAATGATCGCTCGTTCGTAGCCAACACGACGGCCTAAAACGTACTCGTTTCACATTGGACCATTATTGTTTAACCCCCACTGGGTGGCAGTCTATACAATGTGAGTCTATGGAAAAGTGCTCACAAATGCTAAGAGTTTTTGACATCTGAGGTGTTCTGTTGCAAAAATGATTTTTAATGTCATTCTGAATTTTGCAAGCACAGTGTTAAAGTGAATAATTCAGGTGGAATCATACAATTACACAAGGAAAGTTTTATTGACAGAACAATAAGGATAATAACAAGAATTACGAAAATAATAATAATAACATGAATAATTATAATAATTCATTTAATTTATGAAGTGCTTTTCTAGACACGGATGAGAGACAGACATTCACAGCAAAGGCTGCCCATTTAACTGGCCATATATATATATATATATATATATATATATATATATATATATATATATAAAATCCGCATGTTTTAAAAACATTGCTGTAAAATAATGTTTTAAGCAGCATAACTTGCGTTCAAAATCATTATACAGTATGAACAGGAACATAGTTTGTATTTTTCCTGTTAGATTTCTTTTGCAAGTATTTGTAAACTTCAATTTTATTGATAAATCATTCATATTTCAAGTGAACGGCTGTTCTTAAGTGGACGCCCCCTAAAGGCTCAGCATTGAAACTGTCTGTGATTCTGTGTTAAAAAATCCACATTTTAGCAGTTTTGCACAGTGCAGATCTCAATATGTCCACTTTGTGTATGTGTGTGTATGTGTGTATATATTTGTAGCTGTAAGTCGTAAATCTATCTTTCTGTCTATCTAACTAACTATCTGTCTGACTGTGTCTGTCTGTCTATCTGTCTATCTATCTCACTATCTGCCCGTCTGTCTGTCTGTCTATCTATCTGTCTGTCTGTCTATCTATCTAACTATCTGTCTATTTGTCTATCTATCTAACTATCTGTCTTTCTGTCTATCTATGTAACTATCTGTCTGTCTGTCTTTCTATCGAACTATCTGTCTGTCTGTCTATCTATCTAACTGTCTGTCTGTCTGTCTGTCTGTCTATCTATCTATCTGTCTGTCTGTCTATCTAGCTAACTATCTGTCTGTCTGTCTATCTATCTAACTATCTGTCTGTCTGTCTATCTAACTATCTGTCTGTCTATCTATCTAAATGTCTGTCTGTCTGTCTATCTTTCTGCCTATGTGTCTATTTGTTTCTCTGTCTGTGTTTGTGTGTCTGTCTGTAACTAATGAAGCTTTTAAATAAAGTTTAAACTTTTTACTATCATTATTATTATTATTTCATGATATTTCTTTTACTTGTATGTGAGGAGTATTTTTGAGTCCAGTTAATTGTATCAAAGAAATGTTTCAAAAAATGAAATAAATAAAAAAAACAAATAGCAGAAGGATGTTTTGTTTTTGTGGTATCGAGTCTCCATCTGGTGGTCATTTACAGCAACTTCATATTCTACTCTATAATGTCCTAAACAGACTGCTATATTTGATTCCTACTGTAAGACTGTTAATAACAAATGAAAGAAATGAACCCAAGTAAATATAGCAAGACCCTTTGCATTTATTTGACTTGTTTGTGAGGAGGATGTTTTGGAGTCCAGTTCATTTTATTAAAAAAATGTTTCCAGAAATGAAGTAGATTCAAACAAATTACAGGTGGACTTGTAAACATTTTGTTGTTGTTGTTGTGAGAAAACAAACTGCACCAAATATTGCCCTTATAACTTTATAAAATAAAGTTACCATAGGTTTAAAGTTGTAAGTGGGAAAGTGCAATTCTCCATCAGTCCACTAGGGCTAACCCCAGTCCGCTGGGGTTAGTTGGGGTTAAATCGCTAGATGACCCTAACCCCTAGCCCCGGGGGTTAAAAACTCTGTAGGTATAGAGGTAATTACGAGTTTCACCCTCATTATCTCCACCCTCATTTGCATATCGAATCTGATTGGCTGGATTGTTTCACAGATCAATCTTTAGAACGGTCTGTCCGATTTTGCCAAGCTTGGTGTCATCGAACTCAGAATTCCGTCGTTCTTCATGTGACGGGGCGAGATGAACAGAAAAAGAAAGCATTAGAAATGTAGCACTTAAAAAGGAAAACAGTCATTTGCATGTAGGTTTTGAGTGGTGGAAAAAGTCACCTGCACGCCTTTAAGATTTGCATGAATACGACTATAGAGGAGACGTGGTAATGAACGCATTTTTCACAAGAACGACGTTTCTTCTTTCCTGCGCATTTTGGCAGCATGTAGGCCTGCAGCACGTTAGCTTTGGGCAACAATAATAGCGTTTAATTTGATTTGTAAACAGCCCTTTGCGGTTTAAATACTGTTTATATTTCAGTTGAGCAACTGAAATCAGTATCATATCCATGTATCACTCCTGAAATGTTTTTGTAGGAATTTTTGGGTGGGATGAACTCATTCATTCATTCATTCATCTTCAACCGCTTATCCTGTACAGGGTCACGGGGGGCTGGAGCCTATCCCAGCTAACATTGGGCGAAAGGCGGGGTACACCCTGGACAGGTCGCCAGTCCATCGCAGGGCCACACATATACAGACACACACTCATACTCACATCCACACCTAGGGCAATTTTTTGGAGACACCAATTAACCTAGCCTGCATGTCTTTGGATGGTGGGAGGAAGCCGGAGCACCCGGAGAGAACCCACGCAGACACGGGGAGAACATGCAAACTCCACACAGAAAGGCCGGGGCAACCGGGGTTTGAACCCATGACCTTCTTGCTGTGAGGCGACAGTGCTAACCACTGCACCACCGTGCCGCCCGGGATGAACTCAATCCTTTTATTATTATCATCTCATGAAATGTATCGGACCATGCTTGTGAGGAGGAGATCATTCTGTTGCGAGCAGAGCAGACTTGAGTCCAGTAAATATTTAAAGAAATTGTTCCAAAATTGAGCGCACGAAGAGCTACATTTGTAAGGACCCTTCAGATTTTAAAAATGCAACTTAAAGGCTTGAATCCCTCTGCTCCCAACCACCAGCACGTGGTAATAGCTTAGCCCCCGCCGCTGGGCGGCAGTCCATACAATGTCAGTCTATGGAAAAATGTTTGTCTGTGGGTGGCTGCTGTTCTGAAGGTGCTGGCGGTGTGGGCCTGCGGGTTTCCGAGAAGACCAGCGTTGGCCCCGTGACTCTGGCAGGTACGTTTGCGGAGATACGGGGCTTGGCCCGCATCCTATGTGGTCCGTGCTGTAGCGGAATTTGACAGCTGTCCGGCGTGGTTGGTTGCCCTGCTGGCGTCCCGGGGGACCGTGCTAGGAGCGCATTTGGGGGCGTTTGGAGTCCATTGGTGTAGGTTTGAGTGGAGTGTTTTCGGGGGCCCGTGGCAGCCTTAGGTCAGGTCAGAGCAGGATATAGGATAGAAACTACCGACGGCGAACACGCCATCGTCTTTAACTTTGGTTCCGCTGGTCCGATTTTTAAAAAAATGTTATGTTCTATATGTGATCCTCTAGCTATCTGATTGACTTTGTCATCGATCAGTCTTAAGAGTTTTTAGTCTCAAAAACATACTTCTCTTATGGTCTAACTTGCTCTATAGTGTGTAAATGTTGTGTCTTCTTGATCAGTGTGACTTGTATTTAGTTTGGAAATGTGTTCTGTTCAGAAGTTGGTTATGTTTAGAGTTAAAGTTGAATAAACTGATACAATCTTAATTTGTGTAAGCCTGGTGTCTTTTTGATACTTTTGACTTTTATTAGCTTAGAAGTTGGGTTAGGTTAAGAAGTTAGGTTAGGTTAGAATAAGGTTAGTTAGGGTTAGGTTAGGTTATGGGATATAGGGATGAAAACCACCCATTTTGTGATGCACCGACAGGCAGCCATGCGGTAAGACAGAGAATGTGAGGAAGCTCGATCAGGTAAAGTGATCCCTGACATGCTAGCGGCAGCTCCTTCGTGACCGCAGCAGTGCCAAGCAGAAATGCCATGCTTTCCTGGGCAGGATGACAGTAGAAGTCAATGGGTTCTCTTGGTTAATAGAATAAACTGGCTTTCGGCGCACTGTGATAAATTTATAAAGGCCTATGTCAATTTACCGTGTCTTTACTGTAATAAAACGGGTTACCCTGGGGCTAGGCACACAAAAGTGTAATATGTTACTTGTGGAAAGACCCCCCTAGTGTGTGCAAAGTTTGGGAACGATCGCTCGTTCGTAGCCAACACGGCGGCCTAAAACGTACTCGTTTCACAGAGGCTTTATAGAAGGCAGACTTTATTAAGCATATTTTTACTGTAATAAAATGGGTTCCCATGGGGCTGGGCACACAAAAGTGTAATATGTTACTTGTGGAAAGACCCCCCTAGTGTGTGCAAAGTTTGGGAACGATCGCTCGTTCGTAGCCAACACGGCGGCCTAAAACGTACTCGTTTCACAGAGGCTTTATAGAAGGCAGACTTTATTAAGCATATTTTTACTGTAATAAAATGGGTTCCCATGGGGCTGGGCACACAAAAGTGTAATATGTTTCTCGTGGAAAGACCCCCATAGTCTGTGCAAAGTTTGGGAACAATCGCTCGTTCGTAGCCAACACGGCGGCCTAAAACGTACTCGTTTCACAGAGGCTTTATGAAGCATATGAACTATATGAAGCATATTTTTACTGTAATAAAATTGGTTCCCATTGGGCTAGGCACACAAAAATGTAATATGTTTCTCGTGGAAAGACCCCCATAGTCTGTGCAAAGTTTGGGAACGATCGCTCGTTCGTAGCCAACACGGCGGCCTAAAACGTACTCGTTTCACAGACGCTTTGTAGAAGGCCGACTTTATTAAGCATATTTTTACTGTAATAAAATGGGTTCCCATGGGGCTGGGCACACAAAAGTGTAATATGTTTCTTGTGGAAACACCCCCCTAGTGTGTGCAAAGTTTGGGAATGATCGCTCGTTCGTAGCCAACACGGCGGCCTAAAACGTACTCGTTTCACAGACGCTTTATAGAAGGCCGACTTTATTAAGCATATTTTTACTGTAATAAAATGGGTTCCCATGGGGCTGGGCACACAAAAGTGTAATATGTTTCTCGTGGAAAGACCCCCATACTCTCTGCAAAGTTTGGGAACAATCGCTCGTTCGTAGCCAACACGGCGGCCTAAAACGTACTCGTTTCACAGAGGCTTTATAGAAGGCCGACTATATGAAGCATATTTTTACTGTAATAAAATGGGTTCCCATTGGGCTAGGCACACAAAAATGCAATATGTTTCTCGTGGAAAGACCCCCATAGTCTGTGCAAAGTTTGGGAACGATTGCTCGTTCGTAGCCAACACGGCGGCCTAAAACGTACTCGTTTCACAGAGGCTTTATAGAAGGCAGACTTTATTAAGCATATTTTTACTGTAATAAAATGGGTTCCCATGGGGCTGGGCACACAAAAGTGTAATATGTTTCTTGTGGAAACACCCCCCTAGTGTGTGCAAAGTTTGGGAACGATCGCTCGTTCGTAGCCATCACGGCGGCCTAAAACGTACTCGTTTCACAGACGCTTTATAGAAGGCCGACTTTATTAAGCATATTTTTACTGTAATAAAATGGGTTCCCATGGGGCTGGGCACACAAAAGTGTAATATGTTACTTGTGGAAAGACCCCCATAGTCTGTGCAAAGTTTGGGAATGATTGCTCGTTCGTAGCCAACACGGCGGCCTAAAACGTACTCGTTTCACAGAGGCTTTCTAGAAGGCAGACTTTATTAAGCATATTTTTACTGTAATAAAATGGGTTCCCATGGGGCTGGGCACACAAAAGTGTAATATGTTTCTTGTGGAAACACCCCCCTAGTGTGTGCAAAGTTTGGGAACGATCGCTCGTTCGTAGCCAACACGGCGGCCTAAAACGTACTCGTTTCACAGAGGCTTTTATAGAAGGCAGACTTCATTAAGCATATTTTTACTGTAATAAAACGGGTTACCCTGGGGCTAGGCACACAAAACTGCAATATGTTTCTCGTGGAAAGAGCCCGATAGAGTGTACAAAGTTTGGGAATGATCACTCGTTCGTAGCCAACACGGCGGCCTAAAACGTACTCGTTTCACAGAGGCTTTATAGAAGGCAGACTTTATTAAGCATATTTTTACTGTAATAAAATGGGTTCCCATGGGGCTGGGCACACAAAAGTGTAATATGTTTCTTGTGGAAACACCCCCCTAGTGTGTGCAAAGTTTGGGAACGATCGCTCGTTCGTAGCCAACACGGCGGCCTAAAACGTACTCGTTTCACAGACGCTTTATAGAAGGCCGACTTTATTAAGCATATTTTTACTGTAATAAAATGGGTTCCCATGGGGCTGGGCACACAAAAGTGTAATATGTTTCTTGTGGAAACACCCCCCTAGTGTGTGCAAAGTTTGGGAACGATCGCTCGTTCGTAGCCATCACGGCGGCCTAAAACGTACTCGTTTCACAGAGGCTTTATAGAAGGCCGACTTTATTAAGCATATTTTTACTGTAATAAAATGGGTTCCCATGGGGCTGGGCACACAAAAGTGTAATATGTCACTTGTGGAAAGACCCCCATAGTCTGTGCAAAGTTTGGGAACGATTGCTCGTTCGTAGCCAACACGGCGGCCTAAAACGTACTCGTTTCACAGAGGCTTTATAGAAGGCCGACTTTATTAAGCATATTTTTACTGTAATAAAATGGGTTCCCATGGGGCTGGGCACACAAAAGTGTAATATGTTTCTCGTGGAAAGACCCCCATAGTCTGTGCAAAGTTTGGGAACAATCGCTCTTTCGTAGCCAACACGGCGGCCTAAAACGTACTCGTTTCACAGAGGCTTTATGAAGCATATGAACTATATGAAGCATATTGTTACTGTAATAAAATGGGTTCCCATTGGGCTAGGCACACAAAAATGCAATATGTTTCTCGTGGAAAGACCCCCATAGTCTGTGCAAAGTTTGGGAACGATCGCTCGTTCGTAGCCAACACGGCGGCCTAAAACGTACTCGTTTCACATTGGACCATTATTGTTTAACCCCCACTGGGTGGCAGTCTATACAATGTGAGTCTATGGAAAAGTGCTCACAAATGCTAAGAGTTTTTGACATCTGAGGTGTTCTGTTGCAAAAATGATTTTTAATGTCATTCTGAATTTTGCAAGCACAGTGTTAAAGTGAATAATTCAGGTAGAATCATACAATTACACAAGGAAAGTTTTATTGACAGAACAATAAGGATAATAACAAGAATTACGAAAATAATAATAATAACATGAATAATTATAATAATTCATTTAATTTATGAAGTGCTTTTCTAGACACGGATGAGAGACAGACATTCACAGCAAAGGCTGCCCATTTAACTGGCCATATATATATATATAAAATCCGCATGTTTTAAAAACATTGCTGTAAAATAATGTTTTAAGCAGCATAACATGCGTTCAAAATCATTATACAGTATGAACAGGAACATAGTTTGTATTTTTCCTGTTAGATTTCTTTTGCAAGTATTTGTAAACTTCAATTTTATTGATAAATCATTCATATTTCAAGTGAACGGCTGTTCTTAAGTGGACGCCCCCTAAAGGCTCAGCATTGAAACTGTCTGTGATTCTGTGTTAAAAAATCCACATTTTAGCAGTTTTGCACAGTGCAGATCTCAATATGTCCACTTTGTGTATGTGTGTGTATGTGTGTATATATTTGTAGCTGTAAGTCGTAAATCTATCTTTCTGTCTATCTAACTAACTATCTGTCTGACTGTGTCTGTCTGTCTATCTGTCTATCTATCTCACTATCTGCCCGTCTGTCTATCTGTCTGTCTGTCTGTCTATCTAACTATCTGTCTGTCTGTCTTTCTATCAAACTATCTGTCTGTCTGTCTATCTATCTAACTGTCTGTCTGTCTGTCTGTCTATCTATCTATCTGTCTGTCTATCTAGCTAACTATCTGTCTGTCTGTCTATCTATCTAACTATCTGTCTGTCTGTCTATCTAACTATCTTTCTGTCTATCTATCTAAATGTCTGTCTGTCTGTCTATCTTTCTGCCTATGTGTCTATTTGTTTCTCTGTCTGTGTTTGTGTGTCTGTCTGTAACTAATGAAGCTTTTAAATAAAGTTTAAACTTTTTACTATCATTATTATTATTATTTCATGATATTTCTTTTACTTGTATGTGAGGAGTATTTTTGAGTCCAGTTAATTGTATCAAAGAAATGTTTCAAAAAATGAAATAAATAAAAAAAACAAATAGCAGAAGGATGTTTTGTTTTTGTGGTATCGAGTCTCCATCTGGTGGTCATTTACAGCAACTTCATATTCTACTCTATAAAGTCCCAAACAGACTGCTATATTTGATTCCTACTGTAAGACTGTTAATAACAAATGAAAGAAATGAACCCAAGTAAATATAGCAAGACCCTTTGCATTTATTTGACTTGTTTGTGAGGAGGATGTTTTGGAGTCCAGTTCATTTTATTAAAAAAATGTTTCCAGAAATGAAGTAAATTCAAACAAATTACAGGTGGACTTGTAAACATTTTGTTGTTGTTGTTGTGAGAAAACAAACTGCACCAAATATTGCCCTTATAACTTTATAAAATAAAGTTACCATAGGTTTAAAGTTGTAAGTGGGAAAGTGCAATTCTCCATCAGTCCACTAGGGCTAACCCCAGTCCGCTGGGGTTAGTTGGGGTTAAATCGCTAGATGACCCTAACCCCTAGCCCCGGGGGTTAAAAACTCTGTAGGTAGGTATAGAGGTAATTACGAGTTTCACCCTCATTATCTCCACCCTCATTTGCATATCGAATCTGATTGGCTGGATTGTTTCATTTATATACTTGGTATGCTGTACTTTATGAACATGAGAGTGAACTTGAGACTTTGAATGCACTACAAGAGTCATCTGATACTTTTAAACTATCTTTTAAACAAGAATGGTAAAGTTTCCCCTCTCGGGCTCATTATTTAATTAGTATTATGTCTGTTTCACATAGAAAGGTTTGTGTCAGTTTGTCTAAATGATAGTTGGCAAGTGGATATGGTGAGTGAGGAATATTTTTTGAGTCCAGTTAATTGTATTAAAGAAATGTTTCCAAAAATCAATTAAATGTAAACAAATAACAGGTGGACTTGTAAACATTTTGTTGTTGTTGTGAGAAAACAAACTGCACCAAATATTGCCCTTATAACTTTATAAAATAAAGTTACCATAGGTTTAAAGTTGTAAGTGGGAAAGTGCAATTCTCCATCAGTCCACTAGGGCTAACCCCAGTCCGCTGGGGTTAGTTGGGGTTAAATCGCTAGATGACCCTAACCCCTAGCCCCGGGGGTTAAAAACTCTGTAGGTAGGTATAGAGGTAATTACGAGTTTCACCCTCATTATCTCCACCCTCATTTGCATATCGAATCTGATTGGCTGGATTGTTTCATTTATATACTTGGTATGCTGTACTTTATGAACATGAGAGTGAACTTGAGACTTTGAATGCACTACAAGAGTCATCTGATACTTTTAAACTATCTTTTAAACAAGAATGGTAAAGTTTCCCCTCTCGGGCTCATTATTTAATTAGTATTATGTCTGTTTCACATAGAAAGGTTTGTGTCAGTTTGTCTAAATGATAGTTGGCAAGTGGATATGGTGAGTGAGGAATATTTTTTGAGTCCAGTTAATTGTATTAAAGAAATGTTTCCAAAAATCAATTAAATGTAAACAAATTACAGGTGGACTTGTAAACATTTTGTTGTTGTGAGAAAACAAACTGCACCAAATAATGCCCTTATAACTTTATAAAATAATGTTACCTTAGGTTTAAAGTTGTAAGTGGGAAAGTGCAATTCTCCATCAGTCCACTAGGGCTAACCCCAGTCCGCTGGGGTTAGTTGGGGTTAAATCGCTAGATGACCCTAACCCCTAGCCCCGGGGGTTAAAAACTCTGTAGGTATAGAGGTAATTACGAGTTTCACCCTCATTATCTCCACCCTCATTTGCATATCGAATCTGATTGGCTGGATTGTTTCACAGATCAATCTTTAGAACGGTCTGTCCGATTTTGCCAAGCTTGGTGTCATCGAACTCAGAATTCCGTCGTTCTTCATGTGACGGGGCGAGATGAACAGAAAAAGAAAGCATTAGAAATGTAGCACTTAAAAAGGAAAACAGTCATTTGCATGTAGGTTTTGAGTGGTGGAAAAAGTCACCTGCACGCCTTTAAGATTTGCATGAATACGACTATAGAGGAGACGTGGTAATGAACGCATTTTTCACAAGAACGACGTTTCTTCTTTCCTGCGCATTTTGGCAGCATGTAGGCCTGCAGCACGTTAGCTTTGGGCAACAATAATAGCGTTTAATTTGATTTGTAAACAGCCCTTTGCGGTTTAAATACTGTTTATATTTCAGTTGAGCAACTGAAATCAGTATCATATCCATGTATCACTCCTGAAATGTTTTTGTAGGAATTTTTGGGTGGGATGAACTCAATCCTTTTATTATTATCATCTCATGAAATGTATCGGACCATGCTTGTGAGGAGGAGATCATTCTGTTGCGAGCAGAGCAGACTTGAGTCCAGTAAATATTTAAAGAAATTGTTCCAAAATTGAGCGCACGAAGAGCTACATTTGTAAGGACCCTTCAGATTTTAAAAATGCAACTTAAAGGCTTGAATCCCTCTGCTCCCAACCATCAGCACGTAGGGCTAGGGTTAGGGTTAGGGTTAGGGTAAGGTTTAGGGTAAGGGTTAGCGGTTAAGGGTTAGGTTAAGGGTTAGGTTTAGGGTAAGGTTTAGTGTAATGATTAGGTTAAGGGTTAGGTTAAGGGTAAGGGTTAGGTTAAGGGTTAGGTTAAGGGTTAGGTTAAGGGTTAGGTTGAGGGTTAGGTTGAGGTTAAGGGTTAGGTTAAGGGTTAGGTTAAGGGTTAGGTTGAGGGTTAGGTTGAGGTTAAGGGTTAGGTTAAGGGTAAGGGTTAGGTTAAGGTTAAGGGTTAGGTTAAGGGTAAGGTTTAGGGTAAGGGTTAGCGGTTAAGGGTTAGGTTAAGGGTTAGGTTTAGGTTAGGGTTAGGGTTAGGGTTAGGGTTAAGGGTTAAGGGTTAGGGTTAGGGTTAGGGTTAGGGTTAGGGTTAGGGTTAGGGTTAGGGTTAGGTTAGGGTTAGGGTTAGGGTTAGGGTTAGGGTTAGGGTTAGGGTTAGAGGTGATTACGAGTTTCACCCTCATTATCTCCACCCTCATTTGCATATCGAATCTGATTGGCTGGATTGTTTCACAGATCAATCTTTAGAACGGTCTGTCCGATTTTGCCAAGCTTGGTGTCATCGAACTCAGAATTCCGTCTGTCTTCATGTGACGGAGCGAGATGAACAGAAAAAGAAAGCATTAGAAATGTAGCACTTAAAAAGGAAAAAAGTCATTTGCATGTAGGTTTTGAGTGGTGGAAAAAGTCACCTGCACGCCTTTAAGATTTGCATGAATACGACTGTAGAGGAGACGTGGTAATGAACGCATTTTTCACAAGAACGACGTTTCTTCTTTCCTGCGCATTTTGGCAGCATGTAGGCCTGCAGCACGTTAGCTTTGGGCAACAATAATAGCGTTTAATTTGATTTGTAAACAGCCCATTGCGGTTTAAATACTGTTTATATTTCAGTTGAGCAACTGAAATCAGTATCATATCCATGTATCACTCCTGAAATGTTTTTGTAGGAATGTTTGGGTGGGATGAACTCAATCCTTTATTATTATCATTTCAATGTATCGGACCATGCTTGTGAGGAGGAGATTATTCTGTTGCGAGCAGAGCAGACTTGAGTCCAGTAAATATTTAAAGAAATTGTTCCAAAATTGAGCGCACGAAGAGCTACATTTGTAAGGACCCTTCAGATTTTAAAAATGCAACTTAAAGGCTTGAATCCCTCTGCTCCCAACCACCAGCACGTGGTAATAGCTTAGCCCCCGCCGCTGGGCGGCAGTCCATACAATGTCAGTCTATGGAAAAATGTTTGTCTGTGGGTGGCTGCTGTTCTGAAGGTGCTGGCGGTGTGGGCCTGCGGGTTTCCGAGAAGACCAGCGTTGGCCCCGTGACTCTGGCAGGTACGTTTGCGGAGATACGGGGCTTGGCCCGCATCCTATGTGGTCCGTGCTGTAGCGGAATTTGACAGCCGTCCGGCGTGGTTGGTTGCCCCGCTGACGTCCCGGGGGACCGTGCTAGGAGCGCATTTGGGGGCGTTTGGAGTCCATTGGTGTAGGTTTGAGTGGAGTGTTTTCGGGGGCCCGTGGCAGCCTTAGGTCAGGTCAGAGCAGGATATAGGATAGAAACTACCGACGGCGAACACGCCATCGTCTTTAACTTTGGTTCCGCTGGTCCGATTTTTACAAAAATGTCATGTTCTATATGTGATCCTCTAGCTATCTGATTGACTTTGTCCTCGATCAGTCTTAAGAGGTTTGATTTAGTCTCAAAAACATACTTCTCTTATGGTCTAACTTGCTCTATAGTGTGTAAATGTTGTGTCTTCTTGATCAGTGTGACTTGTATTTAGTTTGGAAATGTGTTCTGTTCAGAAGTTGGTTATGTTTAGAGTTAAAGTTGAATAAAGTGATACAATCTTAATTTGTGTAAGCCTGGTATCTTTTTGATACTTTTGACTTTTATTAGCTTAGAAGTTGGGTTAGGTTAAGAAGTTAGGTTAGGTTAGAATAAGGTTAGTTAGGGTTAGGTTAGGTTATGGGATATAGGGATGAAAACCACCCATTTTGTGATGCACCGACAGGCAGCCATGCGGTAAGACACAGAATGTGAGGAAGCTCGATCAGGTAAAGTGATCCCTGACATGCTAGCGGCAGCTCTTTCGTGACCGCAGCAGTGCCAAGCAGAAATGCCATGCTTTCCTGGGCAGGACGACAGTAGAAGTCAATGGGTTCTCTTGGTTAATAGAATAAACTGGCTTTCGGCGAACTGTGATAAATTTATAAAGGCCTATGTCAATTTACCGTGTCTTTACTGTAATAAAACGGGTTACCCTGGGGCTAGGCACACAAAACTGCAATATGTTTCTCGTGGAAAGAGCCCGATAGAGTGTGCAAAGTTTGGGAACGATCGCTCGATCGTAGCCAACACAGCGGCCTAAAACGTACTCGTTTCACAGAGGCTTTATGGAAGGCCGACTATATTAAGCATATTTTTAGTGTAATAAAACGTGTTCCCATTGGGCTAGGTACACAAAAGTGTAATATGTTTCTCGTGGAAAGACCCCCATAGTTTGTGCAAAGTTTGGGAACGATCGCTCGTTCGTAGCCAACACGGCGGCCTAAAACTTACTCGTTTCACAGAGGCTTTATAGAAGGCCGACTATATGAAACATGTTATTAGTGTAATAAAACGGGTTACCCTGGGGCTAGGCACACAAAACTGCAATATGTTTCTCGTGGAAAGAGCCCGATAGAGTGTGCAAAGTTTGGGAACGATCGCTCGATCGTAGCCAACACAGCGGCCTAAAACGTACTCGTTTCACAGAGGCTTTATGGAAGGCCGACTATATTAAGCATATTTTTAGTGTAATAAAACGTGTTCCCATTGGGCTAGGTACACAAAAGTGTAATATGTTTCTCGTGGAAAGACCCCCATAGTTTGTGCAAAGTTTGGGAACGATCGCTCGTTCGTAGCCAACACGGCGGCCTAAAACTTACTCGTTTCACAGAGGCTTTATAGAAGGCCGACTATATGAAACATGTTATTAGTGTAATAAAACGGGTTACCCTGGGGCTAGGCACACAAAACTGCAATATGTTTCTCGTGGAAAGAGCCCGATAGAGTGTGCAAAGTTTGGGAACGATCACTCGATCGTAGCCAACACAGCGGCCTAAAACGTACTCGTTTCACAGAGGCTTTATGGAAGGCCGACTATATTAAGCATATTTTTAGTGTAATAAAACGTGTTCCCATTGGGCTAGGTACACAAAAGTGTAATATGTTTCTCGTGGAAAGACCCCCATAGTTTGTGCAAAGTTTGGGAACGATCGCTCGTTCGTAGCCAACACGGCGGCCTAAAACGTACTCGTTTCACAGAGGCTTTATGGAAGGCTGACTATATTAAGCATATTTTTACTGTAATAAAACGGGTTACCCTGGGGCTAGGCACACAAAACTGCAGTATGTTTCTCGTGGAAAGAGCCCGATAGACTGTACAAAGTTTGGGAACGATCACTCGTTCGTAGCCAACACGGCGGCCTAAAACGTACTCGTTTCACAGAGGCTTTATAGAAGGCCGACTATATTAAGCATATTTTTACTATAATAAAATGGGTTCCCATGGGGCTGGGCACACAAAAGTGTAGTATGTTTCTTGTGGAAACACCCCCCTAGTGTGTGTAAAGTTTGGGAACGATCGCTCGTTCGTAGCCAACACGGCGGCCTAAAACGTACTCGTTTCACAGAGGCTTTATGGAAGGCTGACTATATTAAGCATATTTTTACTGTAATAAAACGGGTTACCCTGGGGCTAGGCACAAAAAACTGCAATATGTTTCTCATGGAAAGAGCCCGATAGACTGTACAAAGTTTGGGAACGATCGCTCGTTCGTAGCCAACACGGCGGCCTAAAACGTACTCGTTTCACAGAGGCGTTATAGAAGGCCGACTATATAAAACATGTTATTAGTGTAATAAAATGGGTTCCCATTGGGCTAGGCACACAAAAGTGTAATATGTTTCTCGTGGAAAGACCCCCATAGTGTGTGCAAAGTTTGGGAACGATCGCTCGTTCGTAGCCAACACGGCGGCCTAAAACGTACTCGTTACACAGAGGCTTTATAGAAGGCAGACTATATTAAGCATATTTTTACTGTTATAAAATGGGTTCTCCTTGCCCTAGGTACACAAATGTGTAATATGTTTCTCGTGGAAAGACCCCCATAGTGTGTGCAAAGTTTGGGAACGATCGCTCGTTCGTAGCCAACACGGCGGCCTAAAACGTACTCCTTTCACAGAGGCTTTATGGAAGGCCGAATATATTAAGCATATTTTTACTGTAATAAAACAGGTTACCCTGGGGCTAGGCACACAAAACTGCAATATGTTTCTCGTGGAAAGAGCCCAATAGACTGTACAAAGTTTGGGAACGATCACTCGTTCGTAGCCAACACGGCGGCCTAAAACGTACTTATTTCACAGAGGCTTTATAGAAGGCCGACTATATTAAGCATATTTTTACTGTAATAAAATGGGTTCCCATGGGGCTGGGCACACAAAAGTGTAGTATGTTTCTTGTGGAAACACCTCCCTAGTGTGTGTAAAGTTTGGGAACGATCGCTCGTTCGTAGCCAACACGGCGGCCTAAAACGTACTCGTTTCACAGAGGCTTTATAGAAGGCCGACTATATAAAACATGTTATTAGTGTAATAAAACGGGTTACCCTGGGGCTAGGCACACAAAACTGCAATATGTTTCTCGTGGAAAGACCCCCATAGTCTGTGCAAAGTTTGGGAACGATCACTCGTTCGTAGCCAACACGGCGGCCTAAAACGTACTCGTTTCACATTGGACCATTATTGTTTAACCCCACTGGGTGGCAGTCTATACAATGTGAGTCTATGGAAAAGTGCTCACAAATGCTAAGAGTTTTTGACATCTGAGGTGTTCTGTTGCAGAAATTATTTTTAATGTCATTCGGAATTTTGCAAGTGTTAAAGTGAATAATTCAGGTGGAATCATACAATTACACAAGGAAAGTTTTATTGACGGAATAATAAGGATAATAACAAGAATTACGAAAATAATAATAATAACATGAGTAATTATAATAATTCATTTAATTTATGAAGTGCTTTTCTAGACACGGATGAGAGACCGACATTCACAGCAAAGGCTGCCAATTTAACTGGCCATATATATATATATATATATATAAAATCTGCATGTTTTAAAAACATTGCTGTAATATAAAGGTTTTAAGCAGCATAACTTGCGTTCAAAATCATTGTACAGTATGAACAGGAACATAGTTTGTATTTTTCCTGTTAGATTTCTTTTGCAAGTTTTTGTAAACTTCAATTTTATTGATAAATCATTCATATTTCAAATGAACGGCTGTTCTTAAGTGGACGCCCCCTAAAGGCTCAGCATTGAAACTGTCTGTGATTCTGTGTTAAAAAATCCACATTTTAGCAGTTTTGCACAGTGCAGATCTCAATATGTCCACTTTGTGTATGTGTGTGTATGTGTGTATATATTTGTAGCTGTAAGTCATAAATCTATCTTTCTGTCTATCTAACTAACTATCTGTCTGACTGTCTGTCTGTCTGTCTGTCTATCTGTCTATGTATCTCACTATCTGCCTGTCTGTCTGTCTGTCTATCTATCTTTCTGTCTGTCTATCTAACTATCTGTCTATCTATCTAACTATCTGTCTTTCTGTCTATCTATCTAACTATCTGTCTGTCTGTCTATCTAACTATCTGTCTATCGAACTATCTGTCTGTCAATCTATCTAACTGTCTGTCTGTCTATCTATCTAACTATCTGTCTGTCTGTCTATCTATCTAACTATCTGTCTGTCTGTCTGTCTATCTAACTATCTGTCTGTCTATCTAACTATCTGTCTGTCTATCTATCTAAATGTCTGTCTGTCTGTCTATCTTTCTGCATGTGTGTCTATTTGTTTCTCTGTCTGTGTTTGTGTGTCTGTCTGTAACTAATGAAACTTTTAAATAAAGTTTAAACTTTTTACTATCATTATTATTATTATTATTATTTCATTTGATATTTCTTTTACTTGTATGTGAGGAGTATTTTTGAGTCCAGTTAATTGTATCAAAGAAATGTTTCCAAAAATGAAATAAATAAAAAAACAAATAACAGAAGGATGTTTTGTTTTTGTGGTATCGAGTCTCCATCTGGTGGTCATTTACAGCAACTTCATATTCTACTCAATAAAGTCCCAAACAGACTGCTATATTTGATTCCTACTGTAAGACTGTTAATAACAAATGAAAGAAATGAACCCAAGTAAATATAGCAAGACCCTTTGCATTTATTTGACTTGTTTGTGAGGAGGATGTTTTGGAGTCCAGTTCATTTTATTAAAAAAATGTTTCCAGAAATGAAGTAGATTCAAACAAATTACAGGTGGACTTGTAAACATTTTGTTGTTGTTGTTGTGAGAAAACAAACTGCACCAAATATTGCCCTTATAACTTTATAAAATAAAGTTACCATAGGTTTAAATTTGTAAGTGGGAAAGTGCAATTCTCCATCAGTCCACTAGGGCTAACCCCAGTCCGCTGGGGTTAGTTGGGGTTAAATCGCTAGATGACCCTAACCCCTAGCCCCGGGGGTTAAAAACTCTGTAGGTATAGAGTTGATTACGAGTTTCACCCTCATTATCTCCACCCTCATTTGCATATCGAATCTGATTGGCTGGATTGTTTCACAGATCAATCTTTAGAACGGTCTGTCCGATTTTGCCAAGCTTGGTGTCATCGAACTCAGAATTCCGTCTGTCTTCATGTGACGGAGCGAGATGAACAGAAAAAGAAAGCATTAGAAATGTAGCACTTAAAAAGGAAAAAAGTCATTTGCATGTAGGTTTTGAGTGGTGGAAAAAGTCACCTGCACGCCTTTAAGATTTGCATGAATACGACTGTAGAGGAGACGTGGTAATGAACGCATTTTTCACAAGAACGACGTTTCTTCTTTCCTGCGCATTTTGGCAGCATGTAGGCCTGCAGCACGTTAGCTTTGGGCAACAATAATAGCGTTTAATTTGATTTGTAAACAGCCCATTGCGGTTTAAATACTGTTTATATTTCAGTTGAGCAACTGAAATCAGTATCATATCCATGTATCACTCCTGAAATGTTTTTGTAGGAATGTTTGGGTGGGATGAACTCAATCCTTTATTATTATCATTTCAATGTATCGGACCATGCTTGTGAGGAGGAGATTATTCTGTTGCGAGCAGAGCAGACTTGAGTCCAGTAAATATTTAAAGAAATTGTTCCAAAATTGAGCGCACGAAGAGCTACATTTGTAAGGACCCTTCAGATTTTAAAAATGCAACTTAAAGGCTTGAATCCCTCTGCTCCCAACCACCAGCACGTGGTAATAGCTTAGCCCCCGCCGCTGGGCGGCAGTCCATACAATGTCAGTCTATGGAAAAATGTTTGTCTGTGGGTGGCTGCTGTTCTGAAGGTGCTGGCGGTGTGGGCCTGCGGGTTTCCGAGAAGACCAGCGTTGGCCCCGTGACTCTGGCAGGTACGTTTGCGGAGATACGGGGCTTGGCCCGCATCCTATGTGGTCCGTGCTGTAGCGGAATTTGACAGCCGTCCGGCGTGGTTGGTTGCCCCGCTGACGTCCCGGGGGACCGTGCTAGGAGCGCATTTGGGGGCGTTTGGAGTCCATTGGTGTAGGTTTGAGTGGAGTGTTTTCGGGGGCCCGTGGCAGCCTTAGGTCAGGTCAGAGCAGGATATAGGATAGAAACTACCGACGGCGAACACGCCATCGTCTTTAACTTTGGTTCCGCTGGTCCGATTTTTACAAAAATGTCATGTTCTATATGTGATCCTCTAGCTATCTGATTGACTTTGTCCTCGATCAGTCTTAAGAGGTTTGATTTAGTCTCAAAAACATACTTCTCTTATGGTCTAACTTGCTCTATAGTGTGTAAATGTTGTGTCTTCTTGATCAGTGTGACTTGTATTTAGTTTGGAAATGTGTTCTGTTCAGAAGTTGGTTATGTTTAGAGTTAAAGTTGAATAAAGTGATACAATCTTAATTTGTGTAAGCCTGGTATCTTTTTGATACTTTTGACTTTTATTAGCTTAGAAGTTGGGTTAGGTTAAGAAGTTAGGTTAGGTTAGAATAAGGTTAGTTAGGGTTAGGTTAGGTTATGGGATATAGGGATGAAAACCACCCATTTTGTGATGCACCGACAGGCAGCCATGCGGTAAGACACAGAATGTGAGGAAGCTCGATCAGGTAAAGTGATCCCTGACATGCTAGCGGCAGCTCTTTCGTGACCGCAGCAGTGCCAAGCAGAAATGCCATGCTTTCCTGGGCAGGACGACAGTAGAAGTCAATGGGTTCTCTTGGTTAATAGAATAAACTGGCTTTCGGCGAACTGTGATAAATTTATAAAGGCCTATGTCAATTTACCGTGTCTTTACTGTAATAAAACGGGTTACCCTGGGGCTAGGCACACAAAACTGCAATATGTTTCTCGTGGAAAGAGCCCGATAGAGTGTGCAAAGTTTGGGAACGATCGCTCGATCGTAGCCAACACAGCGGCCTAAAACGTACTCGTTTCACAGAGGCTTTATGGAAGGCCGACTATATTAAGCATATTTTTAGTGTAATAAAACGTGTTCCCATTGGGCTAGGTACACAAAAGTGTAATATGTTTCTCGTGGAAAGACCCCCATAGTTTGTGCAAAGTTTGGGAACGATCGCTCGTTCGTAGCCAACACGGCGGCCTAAAACTTACTCGTTTCACAGAGGCTTTATAGAAGGCCGACTATATGAAACATGTTATTAGTGTAATAAAACGGGTTACCCTGGGGCTAGGCACACAAAACTGCAATATGTTTCTCGTGGAAAGAGCCCGATAGAGTGTGCAAAGTTTGGGAACGATCACTCGATCGTAGCCAACACAGCGGCCTAAAACGTACTCGTTTCACAGAGGCTTTATGGAAGGCAGACTATATTAAGCATATTTTTAGTGTAATAAAACGTGTTCCCAGTGGGCTAGGTACACAAAAGTGTAATATGTTTCTCGTGGAAAGACCCCCATAGTTTGTGCAAAGTTTGGGAACGATCGCTCGTTCGTAGCCAACACGGCGGCCTAAAACTTACTCGTTTCACAGAGGCTTTATAGAAGGCCGACTATATGAAACATGTTATTAGTGTAATAAAACGGGTTACCCTGGGGCTAGGCACACAAAACTGCAATATGTTTCTCGTGGAAAGAGCCCGATAGAGTGTGCAAAGTTTGGGAACGATCACTCGATCGTAGCCAACACAGCGGCCTAAAACGTACTCGTTTCACAGAGGCTTTATGGAAGGCCGACTATATTAAGCATATTTTTAGTGTAATAAAACGTGTTCCCAGTGGGCTAGGTACACAAAAGTGTAATATGTTTCTCGTGGAAAGACCCCCATAGTTTGTGCAAAGTTTGGGAACGATCGCTCGTTCGTAGCCAACACGGCGGCCTAAAACTTACTCGTTTCACAGAGGCTTTATAGAAGGCCGACTATATTAAGCATATTTTTACTATAATAAAATGGGTTCCCATGGGGCTGGGCACACAAAAGTGTAGTATGTTTCTTGTGGAAACACCCCCCTAGTGTGTGTAAAGTTTGGGAACGATCGCTCGTTCGTAGCCAACACGGCGGCCTAAAACGTACTCGTTTCACAGAGGCTTTATGGAAGGCTGACTATATTAAGCATATTTTTACTGTAATAAAACGGGTTACCCTGGGGCTAGGCACAAAAAACTGCAATATGTTTCTCATGGAAAGAGCCCGATAGACTGTACAAAGTTTGGGAACGATCGCTCGTTCGTAGCCAACACGGCGGCCTAAAACGTACTCGTTTCACAGAGGCGTTATAGAAGGCCGACTATATAAAACATGTTATTAGTGTAATAAAATGGGTTCCCATTGGGCTAGGCACACAAAAGTGTAATATGTTTCTCGTGGAAAGACCCCCATAGTGTGTGCAAAGTTTGGGAACGATCGCTCGTTCGTAGCCAACACGGCGGCCTAAAACGTACTCGTTACACAGAGGCTTTATAGAAGGCAGACTATATTAAGCATATTTTTACTGTTATAAAATGGGTTCTCCTTGCCCTAGGTACACAAATGTGTAATATGTTTCTCGTGGAAAGACCCCCATAGTGTGTGCAAAGTTTGGGAACGATCGCTCGTTCGTAGCCAACACGGCGGCCTAAAACGTACTCCTTTCACAGAGGCTTTATGGAAGGCCGAATATATTAAGCATATTTTTACTGTAATAAAACGGGTTACCCTGGGGCTAGGCACACAAAACTGCAATATGTTTCTCGTGGAAAGAGCCCAATAGACTGTACAAAGTTTGGGAACGATCACTCGTTCGTAGCCAACACGGCGGCCTAAAACGTACTTATTTCACAGAGGCTTTATAGAAGGCCGACTATATTAAGCATATTTTTACTGTAATAAAATGGGTTCCCATGGGGCTGGGCACACAAAAGTGTAGTATGTTTCTTGTGGAAACACCTCCCTAGTGTGTGTAAAGTTTGGGAACGATCGCTCGTTCGTAGCCAACACGGCGGCCTAAAACATACTCGTTTCACAGAGGCTTTATAGAAGGCCGACTATATAAAACATGTTATTAGTGTAATAAAACGGGTTACCCTGGGGCTAGGCACACAAAACTGCAATATGTTTCTCGTGGAAAGACCCCCATAGTCTGTGCAAAGTTTGGGAACGATCACTCGTTCGTAGCCAACACGGCGGCCTAAAACGTACTCGTTTCACATTGGACCATTATTGTTTAACCCCACTGGGTGGCAGTCTATACAATGTGAGTCTATGGAAAAGTGCTCACAAATGCTAAGAGTTTTTGACATCTGAGGTGTTCTGTTGCAGAAATTATTTTTAATGTCATTTGGAATTTTGCAAGTGTTAAAGTGAATAATTCAGGTGGAATCATACAATTACACAAGGAAAGTTTTATTGACGGAATAATAAGGATAATAACAAGAATTACGAAAATAATAATAATAACATGAGTAATTATAATAATTCATTTAATTTATGAAGTGCTTTTCTAGACACGGATGAGAGACCGACATTCACAGCAAAGGCTGCCAATTTAACTGGCCATATATATATATATATATATAAAATCTGCATGTTTTAAAAACATTGCTGTAATATAAAGGTTTTAAGCAGCATAACTTGCGTTCAAAATCATTGTACAGTATGAACAGGAACATAGTTTGTATTTTTCCTGTTAGATTTCTTTTGCAAGTTTTTGTAAACTTCAATTTTATTGATAAATCATTCATATTTCAAATGAACGGCTGTTCTTAAGTGGACGCCCCCTAAAGGCTCAGCATTGAAACTGTCTGTGATTCTGTGTTAAAAAATCCACATTTTAGCAGTTTTGCACAGTGCAGATCTCAATATGTCCACTTTGTGTATGTGTGTGTATGTGTGTATATATTTGTAGCTGTAAGTCATAAATCTATCTTTCTGTCTATCTAACTAACTATCTGTCTGACTGTCTGTCTGTCTGTCTGTCTATCTGTCTATGTATCTCACTATCTGCCTGTCTGTCTGTCTGTCTATCTATCTTTCTGTCTGTCTATCTAACTATCTGTCTATCTATCTAACTATCTGTCTTTCTGTCTATCTATCTAACTATCTGTCTGTCTGTCTATCTAACTATCTGTCTATCGAACTATCTGTCTGTCAATCTATCTAACTGTCTGTCTGTCTATCTATCTAACTATCTGTCTGTCTGTCTATCTATCTAACTATCTGTCTGTCTGTCTGTCTATCTAACTATCTGTCTGTCTATCTAACTATCTGTCTGTCTATCTATCTAAATGTCTGTCTGTCTGTCTATCTTTCTGCATGTGTGTCTATTTGTTTCTCTGTCTGTGTTTGTGTGTCTGTCTGTAACTAATGAAACTTTTAAATAAAGTTTAAACTTTTTACTATCATTATTATTATTATTATTATTTCATTTGATATTTCTTTTACTTGTATGTGAGGAGTATTTTTGAGTCCAGTTAATTGTATCAAAGAAATGTTTCCAAAAATGAAATAAATAAAAAAACAAATAACAGAAGGATGTTTTGTTTTTGTGGTATCGAGTCTCCATCTGGTGGTCATTTACAGCAACTTCATATTCTACTCAATAAAGTCCCAAACAGACTGCTATATTTGATTCCTACTGTAAGACTGTTAATAACAAATGAAAGAAATGAACCCAAGTAAATATAGCAAGACCCTTTGCATTTATTTGACTTGTTTGTGAGGAGGATGTTTTGGAGTCCAGTTCATTTTATTAAAAAAATGTTTCCAGAAATGAAGTAGATTCAAACAAATTACAGGTGGACTTGTAAACATTTTGTTGTTGTTGTTGTGAGAAAACAAACTGCACCAAATATTGCCCTTATAACTTTATAAAATAAAGTTACCATAGGTTTAAAGTTGTAAGTGGGAAAGTGCAATTCTCCATCAGTCCACTAGGGCTAACCCCAGTCCGCTGGGGTTAGTTGGGGTTAAATCGCTAGATGACCCTAACCCCTAGCCCCGGGGGTTAAAAACTCTGTAGGTATAGAGGTGATTACGAGTTTCACCCTCATTATCTCCACCCTCATTTGCATATCGAATCTGATTGGCTGGATTGTTTCACAGATCAATCTTTAGAACGGTCTGTCCGATTTTGCCAAGCTTGGTGTCATCGAACTCAGAATTCCGTCTGTCTTCATGTGACGGAGCGAGATGAACAGAAAAAGAAAGCATTAGAAATGTAGCACTTAAAAAGGAAAAAAGTCATTTGCATGTAGGTTTTGAGTGGTGGAAAAAGTCACCTGCACGCCTTTAAGATTTGCATGAATACGACTGTAGAGGAGACGTGGTAATGAACGCATTTTTCACAAGAACGACGTTTCTTCTTTCCTGCGCATTTTGGCAGCATGTAGGCCTGCAGCACGTTAGCTTTGGGCAACAATAATAGCGTTTAATTTGATTTGTAAACAGCCCATTGCGGTTTAAATACTGTTTATATTTCAGTTGAGCAACTGAAATCAGTATCATATCCATGTATCACTCCTGAAATGTTTTTGTAGGAATGTTTGGGTGGGATGAACTCAATCCTTTATTATTATCATTTCAATGTATCGGACCATGCTTGTGAGGAGGAGATTATTCTGTTGCGAGCAGAGCAGACTTGAGTCCAGTAAATATTTAAAGAAATTGTTCCAAAATTGAGCGCACGAAGAGCTACATTTGTAAGGACCCTTCAGATTTTAAAAATGCAACTTAAAGGCTTGAATCCCTCTGCTCCCAACCACCAGCACGTGGTAATAGCTTAGCCCCCGCCGCTGGGCGGCAGTCCATACAATGTCAGTCTATGGAAAAATGTTTGTCTGTGGGTGGCTGCTGTTCTGAAGGTGCTGGCGGTGTGGGCCTGCGGGTTTCCGAGAAGACCAGCGTTGGCCCCGTGACTCTGGCAGGTACGTTTGCGGAGATACGGGGCTTGGCCCGCATCCTATGTGGTCCGTGCTGTAGCGGAATTTGACAGCCGTCCGGCGTGGTTGGTTGCCCCGCTGACGTCCCGGG
Source organism: Moxostoma hubbsi (assembly GCA_032164185.1). Classification (NCBI taxonomy): domain Eukaryota; kingdom Metazoa; phylum Chordata; class Actinopteri; order Cypriniformes; family Catostomidae; genus Moxostoma; species Moxostoma hubbsi. The sequence goes on from JAVLUX010000221.1 coordinate 5,661,984, forward strand.
GGACCGTGCTAGGAGCGCATTTGGGGGCGTTTGGAGTCCATTGGTGTAGGTTTGAGTGGAGTGTTTTCGGGGGCCCGTGGCAGCCTTAGGTCAGGTCAGAGCAGGATATAGGATAGAAACTACCGACGGCGAACACGCCATCGTCTTTAACTTTGGTTCCGCTGGTCCGATTTTTACAAAAATGTCATGTTCTATATGTGATCCTCTAGCTATCTGATTGACTTTGTCCTCGATCAGTCTTAAGAGGTTTGATTTAGTCTCAAAAACATACTTCTCTTATGGTCTAACTTGCTCTATAGTGTGTAAATGTTGTGTCTTCTTGATCAGTGTGACTTGTATTTAGTTTGGAAATGTGTTCTGTTCAGAAGTTGGTTATGTTTAGAGTTAAAGTTGAATAAAGTGATACAATCTTAATTTGTGTAAGCCTGGTATCTTTTTGATACTTTTGACTTTTATTAGCTTAGAAGTTGGGTTAGGTTAAGAAGTTAGGTTAGGTTAGAATAAGGTTAGTTAGGGTTAGGTTAGGTTATGGGATATAGGGATGAAAACCACCCATTTTGTGATGCACCGACAGGCAGCCATGCGGTAAGACACAGAATGTGAGGAAGCTCGATCAGGTAAAGTGATCCCTGACATGCTAGCGGCAGCTCTTTCGTGACCGCAGCAGTGCCAAGCAGAAATGCCATGCTTTCCTGGGCAGGACGACAGTAGAAGTCAATGGGTTCTCTTGGTTAATAGAATAAACTGGCTTTCGGCGAACTGTGATAAATTTATAAAGGCCTATGTCAATTTACCGTGTCTTTACTGTAATAAAACGGGTTACCCTGGGGCTAGGCACACAAAACTGCAATATGTTTCTCGTGGAAAGAGCCCGATAGAGTGTGCAAAGTTTGGGAACGATCGCTCGATCGTAGCCAACACAGCGGCCTAAAACGTACTCGTTTCACAGAGGCTTTATGGAAGGCCGACTATATTAAGCATATTTTTAGTGTAATAAAACGTGTTCCCATTGGGCTAGGTACACAAAAGTGTAATATGTTTCTCGTGGAAAGACCCCCATAGTTTGTGCAAAGTTTGGGAACGATCGCTCGTTCGTAGCCAACACGGCGGCCTAAAACTTACTCGTTTCACAGAGGCTTTATAGAAGGCCGACTATATAAAACATGTTATTAGTGTAATAAAACGGGTTACCCTGGGGCTAGGCACACAAAACTGCAATATGTTTCTCGTGGAAAGAGCCCGATAGAGTGTGCAAAGTTTGGGAACGATCGCTCGATCGTAGCCAACACAGCGGCCTAAAACGTACTCGTTTCACAGAGGCTTTATGGAAGGCCGACTATATTAAGCATATTTTTAGTGTAATAAAACGTGTTCCCATTGGGCTAGGTACACAAAAGTGTAATATGTTTCTCGTGGAAAGACCCCCATAGTTTGTGCAAAGTTTGGGAACGATCGCTCGTTCGTAGCCAACACGGCGGCCTAAAACTTACTCGTTTCACAGAGGCTTTATAGAAGGCCGACTATATGAAACATGTTATTAGTGTAATAAAACGGGTTACCCTGGGGCTAGGCACACAAAACTGCAATATGTTTCTCGTGGAAAGAGCCCGATAGAGTGTGCAAAGTTTGGGAACGATCACTCGATCGTAGCCAACACAGCGGCCTAAAACGTACTCGTTTCACAGAGGCTTTATGGAAGGCCGACTATATTAAGCATATTTTTAGTGTAATAAAACGTGTTCCCAGTGGGCTAGGTACACAAAAGTGTAATATGTTTCTCGTGGAAAGACCCCCATAGTTTGTGCAAAGTTTGGGAACGATCGCTCGTTCGTAGCCAACACGGCGGCCTAAAACTTACTCGTTTCACAGAGGCTTTATAGAAGGCCGACTATATAAAACATGTTATTAGTGTAATAAAACGGGTTACCCTGGGGCTAGGCACACAAAACTGCAATATGTTTCTCGTGGAAAGAGCCCGATAGAGTGTGCAAAGTTTGGGAACGATCACTCGATCGTAGCCAACACAGCGGCCTAAAACGTACTCGTTTCACAGAGGCTTTATGGAAGGCCGACTATATTAAGCATATTTTTAGTGTAATAAAACGTGTTCCCATTGGGCTAGGTACACAAAAGTGTAATATGTTTCTCGTGGAAAGACCCCCATAGTTTGTGCAAAGTTTGGGAACGATCGCTCGTTCGTAGCCAACACGGCGGCCTAAAACGTACTCGTTTCACAGAGGCTTTATGGAAGGCTGACTATATTAAGCATATTTTTACTGTAATAAAACGGGTTACCCTGGGGCTAGGCACACAAAACTGCAGTATGTTTCTCGTGGAAAGAGCCCGATAGACTGTACAAAGTTTGGGAACGATCACTCGTTCGTAGCCAACACGGCGGCCTAAAACGTACTCGTTTCACAGAGGCTTTATAGAAGGCCGACTATATTAAGCATATTTTTACTATAATAAAATGGGTTCCCATGGGGCTGGGCACACAAAAGTGTAGTATGTTTCTTGTGGAAACACCCCCCTAGTGTGTGTAAAGTTTGGGAACGATCGCTCGTTCGTAGCCAACACGGCGGCCTAAAACGTACTCGTTTCACAGAGGCTTTATGGAAGGCTGACTATATTAAGCATATTTTTACTGTAATAAAACGGGTTACCCTGGGCTAGGCACAAAAAACTGCAATATGTTTCTCATGGAAAGAGCCCGATAGACTGTACAAAGTTTGGGAACGATCGCTCGTTCGTAGCCAACACGGCGGCCTAAAACGTACTCGTTTCACAGAGGCGTTATAGAAGGCCGACTATATAAAACATGTTATTAGTGTAATAAAATGGGTTCCCATTGGGCTAGGCACACAAAAGTGTAATATGTTTCTCGTGGAAAGACCCCCATAGTGTGTGCAAAGTTTGGGAACGATCGCTCGTTCGTAGCCAACACGGCGGCCTAAAACGTACTCGTTACACAGAGGCTTTATAGAAGGCAGACTATATTAAGCATATTTTTACTGTTATAAAATGGGTTCTCCTTGCCCTAGGTACACAAATGTGTAATATGTTTCTCGTGGAAAGACCCCCATAGTGTGTGCAAAGTTTGGGAACGATCGCTCGTTCGTAGCCAACACGGCGGCCTAAAACGTACTCCTTTCACAGAGGCTTTATGGAAGGCCGAATATATTAAGCATATTTTTACTGTAATAAAACGGGTTACCCTGGGGCTAGGCACACAAAACTGCAATATGTTTCTCGTGGAAAGAGCCCAATAGACTGTACAAAGTTTGGGAACGATCACTCGTTCGTAGCCAACACGGCGGCCTAAAACGTACTTATTTCACAGAGGCTTTATAGAAGGCCGACTATATTAAGCATATTTTTACTGTAATAAAATGGGTTCCCATGGGGCTGGGCACACAAAAGTGTAGTATGTTTCTTGTGGAAACACCTCCCTAGTGTGTGTAAAGTTTGGGAACGATCGCTCGTTCGTAGCCAACACGGCGGCCTAAAACGTACTCGTTTCACAGAGGCTTTATAGAAGGCCGACTATATAAAACATGTTATTAGTGTAATAAAACGGGTTACCCTGGGGCTAGGCACACAAAACTGCAATATGTTTCTCGTGGAAAGACCCCCATAGTCTGTGCAAAGTTTGGGAACGATCACTCGTTCGTAGCCAACACGGCGGCCTAAAACGTACTCGTTTCACATTGGACCATTATTGTTTAACCCCACTGGGTGGCAGTCTATACAATGTGAGTCTATGGAAAAGTGCTCACAAATGCTAAGAGTTTTTGACATCTGAGGTGTTCTGTTGCAGAAATTATTTTTAATGTCATTTGGAATTTTGCAAGTGTTAAAGTGAATAATTCAGGTGGAATCATACAATTACACAAGGAAAGTTTTATTGACGGAATAATAAGGATAATAACAAGAATTACGAAAATAATAATAATAACATGAGTAATTATAATAATTCATTTAATTTATGAAGTGCTTTTCTAGACACGGATGAGAGACCGACATTCACAGCAAAGGCTGCCAATTTAACTGGCCATATATATATATATATATATAAAATCTGCATGTTTTAAAAACATTGCTGTAATATAAAGGTTTTAAGCAGCATAACTTGCGTTCAAAATCATTGTACAGTATGAACAGGAACATAGTTTGTATTTTTCCTGTTAGATTTCTTTTGCAAGTTTTTGTAAACTTCAATTTTATTGATAAATCATTCATATTTCAAATGAACGGCTGTTCTTAAGTGGACGCCCCCTAAAGGCTCAGCATTGAAACTGTCTGTGATTCTGTGTTAAAAAATCCACATTTTAGCAGTTTTGCACAGTGCAGATCTCAATATGTCCACTTTGTGTATGTGTGTGTATGTGTGTATATATTTGTAGCTGTAAGTCATAAATCTATCTTTCTGTCTATCTAACTAACAATCTGTCTGACTGTCTGTCTGTCTGTCTGTCTATCTGTCTATGTATCTCACTATCTGCCTGTCTGTCTGTCTGTCTATCTATCTTTCTGTCTGTCTATCTAACTATCTGTCTATCTATCTAACTATCTGTCTTTCTGTCTATCTATCTAACTATCTGTCTGTCTGTCTATCTAACTATCTGTCTATCGAACTATCTGTCTGTCAATCTATCTAACTGTCTGTCTGTCTATCTATCTAACTATCTGTCTGTCTGTCTATCTATCTAACTATCTGTCTGTCTGTCTGTCTATCTAACTATCTGTCTGTCTATCTAACTATCTGTCTGTCTATCTATCTAAATGTCTGTCTGTCTGTCTATCTTTCTGCATGTGTGTCTATTTGTTTCTCTGTCTGTGTTTGTGTGTCTGTCTGTAACTAATGAAACTTTTAAATAAAGTTTAAACTTTTTACTATCATTATTATTATTATTATTATTTCATTTGATATTTCTTTTACTTGTATGTGAGGAGTATTTTTGAGTCCAGTTAATTGTATCAAAGAAATGTTTCCAAAAATGAAATAAATAAAAAAACAAATAACAGAAGGATGTTTTGTTTTTGTGGTATCGAGTCTCCATCTGGTGGTCATTTACAGCAACTTCATATTCAACTCAATAAAGTCCCAAACAGACTGCTATATTTGATTCCTACTGTAAGACTGTTAATAACAAATGAAAGAAATGAACCCAAGTAAATATAGCAAGACCCTTTGCATTTATTTGACTTGTTTGTGAGGAGGATGTTTTGGAGTCCAGTTCATTTTATTAAAAAAATGTTTCCAGAAATGAAGTAGATTCAAACAAATTACAGGTGGACTTGTAAACATTTTGTTGTTGTTGTTGTGAGAAAACAAACTGCACCAAATATTGCCCTTATAACTTTATAAAATAAAGTTACCATAGGTTTAAAGTTGTAAGTGGGAAAGTGCAATTCTCCATCAGTCCACTAGGGCTAACCCCAGTCCGCTGGGGTTAGTTGGGGTTAAATCGCTAGATGACCCTAACCCCTAGCCCCGGGGGTTAAAAACTCTGTAGGTATAGAGGTGATTACGAGTTTCACCCTCATTATCTCCACCCTCATTTGCATATCGAATCTGATTGGCTGGATTGTTTCACAGATCAATCTTTAGAACGGTCTGTCCGATTTTGCCAAGCTTGGTGTCATCGAACTCAGAATTCCGTCTGTCTTCATGTGACGGAGCGAGATGAACAGAAAAAGAAAGCATTAGAAATGTAGCACTTAAAAAGGAAAAAAGTCATTTGCATGTAGGTTTTGAGTGGTGGAAAAAGTCACCTGCACGCCTTTAAGATTTGCATGAATACGACTGTAGAGGAGACGTGGTAATGAACGCATTTTTCACAAGAACGACGTTTCTTCTTTCCTGCGCATTTTGGCAGCATGTAGGCCTGCAGCACGTTAGCTTTGGGTTAGGGTTAGGGTTAGGGTTAGGGTTAGGGTTAGGGTTAGGGTAGGGTTAGGGTTAGGGTTAGGGTTAGGTTAGGGTTAGGGTTAGGGTTAGGGTTAGGGTTAGGGTTAGGGTTAGGGTTAGGGTTAGGATTAGGGTTAGGGTTAGGGTTAGGGTTAGGGTTAGGTTAGGGTTAGGGTTAGGGTTAGGGTTAGGGTTAGGTATAGAGGTGATTACGAGTTTCACCCTCATTATCTCCACCCTCATTTGCATATCGAATCTGATTGGCTGGATTGTTTCACAGATCAATCTTTAGAACGGTCTGTCCGATTTTGCCAAGCTTGGTGTCATCGAACTCAGAATTCCGTCTGTCTTCATGTGACGGAGCGAGATGAACAGAAAAAGAAAGCATTAGAAATGTAGCACTTAAAAAGGAAAAAAGTCATTTGCATGTAGGTTTTGAGTGGTGGAAAAAGTCACCTGCACGCCTTTAAGATTTGCATGAATACGACTGTAGAGGAGACGTGGTAATGAACGCATTTTTCACAAGAACGACGTTTCTTCTTTCCTGCGCATTTTGGCAGCATGTAGGCCTGCAGCACGTTAGCTTTGGGCAACAATAATAGCGTTTAATTTGATTTGTAAACAGCCCATTGCGGTTTAAATACTGTTTATATTTCAGTTGAGCAACTGAAATCAGTATCATATCCATGTATCACTCCTGAAATGTTTTTGTAGGAATGTTTGGGTGGGATGAACTCAATCCTTTATTATTATCATTTCAATGTATCGGACCATGCTTGTGAGGAGGAGATTATTCTGTTGCGAGCAGAGCAGACTTGAGTCCAGTAAATATTTAAAGAAATTGTTCCAAAATTGAGCGCACGAAGAGCTACATTTGTAAGGACCCTTCAGATTTTAAAAATGCAACTTAAAGGCTTGAATCCCTCTGCTCCCAACCACCAGCACGTGGTAATAGCTTAGCCCCCGCCGCTGGGCGGCAGTCCATACAATGTCAGTCTATGGAAAAATGTTTGTCTGTGGGTGGCTGCTGTTCTGAAGGTGCTGGCGGTGTGGGCCTGCGGGTTTCCGAGAAGACCAGCGTTGGCCCCGTGACTCTGGCAGGTACGTTTGCGGAGATACGGGGCTTGGCCCGCATCCTATGTGGTCCGTGCTGTAGCGGAATTTGACAGCCGTCCGGCGTGGTTGGTTGCCCCGCTGACGTCCCGGGGGACCGTGCTAGGAGCGCATTTGGGGGCGTTTGGAGTCCATTGGTGTAGGTTTGAGTGGAGTGTTTTCGGGGGCCCGTGGCAGCCTTAGGTCAGGTCAGAGCAGGATATAGGATAGAAACTACCGACGGCGAACACGCCATCGTCTTTAACTTTGGTTCCGCTGGTCCGATTTTTACAAAAATGTCATGTTCTATATGTGATCCTCTAGCTATCTGATTGACTTTGTCCTCGATCAGTCTTAAGAGGTTTGATTTAGTCTCAAAAACATACTTCTCTTATGGTCTAACTTGCTCTATAGTGTGTAAATGTTGTGTCTTCTTGATCAGTGTGACTTGTATTTAGTTTGGAAATGTGTTCTGTTCAGAAGTTGGTTATGTTTAGAGTTAAAGTTGAATAAAGTGATACAATCTTAATTTGTGTAAGCCTGGTATCTTTTTGATACTTTTGACTTTTATTAGCTTAGAAGTTGGGTTAGGTTAAGAAGTTAGGTTAGGTTAGAATAAGGTTAGTTAGGGTTAGGTTAGGTTATGGGATATAGGGATGAAAACCACCCATTTTGTGATGCACCGACAGGCAGCCATGCGGTAAGACACAGAATGTGAGGAAGCTCGATCAGGTAAAGTGATCCCTGACATGCTAGCGGCAGCTCTTTCGTGACCGCAGCAGTGCCAAGCAGAAATGCCATGCTTTCCTGGGCAGGACGACAGTAGAAGTCAATGGGTTCTCTTGGTTAATAGAATAAACTGGCTTTCGGCGAACTGTGATAAATTTATAAAGGCCTATGTCAATTTACCGTGTCTTTACTGTAATAAAACGGGTTACCCTGGGGCTAGGCACACAAAACTGCAATATGTTTCTCGTGGAAAGAGCCCGATAGAGTGTGCAAAGTTTGGGAACGATCGCTCGATCGTAGCCAACACAGCGGCCTAAAACGTACTCGTTTCACAGAGGCTTTATGGAAGGCCGACTATATTAAGCATATTTTTAGTGTAATAAAACGTGTTCCCATTGGGCTAGGTACACAAAAGTGTAATATGTTTCTCGTGGAAAGACCCCCATAGTTTGTGCAAAGTTTGGGAACGATCGCTCGTTCGTAGCCAACACGGCGGCCTAAAACTTACTCGTTTCACAGAGGCTTTATAGAAGGCCGACTATATAAAACATGTTATTAGTGTAATAAAACGGGTTACCCTGGGGCTAGGCACACAAAACTGCAATATGTTTCTCGTGGAAAGAGCCCGATAGAGTGTGCAAAGTTTGGGAACGATCGCTCGATCGTAGCCAACACAGCGGCCTAAAACGTACTCGTTTCACAGAGGCTTTATGGAAGGCCGACTATATTAAGCATATTTTTAGTGTAATAAAACGTGTTCCCATTGGGCTAGGTACACAAAAGTGTAATATGTTTCTCGTGGAAAGACCCCCATAGTTTGTGCAAAGTTTGGGAACGATCGCTCGTTCGTAGCCAACACGGCGGCCTAAAACTTACTCGTTTCACAGAGGCTTTATAGAAGGCCGACTATATGAAACATGTTATTAGTGTAATAAAACGGGTTACCCTGGGGCTAGGCACACAAAACTGCAATATGTTTCTCGTGGAAAGAGCCCGATAGAGTGTGCAAAGTTTGGGAACGATCACTCGATCGTAGCCAACACAGCGGCCTAAAACGTACTCGTTTCACAGAGGCTTTATGGAAGGCCGACTATATTAAGCATATTTTTAGTGTAATAAAACGTGTTCCCAGTGGGCTAGGTACACAAAAGTGTAATATGTTTCTCGTGGAAAGACCCCCATAGTTTGTGCAAAGTTTGGGAACGATCGCTCGTTCGTAGCCAACACGGCGGCCTAAAACTTACTCGTTTCACAGAGGCTTTATAGAAGGCCGACTATATAAAACATGTTATTAGTGTAATAAAACGGGTTACCCTGGGGCTAGGCACACAAAACTGCAATATGTTTCTCGTGGAAAGAGCCCGATAGAGTGTGCAAAGTTTGGGAACGATCACTCGATCGTAGCCAACACAGCGGCCTAAAACGTACTCGTTTCACAGAGGCTTTATGGAAGGCCGACTATATTAAGCATATTTTTAGTGTAATAAAACGTGTTCCCATTGGGCTAGGTACACAAAAGTGTAATATGTTTCTCGTGGAAAGACCCCCATAGTTTGTGCAAAGTTTGGGAACGATCGCTCGTTCGTAGCCAACACGGCGGCCTAAAACGTACTCGTTTCACAGAGGCTTTATGGAAGGCTGACTATATTAAGCATATTTTTACTGTAATAAAACGGGTTACCCTGGGGCTAGGCACACAAAACTGCAGTATGTTTCTCGTGGAAAGAGCCCGATAGACTGTACAAAGTTTGGGAACGATCACTCGTTCGTAGCCAACACGGCGGCCTAAAACGTACTCGTTTCACAGAGGCTTTATAGAAGGCCGACTATATTAAGCATATTTTTACTATAATAAAATGGGTTCCCATGGGGCTGGGCACACAAAAGTGTAGTATGTTTCTTGTGGAAACACCCCCCTAGTGTGTGTAAAGTTTGGGAACGATCGCTCGTTCGTAGCCAACACGGCGGCCTAAAACGTACTCGTTTCACAGAGGCTTTATGGAAGGCTGACTATATTAAGCATATTTTTACTGTAATAAAACGGGTTACCCTGGGGCTAGGCACAAAAAACTGCAATATGTTTCTCATGGAAAGAGCCCGATAGACTGTACAAAGTTTGGGAACTATCGCTCGTTCGTAGCCAACACGGCGGCCTAAAACGTACTCGTTTCACAGAGGCGTTATAGAAGGCCGACTATATAAAACATGTTATTAGTGTAATAAAATGGGTTCCCATTGGGCTAGGCACACAAAAGTGTAATATGTTTCTCGTGGAAAGACCCCCATAGTGTGTGCAAAGTTTGGGAACGATCGCTCGTTCGTAGCCAACACGGCGGCCTAAAACGTACTCGTTACACAGAGGCTTTATAGAAGGCAGACTATATTAAGCATATTTTTACTGTTATAAAATGGGTTCTCCTTGCCCTAGGTACACAAATGTGTAATATGTTTCTCGTGGAAAGACCCCCATAGTGTGTGCAAAGTTTGGGAACGATCGCTCGTTCGTAGCCAACACGGCGGCCTAAAACGTACTCCTTTCACAGAGGCTTTATGGAAGGCCGAATATATTAAGCATATTTTTACTGTAATAAAACGGGTTACCCTGGGGCTAGGCACACAAAACTGCAATATGTTTCTCGTGGAAAGAGCCCAATAGACTGTACAAAGTTTGGGAACGATCACTCGTTCGTAGCCAACACGGCGGCCTAAAACGTACTTATTTCACAGAGGCTTTATAGAAGGCCGACTATATTAAGCATATTTTTACTGTAATAAAATGTGTTCCCATGGGGCTGGGCACACAAAAGTGTAGTATGTTTCTTGTGGAAACACCTCCCTAGTGTGTGTAAAGTTTGGGAACGATCGCTCGTTCGTAGCCAACACGGCGGCCTAAAACGTACTCGTTTCACAGAGGCTTTATAGAAGGCCGACTATATAAAACATGTTATTAGTGTAATAAAACGGGTTACCCTGGGGCTAGGCACACAAAACTGCAATATGTTTCTCGTGGAAAGACCCCCATAGTCTGTGCAAAGTTTGGGAACGATCACTCGTTCGTAGCCAACACGGCGGCCTAAAACGTACTCGTTTCACATTGGACCATTATTGTTTAACCCCACTGGGTGGCAGTCTATACAATGTGAGTCTATGGAAAAGTGCTCACAAATGCTAAGAGTTTTTGACATCTGAGGTGTTCTGTTGCAGAAATTATTTTTAATGTCATTTGGAATTTTGCAAGTGTTAAAGTGAATAATTCAGGTGGAATCATACAATTACACAAGGAAAGTTTTATTGACGGAATAATAAGGATAATAACAAGAATTACGAAAATAATAATAATAACATGAGTAATTATAATAATTCATTTAATTTATGAAGTGCTTTTCTAGACACGGATGAGAGACCGACATTCACAGCAAAGGCTGCCAATTTAACTGGCCATATATATATATATATATATAAAATCTGCATGTTTTAAAAACATTGCTGTAATATAAAGGTTTTAAGCAGCATAACTTGCGTTCAAAATCATTGTACAGTATGAACAGGAACATAGTTTGTATTTTTCCTGTTAGATTTCTTTTGCAAGTTTTTGTAAACTTCAATTTTATTGATAAATCATTCATATTTCAAATGAACGGCTGTTCTTAAGTGGACGCCCCCTAAAGGCTCAGCATTGAAACTGTCTGTGATTCTGTGTTAAAAAATCCACATTTTAGCAGTTTTGCACAGTGCAGATCTCAATATGTCCACTTTGTGTATGTGTGTGTATGTGTGTATATATTTGTAGCTGTAAGTCATAAATCTATCTTTCTGTCTATCTAACTAACAATCTGTCTGACTGTCTGTCTGTCTGTCTGTCTATCTGTCTATGTATCTCACTATCTGCCTGTCTGTCTGTCTGTCTATCTATCTTTCTGTCTGTCTATCTAACTATCTGTCTATCTATCTAACTATCTGTCTTTCTGTCTATCTATCTAACTATCTGTCTGTCTGTCTATCTAACTATCTGTCTATCGAACTATCTGTCTGTCAATCTATCTAACTGTCTGTCTGTCTATCTATCTAACTATCTGTCTGTCTGTCTATCTATCTAACTATCTGTCTGTCTGTCTGTCTATCTAACTATCTGTCTGTCTATCTAACTATCTGTCTGTCTATCTATCTAAATGTCTGTCTGTCTGTCTATCTTTCTGCATGTGTGTCTATTTGTTTCTCTGTCTGTGTTTGTGTGTCTGTCTGTAACTAATGAAACTTTTAAATAAAGTTTAAACTTTTTACTATCATTATTATTATTATTATTATTTCATTTGATATTTCTTTTACTTGTATGTGAGGAGTATTTTTGAGTCCAGTTAATTGTATCAAAGAAATGTTTCCAAAAATGAAATAAATAAAAAAACAAATAACAGAAGGATGTTTTGTTTTTGTGGTATCGAGTCTCCATCTGGTGGTCATTTACAGCAACTTCATATTCAACTCAATAAAGTCCCAAACAGACTGCTATATTTGATTCCTACTGTAAGACTGTTAATAACAAATGAAAGAAATGAACCCAAGTAAATATAGCAAGACCCTTTGCATTTATTTGACTTGTTTGTGAGGAGGATGTTTTGGAGTCCAGTTCATTTTATTAAAAAAATGTTTCCAGAAATGAAGTAGATTCAAACAAATTACAGGTGGACTTGTAAACATTTTGTTGTTGTTGTTGTGAGAAAACAAACTGCACCAAATATTGCCCTTATAACTTTATAAAATAAAGTTACCATAGGTTTAAAGTTGTAAGTGGGAAAGTGCAATTCTCCATCAGTCCACTAGGGCTAACCCCAGTCCGCTGGGGTTAGTTGGGGTTAAATCGCTAGATGACCCTAACCCCTAGCCCCGGGGGTTAAAAACTCTGTAGGTATAGAGGTGATTACGAGTTTCACCCTCATTATCTCCACCCTCATTTGCATATCGAATCTGATTGGCTGGATTGTTTCACAGATCAATCTTTAGAACGGTCTGTCCGATTTTGCCAAGCTTGGTGTCATCGAACTCAGAATTCCGTCTGTCTTCATGTGACGGAGCGAGATGAACAGAAAAAGAAAGCATTAGAAATGTAGCACTTAAAAAGGAAAAAAGTCATTTGCATGTAGGTTTTGAGTGGTGGAAAAAGTCACCTGCACGCCTTTAAGATTTGCATGAATACGACTGTAGAGGAGACGTGGTAATGAACGCATTTTTCACAAGAACGACGTTTCTTCTTTCCTGCGCATTTTGGCAGCATGTAGGCCTGCAGCACGTTAGCTTTGGGTTAGGGTTAGGGTTAGGGTTAGGGTTAGGGTTAGGGTTAGGGTAGGGTTAGGGTTAGGGTTAGGGTTAGGTTAGGGTTAGGGTTAGGGTTAGGGTTAGGGTTAGGGTTAGGGTTAGGGTTAGGGTTAGGGTTAGGGTTAGGTTAGGGTTAGGGTTAGGGTTAGGGTTAGGGTTAGGGTTAGGTATAGAGGTGATTACGAGTTTCACCCTCATTATCTCCACCCTCATTTGCATATCGAATCTGATTGGCTGGATTGTTTCACAGATCAATCTTTAGAACGGTCTGTCCGATTTTGCCAAGCTTGGTGTCATCGAACTCAGAATTCCGTCTGTCTTCATGTGACGGAGCGAGATGAACAGAAAAAGAAAGCATTAGAAATGTAGCACTTAAAAAGGAAAAAAGTCATTTGCATGTAGGTTTTGAGTGGTGGAAAAAGTCACCTGCACGCCTTTAAGATTTGCATGAATACGACTGTAGAGGAGACGTGGTAATGAACGCATTTTTCACAAGAACGACGTTTCTTCTTTCCTGCGCATTTTGGCAGCATGTAGGCCTGCAGCACGTTAGCTTTGGGCAACAATAATAGCGTTTAATTTGATTTGTAAACAGCCCATTGCGGTTTAAATACTGTTTATATTTCAGTTGAGCAACTGAAATCAGTATCATATCCATGTATCACTCCTGAAATGTTTTTGTAGGAATGTTTGGGTGGGATGAACTCAATCCTTTATTATTATCATTTCAATGTATCGGACCATGCTTGTGAGGAGGAGATTATTCTGTTGCGAGCAGAGCAGACTTGAGTCCAGTAAATATTTAAAGAAATTGTTCCAAAATTGAGCGCACGAAGAGCTACATTTGTAAGGACCCTTCAGATTTTAAAAATGCAACTTAAAGGCTTGAATCCCTCTGCTCCCAACCACCAGCACGTGGTAATAGCTTAGCCCCCGCCGCTGGGCGGCAGTCCATACAATGTCAGTCTATGGAAAAATGTTTGTCTGTGGGTGGCTGCTGTTCTGAAGGTGCTGGCGGTGTGGGCCTGCGGGTTTCCGAGAAGACCAGCGTTGGCCCCGTGACTCTGGCAGGTACGTTTGCGGAGATACGGGGCTTGGCCCGCATCCTATGTGGTCCGTGCTGTAGCGGAATTTGACAGCCGTCCGGCGTGGTTGGTTGCCCCGCTGACGTCCCGGGGGACCGTGCTAGGAGCGCATTTGGGGGCGTTTGGAGTCCATTGGTGTAGGTTTGAGTGGAGTGTTTTCGGGGGCCCGTGGCAGCCTTAGGTCAGGTCAGAGCAGGATATAGGATAGAAACTACCGACGGCGAACACGCCATCGTCTTTAACTTTGGTTCCGCTGGTCCGATTTTTACAAAAATGTCATGTTCTATATGTGATCCTCTAGCTATCTGATTGACTTTGTCCTCGATCAGTCTTAAGAGGTTTGATTTAGTCTCAAAAACATACTTCTCTTATGGTCTAACTTGCTCTATAGTGTGTAAATGTTGTGTCTTCTTGATCAGTGTGACTTGTATTTAGTTTGGAAATGTGTTCTGTTCAGAAGTTGGTTATGTTTAGAGTTAAAGTTGAATAAAGTGATACAATCTTAATTTGTGTAAGCCTGGTATCTTTTTGATACTTTTGACTTTTATTAGCTTAGAAGTTGGGTTAGGTTAAGAAGTTAGGTTAGGTTAGAATAAGGTTAGTTAGGGTTAGGTTAGGTTATGGGATATAGGGATGAAAACCACCCATTTTGTGATGCACCGACAGGCAGCCATGCGGTAAGACACAGAATGTGAGGAAGCTCGATCAGGTAAAGTGATCCCTGACATGCTAGCGGCAGCTCTTTCGTGACCGCAGCAGTGCCAAGCAGAAATGCCATGCTTTCCTGGGCAGGACGACAGTAGAAGTCAATGGGTTCTCTTGGTTAATAGAATAAACTGGCTTTCGGCGAACTGTGATAAATTTATAAAGGCCTATGTCAATTTACCGTGTCTTTACTGTAATAAAACGGGTTACCCTGGGGCTAGGCACACAAAACTGCAATATGTTTCTCGTGGAAAGAGCCCGATAGAGTGTGCAAAGTTTGGGAACGATCGCTCGATCGTAGCCAACACAGCGGCCTAAAACGTACTCGTTTCACAGAGGCTTTATGGAAGGCCGACTATATTAAGCATATTTTTAGTGTAATAAAACGTGTTCCCATTGGGCTAGGTACACAAAAGTGTAATATGTTTCTCGTGGAAAGACCCCCATAGTTTGTGCAAAGTTTGGGAACGATCGCTCGTTCGTAGCCAACACGGCGGCCTAAAACTTACTCGTTTCACAGAGGCTTTATAGAAGGCCGACTATATAAAACATGTTATTAGTGTAATAAAACGGGTTACCCTGGGGCTAGGCACACAAAACTGCAATATGTTTCTCGTGGAAAGAGCCCGATAGAGTGTGCAAAGTTTGGGAACGATCGCTCGATCGTAGCCAACACAGCGGCCTAAAACGTACTCGTTTCACAGAGGCTTTATGGAAGGCCGACTATATTAAGCATATTTTTAGTGTAATAAAACGTGTTCCCATTGGGCTAGGTACACAAAAGTGTAATATGTTTCTCGTGGAAAGACCCCCATAGTTTGTGCAAAGTTTGGGAACGATCGCTCGTTCGTAGCCAACACGGCGGCCTAAAACTTACTCGTTTCACAGAGGCTTTATAGAAGGCCGACTATATGAAACATGTTATTAGTGTAATAAAACGGGTTACCCTGGGGCTAGGCACACAAAACTGCAATATGTTTCTCGTGGAAAGAGCCCGATAGAGTGTGCAAAGTTTGGGAACGATCACTCGATCGTAGCCAACACAGCGGCCTAAAACGTACTCGTTTCACAGAGGCTTTATGGAAGGCCGACTATATTAAGCATATTTTTAGTGTAATAAAACGTGTTCCCAGTGGGCTAGGTACACAAAAGTGTAATATGTTTCTCGTGGAAAGACCCCCATAGTTTGTGCAAAGTTTGGGAACGATCGCTCGTTCGTAGCCAACACGGCGGCCTAAAACTTACTCGTTTCACAGAGGCTTTATAGAAGGCCGACTATATAAAACATGTTATTAGTGTAATAAAACGGGTTACCCTGGGGCTAGGCACACAAAACTGCAATATGTTTCTCGTGGAAAGAGCCCGATAGAGTGTGCAAAGTTTGGGAACGATCACTCGATCGTAGCCAACACAGCGGCCTAAAACGTACTCGTTTCACAGAGGCTTTATGGAAGGCCGACTATATTAAGCATATTTTTAGTGTAATAAAACGTGTTCCCATTGGGCTAGGTACACAAAAGTGTAATATGTTTCTCGTGGAAAGACCCCCATAGTTTGTGCAAAGTTTGGGAACGATCGCTCGTTCGTAGCCAACACGGCGGCCTAAAACGTACTCGTTTCACAGAGGCTTTATGGAAGGCTGACTATATTAAGCATATTTTTACTGTAATAAAACGGGTTACCCTGGGGCTAGGCACACAAAACTGCAGTATGTTTCTCGTGGAAAGAGCCCGATAGACTGTACAAAGTTTGGGAACGATCACTCGTTCGTAGCCAACACGGCGGCCTAAAACGTACTCGTTTCACAGAGGCTTTATAGAAGGCCGACTATATTAAGCATATTTTTACTATAATAAAATGGGTTCCCATGGGGCTGGGCACACAAAAGTGTAGTATGTTTCTTGTGGAAACACCCCCCTAGTGTGTGTAAAGTTTGGGAACGATCGCTCGTTCGTAGCCAACACGGCGGCCTAAAACGTACTCGTTTCACAGAGGCTTTATGGAAGGCTGACTATATTAAGCATATTTTTACTGTAATAAAACGGGTTACCCTGGGGCTAGGCACAAAAAACTGCAATATGTTTCTCATGGAAAGAGCCCGATAGACTGTACAAAGTTTGGGAACGATCGCTCGTTCGTAGCCAACACGGCGGCCTAAAACGTACTCGTTTCACAGAGGCGTTATAGAAGGCCGACTATATAAAACATGTTATTAGTGTAATAAAATGGGTTCCCATTGGGCTAGGCACACAAAAGTGTAATATGTTTCTCGTGGAAAGACCCCCATAGTGTGTGCAAAGTTTGGGAACGATCGCTCGTTCGTAGCCAACACGGCGGCCTAAAACGTACTCGTTACACAGAGGCTTTATAGAAGGCAGACTATATTAAGCATATTTTTACTGTTATAAAATGGGTTCTCCTTGCCCTAGGTACACAAATGTGTAATATGTTTCTCGTGGAAAGACCCCCATAGTGTGTGCAAAGTTTGGGAACGATCGCTCGTTCGTAGCCAACACGGCGGCCTAAAACGTACTCCTTTCACAGAGGCTTTATGGAAGGCCGAATATATTAAGCATATTTTTACTGTAATAAAACGGGTTACCCTGGGGCTAGGCACACAAAACTGCAATATGTTTCTCGTGGAAAGAGCCCAATAGACTGTACAAAGTTTGGGAACGATCACTCGTTCGTAGCCAACACGGCGGCCTAAAACGTACTTATTTCACAGAGGCTTTATAGAAGGCCGACTATATTAAGCATATTTTTACTGTAATAAAATGGGTTCCCATGGGGCTGGGCACACAAAAGTGTAGTATGTTTCTTGTGGAAACACCTCCCTAGTGTGTGTAAAGTTTGGGAACGATCGCTCGTTCGTAGCCAACACGGCGGCCTAAAACGTACTCGTTTCACAGAGGCTTTATAGAAGGCCGACTATATAAAACATGTTATTAGTGTAATAAAACGGGTTACCCTGGGGCTAGGCACACAAAACTGCAATATGTTTCTCGTGGAAAGACCCCCATAGTCTGTGCAAAGTTTGGGAACGATCACTCGTTCGTAGCCAACACGGCGGCCTAAAACGTACTCGTTTCACATTGGACCATTATTGTTTAACCCCACTGGGTGGCAGTCTATACAATGTGAGTCTATGGAAAAGTGCTCACAAATGCTAAGAGTTTTTGACATCTGAGGTGTTCTGTTGCAGAAATTATTTTTAATGTCATTTGGAATTTTGCAAGTGTTAAAGTGAATAATTCAGGTGGAATCATACAATTACACAAGGAAAGTTTTATTGACGGAATAATAAGGATAATAACAAGAATTACGAAAATAATAATAATAACATGAGTAATTATAATAATTCATTTAATTTATGAAGTGCTTTTCTAGACACGGATGAGAGACCGACATTCACAGCAAAGGCTGCCAATTTAACTGGCCATATATATATATATATATATAAAATCTGCATGTTTTAAAAACATTGCTGTAATATAAAGGTTTTAAGCAGCATAACTTGCGTTCAAAATCATTGTACAGTATGAACAGGAACATAGTTTGTATTTTTCCTGTTAGATTTCTTTTGCAAGTTTTTGTAAACTTCAATTTTATTGATAAATCATTCATATTTCAAATGAACGGCTGTTCTTAAGTGGACGCCCCCTAAAGGCTCAGCATTGAAACTGTCTGTGATTCTGTGTTAAAAAATCCACATTTTAGCAGTTTTGCACAGTGCAGATCTCAATATGTCCACTTTGTGTATGTGTGTGTATGTGTGTATATATTTGTAGCTGTAAGTCATAAATCTATCTTTCTGTCTATCTAACTAACTATCTGTCTGACTGTCTGTCTGTCTGTCTGTCTATCTGTCTATGTATCTCACTATCTGCCTGTCTGTCTGTCTGTCTATCTATCTTTCTGTCTGTCTATCTAACTATCTGTCTATCTATCTAACTATCTGTCTTTCTGTCTATCTATCTAACTATCTGTCTGTCTGTCTATCTAACTATCTGTCTATCGAACTATCTGTCTGTCAATCTATCTAACTGTCTGTCTGTCTATCTATCTAACTATCTGTCTGTCTGTCTATCTATCTAACTATCTGTCTGTCTGTCTGTCTATCTAACTATCTGTCTGTCTATCTAACTATCTGTCTGTCTATCTATCTAAATGTCTGTCTGTCTGTCTATCTTTCTGCATGTGTGTCTATTTGTTTCTCTGTCTGTGTTTGTGTGTCTGTCTGTAACTAATGAAACTTTTAAATAAAGTTTAAACTTTTTACTATCATTATTATTATTATTATTATTTCATTTGATATTTCTTTTACTTGTATGTGAGGAGTATTTTTGAGTCCAGTTAATTGTATCAAAGAAATGTTTCCAAAAATGAAATAAATAAAAAAACAAATAACAGAAGGATGTTTTGTTTTTGTGGTATCGAGTCTCCATCTGGTGGTCATTTACAGCAACTTCATATTCTACTCAATAAAGTCCCAAACAGACTGCTATATTTGATTCCTACTGTAAGACTGTTAATAACAAATGAAAGAAATGAACCCAAGTAAATATAGCAAGACCCTTTGCATTTATTTGACTTGTTTGTGAGGAGGATGTTTTGGAGTCCAGTTCATTTTATTAAAAAAATGTTTCCAGAAATGAAGTAGATTCAAACAAATTACAGGTGGACTTGTAAACATTTTGTTGTTGTTGTTGTGAGAAAACAAACTGCACCAAATATTGCCCTTATAACTTTATAAAATAAAGTTACCATAGGTTTAAAGTTGTAAGTGGGAAAGTGCAATTCTCCATCAGTCCACTAGGGCTAACCCCAGTCCGCTGGGGTTAGTTGGGGTTAAATCGCTAGATGACCCTAACCCCTAGCCCCGGGGGTTAAAAACTCTGTAGGTATAGAGGTGATTACGAGTTTCACCCTCATTATCTCCACCCTCATTTGCATATCGAATCTGATTGGCTGGATTGTTTCACAGATCAATCTTTAGAACGGTCTGTCCGATTTTGCCAAGCTTGGTGTCATCGAACTCAGAATTCCGTCTGTCTTCATGTGACGGAGCGAGATGAACAGAAAAAGAAAGCATTAGAAATGTAGCACTTAAAAAGGAAAAAAGTCATTTGCATGTAGGTTTTGAGTGGTGGAAAAAGTCACCTGCACGCCTTTAAGATTTGCATGAATACGACTGTAGAGGAGACGTGGTAATGAACGCATTTTTCACAAGAACGACGTTTCTTCTTTCCTGCGCATTTTGGCAGCATGTAGGCCTGCAGCACGTTAGCTTTGGGTTAGGGTTAGGGTTAGGGTTAGGGTTAGGGTTAGGGTTAGGGTTAGGGTTAGGTATAGAGGTGATTACGAGTTTCACCCTCATTATCTCCACCCTCATTTGCATATCGAATCTGATTGGCTGGATTGTTTCACAGATCAATCTTTAGAACGGTCTGTCCGATTTTGCCAAGCTTGGTGTCATCGAACTCAGAATTCCGTCTGTCTTCATGTGACGGAGCGAGATGAACAGAAAAAGAAAGCATTAGAAATGTAGCACTTAAAAAGGAAAAAAGTCATTTGCATGTAGGTTTTGAGTGGTGGAAAAAGTCACCTGCACGCCTTTAAGATTTGCATGAATACGACTGTAGAGGAGACGTGGTAATGAACGCATTTTTCACAAGAACGACGTTTCTTCTTTCCTGCGCATTTTGGCAGCATGTAGGCCTGCAGCACGTTAGCTTTGGGCAACAATAATAGCGTTTAATTTGATTTGTAAACAGCCCATTGCGGTTTAAATACTGTTTATATTTCAGTTGAGCAACTGAAATCAGTATCATATCCATGTATCACTCCTGAAATGTTTTTGTAGGAATGTTTGGGTGGGATGAACTCAATCCTTTATTATTATCATTTCAATGTATCGGACCATGCTTGTGAGGAGGAGATTATTCTGTTGCGAGCAGAGCAGACTTGAGTCCAGTAAATATTTAAAGAAATTGTTCCAAAATTGAGCGCACGAAGAGCTACATTTGTAAGGACCCTTCAGATTTTAAAAATGCAACTTAAAGGCTTGAATCCCTCTGCTCCCAACCACCAGCACGTGGTAATAGCTTAGCCCCCGCCGCTGGGCGGCAGTCCATACAATGTCAGTCTATGGAAAAATGTTTGTCTGTGGGTGGCTGCTGTTCTGAAGGTGCTGGCGGTGTGGGCCTGCGGGTTTCCGAGAAGACCAGCGTTGGCCCCGTGACTCTGGCAGGTACGTTTGCGGAGATACGGGGCTTGGCCCGCATCCTATGTGGTCCGTGCTGTAGCGGAATTTGACAGCCGTCCGGCGTGGTTGGTTGCCCCGCTGACGTCCCGGGGGACCGTGCTAGGAGCGCATTTGGGGGCGTTTGGAGTCCATTGGTGTAGGTTTGAGTGGAGTGTTTTCGGGGGCCCGTGGCAGCCTTAGGTCAGGTCAGAGCAGGATATAGGATAGAAACTACCGACGGCGAACACGCCATCGTCTTTAACTTTGGTTCCGCTGGTCCGATTTTTACAAAAATGTCATGTTCTATATGTGATCCTCTAGCTATCTGATTGACTTTGTCCTCGATCAGTCTTAAGAGGTTTGATTTAGTCTCAAAAACATACTTCTCTTATGGTCTAACTTGCTCTATAGTGTGTAAATGTTGTGTCTTCTTGATCAGTGTGACTTGTATTTAGTTTGGAAATGTGTTCTGTTCAGAAGTTGGTTATGTTTAGAGTTAAAGTTGAATAAAGTGATACAATCTTAATTTGTGTAAGCCTGGTATCTTTTTGATACTTTTGACTTTTATTAGCTTAGAAGTTGGGTTAGGTTAAGAAGTTAGGTTAGGTTAGAATAAGGTTAGTTAGGGTTAGGTTAGGTTATGGGATATAGGGATGAAAACCACCCATTTTGTGATGCACCGACAGGCAGCCATGCGGTAAGACACAGAATGTGAGGAAGCTCGATCAGGTAAAGTGATCCCTGACATGCTAGCGGCAGCTCTTTCGTGACCGCAGCAGTGCCAAGCAGAAATGCCATGCTTTCCTGGGCAGGACGACAGTAGAAGTCAATGGGTTCTCTTGGTTAATA
Source organism: Moxostoma hubbsi (assembly GCA_032164185.1). Classification (NCBI taxonomy): domain Eukaryota; kingdom Metazoa; phylum Chordata; class Actinopteri; order Cypriniformes; family Catostomidae; genus Moxostoma; species Moxostoma hubbsi. Next base: position 5,683,912 of record JAVLUX010000221.1, read on the forward strand.
GAATAAACTGGCTTTCGGCGAACTGTGATAAATTTATAAAGGCCTATGTCAATTTACCGTGTCTTTACTGTAATAAAACGGGTTACCCTGGGGCTAGGCACACAAAACTGCAATATGTTTCTCGTGGAAAGAGCCCGATAGAGTGTGCAAAGTTTGGGAACGATCGCTCGATCGTAGCCAACACAGCGGCCTAAAACGTACTCGTTTCACAGAGGCTTTATGGAAGGCCGACTATATTAAGCATATTTTTAGTGTAATAAAACGTGTTCCCATTGGGCTAGGTACACAAAAGTGTAATATGTTTCTCGTGGAAAGACCCCCATAGTTTGTGCAAAGTTTGGGAACGATCGCTCGTTCGTAGCCAACACGGCGGCCTAAAACTTACTCGTTTCACAGAGGCTTTATAGAAGGCCGACTATATGAAACATGTTATTAGTGTAATAAAACGGGTTACCCTGGGGCTAGGCACACAAAACTGCAATATGTTTCTCGTGGAAAGAGCCCGATAGAGTGTGCAAAGTTTGGGAACGATCGCTCGATCGTAGCCAACACAGCGGCCTAAAACGTACTCGTTTCACAGAGGCTTTATGGAAGGCCGACTATATTAAGCATATTTTTAGTGTAATAAAACGTGTTCCCATTGGGCTAGGTACACAAAAGTGTAATATGTTTCTCGTGGAAAGACCCCCATAGTTTGTGCAAAGTTTGGGAACGATCGCTCGTTCGTAGCCAACACGGCGGCCTAAAACTTACTCGTTTCACAGAGGCTTTATAGAAGGCCGACTATATGAAACATGTTATTAGTGTAATAAAACGGGTTACCCTGGGGCTAGGCACACAAAACTGCAATATGTTTCTCGTGGAAAGAGCCCGATAGAGTGTGCAAAGTTTGGGAACGATCACTCGATCGTAGCCAACACAGCGGCCTAAAACGTACTCGTTTCACAGAGGCTTTATGGAAGGCCGACTATATTAAGCATATTTTTAGTGTAATAAAACGTGTTCCCATTGGGCTAGGTACACAAAAGTGTAATATGTTTCTCGTGGAAAGACCCCCATAGTTTGTGCAAAGTTTGGGAACGATCGCTCGTTCGTAGCCAACACGGCGGCCTAAAACGTACTCGTTTCACAGAGGCTTTATGGAAGGCTGACTATATTAAGCATATTTTTACTGTAATAAAACGGGTTACCCTGGGGCTAGGCACACAAAACTGCAGTATGTTTCTCGTGGAAAGAGCCCGATAGACTGTACAAAGTTTGGGAACGATCACTCGTTCGTAGCCAACACGGCGGCCTAAAACGTACTCGTTTCACAGAGGCTTTATAGAAGGCCGACTATATTAAGCATATTTTTACTATAATAAAATGGGTTCCCATGGGGCTGGGCACACAAAAGTGTAGTATGTTTCTTGTGGAAACACCCCCCTAGTGTGTGTAAAGTTTGGGAACGATCGCTCGTTCGTAGCCAACACGGCGGCCTAAAACGTACTCGTTTCACAGAGGCTTTATGGAAGGCTGACTATATTAAGCATATTTTTACTGTAATAAAACGGGTTACCCTGGGGCTAGGCACAAAAAACTGCAATATGTTTCTCATGGAAAGAGCCCGATAGACTGTACAAAGTTTGGGAACGATCGCTCGTTCGTAGCCAACACGGCGGCCTAAAACGTACTCGTTTCACAGAGGCGTTATAGAAGGCCGACTATATAAAACATGTTATTAGTGTAATAAAATGGGTTCCCATTGGGCTAGGCACACAAAAGTGTAATATGTTTCTCGTGGAAAGACCCCCATAGTGTGTGCAAAGTTTGGGAACGATCGCTCGTTCGTAGCCAACACGGCGGCCTAAAACGTACTCGTTACACAGAGGCTTTATAGAAGGCAGACTATATTAAGCATATTTTTACTGTTATAAAATGGGTTCTCCTTGCCCTAGGTACACAAATGTGTAATATGTTTCTCGTGGAAAGACCCCCATAGTGTGTGCAAAGTTTGGGAACGATCGCTCGTTCGTAGCCAACACGGCGGCCTAAAACGTACTCCTTTCACAGAGGCTTTATGGAAGGCCGAATATATTAAGCATATTTTTACTGTAATAAAACGGGTTACCCTGGGGCTAGGCACACAAAACTGCAATATGTTTCTCGTGGAAAGAGCCCAATAGACTGTACAAAGTTTGGGAACGATCACTCGTTCGTAGCCAACACGGCGGCCTAAAACGTACTTATTTCACAGAGGCTTTATAGAAGGCCGACTATATTAAGCATATTTTTACTGTAATAAAATGGGTTCCCATGGGGCTGGGCACACAAAAGTGTAGTATGTTTCTTGTGGAAACACCTCCCTAGTGTGTGTAAAGTTTGGGAACGATCGCTCGTTCGTAGCCAACACGGCGGCCTAAAACGTACTCGTTTCACAGAGGCTTTATAGAAGGCCGACTATATAAAACATGTTATTAGTGTAATAAAACGGGTTACCCTGGGGCTAGGCACACAAAACTGCAATATGTTTCTCGTGGAAAGACCCCCATAGTCTGTGCAAAGTTTGGGAACGATCACTCGTTCGTAGCCAACACGGCGGCCTAAAACGTACTCGTTTCACATTGGACCATTATTGTTTAACCCCACTGGGTGGCAGTCTATACAATGTGAGTCTATGGAAAAGTGCTCACAAATGCTAAGAGTTTTTGACATCTGAGGTGTTCTGTTGCAGAAATTATTTTTAATGTCATTTGGAATTTTGCAAGTGTTAAAGTGAATAATTCAGGTGGAATCATACAATTACACAAGGAAAGTTTTATTGACGGAATAATAAGGATAATAACAAGAATTACGAAAATAATAATAATAACATGAGTAATTATAATAATTCATTTAATTTATGAAGTGCTTTTCTAGACACGGATGAGAGACCGACATTCACAGCAAAGGCTGCCAATTTAACTGGCCATATATATATATATATATATAAAATCTGCATGTTTTAAAAACATTGCTGTAATATAAAGGTTTTAAGCAGCATAACTTGCGTTCAAAATCATTGTACAGTATGAACAGGAACATAGTTTGTATTTTTCCTGTTAGATTTCTTTTGCAAGTTTTTGTAAACTTCAATTTTATTGATAAATCATTCATATTTCAAATGAACGGCTGTTCTTAAGTGGACGCCCCCTAAAGGCTCAGCATTGAAACTGTCTGTGATTCTGTGTTAAAAAATCCACATTTTAGCAGTTTTGCACAGTGCAGATCTCAATATGTCCACTTTGTGTATGTGTGTGTATGTGTGTATATATTTGTAGCTGTAAGTCATAAATCTATCTTTCTGTCTATCTAACTAACTATCTGTCTGACTGTCTGTCTGTCTGTCTGTCTATCTGTCTATGTATCTCACTATCTGCCTGTCTGTCTGTCTGTCTATCTATCTTTCTGTCTGTCTATCTAACTATCTGTCTATCTATCTAACTATCTGTCTTTCTGTCTATCTATCTAACTATCTGTCTGTCTGTCTATCTAACTATCTGTCTATCGAACTATCTGTCTGTCAATCTATCTAACTGTCTGTCTGTCTATCTATCTAACTATCTGTCTGTCTGTCTATCTATCTAACTATCTGTCTGTCTGTCTGTCTATCTAACTATCTGTCTGTCTATCTAACTATCTGTCTGTCTATCTATCTAAATGTCTGTCTGTCTGTCTATCTTTCTGCATGTGTGTCTATTTGTTTCTCTGTCTGTGTTTGTGTGTCTGTCTGTAACTAATGAAACTTTTAAATAAAGTTTAAACTTTTTACTATCATTATTATTATTATTATTATTTCATTTGATATTTCTTTTACTTGTATGTGAGGAGTATTTTTGAGTCCAGTTAATTGTATCAAAGAAATGTTTCCAAAAATGAAATAAATAAAAAAACAAATAACAGAAGGATGTTTTGTTTTTGTGGTATCGAGTCTCCATCTGGTGGTCATTTACAGCAACTTCATATTCTACTCAATAAAGTCCCAAACAGACTGCTATATTTGATTCCTACTGTAAGACTGTTAATAACAAATGAAAGAAATGAACCCAAGTAAATATAGCAAGACCCTTTGCATTTATTTGACTTGTTTGTGAGGAGGATGTTTTGGAGTCCAGTTCATTTTATTAAAAAAATGTTTCCAGAAATGAAGTAGATTCAAACAAATTACAGGTGGACTTGTAAACATTTTGTTGTTGTTGTTGTGAGAAAACAAACTGCACCAAATATTGCCCTTATAACTTTATAAAATAAAGTTACCATAGGTTTAAAGTTGTAAGTGGGAAAGTGCAATTCTCCATCAGTCCACTAGGGCTAACCCCAGTCCGCTGGGGTTAGTTGGGGTTAAATCGCTAGATGACCCTAACCCCTAGCCCCGGGGGTTAAAAACTCTGTAGGTATAGAGTTGATTACGAGTTTCACCCTCATTATCTCCACCCTCATTTGCATATCGAATCTGATTGGCTGGATTGTTTCACAGATCAATCTTTAGAACGGTCTGTCCGATTTTGCCAAGCTTGGTGTCATCGAACTCAGAATTCCGTCTGTCTTCATGTGACGGAGCGAGATGAACAGAAAAAGAAAGCATTAGAAATGTAGCACTTAAAAAGGAAAAAAGTCATTTGCATGTAGGTTTTGAGTGGTGGAAAAAGTCACCTGCACGCCTTTAAGATTTGCATGAATACGACTGTAGAGGAGACGTGGTAATGAACGCATTTTTCACAAGAACGACGTTTCTTCTTTCCTGCGCATTTTGGCAGCATGTAGGCCTGCAGCACGTTAGCTTTGGGCAACAATAATAGCGTTTAATTTGATTTGTAAACAGCCCATTGCGGTTTAAATACTGTTTATATTTCAGTTGAGCAACTGAAATCAGTATCATATCCATGTATCACTCCTGAAATGTTTTTGTAGGAATGTTTGGGTGGGATGAACTCAATCCTTTATTATTATCATTTCAATGTATCGGACCATGCTTGTGAGGAGGAGATTATTCTGTTGCGAGCAGAGCAGACTTGAGTCCAGTAAATATTTAAAGAAATTGTTCCAAAATTGAGCGCACGAAGAGCTACATTTGTAAGGACCCTTCAGATTTTAAAAATGCAACTTAAAGGCTTGAATCCCTCTGCTCCCAACCACCAGCACGTGGTAATAGCTTAGCCCCCGCCGCTGGGCGGCAGTCCATACAATGTCAGTCTATGGAAAAATGTTTGTCTGTGGGTGGCTGCTGTTCTGAAGGTGCTGGCGGTGTGGGCCTGCGGGTTTCCGAGAAGACCAGCGTTGGCCCCGTGACTCTGGCAGGTACGTTTGCGGAGATACGGGGCTTGGCCCGCATCCTATGTGGTCCGTGCTGTAGCGGAATTTGACAGCCGTCCGGCGTGGTTGGTTGCCCCGCTGACGTCCCGGGGGACCGTGCTAGGAGCGCATTTGGGGGCGTTTGGAGTCCATTGGTGTAGGTTTGAGTGGAGTGTTTTCGGGGGCCCGTGGCAGCCTTAGGTCAGGTCAGAGCAGGATATAGGATAGAAACTACCGACGGCGAACACGCCATCGTCTTTAACTTTGGTTCCGCTGGTCCGATTTTTACAAAAATGTCATGTTCTATATGTGATCCTCTAGCTATCTGATTGACTTTGTCCTCGATCAGTCTTAAGAGGTTTGATTTAGTCTCAAAAACATACTTCTCTTATGGTCTAACTTGCTCTATAGTGTGTAAATGTTGTGTCTTCTTGATCAGTGTGACTTGTATTTAGTTTGGAAATGTGTTCTGTTCAGAAGTTGGTTATGTTTAGAGTTAAAGTTGAATAAAGTGATACAATCTTAATTTGTGTAAGCCTGGTATCTTTTTGATACTTTTGACTTTTATTAGCTTAGAAGTTGGGTTAGGTTAAGAAGTTAGGTTAGGTTAGAATAAGGTTAGTTAGGGTTAGGTTAGGTTATGGGATATAGGGATGAAAACCACCCATTTTGTGATGCACCGACAGGCAGCCATGCGGTAAGACACAGAATGTGAGGAAGCTCGATCAGGTAAAGTGATCCCTGACATGCTAGCGGCAGCTCTTTCGTGACCGCAGCAGTGCCAAGCAGAAATGCCATGCTTTCCTGGGCAGGACGACAGTAGAAGTCAATGGGTTCTCTTGGTTAATAGAATAAACTGGCTTTCGGCGAACTGTGATAAATTTATAAAGGCCTATGTCAATTTACCGTGTCTTTACTGTAATAAAACGGGTTACCCTGGGGCTAGGCACACAAAACTGCAATATGTTTCTCGTGGAAAGAGCCCGATAGAGTGTGCAAAGTTTGGGAACGATCGCTCGATCGTAGCCAACACAGCGGCCTAAAACGTACTCGTTTCACAGAGGCTTTATGGAAGGCCGACTATATTAAGCATATTTTTAGTGTAATAAAACGTGTTCCCATTGGGCTAGGTACACAAAAGTGTAATATGTTTCTCGTAGAAAGACCCCCATAGTTTGTGCAAAGTTTGGGAACGATCGCTCGTTCGTAGCCAACACGGCGGCCTAAAACTTACTCGTTTCACAGAGGCTTTATAGAAGGCCGACTATATGAAACATGTTATTAGTGTAATAAAACGGGTTACCCTGGGGCTAGGCACACAAAACTGCAATATGTTTCTCGTGGAAAGAGCCCGATAGAGTGTGCAAAGTTTGGGAACGATCACTCGATCGTAGGCAACACAGCGGCCTAAAACGTACTCGTTTCACAGAGGCTTTATGGAAGGCCGACTATATTAAGCATATTTTTAGTGTAATAAAACGTGTTCCCAGTGGGCTAGGTACACAAAAGTGTAATATGTTTCTCGTGGAAAGACCCCCATAGTTTGTGCAAAGTTTGGGAACGATCGCTCGTTCGTAGCCAACACGGCGGCCTAAAACTTACTCGTTTCACAGAGGCTTTATAGAAGGCCGACTATATAAAACATGTTATTAGTGTAATAAAACGGGTTACCCTGGGGCTAGGCACACAAAACTGCAATATGTTTCTCGTGGAAAGAGCCCGATAGAGTGTGCAAAGTTTGGGAATGATCACTCGATCGTAGCCAACACAGCGGCCTAAAACGTACTCGTTTCACAGAGGCTTTATGGAAGGCCGACTATATTAAGCATATTTTTAGTGTAATAAAACGTGTTCCCATTGGGCTAGGTACACAAAAGTGTAATATGTTTCTCGTGGAAAGACCCCCATAGTTTGTGCAAAGTTTGGGAACGATCGCTCGTTCGTAGCCAACACGGCGGCCTAAAACGTACTCCTTTCACAGAGGCTTTATGGAAGGCCGAATATATTAAGCATATTTTTACTGTAATAAAACGGGTTACCCTGGGGCTAGGCACACAAAACTGCAATATGTTTCTCGTGGAAAGAGCCCAATAGACTGTACAAAGTTTGGGAACGATCACTCGTTCGTAGCCAACACGGCGGCCTAAAACGTACTTATTTCACAGAGGCTTTATAGAAGGCCGACTATATTAAGCATATTTTTACTGTAATAAAATGGGTTCCCATGGGGCTGGGCACACAAAAGTGTAGTATGTTTCTTGTGGAAACACCTCCCTAGTGTGTGTAAAGTTTGGGAACGATCGCTCGTTCGTAGCCAACACGGCGGCCTAAAACGTACTCGTTTCACAGAGGCTTTATAGAAGGCCGACTATATAAAACATGTTATTAGTGTAATAAAACGGGTTACCCTGGGGCTAGGCACACAAAACTGCAATATGTTTCTCGTGGAAAGACCCCCATAGTCTGTGCAAAGTTTGGGAACGATCACTCGTTCGTAGCCAACACGGCGGCCTAAAACGTACTCGTTTCACATTGGACCATTATTGTTTAACCCCACTGGGTGGCAGTCTATACAATGTGAGTCTATGGAAAAGTGCTCACAAATGCTAAGAGTTTTTGACATCTGAGGTGTTCTGTTGCAGAAATTATTTTTAATGTCATTCGGAATTTTGCAAGTGTTAAAGTGAATAATTCAGGTGGAATCATACAATTACACAAGGAAAGTTTTATTGACGGAATAATAAGGATAATAACAAGAATTACGAAAATAATAATAATAACATGAGTAATTATAATAATTCATTTAATTTATGAAGTGCTTTTTTAGACACGGATGAGAGACCGACATTCACAGCAAAGGCTGCCAATTTAACTGGCCATATATATATATATATATATAAAATCTGCATGTTTTAAAAACATTGCTGTAATATAAAGGTTTTAAGCAGCATAACTTGCGTTCAAAATCATTGTACAGTATGAACAGGAACATAGTTTGTATTTTTCCTGTTAGATTTCTTTTGCAAGTTTTTGTAAACTTCAATTTTATTGATAAATCATTCATATTTCAAATGAACGGCTGTTCTTAAGTGGACGCCCCCTAAAGGCTCAGCATTGAAACTGTCTGTGATTCTGTGTTAAAAAATCCACATTTTAGCAGTTTTGCACAGTGCAGATCTCAATATGTCCACTTTGTGTATGTGTGTGTATGTGTGTATATATTTGTAGCTGTAAGTCATAAATCTATCTTTCTGTCTATCTAACTAACTATCTGTCTGACTGTCTGTCTGTCTGTCTGTCTATCTGTCTATGTATCTCACTATCTGTCTTTCTGTCTATCTATCTAACTATCTGTCTGTCTGTCTATCTAACTATCTGTCTATCTATCTAACTATCTGTCTTTCTGTCTATCTATCTAACTATCTGTCTGTCTGTCTATCTAACTATCTGTCTATCGAACTATCTGTCTGTCTATCTATCTAACTATCTGTCTGTCTGTCTATCTAACTATCTGTCTATCTATCTAACTATCTGTCTTTCTGTCTATCTATCTAACTATCTGTCTGTCTGTCTATCTATCTAACTATCTGTCTGTCTGTCTGTCTATCTAACTATCTGTCTGTCTATCTAACTATCTGTCTGTCTATCTATCTAAATGTCTGTCTGTCTGTCTATCTTTCTGCATGTGTGTCTATTTGTTTCTCTGTCTGTGTTTGTGTGTCTGTCTGTAACTAATGAAACTTTTAAATAAAGTTTAAACTTTTTACTATCATTATTATTATTATTATTATTTCATTTGATATTTCTTTTACTTGTATGTGAGGAGTATTTTTGAGTCCAGTTAATTGTATCAAAGAAATGTTTCCAAAAATGAAATAAATAAAAAAACAAATAACAGAAGGATGTTTTGTTTTTGTGGTATCGAGTCTCCATCTGGTGGTCATTTACAGCAACTTCATATTCTACTCAATAAAGTCCCAAACAGACTGCTATATTTGATTCCTACTGTAAGACTGTTAATAACAAATGAAAGAAATGAACCCAAGTAAATATAGCAAGACCCTTTGCATTTATTTGACTTGTTTGTGAGGAGGATGTTTTGGAGTCCAGTTCATTTTATTAAAAAAATGTTTCCAGAAATGAAGTAGATTCAAACAAATTACAGGTGGACTTGTAAACATTTTGTTGTTGTTGTTGTGAGAAAACAAACTGCACCAAATATTGCCCTTATAACGTTATAAAATAAAGTTACCATAGGTTTAAAGTTGTAAGTGGGAAAGTGCAATTCTCCATCAGTCCACTAGGGCTAACCCCAGTCCGCTGGGGTTAGTTGGGGTTAAATCGCTAGATGACCCTAACCCCTAGCCCCGGGGGTTAAAAACTCTGTAGGTATAGAGGTGATTACGAGTTTCACCCTCATTATCTCCACCCTCATTTGCATATCGAATCTGATTGGCTGGATTGTTTCACAGATCAATCTTTAGAACGGTCTGTCCGATTTTGCCAAGCTTGGTGTCATCGAACTCAGAATTCCGTCTGTCTTCATGTGACGGAGCGAGATGAACAGAAAAAGAAAGCATTAGAAATGTAGCACTTAAAAAGGAAAAAAGTCATTTGCATGTAGGTTTTGAGTGGTGGAAAAAGTCACCTGCACGCCTTTAAGATTTGCATGAATACGACTGTAGAGGAGACGTGGTAATGAACGCATTTTTCACAAGAACGACGTTTCTTCTTTCCTGCGCATTTTGGCAGCATGTAGGCCTGCAGCACGTTAGCTTTGGGCAACAATAATAGCGTTTAATTTGATTTGTAAACAGCCCATTGCGGTTTAAATACTGTTTATATTTCAGTTGAGCAACTGAAATCAGTATCATATCCATGTATCACTCCTGAAATGTTTTTGTAGGAATGTTTGGGTGGGATGAACTCAATCCTTTATTATTATCATTTCAATGTATCGGACCATGCTTGTGAGGAGGAGATTATTCTGTTGCGAGCAGAGCAGACTTGAGTCCAGTAAATATTTAAAGAAATTGTTCCAAAATTGAGCGCACGAAGAGCTACATTTGTAAGGACCCTTCAGATTTTAAAAATGCAACTTAAAGGCTTGAATCCCTCTGCTCCCAACCACCAGCACGTGGTAATAGCTTAGCCCCCGCCGCTGGGCGGCAGTCCATACAATGTCAGTCTATGGAAAAATGTTTGTCTGTGGGTGGCTGCTGTTCTGAAGGTGCTGGCGGTGTGGGCCTGCGGGTTTCCGAGAAGACCAGCGTTGGCCCCGTGACTCTGGCAGGTACGTTTGCGGAGATACGGGGCTTGGCCCGCATCCTATGTGGTCCGTGCTGTAGCGGAATTTGACAGCCGTCCGGCGTGGTTGGTTGCCCCGCTGACGTCCCGGGGGACCGTGCTAGGAGCGCATTTGGGGGCGTTTGGAGTCCATTGGTGTAGGTTTGAGTGGAGTGTTTTCGGGGGCCCGTGGCAGCCTTAGGTCAGGTCAGAGCAGGATATAGGATAGAAACTACCGACGGCGAACACGCCATCGTCTTTAACTTTGGTTCCGCTGGTCCGATTTTTACAAAAATGTCATGTTCTATATGTGATCCTCTAGCTATCTGATTGACTTTGTCCTCGATCAGTCTTAAGAGGTTTGATTTAGTCTCAAAAACATACTTCTCTTATGGTCTAACTTGCTCTATAGTGTGTAAATGTTGTGTCTTCTTGATCAGTGTGACTTGTATTTAGTTTGGAAATGTGTTCTGTTCAGAAGTTGGTTATGTTTAGAGTTAAAGTTGAATAAAGTGATACAATCTTAATTTGTGTAAGCCTGGTATCTTTTTGATACTTTTGACTTTTATTAGCTTAGAAGTTGGGTTAGGTTAAGAAGTTAGGTTAGGTTAGAATAAGGTTAGTTAGGGTTAGGTTAGGTTATGGGATATAGGGATGAAAACCACCCATTTTGTGATGCACCGACAGGCAGCCATGCGGTAAGACACAGAATGTGAGGAAGCTCGATCAGGTAAAGTGATCCCTGACATGCTAGCGGCAGCTCTTTCGTGACCGCAGCAGTGCCAAGCAGAAATGCCATGCTTTCCTGGGCAGGACGACAGTAGAAGTCAATGGGTTCTCTTGGTTAATAGAATAAACTGGCTTTCGGCGAACTGTGATAAATTTATAAAGGCCTATGTCAATTTACCGTGTCTTTACTGTAATAAAACGGGTTACCCTGGGGCTAGGCACACAAAACTGCAATATGTTTCTCGTGGAAAGAGCCCGATAGAGTGTGCAAAGTTTGGGAACGATCGCTCGATCGTAGCCAACACAGCGGCCTAAAACGTACTCGTTTCACAGAGGCTTTATGGAAGGCCGACTATATTAAGCATATTTTTAGTGTAATAAAACGTGTTCCCATTGGGCTAGGTACACAAAAGTGTAATATGTTTCTCGTGGAAAGACCCCCATAGTTTGTGCAAAGTTTGGGAACGATCGCTCGTTCGTAGCCAACACGGCGGCCTAAAACTTACTCGTTTCACAGAGGCTTTATAGAAGGCCGACTATATAAAACATGTTATTAGTGTAATAAAACGGGTTACCCTGGGGCTAGGCACACAAAACTGCAATATGTTTCTCGTGGAAAGAGCCCGATAGAGTGTGCAAAGTTTGGGAACGATCGCTCGATCGTAGCCAACACAGCGGCCTAAAACGTACTCGTTTCACAGAGGCTTTATGGAAGGCCGACTATATTAAGCATATTTTTAGTGTAATAAAACGTGTTCCCATTGGGCTAGGTACACAAAAGTGTAATATGTTTCTCGTGGAAAGACCCCCATAGTTTGTGCAAAGTTTGGGAACGATCGCTCGTTCGTAGCCAACACGGCGGCCTAAAACTTACTCGTTTCACAGAGGCTTTATAGAAGGCCGACTATATGAAACATGTTATTAGTGTAATAAAACGGGTTACCCTGGGGCTAGGCACACAAAACTGCAATATGTTTCTCGTGGAAAGAGCCCGATAGAGTGTGCAAAGTTTGGGAACGATCACTCGATCGTAGCCAACACAGCGGCCTAAAACGTACTCGTTTCACAGAGGCTTTATGGAAGGCCGACTATATTAAGCATATTTTTAGTGTAATAAAACGTGTTCCCAGTGGGCTAGGTACACAAAAGTGTAATATGTTTCTCGTGGAAAGACCCCCATAGTTTGTGCAAAGTTTGGGAACGATCGCTCGTTCGTAGCCAACACGGCGGCCTAAAACTTACTCGTTTCACAGAGGCTTTATAGAAGGCCGACTATATAAAACATGTTATTAGTGTAATAAAACGGGTTACCCTGGGGCTAGGCACACAAAACTGCAATATGTTTCTCGTGGAAAGAGCCCGATAGAGTGTGCAAAGTTTGGGAATGATCACTCGATCGTAGCCAACACAGCGGCCTAAAACGTACTCGTTTCACAGAGGCTTTATGGAAGGCCGACTATATTAAGCATATTTTTAGTGTAATAAAACGTGTTCCCATTGGGCTAGGTACACAAAAGTGTAATATGTTTCTCGTGGAAAGACCCCCATAGTTTGTGCAAAGTTTGGGAACGATCGCTCGTTCGTAGCCAACACGGCGGCCTAAAACGTACTCCTTTCACAGAGGCTTTATGGAAGGCCGAATATATTAAGCATATTTTTACTGTAATAAAACGGGTTACCCTGGGGCTAGGCACACAAAACTGCAATATGTTTCTCGTGGAAAGAGCCCAATAGACTGTACAAAGTTTGGGAACGATCACTCGTTCGTAGCCAACACGGCGGCCTAAAACGTACTTATTTCACAGAGGCTTTATAGAAGGCCGACTATATTAAGCATATTTTTACTGTAATAAAATGGGTTCCCATGGGGCTGGGCACACAAAAGTGTAGTATGTTTCTTGTGGAAACACCTCCCTAGTGTGTGTAAAGTTTGGGAACGATCGCTCGTTCGTAGCCAACACGGCGGCCTAAAACGTACTCGTTTCACAGAGGCTTTATAGAAGGCCGACTATATAAAACATGTTATTAGTGTAATAAAACGGGTTACCCTGGGGCTAGGCACACAAAACTGCAATATGTTTCTCGTGGAAAGACCCCCATAGTCTGTGCAAAGTTTGGGAACGATCACTCGTTCGTAGCCAACACGGCGGCCTAAAACGTACTCGTTTCACATTGGACCATTATTGTTTAACCCCACTGGGTGGCAGTCTATACAATGTGAGTCTATGGAAAAGTGCTCACAAATGCTAAGAGTTTTTGACATCTGAGGTGTTCTGTTGCAGAAATTATTTTTAATGTCATTCGGAATTTTGCAAGTGTTAAAGTGAATAATTCAGGTGGAATCATACAATTACACAAGGAAAGTTTTATTGACGGAATAATAAGGATAATAACAAGAATTACGAAAATAATAATAATAACATGAGTAATTATAATAATTCATTTAATTTATGAAGTGCTTTTTTAGACACGGATGAGAGACCGACATTCACAGCAAAGGCTGCCAATTTAACTGGCCATATATATATATATATATATAAAATCTGCATGTTTTAAAAACATTGCTGTAATATAAAGGTTTTAAGCAGCATAACTTGCGTTCAAAATCATTGTACAGTATGAACAGGAACATAGTTTGTATTTTTCCTGTTAGATTTCTTTTGCAAGTTTTTGTAAACTTCAATTTTATTGATAAATCATTCATATTTCAAATGAACGGCTGTTCTTAAGTGGACGCCCCCTAAAGGCTCAGCATTGAAACTGTCTGTGATTCTGTGTTAAAAAATCCACATTTTAGCAGTTTTGCACAGTGCAGATCTCAATATGTCCACTTTGTGTATGTGTGTGTATGTGTGTATATATTTGTAGCTGTAAGTCATAAATCTATCTTTCTGTCTATCTAACTAACTATCTGTCTGACTGTCTGTCTGTCTGTCTGTCTATCTGTCTATGTATCTCACTATCTGTCTTTCTGTCTATCTATCTAACTATCTGTCTGTCTGTCTATCTAACTATCTGTCTATCTATCTAACTATCTGTCTTTCTGTCTATCTATCTAACTATCTGTCTGTCTGTCTATCTAACTATCTGTCTATCGAACTATCTGTCTGTCAATCTATCTAACTGTCTGTCTGTCTATCTATCTAACTATCTGTCTGTCTGTCTATCTATCTAACTATCTGTCTGTCTGTCTGTCTATCTAACTATCTGTCTGTCTATCTAACTATCTGTCTGTCTATCTATCTAAATGTCTGTCTGTCTGTCTATCTTTCTGCATGTGTGTCTATTTGTTTCTCTGTCTGTGTTTGTGTGTCTGTCTGTAACTAATGAAACTTTTAAATAAAGTTTAAACTTTTTACTATCATTATTATTATTATTATTATTTCATTTGATATTTCTTTTACTTGTATGTGAGGAGTATTTTTGAGTCCAGTTAATTGTATCAAAGAAATGTTTCCAAAAATGAAATAAATAAAAAAACAAATAACAGAAGGATGTTTTGTTTTTGTGGTATCGAGTCTCCATCTGGTGGTCATTTACAGCAACTTCATATTCTACTCAATAAAGTCCCAAACAGACTGCTATATTTGATTCCTACTGTAAGACTGTTAATAACAAATGAAAGAAATGAACCCAAGTAAATATAGCAAGACCCTTTGCATTTATTTGACTTGTTTGTGAGGAGGATGTTTTGGAGTCCAGTTCATTTTATTAAAAAAATGTTTCCAGAAATGAAGTAGATTCAAACAAATTACAGGTGGACTTGTAAACATTTTGTTGTTGTTGTTGTGAGAAAACAAACTGCACCAAATATTGCCCTTATAACTTTATAAAATAAAGTTACCATAGGTTTAAAGTTGTAAGTGGGAAAGTGCAATTCTCCATCAGTCCACTAGGGCTAACCCCAGTCCGCTGGGGTTAGTTGGGGTTAAATCGCTAGATGACCCTAACCCCTAGCCCCGGGGGTTAAAAACTCTGTAGGTATAGAGGTGATTACGAGTTTCACCCTCATTATCTCCACCCTCATTTGCATATCGAATCTGATTGGCTGGATTGTTTCACAGATCAATCTTTAGAACGGTCTGTCCGATTTTGCCAAGCTTGGTGTCATCGAACTCAGAATTCCGTCTGTCTTCATGTGACGGAGCGAGATGAACAGAAAAAGAAAGCATTAGAAATGTAGCACTTAAAAAGGAAAAAAGTCATTTGCATGTAGGTTTTGAGTGGTGGAAAAAGTCACCTGCACGCCTTTAAGATTTGCATGAATACGACTGTAGAGGAGACGTGGTAATGAACGCATTTTTCACAAGAACGACGTTTCTTCTTTCCTGCGCATTTTGGCAGCATGTAGGCCTGCAGCACGTTAGCTTTGGGCAACAATAATAGCGTTTAATTTGATTTGTAAACAGCCCATTGCGGTTTAAATACTGTTTATATTTCAGTTGAGCAACTGAAATCAGTATCATATCCATGTATCACTCCTGAAATGTTTTTGTAGGAATGTTTGGGTGGGATGAACTCAATCCTTTATTATTATCATTTCAATGTATCGGACCATGCTTGTGAGGAGGAGATTATTCTGTTGCGAGCAGAGCAGACTTGAGTCCAGTAAATATTTAAAGAAATTGTTCCAAAATTGAGCGCACGAAGAGCTACATTTGTAAGGACCCTTCAGATTTTAAAAATGCAACTTAAAGGCTTGAATCCCTCTGCTCCCAACCACCAGCACGTGGTAATAGCTTAGCCCCCGCCGCTGGGCGGCAGTCCATACAATGTCAGTCTATGGAAAAATGTTTGTCTGTGGGTGGCTGCTGTTCTGAAGGTGCTGGCGGTGTGGGCCTGCGGGTTTCCGAGAAGACCAGCGTTGGCCCCGTGACTCTGGCAGGTACGTTTGCGGAGATACGGGGCTTGGCCCGCATCCTATGTGGTCCGTGCTGTAGCGGAATTTGACAGCCGTCCGGCGTGGTTGGTTGCCCCGCTGACGTCCCGGGGGACCGTGCTAGGAGCGCATTTGGGGGCGTTTGGAGTCCATTGGTGTAGGTTTGAGTGGAGTGTTTTCGGGGGCCCGTGGCAGCCTTAGGTCAGGTCAGAGCAGGATATAGGATAGAAACTACCGACGGCGAACACGCCATCGTCTTTAACTTTGGTTCCGCTGGTCCGATTTTTACAAAAATGTCATGTTCTATATGTGATCCTCTAGCTATCTGATTGACTTTGTCCTCGATCAGTCTTAAGAGGTTTGATTTAGTCTCAAAAACATACTTCTCTTATGGTCTAACTTGCTCTATAGTGTGTAAATGTTGTGTCTTCTTGATCAGTGTGACTTGTATTTAGTTTGGAAATGTGTTCTGTTCAGAAGTTGGTTATGTTTAGAGTTAAAGTTGAATAAAGTGATACAATCTTAATTTGTGTAAGCCTGGTATCTTTTTGATACTTTTGACTTTTATTAGCTTAGAAGTTGGGTTAGGTTAAGAAGTTAGGTTAGGTTAGAATAAGGTTAGTTAGGGTTAGGTTAGGTTATGGGATATAGGGATGAAAACCACCCATTTTGTGATGCACCGACAGGCAGCCATGCGGTAAGACACAGAATGTGAGGAAGCTCGATCAGGTAAAGTGATCCCTGACATGCTAGCGGCAGCTCTTTCGTGACCGCAGCAGTGCCAAGCAGAAATGCCATGCTTTCCTGGGCAGGACGACAGTAGAAGTCAATGGGTTCTCTTGGTTAATAGAATAAACTGGCTTTCGGCGAACTGTGATAAATTTATAAAGGCCTATGTCAATTTACCGTGTCTTTACTGTAATAAAACGGGTTACCCTGGGGCTAGGCACACAAAACTGCAATATGTTTCTCGTGGAAAGAGCCCGATAGAGTGTGCAAAGTTTGGGAACGATCGCTCGATCGTAGCCAACACAGCGGCCTAAAACGTACTCGTTTCACAGAGGCTTTATGGAAGGCCGACTATATTAAGCATATTTTTAGTGTAATAAAACGTGTTCCCATTGGGCTAGGTACACAAAAGTGTAATATGTTTCTCGTGGAAAGACCCCCATAGTTTGTGCAAAGTTTGGGAACGATCGCTCGTTCGTAGCCAACACGGCGGCCTAAAACTTACTCGTTTCACAGAGGCTTTATAGAAGGCCGACTATATAAAACATGTTATTAGTGTAATAAAACGGGTTACCCTGGGGCTAGGCACACAAAACTGCAATATGTTTCTCGTGGAAAGAGCCCGATAGAGTGTGCAAAGTTTGGGAACGATCGCTCGATCGTAGCCAACACAGCGGCCTAAAACGTACTCGTTTCACAGAGGCTTTATGGAAGGCCGACTATATTAAGCATATTTTTAGTGTAATAAAACGTGTTCCCATTGGGCTAGGTACACAAAAGTGTAATATGTTTCTCGTGGAAAGACCCCCATAGTTTGTGCAAAGTTTGGGAACGATCGCTCGTTCGTAGCCAACACGGCGGCCTAAAACTTACTCGTTTCACAGAGGCTTTATAGAAGGCCGACTATATGAAACATGTTATTAGTGTAATAAAACGGGTTACCCTGGGGCTAGGCACACAAAACTGCAATATGTTTCTCGTGGAAAGAGCCCGATAGAGTGTGCAAAGTTTGGGAACGATCACTCGATCGTAGCCAACACAGCGGCCTAAAACGTACTCGTTTCACAGAGGCTTTATGGAAGGCCGACTATATTAAGCATATTTTTAGTGTAATAAAACGTGTTCCCAGTGGGCTAGGTACACAAAAGTGTAATATGTTTCTCGTGGAAAGACCCCCATAGTTTGTGCAAAGTTTGGGAACGATCGCTCGTTCGTAGCCAACACGGCGGCCTAAAACTTACTCGTTTCACAGAGGCTTTATAGAAGGCCGACTATATAAAACATGTTATTAGTGTAATAAAACGGGTTACCCTGGGGCTAGGCACACAAAACTGCAATATGTTTCTCGTGGAAAGAGCCCGATAGAGTGTGCAAAGTTTGGGAACGATCACTCGATCGTAGCCAACACAGCGGCCTAAAACGTACTCGTTTCACAGAGGCTTTATGGAAGGCCGACTATATTAAGCATATTTTTAGTGTAATAAAACGTGTTCCCATTGGGCTAGGTACACAAAAGTGTAATATGTTTCTCGTGGAAAGACCCCCATAGTTTGTGCAAAGTTTGGGAACGATCGCTCGTTCGTAGCCAACACGGCGGCCTAAAACGTACTCGTTTCACAGAGGCTTTATGGAAGGCTGACTATATTAAGCATATTTTTACTGTAATAAAACGGGTTACCCTGGGGCTAGGCACACAAAACTGCAGTATGTTTCTCGTGGAAAGAGCCCGATAGACTGTACAAAGTTTGGGAACGATCACTCGTTCGTAGCCAACACGGCGGCCTAAAACGTACTCGTTTCACAGAGGCTTTATAGAAGGCCGACTATATTAAGCATATTTTTACTATAATAAAATGGGTTCCCATGGGGCTGGGCACACAAAAGTGTAGTATGTTTCTTGTGGAAACACCCCCCTAGTGTGTGTAAAGTTTGGGAACGATCGCTCGTTCGTAGCCAACACGGCGGCCTAAAACGTACTCGTTTCACAGAGGCTTTATGGAAGGCTGACTATATTAAGCATATTTTTACTGTAATAAAACGGGTTACCCTGGGGCTAGGCACAAAAAACTGCAATATGTTTCTCATGGAAAGAGCCCGATAGACTGTACAAAGTTTGGGAACGATCGCTCGTTCGTAGCCAACACGGCGGCCTAAAACGTACTCGTTTCACAGAGGCGTTATAGAAGGCCGACTATATAAAACATGTTATTAGTGTAATAAAATGGGTTCCCATTGGGCTAGGCACACAAAAGTGTAATATGTTTCTCGTGGAAAGACCCCCATAGTGTGTGCAAAGTTTGGGAACGATCGCTCGTTCGTAGCCAACACGGCGGCCTAAAACGTACTCGTTACACAGAGGCTTTATAGAAGGCAGACTATATTAAGCATATTTTTACTGTTATAAAATGGGTTCTCCTTGCCCTAGGTACACAAATGTGTAATATGTTTCTCGTGGAAAGACCCCCATAGTGTGTGCAAAGTTTGGGAACGATCGCTCGTTCGTAGCCAACACGGCGGCCTAAAACGTACTCCTTTCACAGAGGCTTTATGGAAGGCCGAATATATTAAGCATATTTTTACTGTAATAAAACGGGTTACCCTGGGGCTAGGCACACAAAACTGCAATATGTTTCTCGTGGAAAGAGCCCAATAGACTGTACAAAGTTTGGGAACGATCACTCGTTCGTAGCCAACACGGCGGCCTAAAACGTACTTATTTCACAGAGGCTTTATAGAAGGCCGACTATATTAAGCATATTTTTACTGTAATAAAATGGGTTCCCATGGGGCTGGGCACACAAAAGTGTAGTATGTTTCTTGTGGAAACACCTCCCTAGTGTGTGTAAAGTTTGGGAACGATCGCTCGTTCGTAGCCAACACGGCGGCCTAAAACGTACTCGTTTCACAGAGGCTTTATAGAAGGCCGACTATATAAAACATGTTATTAGTGTAATAAAACGGGTTACCCTGGGGCTAGGCACACAAAACTGCAATATGTTTCTCGTGGAAAGACCCCCATAGTCTGTGCAAAGTTTGGGAACGATCACTCGTTCGTAGCCAACACGGCGGCCTAAAACGTACTCGTTTCACATTGGACCATTATTGTTTAACCCCACTGGGTGGCAGTCTATACAATGTGAGTCTATGGAAAAGTGCTCACAAATGCTAAGAGTTTTTGACATCTGAGGTGTTCTGTTGCAGAAATTATTTTTAATGTCATTTGGAATTTTGCAAGTGTTAAAGTGAATAATTCAGGTGGAATCATACAATTACACAAGGAAAGTTTTATTGACGGAATAATAAGGATAATAACAAGAATTACGAAAATAATAATAATAACATGAGTAATTATAATAATTCATTTAATTTATGAAGTGCTTTTCTAGACACGGATGAGAGACCGACATTCACAGCAAAGGCTGCCAATTTAACTGGCCATATATATATATATATATATAAAATCTGCATGTTTTAAAAACATTGCTGTAATATAAAGGTTTTAAGCAGCATAACTTGCGTTCAAAATCATTGTACAGTATGAACAGGAACATAGTTTGTATTTTTCCTGTTAGATTTCTTTTGCAAGTTTTTGTAAACTTCAATTTTATTGATAAATCATTCATATTTCAAATGAACGGCTGTTCTTAAGTGGACGCCCCCTAAAGGCTCAGCATTGAAACTGTCTGTGATTCTGTGTTAAAAAATCCACATTTTAGCAGTTTTGCACAGTGCAGATCTCAATATGTCCACTTTGTGTATGTGTGTGTATGTGTGTATATATTTGTAGCTGTAAGTCATAAATCTATCTTTCTGTCTATCTAACTAACTATCTGTCTGACTGTCTGTCTGTCTGTCTGTCTATCTGTCTATGTATCTCACTATCTGCCTGTCTGTCTGTCTGTCTATCTATCTTTCTGTCTGTCTATCTAACTATCTGTCTATCTATCTAACTATCTGTCTTTCTGTCTGTCTATCTAACTATCTGTCTATCGAACTATCTGTCTGTCAATCTATCTAACTGTCTGTCTGTCTATCTATCTAACTATCTGTCTGTCTGTCTATCTATCTAACTATCTGTCTGTCTGTCTGTCTATCTAACTATCTGTCTGTCTATCTAACTATCTAACTATCTGTCTGTCTATCTATCTAAATGTCTGTCTGTCTGTCTATCTTTCTGCATGTGTGTCTATTTGTTTCTCTGTCTGTGTTTGTGTGTCTGTCTGTAACTAATGAAACTTTTAAATAAAGTTTAAACTTTTTACTATCATTATTATTATTATTATTATTTCATTTGATATTTCTTTTACTTGTATGTGAGGAGTATTTTTGAGTCCAGTTAATTGTATCAAAGAAATGTTTCCAAAAATGAAATAAATAAAAAAACAAATAACTGAAGGATGTTTTGTTTTTGTGGTATCGAGTCTCCATCTGGTGGTCATTTACAGCAACTTCATATTCTACTCAATAAAGTCCCAAACAGACTGCTATATTTGATTCCTACTGTAAGACTGTTAATAACAAATGAAAGAAATGAACCCAAGTAAATATAGCAAGACCCTTTGCATTTATTTGACTTGTTTGTGAGGAGGATGTTTTGGAGTCCAGTTCATTTTATTAAAAAAATGTTTCCAGAAATGAAGTAGATTCAAACAAATTACAGGTGGACTTGTAAACATTTTGTTGTTGTTGTTGTGAGAAAACAAACTGCACCAAATATTGCCCTTATAACTTTATAAAATAAAGTTACCATAGGTTTAAAGTTGTAAGTGGGAAAGTGCAATTCTCCATCAGTCCACTAGGGCTAACCCCAGTCCGCTGGGGTTAGTTGGGGTTAAATCGCTAGATGACCCTAACCCCTAGCCCCGGGGGTTAAAAACTCTGTAGGTATAGAGGTGATTACGAGTTTCACCCTCATTATCTCCACCCTCATTTGCATATCGAATCTGATTGGCTGGATTGTTTCACAGATCAATCTTTAGAACGGTCTGTCCGATTTTGCCAAGCTTGGTGTCATCGAACTCAGAATTCCGTCTGTCTTCATGTGACGGAGCGAGATGAACAGAAAAAGAAAGCATTAGAAATGTAGCACTTAAAAAGGAAAAAAGTCATTTGCATGTAGGTTTTGAGTGGTGGAAAAAGTCACCTGCACGCCTTTAAGATTTGCATGAATACGACTGTAGAGGAGACGTGGTAATGAACGCATTTTTCACAAGAACGACGTTTCTTCTTTCCTGCGCATTTTGGCAGCATGTAGGCCTGCAGCACGTTAGCTTTGGGTTAGGGTTAGGGTTAGGGTTAGGGTTAGGGTTAGGGTTAGGGTAGGGTTAGGGTTAGGGTTAGGGTTAGGGTTAGGGTTAGGGTTAGGGTTAGGGTTAGGGTTAGGTTAGGGTTAGGGTTAGGGTTAGGGTTAGGGTTAGGGTTAGGTATAGAGGTGATTACGAGTTTCACCCTCATTATCTCCACCCTCATTTGCATATCGAATCTGATTGGCTGGATTGTTTCACAGATCAATCTTTAGAACGGTCTGTCCGATTTTGCCAAGCTTGGTGTCATCGAACTCAGAATTCCGTCTGTCTTCATGTGACGGAGCGAGATGAACAGAAAAAGAAAGCATTAGAAATGTAGCACTTAAAAAGGAAAAAAGTCATTTGCATGTAGGTTTTGAGTGGTGGAAAAAGTCACCTGCACGCCTTTAAGATTTGCATGAATACGACTGTAGAGGAGACGTGGTAATGAACGCATTTTTCACAAGAACGACGTTTCTTCTTTCCTGCGCATTTTGGCAGCATGTAGGCCTGCAGCACGTTAGCTTTGGGCAACAATAATAGCGTTTAATTTGATTTGTAAACAGCCCATTGCGGTTTAAATACTGTTTATATTTCAGTTGAGCAACTGAAATCAGTATCATATCCATGTATCACTCCTGAAATGTTTTTGTAGGAATGTTTGGGTGGGATGAACTCAATCCTTTATTATTATCATTTCAATGTATCGGACCATGCTTGTGAGGAGGAGATTATTCTGTTGCGAGCAGAGCAGACTTGAGTCCAGTAAATATTTAAAGAAATTGTTCCAAAATTGAGCGCACGAAGAGCTACATTTGTAAGGACCCTTCAGATTTTAAAAATGCAACTTAAAGGCTTGAATCCCTCTGCTCCCAACCACCAGCACGTGGTAATAGCTTAGCCCCCGCCGCTGGGCGGCAGTCCATACAATGTCAGTCTATGGAAAAATGTTTGTCTGTGGGTGGCTGCTGTTCTGAAGGTGCTGGCGGTGTGGGCCTGCGGGTTTCCGAGAAGACCAGCGTTGGCCCCGTGACTCTGGCAGGTACGTTTGCGGAGATACGGGGCTTGGCCCGCATCCTATGTGGTCCGTGCTGTAGCGGAATTTGACAGCCGTCCGGCGTGGTTGGTTGCCCCGCTGACGTCCCGGGGGACCGTGCTAGGAGCGCATTTGGGGGCGTTTGGAGTCCATTGGTGTAGGTTTGAGTGGAGTGTTTTCGGGGGCCCGTGGCAGCCTTAGGTCAGGTCAGAGCAGGATATAGGATAGAAACTACCGACGGCGAACACGCCATCGTCTTTAACTTTGGTTCCGCTGGTCCGATTTTTACAAAAATGTCATGTTCTATATGTGATCCTCTAGCTATCTGATTGACTTTGTCCTCGATCAGTCTTAAGAGGTTTGATTTAGTCTCAAAAACATACTTCTCTTATGGTCTAACTTGCTCTATAGTGTGTAAATGTTGTGTCTTCTTGATCAGTGTGACTTGTATTTAGTTTGGAAATGTGTTCTGTTCAGAAGTTGGTTATGTTTAGAGTTAAAGTTGAATAAAGTGATACAATCTTAATTTGTGTAAGCCTGGTATCTTTTTGATACTTTTGACTTTTATTAGCTTAGAAGTTGGGTTAGGTTAAGAAGTTAGGTTAGGTTAGAATAAGGTTAGTTAGGGTTAGGTTAGGTTATGGGATATAGGGATGAAAACCACCCATTTTGTGATGCACCGACAGGCAGCCATGCGGTAAGACACAGAATGTGAGGAAGCTCGATCAGGTAAAGTGATCCCTGACATGCTAGCGGCAGCTCTTTCGTGACCGCAGCAGTGCCAAGCAGAAATGCCATGCTTTCCTGGGCAGGACGACAGTAGAAGTCAATGGGTTCTCTTGGTTAATAGAATAAACTGGCTTTCGGCGAACTGTGATAAATTTATAAAGGCCTATGTCAATTTACCGTGTCTTTACTGTAATAAAACGGGTTACCCTGGGGCTAGGCACACAAAACTGCAATATGTTTCTCGTGGAAAGAGCCCGATAGAGTGTGCAAAGTTTGGGAACGATCGCTCGTTCGTAGCCAACACGGCGGCCTAAAACTTACTCGTTTCACAGAGGCTTTATAGAAGGCCGACTATATAAAACATGTTATTAGTGTAATAAAACGGGTTACCCTGGGGCTAGGCACACAAAACTGCAATATGTTTCTCGTGGAAAGAGCCCGATAGAGTGTGCAAAGTTTGGGAACGATCGCTCGATCGTAGCCAACACAGCGGCCTAAAACGTACTCGTTTCACAGAGGCTTTATGGAAGGCCGACTATATTAAGCATATTTTTAGTGTAATAAAACGTGTTCCCATTGGGCTAGGTACACAAAAGTGTAATATGTTTCTCGTGGAAAGACCCCCATAGTTTGTGCAAAGTTTGGGAACGATCGCTCGTTCGTAGCCAACACGGCGGCCTAAAACTTACTCGTTTCACAGAGGCTTTATAGAAGGCCGACTATATGAAACATGTTATTAGTGTAATAAAACGGGTTACCCTGGGGCTAGGCACACAAAACTGCAATATGTTTCTCGTGGAAAGAGCCCGATAGAGTGTGCAAAGTTTGGGAACGATCACTCGATCGTAGCCAACACAGCGGCCTAAAACGTACTCGTTTCACAGAGGCTTTATGGAAGGCCGACTATATTAAGCATATTTTTAGTGTAATAAAACGTGTTCCCAGTGGGCTAGGTACACAAAAGTGTAATATGTTTCTCGTGGAAAGACCCCCATAGTTTGTGCAAAGTTTGGGAACGATCGCTCGTTCGTAGCCAACACGGCGGCCTAAAACTTACTCGTTTCACAGAGGCTTTATAGAAGGCCGACTATATAAAACATGTTATTAGTGTAATAAAACGGGTTACCCTGGGGCTAGGCACACAAAACTGCAATATGTTTCTCGTGGAAAGAGCCCGATAGAGTGTGCAAAGTTTGGGAACGATCACTCGATCGTAGCCAACACAGCGGCCTAAAACGTACTCGTTTCACAGAGGCTTTATGGAAGGCCGACTATATTAAGCATATTTTTAGTGTAATAAAACGTGTTCCCATTGGGCTAGGTACACAAAAGTGTAATATGTTTCTCGTGGAAAGACCCCCATAGTTTGTGCAAAGTTTGGGAACGATCGCTCGTTCGTAGCCAACACGGCGGCCTAAAACGTACTCGTTTCACAGAGGCTTTATGGAAGGCTGACTATATTAAGCATATTTTTACTGTAATAAAACGGGTTACCCTGGGGCTAGGCACACAAAACTGCAGTATGTTTCTCGTGGAAAGAGCCCGATAGACTGTACAAAGTTTGGGAACGATCACTCGTTCGTAGCCAACACGGCGGCCTAAAACGTACTCGTTTCACAGAGGCTTTATAGAAGGCCGACTATATTAAGCATATTTTTACTATAATAAAATGGGTTCCCATGGGGCTGGGCACACAAAAGTGTAGTATGTTTCTTGTGGAAACACCCCCCTAGTGTGTGTAAAGTTTGGGAACGATCGCTCGTTCGTAGCCAACACGGCGGCCTAAAACGTACTCGTTTCACAGAGGCTTTATGGAAGGCTGACTATATTAAGCATATTTTTACTGTAATAAAACGGGTTACCCTGGGGCTAGGCACAAAAAACTGCAATATGTTTCTCATGGAAAGAGCCCGATAGACTGTACAAAGTTTGGGAACGATCGCTCGTTCGTAGCCAACACGGCGGCCTAAAACGTACTCGTTTCACAGAGGCGTTATAGAAGGCCGACTATATAAAACATGTTATTAGTGTAATAAAATGGGTTCCCATTGGGCTAGGCACACAAAAGTGTAATATGTTTCTCGTGGAAAGACCCCCATAGTGTGTGCAAAGTTTGGGAACGATCGCTCGTTCGTAGCCAACACGGCGGCCTAAAACGTACTCGTTACACAGAGGCTTTATAGAAGGCAGACTATATTAAGCATATTTTTACTGTTATAAAATGGGTTCTCCTTGCCCTAGGTACACAAATGTGTAATATGTTTCTCGTGGAAAGAGCCCAATAGACTGTACAAAGTTTGGGAACGATCACTCGTTCGTAGCCAACACGGCGGCCTAAAACGTACTTATTTCACAGAGGCTTTATAGAAGGCCGACTATATTAAGCATATTTTTACTGTAATAAAATGGGTTCCCATGGGGCTGGGCACACAAAAGTGTAGTATGTTTCTTGTGGAAACACCTCCCTAGTGTGTGTAAAGTTTGGGAACGATCGCTCGTTCGTAGCCAACACGGCGGCCTAAAACGTACTCGTTTCACAGAGGCTTTATAGAAGGCCGACTATATAAAACATGTTATTAGTGTAATAAAACGGGTTACCCTGGGGCTAGGCACACAAAACTGCAATATGTTTCTCGTGGAAAGACCCCCATAGTCTGTGCAAAGTTTGGGAACGATCACTCGTTCGTAGCCAACACGGCGGCCTAAAACGTACTCGTTTCACATTGGACCATTATTGTTTAACCCCACTGGGTGGCAGTCTATACAATGTGAGTCTATGGAAAAGTGCTCACAAATGCTAAGAGTTTTTGACATCTGAGGTGTTCTGTTGCAGAAATTATTTTTAATGTCATTTGGAATTTTGCAAGTGTTAAAGTGAATAATTCAGGTGGAATCATACAATTACACAAGGAAAGTTTTATTGACGGAATAATAAGGATAATAACAAGAATTACGAAAATAATAATAATAACATGAGTAATTATAATAATTCATTTAATTTATGAAGTGCTTTTCTAGACACGGATGAGAGACCGACATTCACAGCAAAGGCTGCCAATTTAACTGGCCATATATATATATATATATATATAAAATCTGCATGTTTTAAAAACATTGCTGTAATATAAAGGTTTTAAGCAGCATAACTTGCGTTCAAAATCATTGTACAGTATGAACAGGAACATAGTTTGTATTTTTCCTGTTAGATTTCTTTTGCAAGTTTTTGTAAACTTCAATTTTATTGATAAATCATTCATATTTCAAATGAACGGCTGTTCTTAAGTGGACGCCCCCTAAAGGCTCAGCATTGAAACTGTCTGTGATTCTGTGTTAAAAAATCCACATTTTAGCAGTTTTGCACAGTGCAGATCTCAATATGTCCACTTTGTGTATGTGTGTGTATGTGTGTATATATTTGTAGCTGTAAGTCATAAATCTATCTTTCTGTCTATCTAACTAACTATCTGTCTGACTGTCTGTCTGTCTGTCTGTCTATCTGTCTATGTATCTCACTATCTGCCTGTCTGTCTGTCTGTCTATCTATCTTTCTGTCTGTCTATCTAACTATCTGTCTATCTATCTAACTATCTGTCTTTCTGTCTATCTATCTAACTATCTGTCTGTCTGTCTATCTAACTATCTGTCTATCGAACTATCTGTCTGTCAATCTATCTAACTGTCTGTCTGTCTATCTATCTAACTATCTGTCTGTCTGTCTATCTATCTAACTATCTGTCTGTCTGTCTGTCTATCTAACTATCTGTCTGTCTATCTAACTATCTGTCTGTCTATCTATCTAAATGTCTGTCTGTCTGTCTATCTTTCTGCATGTGTGTCTATTTGTTTCTCTGTCTGTGTTTGTGTGTCTGTCTGTAACTAATGAAACTTTTAAATAAAGTTTAAACTTTTTACTATCATTATTATTATTATTATTATTTCATTTGATATTTCTTTTACTTGTATGTGAGGAGTATTTTTGAGTCCAGTTAATTGTATCAAAGAAATGTTTCCAAAAATGAAATAAATAAAAAAACAAATAACAGAAGGATGTTTTGTTTTTGTGGTATCGAGTCTCCATCTGGTGGTCATTTACAGCAACTTCATATTCTACTCAATAAAGTCCCAAACAGACTGCTATATTTGATTCCTACTGTAAGACTGTTAATAACAAATGAAAGAAATGAACCCAAGTAAATATAGCAAGACCCTTTGCATTTATTTGACTTGTTTGTGAGGAGGATGTTTTGGAGTCCAGTTCATTTTATTAAAAAAATGTTTCCAGAAATGAAGTAGATTCAAACAAATTACAGGTGGACTTGTAAACATTTTGTTGTTGTTGTTGTGAGAAAACAAACTGCACCAAATATTGCCCTTATAACTTTATAAAATAAAGTTACCATAGGTTTAAAGTTGTAAGTGGGAAAGTGCAATTCTCCATCAGTCCACTAGGGCTAACCCCAGTCCGCTGGGGTTAGTTGGGGTTAAATCGCTAGATGACCCTAACCCCTAGCCCCGGGGGTTAAAAACTCTGTAGGTATAGAGGTGATTACGAGTTTCACCCTCATTATCTCCACCCTCATTTGCATATCGAATCTGATTGGCTGGATTGTTTCACAGATCAATCTTTAGAACGGTCTGTCCGATTTTGCCAAGCTTGGTGTCATCGAACTCAGAATTCCGTCTGTCTTCATGTGACGGAGCGAGATGAACAGAAAAAGAAAGCATTAGAAATGTAGCACTTAAAAAGGAAAAAAGTCATTTGCATGTAGGTTTTGAGTGGTGGAAAAAGTCACCTGCACGCCTTTAAGATTTGCATGAATACGACTGTAGAGGAGACGTGGTAATGAACGCATTTTTCACAAGAACGACGTTTCTTCTTTCCTGCGCATTTTGGCAGCATGTAGGCCTGCAGCACGTTAGCTTTGGGTTAGGGTTAGGGTTAGGGTTAGGGTTAGGGTTAGGGTTAGGGTTAGGTTAGGGTTAGGGTTAGGGTTAGGGTTAGGTATAGAGGTGATTACGAGTTTCACCCTCATTATCTCCACCCTCATTTGCATATCGAATCTGATTGGCTGGATTGTTTCACAGATCAATCTTTAGAACGGTCTGTCCGATTTTGCCAAGCTTGGTGTCATCGAACTCAGAATTCCGTCTGTCTTCATGTGACGGAGCGAGATGAACAGAAAAAGAAAGCATTAGAAATGTAGCACTTAAAAAGGAAAAAAGTCATTTGCATGTAGGTTTTGAGTGGTGGAAAAAGTCACCTGCACGCCTTTAAGATTTGCATGAATACGACTGTAGAGGAGACGTGGTAATGAACGCATTTTTCACAAGAACGACGTTTCTTCTTTCCTGCGCATTTTGGCAGCATGTAGGCCTGCAGCACGTTAGCTTTGGGCAACAATAATAGCGTTTAATTTGATTTGTAAACAGCCCATTGCGGTTTAAATACTGTTTATATTTCAGTTGAGCAACTGAAATCAGTATCATATCCATGTATCACTCCTGAAATGTTTTTGTAGGAATGTTTGGGTGGGATGAACTCAATCCTTTATTATTATCATTTCAATGTATCGGACCATGCTTGTGAGGAGGAGATTATTCTGTTGCGAGCAGAGCAGACTTGAGTCCAGTAAATATTTAAAGAAATTGTTCCAAAATTGAGCGCACGAAGAGCTACATTTGTAAGGACCCTTCAGATTTTAAAAATGCAACTTAAAGGCTTGAATCCCTCTGCTCCCAACCACCAGCACGTGGTAATAGCTTAGCCCCCGCCGCTGGGCGGCAGTCCATACAATGTCAGTCTATGGAAAAATGTTTGTCTGTGGGTGGCTGCTGTTCTGAAGGTGCTGGCGGTGTGGGCCTGCGGGTTTCCGAGAAGACCAGCGTTGGCCCCGTGACTCTGGCAGGTACGTTTGCGGAGATACGGGGCTTGGCCCGCATCCTATGTGGTCCGTGCTGTAGCGGAATTTGACAGCCGTCCGGCGTGGTTGGTTGCCCCGCTGACGTCCCGGGGGACCGTGCTAGGAGCGCATTTGGGGGCGTTTGGAGTCCATTGGTGTAGGTTTGAGTGGAGTGTTTTCGGGGGCCCGTGGCAGCCTTAGGTCAGGTCAGAGCAGGATATAGGATAGAAACTACCGACGGCGAACACGCCATCGTCTTTAACTTTGGTTCCGCTGGTCCGATTTTTACAAAAATGTCATGTTCTATATGTGATCCTCTAGCTATCTGATTGACTTTGTCCTCGATCAGTCTTAAGAGGTTTGATTTAGTCTCAAAAACATACTTCTCTTATGGTCTAACTTGCTCTATAGTGTGTAAATGTTGTGTCTTCTTGATCAGTGTGACTTGTATTTAGTTTGGAAATGTGTTCTGTTCAGAAGTTGGTTATGTTTAGAGTTAAAGTTGAATAAAGTGATACAATCTTAATTTGTGTAAGCCTGGTATCTTTTTGATACTTTTGACTTTTATTAGCTTAGAAGTTGGGTTAGGTTAAGAAGTTAGGTTAGGTTAGAATAAGGTTAGTTAGGGTTAGGTTAGGTTATGGGATATAGGGATGAAAACCACCCATTTTGTGATGCACCGACAGGCAGCCATGCGGTAAGACACAGAATGTGAGGAAGCTCGATCAGGTAAAGTGATCCCTGACATGCTAGCGGCAGCTCTTTCGTGACCGCAGCAGTGCCAAGCAGAAATGCCATGCTTTCCTGGGCAGGACGACAGTAGAAGTCAATGGGTTCTCTTGGTTAATAGAATAAACTGGCTTTCGGCGAACTGTGATAAATTTATAAAGGCCTATGTCAATTTACCGTGTCTTTACTGTAATAAAACGGGTTACCCTGGGGCTAGGCACACAAAACTGCAATATGTTTCTCGTGGAAAGAGCCCGATAGAGTGTGCAAAGTTTGGGAACGATCGCTCGATCGTAGCCAACACAGCGGCCTAAAACGTACTCGTTTCACAGAGGCTTTATGGAAGGCCGACTATATTAAGCATATTTTTAGTGTAATAAAACGTGTTCCCATTGGGCTAGGTACACAAAAGTGTAATATGTTTCTCGTGGAAAGACCCCCATAGTTTGTGCAAAGTTTGGGAACGATCGCTCGTTCGTAGCCAACACGGCGGCCTAAAACTTACTCGTTTCACAGAGGCTTTATAGAAGGCCGACTATATAAAACATGTTATTAGTGTAATAAAACGGGTTACCCTGGGGCTAGGCACACAAAACTGCAATATGTTTCTCGTGGAAAGAGCCCGATAGAGTGTGCAAAGTTTGGGAACGATCGCTCGATCGTAGCCAACACAGCGGCCTAAAACGTACTCGTTTCACAGAGGCTTTATGGAAGGCCGACTATATTAAGCATATTTTTAGTGTAATAAAACGTGTTCCCATTGGGCTAGGTACACAAAAGTGTAATATGTTTCTCGTGGAAAGACCCCCATAGTTTGTGCAAAGTTTGGGAACGATCGCTCGTTCGTAGCCAACACGGCGGCCTAAAACTTACTCGTTTCACAGAGGCTTTATAGAAGGCCGACTATATGAAACATGTTATTAGTGTAATAAAACGGGTTACCCTGGGGCTAGGCACACAAAACTGCAATATGTTTCTCGTGGAAAGAGCCCGATAGAGTGTGCAAAGTTTGGGAACGATCACTCGATCGTAGCCAACACAGCGGCCTAAAACGTACTCGTTTCACAGAGGCTTTATGGAAGGCCGACTATATTAAGCATATTTTTAGTGTAATAAAACGTGTTCCCAGTGGGCTAGGTACACAAAAGTGTAATATGTTTCTCGTGGAAAGACCCCCATAGTTTGTGCAAAGTTTGGGAACGATCGCTCGTTCGTAGCCAACACGGCGGCCTAAAACTTACTCGTTTCACAGAGGCTTTATAGAAGGCCGACTATATAAAACATGTTATTAGTGTAATAAAACGGGTTACCCTGGGGCTAGGCACACAAAACTGCAATATGTTTCTCGTGGAAAGAGCCCGATAGAGTGTGCAAAGTTTGGGAACGATCACTCGATCGTAGCCAACACAGCGGCCTAAAACGTACTCGTTTCACAGAGGCTTTATGGAAGGCCGACTATATTAAGCATATTTTTAGTGTAATAAAACGTGTTCCCATTGGGCTAGGTACACAAAAGTGTAATATGTTTCTCGTGGAAAGACCCCCATAGTTTGTGCAAAGTTTGGGAACGATCGCTCGTTCGTAGCCAACACGGCGGCCTAAAACGTACTCGTTTCACAGAGGCTTTATGGAAGGCTGACTATATTAAGCATATTTTTACTGTAATAAAACGGGTTACCCTGGGGCTAGGCACACAAAACTGCAGTATGTTTCTCGTGGAAAGAGCCCGATAGACTGTACAAAGTTTGGGAACGATCACTCGTTCGTAGCCAACACGGCGGCCTAAAACGTACTCGTTTCACAGAGGCTTTATAGAAGGCCGACTATATTAAGCATATTTTTACTATAATAAAATGGGTTCCCATGGGGCTGGGCACACAAAAGTGTAGTATGTTTCTTGTGGAAACACCCCCCTAGTGTGTGTAAAGTTTGGGAACGATCGCTCGTTCGTAGCCAACACGGCGGCCTAAAACGTACTCGTTTCACAGAGGCTTTATGGAAGGCTGACTATATTAAGCATATTTTTACTGTAATAAAACGGGTTACCCTGGGGCTAGGCACAAAAAACTGCAATATGTTTCTCATGGAAAGAGCCCGATAGACTGTACAAAGTTTGGGAACGATCGCTCGTTCGTAGCCAACACGGCGGCCTAAAACGTACTCGTTTCACAGAGGCGTTATAGAAGGCCGACTATATAAAACATGTTATTAGTGTAATAAAATGGGTTCCCATTGGGCTAGGCACACAAAAGTGTAATATGTTTCTCGTGGAAAGACCCCCATAGTGTGTGCAAAGTTTGGGAACGATCGCTCGTTCGTAGCCAACACGGCGGCCTAAAACGTACTCGTTACACAGAGGCTTTATAGAAGGCAGACTATATTAAGCATATTTTTACTGTTATAAAATGGGTTCTCCTTGCCCTAGGTACACAAATGTGTAATATGTTTCTCGTGGAAAGACCCCCATAGTGTGTGCAAAGTTTGGGAACGATCGCTCGTTCGTAGCCAACACGGCGGCCTAAAACGTACTCCTTTCACAGAGGCTTTATGGAAGGCCGAATATATTAAGCATATTTTTACTGTAATAAAACGGGTTACCCTGGGGCTAGGCACACAAAACTGCAATATGTTTCTCGTGGAAAGAGCCCAATAGACTGTACAAAGTTTGGGAACGATCACTCGTTCGTAGCCAACACGGCGGCCTAAAACGTACTTATTTCACAGAGGCTTTATAGAAGGCCGACTATATTAAGCATATTTTTACTGTAATAAAATGGGTTCCCATGGGGCTGGGCACACAAAAGTGTAGTATGTTTCTTGTGGAAACACCTCCCTAGTGTGTGTAAAGTTTGGGAACGATCGCTCGTTCGTAGCCAACACGGCGGCCTAAAACGTACTCGTTTCACAGAGGCTTTATAGAAGGCCGACTATATAAAACATGTTATTAGTGTAATAAAACGGGTTACCCTGGGGCTAGGCACACAAAACTGCAATATGTTTCTCGTGGAAAGACCCCCATAGTCTGTGCAAAGTTTGGGAACGATCACTCGTTCGTAGCCAACACGGCGGCCTAAAACGTACTCGTTTCACATTGGACCATTATTGTTTAACCCCACTGGGTGGCAGTCTATACAATGTGAGTCTATGGAAAAGTGCTCACAAATGCTAAGAGTTTTTGACATCTGAGGTGTTCTGTTGCAGAAATTATTTTTAATGTCATTCGGAATTTTGCAAGTGTTAAAGTGAATAATTCAGGTGGAATCATACAATTACACAAGGAAAGTTTTATTGACGGAATAATAAGGATAATAACAAGAATTACGAAAATAATAATAATAACATGAGTAATTATAATAATTCATTTAATTTATGAAGTGCTTTTCTAGACACGGATGAGAGACCGACATTCACAGCAAAGGCTGCCAATTTAACTGGCCATATATATATATATATAAAATCTGCATGTTTTAAAAACATTGCTGTAATATAAAGGTTTTAAGCAGCATAACTTGCGTTCAAAATCATTGTACAGTATGAACAGGAACATAGTTTGTATTTTTCCTGTTAGATTTCTTTTGCAAGTTTTTGTAAACTTCAATTTTATTGATAAATCATTCATATTTCAAATGAACGGCTGTTCTTAAGTGGACGCCCCCTAAAGGCTCAGCATTGAAACTGTCTGTGATTCTGTGTTAAAAAATCCACATTTTAGCAGTTTTGCACAGTGCAGATCTCAATATGTCCACTTTGTGTATGTGTGTGTATGTGTGTATATATTTGTAGCTGTAAGTCATAAATCTATCTTTCTGTCTATCTAACTAACTATCTGTCTGACTGTCTGTCTGTCTGTCTGTCTATCTGTCTATGTATCTCACTATCTGCCTGTCTGTCTGTCTGTCTATCTATCTTTCTGTCTGTCTATCTAACTATCTGTCTATCTATCTAAATATCTGTCTTTCTGTCTATCTATCTAACTATCTGTCTGTCTGTCTATCTAACTATCTGTCTATCGAACTATCTGTCTGTCAATCTATCTAACTGTCTGTCTGTCTATCTATCTAACTATCTGTCTGTCTGTCTATCTATCTAACTATCTGTCTGTCTGTCTGTCTATCTAACTATCTGTCTGTCTATCTAACTATCTGTCTGTCTATCTATCTAAATGTCTGTCTGTCTGTCTATCTTTCTGCATGTGTGTCTATTTGTTTCTCTGTCTGTGTTTGTGTGTCTGTCTGTAACTAATGAAACTTTTAAATAAAGTTTAAACTTTTTACTATCATTATTATTATTATTATTATTATTTCATTTGATATTTCTTTTACTTGTATGTGAGGAGTATTTTTGAGTCCAGTTAATTGTATCAAAGAAATGTTTCCAAAAATGAAATAAATAAAAAAACAAATAACAGAAGGATGTTTTGTTTTTGTGGTATCGAGTCTCCATCTGGTGGTCATTTACAGCAACTTCATATTCTACTCAATAAAGTCCCAAACAGACTGCTATATTTGATTCCTACTGTAAGACTGTTAATAACAAATGAAAGAAATGAACCCAAGTAAATATAGCAAGACCCTTTGCATTTATTTGACTTGTTTGTGAGGAGGATGTTTTGGAGTCCAGTTCATTTTATTAAAAAAATGTTTCCAGAAATGAAGTAGATTCAAACAAATTACAGGTGGACTTGTAAACATTTTGTTGTTGTTGTTGTGAGAAAACAAACTGCACCAAATATTGCCCTTATAACTTTATAAAATAAAGTTACCATAGGTTTAAAGTTGTAAGTGGGAAAGTGCAATTCTCCATCAGTCCACTAGGGCTAACCCCAGTCAGCTGGGGTTAGTTGGGGTTAAATTGCTAGATGACCCTAACCCCTAGCCCCGGGGGTTAAAAATTCTGTAGGTATAGAGGTGATTACGAGTTTCACCCTCATTATCTCCACCCTCATTTGCATATTGAATCTGATTGGCTGGATTGTTTCACAGATCAATCTTTAGAACGGTCTGTCCGATTTTGCCAAGCTTGGTGTCATCGAACTCAGAATTCCGTCTGTCTTCATGTGACGGGGCGAGATGAACAGAAAAAGAAAGCATTAGAAATGTAGCACTTAAAAAGGAAAACAGTCATTTGCATGTAGGTTTTGAGTGGTGGAAAAAGTCACCTGCACGCCTTTAAGATTTGCATGAATACGACTGTAGAGGAGACGTGGTAATGAACGCATTTTTCACAAGAACGACGTTTCTTCTTTCCTGCGCATTTTGGCAGCATGTAGGCCTGCAGCACGTTAGCTTTGGGCAACAATAATAGCGTTTAATTTGATTTGTAAACAGCCCTTTGCGGTTTAAATACTGTTTATATTTCAGTTGAGCAACTGAAATCAGTATCATATCCATGTATCACTCCTGAAATGTTTTTGTAGGAATGTTTGGGTGGGATGAACTCAATCCTTTATTATTATCATTTCATGAAATGTATCGGACCATGCTTGTGAGGAGGAGATTATTCTGTTGCGAGCAGAGCAGACTTGAGTCCAATAAATATTTAAAGAAATTGTTCCAAAATTGAGCGCACAAAGAGCTACATTTGTAACGACCCTTCAAATTGTAAAAATGCAACTTAAGCATTAGGCACGTAGGGCTAGGGTTAGGGTTAGGGTTAGGGTAAGGTTTAGGGTAAGGGTTAGCGGATAAGGGTTAGGTTAAGGGTTAGGTTTAGGGTAAGGTTTAGTGTAATGATTAGGTTAAGGGTTAGGTTAAGGGTTAGGTTAAGGGTAAGGTTTAGGGTAAGGGTTAGGTTAAGGGTTAGGTTTAGGTTAAGGGTTAGGTTAAGGGTAAGGGTTAGGTTAAGTGTTAGGTTAAGGGTTAGGTTAAGGGTATGGGTTAGTTTAAGTGTTAGGTTAAGGTTTAGGGTAAGGGTTAGTGGTTAAGGTTTAGCTTAAGGGTTAGGTTTTTGGTAAGGTTTAGTGTAAGGGTTAGGTTAAGGGTTAGGGTTAGGGTTAGGGTTAGGGTTAGGGTTAGGGAAAGGTATAGAGGTGATTACGAGTTTCACCCTCATTATCTCCACCCTCATTTGCATATCGAATCTGATTGGCTGGATTGTTTCACAGATCAATCTTTAGAACGGTCTGTCCGATTTTGCCAAGCTTGGTGTCATCGAACTCAGAATTCCGTCTGTCTTCATGTGACGGAGCGAGATGAACAGAAAAAGAAAGCATTAGAAATGTAGCACTTAAAAAGGAAAAAAGTCATTTGCATGTAGGTTTTGAGTGGTGGAAAAAGTCACCTGCACGCCTTTAAGATTTGCATGAATACGACTGTAGAGGAGACGTGGTAATGAACGCATTTTTCACAAGAACGACGTTTCTTCTTTCCTGCGCATTTTGGCAGCATGTAGGCCTGCAGCACGTTAGCTTTGGGCAACAATAATAGCGTTTAATTTGATTTGTAAACAGCCCATTGCGGTTTAAATACTGTTTATATTTCAGTTGAGCAACTGAAATCAGTATCATATCCATGTATCACTCCTGAAATGTTTTTGTAGGAATGTTTGGGTGGGATGAACTCAATCCTTTATTATTATCATTTCAATGTATCGGACCATGCTTGTGAGGAGGAGATTATTCTGTTGCGAGCAGAGCAGACTTGAGTCCAGTAAATATTTAAAGAAATTGTTCCAAAATTGAGCGCACGAAGAGCTACATTTGTAAGGACCCTTCAGATTTTAAAAATGCAACTTAAAGGCTTGAATCCCTCTGCTCCCAACCACCAGCACGTGGTAATAGCTTAGCCCCCGCCGCTGGGCGGCAGTCCATACAATGTCAGTCTATGGAAAAATGTTTGTCTGTGGGTGGCTGCTGTTCTGAAGGTGCTGGCGGTGTGGGCCTGCGGGTTTCCGAGAAGACCAGCGTTGGCCCCGTGACTCTGGCAGGTACGTTTGCGGAGATACGGGGCTTGGCCCGCATCCTATGTGGTCCGTGCTGTAGCGGAATTTGACAGCCGTCCGGCGTGGTTGGTTGCCCCGCTGACGTCCCGGGGGACCGTGCTAGGAGCGCATTTGGGGGCGTTTGGAGTCCATTGGTGTAGGTTTGAGTGGAGTGTTTTCGGGGGCCCGTGGCAGCCTTAGGTCAGGTCAGAGCAGGATATAGGATAGAAACTACCGACGGCGAACACGCCATCGTCTTTAACTTTGGTTCCGCTGGTCCGATTTTTAAAAAAATGTTATGTTCTATATGTGATCCTCTAGCTATCTGATTGACTTTGTCATCGATCAGTCTTAAGAGTTTTTAGTCTCAAAAACATACTTCTCTTATGGTCTAACTTGCTCTATAGTGTGTAAATGTTGTGTCTTCTTGATCAGTGTGACTTGTATTTAGTTTGGAAATGTGTTCTGTTCAGAAGTTGGTTATGTTTAGAGTTAAAGTTGAATAAACTGATACAATCTTAATTTGTGTAAGCCTGGTGTCTTTTTGATACTTTTGACTTTTATTAGCTTAGAAGTTGGGTTAGGTTAAGAAGTTAGGTTAGGTTAGAATAAGGTTAGTTAGGGTTAGGTTAGGTTATGGGATATAGGGATGAAAACCACCCATTTTGTGATGCACCGACAGGCAGCCATGCGGTAAGACAGAGAATGTGAGGAAGCTCGATCAGGTAAAGTGATCCCTGACATGCTAGCGGCAGCTCCTTCGTGACCGCAGCAGTGCCAAGCAGAAATGCCATGCTTTCCTGGGCAGGATGACAGTAGAAGTCAATGGGTTCTCTTGGTTAATAGAATAAACTGGCTTTCGGCACACTGTGATAAATTTATAAAGGCCTATGTCAATTTACCGTGTCTACTGAAATAAAACGGGTTACCCTGGGGCTAGGCACACAAAACTGCAATATGTTTCTCGTGGAAAGAGCCCGATAGGGTGTGCAAAGTTTGGGAACGATCGCTCGTTCGTAGCCAACACGGCGGCCTAAAACGTACTCGTTTCACAGACGCTTTATAGAAGGCCGACTTTATTAAGCATATTTTTACTGTAATAAAATGGGTTCCCATGGGGCTGGGCACACAAAAGTGTAATATGTTACTTGTGGAAAGACCCCCCTAGTGTGTGCAAAGTTTGGGAACGATCGCTCGTTCGTAGCCAACACGGCGGCCTAAAACGTACTCGTTTCACAGAGGCTTTATAGAAGGCAGACTTTATTAAGCATATTTTTACTGTAATAAAATGGGTTCCCATGGGGCTGGGCACACAAAAGTGTAATATGTTTCTCGTGGAAAGACCCCCATAGTCTGTGCAAAGTTTGGGAACAATCGCTCGTTCGTAGCCAACACGGCGGCCTAAAACGTACTCGTTTCACAGAGGCTTTATGAAGCATATGAACTATATGAAGCATATTTTTACTGTAATAAAATTGGTTCCCATTGGGCTAGGCACACAAAAATGTAATATGTTTCTCGTGGAAAGACCCCCATAGTCTGTGCAAAGTTTGGGAACGATCGCTCGTTCGTAGCCAACACGGCGGCCTAAAACGTACTCGTTTCACAGACGCTTTATAGAAGGCCGACTTTATTAAGCATATTTTTACTGTAATAAAATGGGTTCCCATGGGGCTGGGCACACAAAAGTGTAATATGTTACTTGTGGAAAGACCCCCATAGTCTGTGCAAAGTTTGGGAACGATTGCTCGTTCGTAGCCAACACGGCGGCCTAAAACGTACTCGTTTCACAGAGGCTTTATAGAAGGCAGACTTTATTAAGCATATTTTTACTGTAATAAAATGGGTTCCCATGGGGCTGGGCACACAAAAGTGTAATATGTTTCTTGTGGAAACACCCCCCTAGTGTGTGCAAAGTTTGGGAACGATCGCTCGTTCGTAGCCAACACGGCGGCCTAAAACGTACTCGTTTCACAGACGCTTTATAGAAGGCCGACTTTATTAAGCATATTTTTACTGTAATAAAATGGGTTCCCATGGGGCTGGGCACACAAAAGTGTAATATGTTTCTCGTGGAAAGACCCCCATAGTCTGTGCAAAGTTTGGGAACGATTGCTCGTTCGTAGCCAACACGGCGGCCTAAAACGTACTCGTTTCACAGAGGCTTTATAGAAGGCCGACAATATGAAGCATATTTTTACTGTAATAAAATGGGTTCCCATTGGGCTAGGCACACAAAAATGCAATATGTTTCTCGTGGAAAGACCCCCATAGTCTGTGCAAAGTTTGGGAACGATTGCTCGTTCGTAGCCAACACGGCGGCCTAAAACGTACTCGTTTCACAGAGGCTTTATAGAAGGCAGACTTTATTAAGCATATTTTTACTGTAATAAAATGGGTTCCCATGGGGCTGGGCACACAAAAGTGTAATATGTTTCTTGTGGAAACACCCCCCTAGTGTGTGCAAAGTTTGGGAACGATCGCTCGTTCGTAGCCATCATGGCGGCCTAAAACGTACTCGTTTCACAGACGCTTTATAGAAGGCCGACTTTATTAAGCATATTTTTACTGTAATAAAATGGGTTCCCATGGGGCTGGGCACACAAAAGTGTAATATGTTACTTGTGGAAAGACCCCCATAGTCTGTGCAAAGTTTGGGAATGATTGCTCGTTCGTAGCCAACACGGCGGCCTAAAACGTACTCGTTTCACAGAGGCTTTCTAGAAGGCAGACTTTATTAAGCATATTTTTACTGTAATAAAACGGGTTACCCTGGGGCTAGGCACACAAAACTGCAATATGTTTCTCGTGGAAAGAGCCCGATAGAGTGTACAAAGTTTGGGAATGATCACTCGTTCGTAGCCAACACGGCGGCCTAAAACGTACTCGTTTCACAGAGGCTTTATAGAAGGCCGACTTTATTAAGCATATTTTTACTGTAATAAAATGGGTTCCCATGGGGCTGGGCACACAAAAGTGTAATATGTCACTTGTGGAAAGACCCCCATAGTCTGTGCAAAGTTTGGGAACGATTGCTCGTTCGTAGCCAACACGGCGGCCTAAAACGTACTCGTTTCACAGAGGCTTTATAGAAGGCCGACTTTATTAAGCATATTTTTACTGTAATAAAATGGGTTCCCATGGGGCTGGGCACACAAAAGTGTAATATGTTTCTTGTGGAAACACCCCCCTAGTGTGTGCAAAGTTTGGGAACGATCGCTCTTTCGTAGCCAACACGGCGGCCTAAAACGTACTCGTTTCACAGAGGCTTTATAGAAGGCAGACTTTATTAAGCATATTTTTACTGTAATAAAATGGGTTCCCATGGGGCTGGGCACACAAAAGTGTAATATGTTTCTCGTGGAAAGACCCCCATAGTCTGTGCAAAGTTTGGGAACAATCGCTCGTTCGTAGCCAACACGGCGGCCTAAAACGTACTCGTTTCACAGAGGCTTTATGAAGCATATGAACTATATGAAGCATATTGTTACTGTAATAAAATGGGTTCCCATTGGGCTAGGCACACAAAAATGCAATATGTTTCTCGTGGAAAGACCCCCATAGTCTGTGCAAAGTTTGGGAACGATCGCTCGTTCGTAGCCAACACGGCGGCCTAAAACGTACTCGTTTCACATTGGACCATTATTGTTTAACCCCCACTGGGTGGCAGTCTATACAATGTGAGTCTATGGAAAAGTGCTCACAAATGCTAAGAGTTTTTGACATCTGAGATGTTCTGTTGCAAAAATGATTTTTAATGTCATTCTGAATTTTGCAAGCACAGTGTTAAAGTGAATAATTCAGGTAGAATCATACAATTACACAAGGAAAGTTTTATTGACAGAACAATAAGGATAATAACAAGAATTACGAAAATAATAATAATAACATGAATAATTATAATAATTCATTTAATTTATGAAGTGCTTTTCTAGACACGGATGAGAGACAGACATTCACAGCAAAGGCTGCCCATTTAACTGGCCATATATATATATATAAAATCCGCATGTTTTAAAAACATTGCTGTAAAATAATGTTTTAAGCAGCATAACATGCGTTCAAAATCATTATACAGTATGAACAGGAACATAGTTTGTATTTTTCCTGTTAGATTTCTTTTGCAAGTATTTGTAAACTTCAATTTTATTGATAAATCATTCATATTTCAAGTGAACGGCTGTTCTTAAGTGGACGCCCCCTAAAGGCTCAGCATTGAAACTGTCTGTGATTCTGTGTTAAAAAATCCACATTTTAGCAGTTTTGCACAGTGCAGATCTCAATATGTCCACTTTGTGTATGTGTGTGTATGTGTGTATATATTTGTAGCTGTAAGTCGTAAATCTATCTTTCTGTCTATCTAACTAACTATCTGTCTGACTGTGTCTGTCTGTCTATCTGTCTATCTATCTCACTATCTGCCCGTCTGTCTATCTGTCTGTCTGTCTGTCTATCTAACTATCTGTCTGTCTGTCTTTCTATCAAACTATCTGTCTGTCTGTCTATCTATCTAACTGTCTGTCTGTCTGTCTGTCTATCTATCTATCTGTCTGTCTATCTAGCTAACTATCTGTCTGTCTGTCTATCTATCTAACTATCTGTCTGTCTGTCTATCTAACTATCTGTCTGTCTGTCTATCTAACTATCTGTCTGTCTATCTATCTAAATGTCTGTCTGTCTGTCTATCTTTCTGCCTATGTGTCTATTTGTTTCTCTGTCTGTGTTTGTGTGTCTGTCTGTAACTAATGAAGCTTTTAAATAAAGTTTAAACTTTTTACTATCATTATTATTATTATTTCATGATATTTCTTTTACTTGTATGTGAGGAGTATTTTTGAGTCCAGTTAATTGTATCAAAGAAATGTTTCAAAAAATGAAATAAATAAAAAAAACAAATAGCAGAAGGATGTTTTGTTTTTGTGGTATCGAGTCTCCATCTGGTGGTCATTTACAGCAACTTCATATTCTACTCTATAAAGTCCCAAACAGACTGCTATATTTGATTCCTACTGTAAGACTGTTAATAACAAATGAAAGAAATGAACCCAAGTAAATATAGCAAGACCCTTTGCATTTATTTGACTTGTTTGTGAGGAGGATGTTTTGGAGTCCAGTTCATTTTATTAAAAAAATGTTTCCAGAAATGAAGTAAATTCAAACAAATTACAGGTGGACTTGTAAACATTTTGTTGTTGTTGTTGTGAGAAAACAAACTGCACCAAATATTGCCCTTATAACTTTATAAAATAAAGTTACCATAGGTTTAAAGTTGTAAGTGGGAAAGTGCAATTCTCCATCAGTCCACTAGGGCTAACCCCAGTCCGCTGGGGTTAGTTGGGGTTAAATCGCTAGATGACCCTAACCCCTAGCCCCGGGGGTTAAAAACTCTGTAGGTATAGAGGTAATTACGAGTTTCACCCTCATTATCTCCACCCTCATTTGCATATCGAATCTGATTGGCTGGATTGTTTCACAGATCAATCTTTAGAACGGTCTGTCCGATTTTGCCAAGCTTGGTGTCATCGAACTCAGAATTCCGTCGTTCTTCATGTGACGGGGCGAGATGAACAGAAAAAGAAAGCATTAGAAATGTAGCACTTAAAAAGGAAAACAGTCATTTGCATG
This sequence comes from Moxostoma hubbsi, assembly GCA_032164185.1. NCBI lineage: Eukaryota > Metazoa > Chordata > Actinopteri > Cypriniformes > Catostomidae > Moxostoma > Moxostoma hubbsi. The sequence goes on from JAVLUX010000221.1 coordinate 5,727,067, forward strand.
TAGGTTTTGAGTGGTGGAAAAAGTCACCTGCACGCCTTTAAGATTTGCATGAATACGACTATAGAGGAGACGTGGTAATGAACGCATTTTTCACAAGAACGACGTTTCTTCTTTCCTGCGCATTTTGGCAGCATGTAGGCCTGCAGCACGTTAGCTTTGGGCAACAATAATAGCATTTAATTTGATTTGTAAACAGCCCTTTGCGGTTTAAATACTGTTTATATTTCAGTTGAGCAACTGAAATCAGTATCATATCCATGTATCACTCCTGAAATGTTTTTGTAGGAATTTTTGGGTGGGATGAACTCAATCCTTTTATTATTATCATCTCATGAAATGTATCGGACCATGCTTGTGAGGAGGAGATCATTCTGTTGCGAGCAGAGCAGACTTGAGTCCAGTAAATATTTAAAGAAATTGTTCCAAAATTGAGCGCACGAAGAGCTACATTTGTAAGGACCCTTCAGATTTTAAAAATGCAACTTAAAGGCTTGAATCCCTCTGCTCCCAACCACCAGCACGTGGTAATAGCTTAGCCCCCGCCGCTGGGCGGCAGTCCATACAATGTCAGTCTATGGAAAAATGTTTGTCTGTGGGTGGCTGCTGTTCTGAAGGTGCTGGCGGTGTGGGCCTGCGGGTTTCCGAGAAGACCAGCGTTGGCCCCGTGACTCTGGCAGGTACGTTTGCGGAGATACGGGGCTTGGCCCCCATCCTATGTGGTCCGTGCTGTAGCGGAATTTGACAGCTGTCCGGCGTGGTTGGTAGCCCCACTGGCGTCCCGGGGGACCGTGCTAGGAGCGCATTTGGGGGCGTTTGGAGTCCATTGGTGTAGGTTTGAGTGGAGTGTTTTCGGGGGCCCGTGGCAGCCTTAGGTCAGGTCAGAGCAGGATATAGGATAGAAACTACCGACGGCGAACACGCCATCGTCTTTAACTTTGGTTCCGCTGGTCCGATTTTTAAAAAAATGTTATGTTCTATATGTGATCCTCTAGCTATCTGATTGACTTTGTCATCGATCAGTCTTAAGAGTTTTTAGTCTCAAAAACATACTTCTCTTATGGTCTAACTTGCTCTATAGTGTGTAAATGTTGTGTCTTCTTGATCAGTGTGACTTGTATTTAGTTTGGAAATGTGTTCTGTTCAGAAGTTGGTTATGTTTAGAGTTAAAGTTGAATAAACTGATACAATCTTAATTTGTGTAAGCCTGGTGTCTTTTTGATACTTTTGACTTTTATTAGCTTAGAAGTTGGGTTAGGTTAAGAAGTTAGGTTAGGTTAGAATAAGGTTAGTTAGGGTTAGGTTAGGTTATGGGATATAGGGATGAAAACCACCCATTTTGTGATGCACCGACAGGCAGCCATGCGGTAAGACAGAGAATGTGAGGAAGCTCGATCAGGTAAAGTGATCCCTGACATGCTAGCGGCAGCTCCTTCGTGACCGCAGCAGTGCCAAGCAGAAATGCCATGCTTTCCTGGGCAGGATGACAGTAGAAGTCAATGGGTTCTCTTGGTTAATAGAATAAACTGGCTTTCGGCGCACTGTGATAAATTTATAAAGGCCTATGTCAATTTACCGTGTCTTTACTGTAATAAAACGGGTTACCCTGGGGCTAGGCACACAAAACTGCAATATGTTTCTCGTGGAAAGAGCCCAATAGAGTGTACAAAGTTTGGGAATGATCACTCGTTCGTAGCCAACACGGCGGCCTAAAACGTACTCGTTTCACAGAGGCTTTTATAGAAGGCAGACTTTATTAAGCATATTTTTACTGTAATAAAACGGGTTACCCTGGGGCTAGGCACACAAAACTGCAATATGTTTCTCGTGGAAAGAGCCCAATAGAGTGTACAAAGTTTGGGAATGATCACTCGTTCGTAGCCAACACGGCGGCCTAAAACGTACTCGTTTCACAGAGGCTTTTATAGAAGGCAGACTTTATTAAGCATATTTTTACTGTAATAAAACGGGTTACCCTGGGGCTAGGCACACAAAACTGCAATATGTTTCTCGTGGAAAGAGCCCGATAGAGTGTACAAAGTTTGGGAATGATCACTCGTTCGTAGCCAACACGGCGGCCTAAAACGTACTAGTTTCACAGAGGCTTTATAGAAGGCCGACTATATGAAGCATATTTTTACTGTAATAAAATGGGTTCCCATGGGGCTGGGCACACAAAAGTGTAATCTGTTTCTCGTGGAAAGACCCCCATAGTCTGTGCAAAGTTTGGGAACAATCGCTCGTTCGTAGCCAACACGGCGGCCTAAAACGTACTCGTTTCACAGAGGCTTTATAGAAGGCCGACTTTATTAAGCATATTTTTACTGTAATAAAATGGGTTCCCATTGGGCTAGGCACACAAAAATGCAATATGTTTCTCGTGGAAAGACCCCCATAGTCTGTGCAAAGTTTGGGAACGATTGCTCGTTCGTAGCCAACACGGCGGCCTAAAACGTACTCGTTTCACAGAGGCTTTATAGAAGGCAGACTTTATTAAGCATATTTTTACTGTAATAAAATGGGTTCCCATGGGGCTGGGCACACAAAAGTGTAATATGTTTCTTGTGGAAACACCCCCCTAGTGTGTGCAAAGTTTGGGAACGATCGCTCGTTCGTAGCCATCACGGCGGCCTAAAACGTACTCGTTTCACAGACGCTTTATAGAAGGCCGACTTTATTAAGCATATTTTTACTGTAATAAAATGGGTTCCCATGGGGCTGGGCACACAAAAGTGTAATGTGTCACTTGTGGAAAGACCCCCATAGTCTGTGCAAAGTTTGGGAACGATCGCTCGTTCGTAGCCAACACGGCGGCCTAAAACGTACTCGTTTCACAGAGGCTTTATAGAAGGCAGACTTTATTAAGCATATTTTTACTGTAATAAAATGGGTTCCCATGGGGCTGGGCACACAAAAGTGTAATATGTTTCTCGTGGAAAGACCCCCATAGTCTGTGCAAAGTTTGGGAACAATCGCTCGTTCGTAGCCAACACGGCGGCCTAAAACGTACTCGTTTCACAGAGGCTTTATGAAGCATATGAACTATATGAAGCATATTTTTACTGTAGTAAAATGGGTTCCCATTGGGCTAGGCACACAAAAATGCAATATGTTTCTCGTGGAAAGACCCCCATAGTCTGTGCAAAGTTTGGGAATGATCGCTCGTTCGTAGCCAACACGACGGCCTAAAACGTACTCGTTTCACATTGGACCATTATTGTTTAACCCCCACTGGGTGGCAGTCTATACAATGTGAGTCTATGGAAAAGTGCTCACAAATGCTAAGAGTTTTTGACATCTGAGGTGTTCTGTTGCAAAAATGATTTTTAATGTCATTCTGAATTTTGCAAGCACAGTGTTAAAGTGAATAATTCAGGTGGAATCATACAATTACACAAGGAAAGTTTTATTGACAGAACAATAAGGATAATAACAAGAATTACGAAAATAATAATAATAACATGAATAATTATAATAATTCATTTAATTTATGAAGTGCTTTTCTAGACACGGATGAGAGACAGACATTCACAGCAAAGGCTGCCCATTTAACTGGCCATATATATATATATATAAAATCCGCATGTTTTAAAAACATTGCTGTAAAATAATGTTTTAAGCAGCATAACATGCGTTCAAAATCATTATACAGTATGAACAGGAACATAGTTTGTATTTTTCCTGTTAGATTTCTTTTGCAAGTATTTGTAAACTTCAATTTTATTGATAAATCATTCATATTTCAAGTGAACGGCTGTTCTTAAGTGGACGCCCCCTAAAGGCTCAGCATTGAAACTGTCTGTGATTCTGTGTTAAAAAATCCACATTTTAGCAGTTTTGCACAGTGCAGATCTCAATATGTCCACTTTGTGTATGTGTGTGTATGTGTGTATATATTTGTAGCTGTAAGTCGTAAATCTATCTTTCTGTCTATCTAACTAACTATCTGTCTGACTGTGTCTGTCTGTCTATCTGTCTATCTATCTCACTATCTGCCCGTCTGTCTGTCTGTCTATCTATCTGTCTGTCTGTCTATCTATCTAACTATCTGTCTATTTGTCTATCTATCTAACTATCTGTCTTTCTGTCTATCTATGTAACTATCTGTCTGTCTGTCTTTCTATCGAACTATCTGTCTGTCTGTCTATCTATCTAACTGTCTGTCTGTCTGTCTGTCTGTCTATCTATCTATCTGTCTGTCTGTCTATCTAGCTAACTATCTGTCTGTCTGTCTATCTATCTAACTATCTGTCTGTCTGTCTATCTAACTATCTGTCTGTCTATCTATCTAAATGTCTGTCTGTCTGTCTATCTTTCTGCCTATGTGTCTATTTGTTTCTCTGTCTGTGTTTGTGTGTCTGTCTGTAACTAATGAAGCTTTTAAATAAAGTTTAAACTTTTTACTATCATTATTATTATTATTTCATGATATTTCTTTTACTTGTATGTGAGGAGTATTTTTGAGTCCAGTTAATTGTATCAAAGAAATGTTTCAAAAAATGAAATAAATAAAAAAAACAAATAGCAGAAGGATGTTTTGTTTTTGTGGTATCGAGTCTCCATCTGGTGGTCATTTACAGCAACTTCATATTCTACTCAATAAAGTCCCAAACAGACTGCTATATTTGATTCCTACTGTAAGACTGTTAATAACAAATGAAAGAAATGAACCCAAGTAAATATAGCAAGACCCTTTGCATTTATTTGACTTGTTTGTGAGGAGGATGTTTTGGAGTCCAGTTCATTTTATTAAAAAAATGTTTCCAGAAATGAAGTAGATTCAAACAAATTACAGGTGGACTTGTAAACATTTTGTTGTTGTTGTTGTGAGAAAACAAACTGCACCAAATATTGCCCTTATAACTTTATAAAATAATGTTACCTTAGGTTTAAAGTTGTAAGTGGGAAAGTGCAATTCTCCATCAGTCCACTAGGGCTAACCCCAGTCCGCTGGGGTTAGTTGGGGTTAAATCGCTAGATGACCCTAACCCCTAGCCCCGGGGGTTAAAAACTCTGTAGGTATAGAGGTAATTACGAGTTTCACCCTCATTATCTCCACCCTCATTTGCATATCGAATCTGATTGGCTGGATTGTTTCACAGATCAATCTTTAGAACGGTCTGTCCGATTTTGCCAAGCTTGGTGTCATCGAACTCAGAATTCCGTCGTTCTTCATGTGACGGGGCGAGATGAACAGAAAAAGAAAGCATTAGAAATGTAGCACTTAAAAAGGAAAACAGTCATTTGCATGTAGGTTTTGAGTGGTGGAAAAAGTCACCTGCACGCCTTTAAGATTTGCATGAATACGACTATAGAGGAGACGTGGTAATGAACGCATTTTTCACAAGAACGACGTTTCTTCTTTCCTGCGCATTTTGGCAGCATGTAGGCCTGCAGCACGTTAGCTTTGGGCAACAATAATAGCGTTTAATTTGATTTGTAAACAGCCCTTTGCGGTTTAAATACTGTTTATATTTCAGTTGAGCAACTGAAATCAGTATCATATCCATGTATCACTCCTGAAATGTTTTTGTAGGAATTTTTGGGTGGGATGAACTCAATCCTTTTATTATTATCATCTCATGAAATGTATCGGACCATGCTTGTGAGGAGGAGATCATTCTGTTGCGAGCAGAGCAGACTTGAGTCCAGTAAATATTTAAAGAAATTGTTCCAAAATTGAGCGCACGAAGAGCTACATTTGTAAGGACCCTTCAGATTTTAAAAATGCAACTTAAAGGCTTGAATCCCTCTGCTCCCAACCACCAGCACGTGGTAATAGCTTAGCCCCCGCCGCTGGGCGGCAGTCCATACAATGTCAGTCTATGGAAAAATGTTTGTCTGTGGGTGGCTGCTGTTCTGAAGGTGCTGGCGGTGTGGGCCTGCGGGTTTCCGAGAAGACCAGCGTTGGCCCCGTGACTCTGGCAGGTACGTTTGCGGAGATACGGGGCTTGGCCCGCATCCTATGTGGTCCGTGCTGTAGCGGAATTTGACAGCTGTCCGGCGTGGTTGGTTGCCCTGCTGGCGTCCCGGGGGACCGTGCTAGGAGCGCATTTGGGGGCGTTTGGAGTCCATTGGTGTAGGTTTGAGTGGAGTGTTTTCGGGGGCCCGTGGCAGCCTTAGGTCAGGTCAGAGCAGGATATAGGATAGAAACTACCGACGGCGAACACGCCATCGTCTTTAACTTTGGTTCCGCTGGTCCGATTTTTTAAAAAATGTTATGTTCTATATGTGATCCTCTAGCTATCTGATTGACTTTGTCATCGATCAGTCTTAAGAGTTTTTAGTCTCAAAAACATACTTCTCTTATGGTCTAACTTGCTCTATAGTGTGTAAATGTTGTGTCTTCTTGATCAGTGTGACTTGTATTTAGTTTGGAAATGTGTTCTGTTCAGAAGTTGGTTATGTTTAGAGTTAAAGTTGAATAAACTGATACAATCTTAATTTGTGTAAGCCTGGTGTCTTTTTGATACTTTTGACTTTTATTAGCTTAGAAGTTGGGTTAGGTTAAGAAGTTAGGTTAGGTTAGAATAAGGTTAGTTAGGGTTAGGTTAGGTTATGGGATATAGGGATGAAAACCACCCATTTTGTGATGCACCGACAGGCAGCCATGCGGTAAGACAGAGAATGTGAGGAAGCTCGATCAGGTAAAGTGATCCCTGACATGCTAGCGGCAGCTCCTTCGTGACCGCAGCAGTGCCAAGCAGAAATGCCATGCTTTCCTGGGCAGGATGACAGTAGAAGTCAATGGGTTCTCTTGGTTAATAGAATAAACTGGCTTTCGGCGCACTGTGATAAATTTATAAAGGCCTATGTCAATTTACCGTGTCTTTACTGTAATAAAACGGGTTACCCTGGGGCTAGGCACACAAAACTGCAATATGTTTCTCGTGGAAAGAGCCCGATAGAGTGTGCAAAGTTTGGGAACGATCGCTCGTTCGTAGCCAACACGGCGGCCTAAAACGTACTCGTTTCACAGACGCTTTATAGAAGGCCGACTTTATTAAGCATATTTTTACTGTAATAAAATGGGTTCCCATGGGGCTGGGCACACAAAAGTGTAATATGTTACTTGTGGAAAGACCCCCCTAGTGTGTGCAAAGTTTGGGAACGATCGCTCGTTCGTAGCCAACACGGCGGCCTAAAACGTACTCGTTTCACAGAGGCTTTATAGAAGGCAGACTTTATTAAGCATATTTTTACTGTAATAAAATGGGTTCCCATGGGGCTGGGCACACAAAAGTGTAATATGTTTCTCGTGGAAAGACCCCCATAGTCTGTGCAAAGTTTGGGAACAATCGCTCGTTCGTAGCCAACACGGCGGCCTAAAACGTACTCGTTTCACAGAGGCTTTATGAAGCATATGAACTATATGAAGCATATTTTTACTGTAATAAAATTGGTTCCCATTGGGCTAGGCACACAAAAATGTAATATGTTTCTCGTGGAAAGACCCCCATAGTCTGTGCAAAGTTTGGGAACGATCGCTCGTTCGTAGCCAACACGGCGGCCTAAAACGTACTCGTTTCACAGACGCTTTATAGAAGGCCGACTTTATTAAGCATATTTTTACTGTAATAAAATGGGTTCCCATGGGGCTGGGCACACAAAAGTGTAATATGTTACTTGTGGAAAGACCCCCATAGTCTGTGCAAAGTTTGGGAACGATTGCTCGTTCGTAGCCAACACGGCGGCCTAAAACGTACTCGTTTCACAGAGGCTTTATAGAAGGCAGACTTTATTAAGCATATTTTTACTGTAATAAAATGGGTTCCCATGGGGCTGGGCACACAAAAGTGTAATATGTTTCTTGTGGAAACACCCCCCTAGTGTGTGCAAAGTTTGGGAACGATCGCTCGTTCGTAGCCAACACGGCGGCCTAAAACGTACTCGTTTCACAGACGCTTTATAGAAGGCCGACTTTATTAAGCATATTTTTACTGTAATAAAATGGGTTCCCATGGGGCTGGGCACACAAAAGTGTAATATGTTTCTCGTGGAAAGACCCCCATACTCTCTGCAAAGTTTGGGAACAATCGCTCGTTCGTAGCCAACACGGCGGCCTAAAACGTACTCGTTTCACAGAGGCTTTATAGAAGGCCGACTATATGAAGCATATTTTTACTGTAATAAAATGGGTTCCCATTGGGCTAGGCACACAAAAATGCAATATGTTTCTCGTGGAAAGACCCCCATAGTCTGTGCAAAGTTTGGGAACGATTGCTCGTTCGTAGCCAACACGGCGGCCTAAAACGTACTCGTTTCACAGAGGCTTTATAGAAGGCAGACTTTATTAAGCATATTTTTACTGTAATAAAATGGGTTCCCATGGGGCTGGGCACACAAAAGTGTAATATGTTTCTTGTGGAAACACCCCCCTAGTGTGTGCAAAGTTTGGGAACGATCGCTCGTTCGTAGCCATCACGGCGGCCTAAAACGTACTCGTTTCACAGACGCTTTATAGAAGGCCGACTTTATTAAGCATATTTTTACTGTAATAAAATGGGTTCCCATGGGGCTGGGCACACAAAAGTGTAATATGTTACTTGTGGAAAGACCCCCATAGTCTGTGCAAAGTTTGGGAATGATTGCTCGTTCGTAGCCAACACGGCGGCCTAAAACGTACTCGTTTCACAGAGGCTTTCTAGAAGGCAGACTTTATTAAGCATATTTTTACTGTAATAAAATGGGTTCCCATGGGGCTGGGCACACAAAAGTGTAATATGTTTCTTATGGAAACACCCCCCTAGTGTGTGCAAAGTTTGGGAACGATCGCTCGTTCGTAGCCAACACGGCGGCCTAAAACGTACTCGTTTCACAGAGGCTTTTATAGAAGGCAGACTTTATTAAGCATATTTTTACTGTAATAAAACGGGTTACCCTGGGGCTAGGCACACAAAACTGCAATATGTTTCTCGTGGAAAGAGCCCGATAGAGTGTACAAAGTTTGGGAATGATCACTCGTTCGTAGCCAACACGGCGGCCTAAAACGTACTCGTTTCACAGAGGCTTTATAGAAGGCAGACTTTATTAAGCATATTTTTACTGTAATAAAATGGGTTCCCATGGGGCTGGGCACACAAAAGTGTAATATGTTTCTTGTGGAAACACCCCCCTAGTGTGTGCAAAGTTTGGGAACGATCGCTCGTTCGTAGCCAACACGGCGGCCTAAAACGTACTCGTTTCACAGACGCTTTATAGAAGTCCGACTTTATTAAGCATATTTTTACTGTAATAAAATGGGTTCCCATGGGGCTGGGCACACAAAAGTGTAATATGTCACTTGTGGAAAGACCCCCATAGTCTGTGCAAAGTTTGGGAACGATTGCTCGTTCGTAGCCAACACGGCGGCCTAAAACGTACTCGTTTCACAGAGGCTTTATGGAAGGCCGACTTTATTAAGCATATTTTTACTGTAATAAAATGGGTTCCCATGGGGCTGGGCACACAAAAGTGTAATATGTTTCTTGTGGAAACACCCCCCTAGTGTGTGCAAAGTTTGGGAACGATCGCTCTTTCGTAGCCAACACGGCGGCCTAAAACGTACTCGTTTCACAGAGGCTTTATAGAAGGCAGACTTTATTAAGCATATTTTTACTGTAATAAAATGGGTTCCCATGGGGCTGGGCACACAAAAGTGTAATATGTTTCTCGTGGAAAGACCCCCATAGTCTGTGCAAAGTTTGGGAACAATCGCTCGTTCGTAGCCAACACGGCGGCCTAAAACGTACTCGTTTCACAGAGGCTTTATGAAGCATATGAACTATATGAAGCATATTGTTACTGTAATAAAATGGGTTCCCATTGGGCTAGGCACACAAAAATGCAATATGTTTCTCGTGGAAAGACCCCCATAGTCTGTGCAAAGTTTGGGAACGATCGCTCGTTCGTAGCCAACGCGGCGGCCTAAAACGTACTCGTTTCACATTGGACCATTATTGTTTAACCCCCACTGGGTGGCAGTCTATACAATGTGAGTCTATGGAAAAGTGCTCACAAATGCTAAGAGTTTTTGACATCTGAGGTGTTCTGTTGCAAAAATGATTTTTAATGTCATTCTGAATTTTGCAAGCACAGTGTTAAAGTGAATAATTCAGGTAGAATCATACAATTACACAAGGAAAGTTTTATTGACAGAACAATAAGGATTATAACAAGAATTACGAAAATAATAATAATAACATGAATAATTATAATAATTCATTTAATTTATGAAGTGCTTTTCTAGACTCGGATGAGAGACAGACATTCACAGCAAAGGCTGCCCATTTAACTGGCCATATATATATATATAAAATCCGCATGTTTTAAAAACATTGCTGTAAAATAATGTTTTAAGCAGCATAACATGCGTTCAAAATCATTATACAGTATGAACAGGAACATAGTTTGTATTTTTCCTGTTAGATTTCTTTTGCAAGTATTTGTAAACTTCAATTTTATTGATAAATCATTCATATTTCAAGTGAACGGCTGTTCTTAAGTGGACGCCCCCTAAAGGCTCAGCATTGAAACTGTCTGTGATTCTGTGTTAAAAAATCCACATTTTAGCAGTTTTGCACAGTGCAGATCTCAATATGTCCACTTTGTGTATGTGTGTGTATGTGTGTATATATTTGTAGCTGTAAGTCGTAAATCTATCTTTCTGTCTATCTAACTAACTATCTGTCTGACTGTGTCTGTCTGTCTATCTGTCTATCTATCTCACTATCTGCCCGTCTGTCTATCTGTCTGTCTGTCTGTCTATCTAACTATCTGTCTGTCTGTCTTTCTATCAAACTATCTGTCTGTCTGTCTATCTATCTAACTGTCTGTCTGTCTGTCTGTCTATCTATCTATCTGTCTGTCTATCTAGCTAACTATCTGTCTGTCTGTCTATCTATCTAACTATCTGTCTGTCTGTCTATCTAACTATCTTTCTGTCTGTCTATCTAAATGTCTGTCTGTCTGTCTATCTTTCTGCCTATGTGTCTATTTGTTTCTCTGTCTGTGTTTGTGTGTCTGTCTGTAACTAATGAAGCTTTTAAATAAAGTTTAAACTTTTTACTATCATTATTATTATTATTTCATGATATTTCTTTTACTTGTATGTGAGGAGTATTTTTGAGTCCAGTTAATTGTATCAAAGAAATGTTTCAAAAAATGAAATAAATAAAAAAAACAAATAGCAGAAGGATGTTTTGTTTTTGTGGTATCGAGTCTCCATCTGGTGGTCATTTACAGCAACTTCATATTCTACTCTATAAAGTCCCAAACAGACTGCTATATTTGATTCCTACTGTAAGACTGTTAATAACAAATGAAAGAAATGAACCCAAGTAAATATAGCAAGACCCTTTGCATTTATTTGACTTGTTTGTGAGGAGGATGTTTTGGAGTCCAGTTCATTTTATTAAAAAAATGTTTCCAGAAATGAAGTAAATTCAAACAAATTACAGGTGGACTTGTAAACATTTTGTTGTTGTTGTTGTGAGAAAACAAACTGCACCAAATATTGCCCTTATAACTTTATAAAATAAAGTTACCATAGGTTTAAAGTTGTAAGTGGGAAAGTGCAATTCTCCATCAGTCCACTAGGGCTAACCCCAGTCCGCTGGGGTTAGTTGGGGTTAAATCGCTAGATGACCCTAACCCCTAGCCCCGGGGGTTAAAAACTCTGTAGGTATAGAGGTAATTACGAGTTTCACCCTCATTATCTCCACCCTCATTTGCATATCGAATCTGATTGGCTGGATTGTTTCACAGATCAATCTTTAGAACGGTCTGTCCGATTTTGCCAAGCTTGGTGTCATCGAACTCAGAATTCCGTCGTTCTTCATGTGACGGGGCGAGATGAACAGAAAAAGAAAGCATTAGAAATGTAGCACTTAAAAAGGAAAACAGTCATTTGCATGTAGGTTTTGAGTGGTGGAAAAAGTCACCTGCACGCCTTTAAGATTTGCATGAATACGACTATAGAGGAGACGTGGTAATGAACGCATTTTTCACAAGAACGACGTTTCTTCTTTCCTGCGCATTTTGGCAGCATGTAGGCCTGCAGCACGTTAGCTTTGGGCAACAATAATAGCATTTAATTTGATTTGTAAACAGCCCTTTGCGGTTTAAATACTGTTTATATTTCAGTTGAGCAACTGAAATCAGTATCATATCCATGTATCACTCCTGAAATGTTTTTGTAGGAATTTTTGGGTGGGATGAACTCAATCCTTTTATTATTATCATCTCATGAAATGTATCGGACCATGCTTGTGAGGAGGAGATCATTCTGTTGCGAGCAGAGCAGACTTGAGTCCAGTAAATATTTAAAGAAATTGTTCCAAAATTGAGCGCACGAAGAGCTACATTTGTAAGGACCCTTCAGATTTTAAAAATGCAACTTAAAGGCTTGAATCCCTCTGCTCCCAACCACCAGCACGTGGTAATAGCTTAGCCCCCGCCGCTGGGCGGCAGTCCATACAATGTCAGTCTATGGAAAAATGTTTGTCTGTGGGTGGCTGCTGTTCTGAAGGTGCTGGCGGTGTGGGCCTGCGGGTTTCCGAGAAGACCAGCGTTGGCCCCGTGACTCTGGCAGGTACGTTTGCGGAGATACGGGGCTTGGCCCCCATCCTATGTGGTCCGTGCTGTAGCGGAATTTGACAGCTGTCCGGCGTGGTTGGTAGCCCCACTGGCGTCCCGGGGGACCGTGCTAGGAGCGCATTTGGGGGCGTTTGGAGTCCATTGGTGTAGGTTTGAGTGGAGTGTTTTCGGGGGCCCGTGGCAGCCTTAGGTCAGGTCAGAGCAGGATATAGGATAGAAACTACCGACGGCGAACACGCCATCGTCTTTAACTTTGGTTCCGCTGGTCCGATTTTTAAAAAAATGTTATGTTCTATATGTGATCCTCTAGCTATCTGATTGACTTTGTCATCGATCAGTCTTAAGAGTTTTTAGTCTCAAAAACATACTTCTCTTATGGTCTAACTTGCTCTATAGTGTGTAAATGTTGTGTCTTCTTGATCAGTGTGACTTGTATTTAGTTTGGAAATGTGTTCTGTTCAGAAGTTGGTTATGTTTAGAGTTAAAGTTGAATAAACTGATACAATCTTAATTTGTGTAAGCCTGGTGTCTTTTTGATACTTTTGACTTTTATTAGCTTAGAAGTTGGGTTAGGTTAAGAAGTTAGGTTAGGTTAGAATAAGGTTAGTTAGGGTTAGGTTAGGTTATGGGATATAGGGATGAAAACCACCCATTTTGTGATGCACCGACAGGCAGCCATGCGGTAAGACAGAGAATGTGAGGAAGCTCGATCAGGTAAAGTGATCCCTGACATGCTAGCGGCAGCTCCTTCGTGACCGCAGCAGTGCCAAGCAGAAATGCCATGCTTTCCTGGGCAGGATGACAGTAGAAGTCAATGGGTTCTCTTGGTTAATAGAATAAACTGGCTTTCGGCGCACTGTGATAAATTTATAAAGGCCTATGTCAATTTACCGTGTCTTTACTGTAATAAAACGGGTTACCCTGGGGCTAGGCACACAAAACTGCAATATGTTTCTCGTGGAAAGAGCCCAATAGAGTGTACAAAGTTTGGGAATGATCACTCGTTCGTAGCCAACACGGCGGCCTAAAACGTACTCGTTTCACAGAGGCTTTTATAGAAGGCAGACTTTATTAAGCATATTTTTACTGTAATAAAACGGGTTACCCTGGGGCTAGGCACACAAAACTGCAATATGTTTCTCGTGGAAAGAGCCCGATAGAGTGTACAAAGTTTGGGAATGATCACTCGTTCGTAGCCAACACGGCGGCCTAAAACGTACTCGTTTCACAGAGGCTTTATAGAAGGCAGACTTTATTAAGCATATTTTTACTGTAATAAAATGGGTTCCCATGGGGCTGGGCACACAAAAGTGTAATATGTTTCTTGTGGAAACACCCCCCTAGTGTGTGCAAAGTTTGGGAACGATCGCTCGTTCGTAGCCAACATGGCGGCCTAAAACGTACTCGTTTCACAGACGCTTTATAGAAGGCCGACTTTATTAAGCATATTTTTACTGTAATAAAATGGGTTCCCATGGGGCTGGGCACACAAAAGTGTAATATGTTACTTGTGGAAAGACCCCCCTAGTGTGTGCAAAGTTTGGGAACGATCGCTCGTTCGTAGCCAACACGGCGGCCTAAAACGTACTCGTTTCACAGAGGCTTTATAGAAGGCAGACTTTATTAAGCATATTTTTACTGTAATAAAATGGGTTCCCATGGGGCTGGGCACACAAAAGTGTAATATGTTTCTCGTGGAAAGACCCCCATAGTCTGTGCAAAGTTTGGGAACAATCGCTCGTTCGTAGCCAACACGGCGGCCTAAAACGTACTCGTTTCACAGACGCTTTATAGAAGGCCGACTTTATTAAGCATATTTTTACTGTAATAAAATGGGTTCCCATGGGGCTGGGCACACAAAAGTGTAATATGTTTCTCGTGGAAAGACCCCCATAGTCTGTGCAAAGTTTGGGAACAATCGCTCGTTCGTAGCCAACACGGCGGCCTAAAACGTACTAGTTTCACAGAGGCTTTATAGAAGGCCGACTATATGAAGCATATTTTTACTGTAATAAAATGGGTTCCCATGGGGCTGGGCACACAAAAGTGTAATCTGTTTCTCGTGGAAAGACCCCCATAGTCTGTGCAAAGTTTGGGAACAATCGCTCGTTCGTAGCCAACACGGCGGCCTAAAACGTACTCGTTTCACAGAGGCTTTATAGAAGGCCGACTTTATTAAGCATATTTTTACTGTAATAAAATGGGTTCCCATTGGGCTAGGCACACAAAAATGCAATATGTTTCTCGTGGAAAGACCCCCATAGTCTGTGCAAAGTTTGGGAACGATTGCTCGTTCGTAGCCAACACGGCGGCCTAAAACGTACTCGTTTCACAGAGGCTTTATAGAAGGCAGACTTTATTAAGCATATTTTTACTGTAATAAAATGGGTTCCCATGGGGCTGGGCACACAAAAGTGTAATATGTCACTTGTGGAAAGACCCCCATAGTCTGTGCAAAGTTTGGGAACGATCGCTCGTTCGTAGCCAACACGGCGGCCTAAAACGTACTCGTTTCACAGAGGCTTTCTAGAAGGCAGACTTTATTAAGCATATTTTTACTGTAATAAAACGGGTTACCCTGGGGCTAGGCACACAAAACTGCAATATGTTTCTCGTGGAAAGAGCCCGATAGAGTGTACAAAGTTTGGGAATGATCACTCGTTCGTAGCCAACACGGCGGCCTAAAACGTACTCGTTTCACAGAGGCTTTATAGAAGGCCGACTTTATTAAGCATATTTTTACTGTAATAAAATGGGTTCCCATGGGGCTGGGCACACAAAAGTGTAATATGTCACTTGTGGAAAGACCCCCATAGTCTGTGCAAAGTTTGGGAACGATTGCTCGTTCGTAGCCAACACGGCGGCCTAAAACGTACTCGTTTCACAGAGGCTTTATAGAAGGCCGACTTTATTAAGCATATTTTTACTGTAATAAAATGGGTTCCCATGGGGCTGGGCACACAAAAGTGTAATATGTTTCTTGTGGAAACACCCCCCTAGTGTGTGCAAAGTTTGGGAACGATCGCTCTTTCGTAGCCAACACGGCGGCCTAAAACGTACTCGTTTCACAGAGGCTTTATAGAAGGCAGACTTTATTAAGCATATTTTTACTGTAATAAAATGGGTTCCCATGGGGCTGGGCACACAAAAGTGTAATATGTTTCTCGTGGAAAGACCCCCATAGTCTGTGCAAAGTTTGGGAACAATCGCTCGTTCGTAGCCAACACGGCGGCCTAAAACGTACTCGTTTCACAGAGGCTTTATGAAGCATATGAACTATATGAAGCATATTGTTACTGTAATAAAATGGGTTCCCATTGGGCTAGGCACACAAAAATGCAATATGTTTCTCGTGGAAAGACCCCCATAGTCTGTGCAAAGTTTGGGAACGATCGCTCGTTCGTAGCCAACACGGCGGCCTAAAACGTACTCGTTTCACATTGGACCATTATTGTTTAACCCCCACTGGGTGGCAGTCTATACAATGTGAGTCTATGGAAAAGTGCTCACAAATGCTAAGAGTTTTTGACATCTGAGATGTTCTGTTGCAAAAATGATTTTTAATGTCATTCTGAATTTTGCAAGCACAGTGTTAAAGTGAATAATTCAGGTAGAATCATACAATTACACAAGGAAAGTTTTATTGACAGAACAATAAGGATAATAACAAGAATTACGAAAATAATAATAATAACATGAATAATTATAATAATTCATTTAATTTATGAAGTGCTTTTCTAGACACGGATGAGAGACAGACATTCACAGCAAAGGCTGCCCATTTAACTGGCCATATATATATATATAAAATCCGCATGTTTTAAAAACATTGCTGTAAAATAATGTTTTAAGCAGCATAACATGCGTTCAAAATCATTATACAGTATGAACAGGAACATAGTTTGTATTTTTCCTGTTAGATTTCTTTTGCAAGTATTTGTAAACTTCAATTTTATTGATAAATCATTCATATTTCAAGTGAACGGCTGTTCTTAAGTGGACGCCCCCTAAAGGCTCAGCATTGAAACTGTCTGTGATTCTGTGTTAAAAAATCCACATTTTAGCAGTTTTGCACAGTGCAGATCTCAATATGTCCACTTTGTGTATGTGTGTGTATGTGTGTATATATTTGTAGCTGTAAGTCGTAAATCTATCTTTCTGTCTATCTAACTAACTATATGTCTGACTGTGTCTGTCTGTCTATCTGTCTATCTATCTCACTATCTGCCCGTCTGTCTATCTGTCTGTCTGTCTGTCTATCTAACTATCTGTCTGTCTGTCTTTCTATCAAACTATCTGTCTGTCTGTCTATCTATCTAACTGTCTGTCTGTCTGTCTGTCTATCTATCTATCTGTCTGTCTATCTAGCTAACTATCTGTCTGTCTGTCTATCTATCTAACTATCTGTCTGTCTATCTATCTAAATGTCTGTCTGTCTGTCTATCTTTCTGCCTATGTGTCTATTTGTTTCTCTGTCTGTGTTTGTGTGTCTGTCTGTAACTAATGAAGCTTTTAAATAAAGTTTAAACTTTTTACTATCATTATTATTATTATTTCATGATATTTCTTTTACTTGTATGTGAGGAGTATTTTTGAGTCCAGTTAATTGTATCAAAGAAATGTTTCAAAAAATGAAATAAATAAAAAAAACAAATAGCAGAAGGATGTTTTGTTTTTGTGGTATCGAGTCTCCATCTGGTGGTCATTTACAGCAACTTCATATTCTACTCTATAATGTCCCAAACAGACTGCTATATTTGATTCCTACTGTAAGACTGTTAATAACAAATGAAAGAAATGAACCCAAGTAAATATAGCAAGACCCTTTGCATTTATTTGACTTGTTTGTGAGGAGGATGTTTTGGAGTCCAGTTCATTTTATTAAAAAAATGTTTCCAGAAATGAAGTAAATTCAAACAAATTACAGGTGGACTTGTAAACATTTTGTTGTTGTTGTTGTGAGAAAACAAACTGCACCAAATATTGCCCTTATAACTTTATAAAATAAAGTTACCATAGGTTTAAAGTTGTAAGTGGGAAAGTGCAATTCTCCATCAGTCCACTAGGGCTAACCCCAGTCCGCTGGGGTTAGTTGGGGTTAAATCGCTAGATGACCCTAACCCCTAGCCCCGGGGGTTAAAAACTCTGTAGGTAGGTATAGAGGTAATTACGAGTTTCACCCTCATTATCTCCACCCTCATTTGCATATCGAATCTGATTGGCTGGATTGTTTCATTTATATACTTGGTATGCTGTACTTTATGAACATGAGAGTGAACTTGAGACTTTGAATGCACTACAAGAGTCATCTGATACTTTTAAACTATCTTTTAAACAAGAATGGTAAAGTTTCCCCTCTCGGGCTCATTATTTAATTAGTATTATGTCTGTTTCACATAGAAAGGTTTGTGTCAGTTTGTCTAAATGATAGTTGGCAAGTGGATATGGTGAGTGAGGAATATTTTTTGAGTCCAGTTAATTGTATTAAAGAAATGTTTCCAAAAATCAATTAAATGTAAACAAATAACAGGTGGACTTGTAAACATTTTGTTGTTGTTGTGAGAAAACAAACTGCACCAAATATTGCCCTTATAACTTTATAAAATAAAGTTACCATAGGTTTAAAGTTGTAAGTGGGAAAGTGCAATTCTCCATCAGTCCACTAGGGCTAACCCCAGTCCGCTGGGGTTAGTTGGGGTTAAATCGCTAGATGACCCTAACCCCTAGCCCCGGGGGTTAAAAACTCTGTAGGTATAGAGGTAATTACGAGTTTCACCCTCATTATCTCCACCCTCATTTGCATATCGAATCTGATTGGCTGGATTGTTTCACAGATCAATCTTTAGAACGGTCTGTCCGATTTTGCCAAGCTTGGTGTCATCGAACTCAGAATTCCGTCGTTCTTCATGTGACGGGGCGAGATGAACAGAAAAAGAAAGCATTAGAAATGTAGCACTTAAAAAGGAAAACAGTCATTTGCATGTAGGTTTTGAGTGGTGGAAAAAGTCACCTGCACGCCTTTAAGATTTGCATGAATACGACTATAGAGGAGACGTGGTAATGAACGCATTTTTCACAAGAACGACGTTTCTTCTTTCCTGCGCATTTTGGCAGCATGTAGGCCTGCAGCACGTTAGCTTTGGGCAACAATAATAGCATTTAATTTGATTTGTAAACAGCCCTTTGCGGTTTAAATACTGTTTATATTTCAGTTGAGCAACTGAAATCAGTATCATATCCATGTATCACTCCTGAAATGTTTTTGTAGGAATTTTTGGGTGGGATGAACTCAATCCTTTTATTATTATCATCTCATGAAATGTATCGGACCATGCTTGTGAGGAGGAGATCATTCTGTTGCGAGCAGAGCAGACTTGAGTCCAGTAAATATTTAAAGAAATTGTTCCAAAATTGAGCGCACGAAGAGCTACATTTGTAAGGACCCTTCAGATTTTAAAAATGCAACTTAAAGGCTTGAATCCCTCTGCTCCCAACCACCAGCACGTGGTAATAGCTTAGCCCCCGCCGCTGGGCGGCAGTCCATACAATGTCAGTCTATGGAAAAATGTTTGTCTGTGGGTGGCTGCTGTTCTGAAGGTGCTGGCGGTGTGGGCCTGCGGGTTTCCGAGAAGACCAGCGTTGGCCCCGTGACTCTGGCAGGTACGTTTGCGGAGATACGGGGCTTGGCCCCCATCCTATGTGGTCCGTGCTGTAGCGGAATTTGACAGCTGTCCGGCGTGGTTGGTAGCCCCACTGGCGTCCCGGGGGACCGTGCTAGGAGCGCATTTGGGGGCGTTTGGAGTCCATTGGTGTAGGTTTGAGTGGAGTGTTTTCGGGGGCCCGTGGCAGCCTTAGGTCAGGTCAGAGCAGGATATAGGATAGAAACTACCGACGGCGAACACGCCATCGTCTTTAACTTTGGTTCCGCTGGTCCGATTTTTAAAAAAATGTTATGTTCTATATGTGATCCTCTAGCTATCTGATTGACTTTGTCATCGATCAGTCTTAAGAGTTTTTAGTCTCAAAAACATACTTCTCTTATGGTCTAACTTGCTCTATAGTGTGTAAATGTTGTGTCTTCTTGATCAGTGTGACTTGTATTTAGTTTGGAAATGTGTTCTGTTCAGAAGTTGGTTATGTTTAGAGTTAAAGTTGAATAAACTGATACAATCTTAATTTGTGTAAGCCTGGTGTCTTTTTGATACTTTTGACTTTTATTAGCTTAGAAGTTGGGTTAGGTTAAGAAGTTAGGTTAGGTTAGAATAAGGTTAGTTAGGGTTAGGTTAGGTTATGGGATATAGGGATGAAAACCACCCATTTTGTGATGCACCGACAGGCAGCCATGCGGTAAGACAGAGAATGTGAGGAAGCTCGATCAGGTAAAGTGATCCCTGACATGCTAGCGGCAGCTCCTTCGTGACCGCAGCAGTGCCAAGCAGAAATGCCATGCTTTCCTGGGCAGGATGACAGTAGAAGTCAATGGGTTCTCTTGGTTAATAGAATAAACTGGCTTTCGGCGCACTGTGATAAATTTATAAAGGCCTATGTCAATTTACCGTGTCTTTACTGTAATAAAACGGGTTACCCTGGGGCTAGGCACACAAAACTGCAATATGTTTCTCGTGGAAAGAGCCCAATAGAGTGTACAAAGTTTGGGAATGATCACTCGTTCGTAGCCAACACGGCGGCCTAAAACGTACTCGTTTCACAGAGGCTTTTATAGAAGGCAGATTTTATTAAGCATATTTTTACTGTAATAAAACGGGTTACCCTGGGGCTAGGCACACAAAACTGCAATATGTTTCTCGTGGAAAGAGCCCGATAGAGTGTACAAAGTTTGGGAATGATCACTCGTTCGTAGCCAACACGGCGGCCTAAAACGTACTCGTTTCACAGAGGCTTTATAGAAGGCAGACTTTATTAAGCATATTTTTACTGTAATAAAATGGGTTCCCATGGGGCTGGGCACACAAAAGTGTAATATGTTTCTTGTGGAAACACCCACCTAGTGTGTGCAAAGTTTGGGAACGATCGCTCGTTCGTAGCCAACATGGCGGCCTAAAACGTACTCGTTTCACAGACGCTTTATAGAAGGCCGACTTTATTAAGCATATTTTTACTGTAATAAAATGGGTTCCCATGGGGCTGGGCACACAAAAGTGTAATATGTTACTTGTGGAAAGACCCCCCTAGTGTGTGCAAAGTTTGGGAACGATCGCTCGTTCGTAGCCAACACGGCGGCCTAAAACGTACTCGTTTCACAGAGGCTTTATAGAAGGCAGACTTTATTAAGCATATTTTTACTGTAATAAAATGGGTTCCCATGGGGCTGGGCACACAAAAGTGTAATATGTTTCTCGTGGAAAGACCCCCATTGTCTGTGCAAAGTTTGGGAACAATCGCTCGTTCGTAGCCAACACGGCGGCCTAAAACGTACTCGTTTCACAGACGCTTTATAGAAGGCCGACTTTATTAAGCATATTTTTACTGTAATAAAATGGGTTCCCATGGGGCTGGGCACACAAAAGTGTAATATGTTTCTCGTGGAAAGACCCCCATAGTCTGTGCAAAGTTTGGGAACAATCGCTCGTTCGTAGCCAACACGGCGGCCTAAAACGTACTAGTTTCACAGAGGCTTTATAGAAGGCCGACTATATGAAGCATATTTTTACTGTAATAAAATGGGTTCCCATGGGGCTGGGCACACAAAAGTGTAATCTGTTTCTCGTGGAAAGACCCCCATAGTCTGTGCAAAGTTTGGGAACAATCGCTCGTTCGTAGCCAACACGGCGGCCTAAAACGTACTCGTTTCACAGAGGCTTTTATAGAAGGCAGACTTTATTAAGCATATTTTTACTGTAATAAAACGGGTTACCCTGGGGCTAGGCACACAAAACTGCAATATGTTTCTCGTGGAAAGAGCCCGATAGAGTGTACAAAGTTTGGGAATGATCACTCGTTCGTAGCCAACACGGCGGCCTAAAACGTACTCGTTTCACAGAGGCTTTATAGAAGGCAGACTTTATTAAGCATATTTTTACTGTAATAAAATGGGTTCCCATGGGGCTGGGCACACAAAAGTGTAATATGTTTCTTGTGGAAACACCCCCCTAGTGTGTGCAAAGTTTGGGAACGATCGCTCGTTCGTAGCCAACACGGCGGCCTAAAACGTACTCGTTTCACAGACGCTTTATAGAAGGCCGACTTTATTAAGCATATTTTTACTGTAATAAAATGGGTTCCCATGGGGCTGGGCACACAAAAGTGTAATATGTTTCTTGTGGAAACACCCCCCTAGTGTGTGCAAAGTTTGGGAACGATCGCTCGTTCGTAGCCATCACGGCGGCCTAAAACGTACTCGTTTCACAGAGGCTTTATAGAAGGCCGACTTTATTAAGCATATTTTTACTGTAATAAAATGGGTTCCCATGGGGCTGGGCACACAAAAGAGTAATATGTCACTTGTGGAAAGACCCCCATAGTCTGTGCAAAGTTTGGGAACGATTGCTCGTTCGTAGCCAACACGGCGGCCTAAAACGTACTCGTTTCACAGAGGCTTTATAGAAGGCCGACTTTATTAAGCATATTTTTACTGTAATAAAATGGGTTCCCATGGGGCTGGGCACACAAAAGTGTAATATGTTTCTTGTGGAAACACCCCCCTAGTGTGTGCAAAGTTTGGGAACGATCGCTCTTTCGTAGCCAACACGGCGGCCTAAAACGTACTCGTTTCACAGAGGCTTTATAGAAGGCAGACTTTATTAAGCATATTTTTACTGTAATAAAATGGGTTCCCATGGGGCTGGGCACACAAAAGTGTAATATGTTTCTCGTGGAAAGACCCCCATAGTCTGTGCAAAGTTTGGGAACAATCGCTCGTTCGTAGCCAACACGGCGGCCTAAAACGTACTCGTTTCACAGAGGCTTTATGAAGCATATGAACTATATGAAGCATATTGTTACTGTAATAAAATGGGTTCCTATTGGGCTAGGCACACAAAAATGCAATATGTTTCTCGTGGAAAGACCCCCATAGTCTGTGCAAAGTTTGGGAACGATCGCTCGTTCGTAGCCAACACGGCGGCCTAAAACGTACTCGTTTCACATTGGACCATTATTGTTTAACCCCCACTGGGTGGCAGTCTATACAATGTGAGTCTATGGAAAAGTGCTCACAAATGCTAAGAGTTTTTGACATCTGAGGTGTTCTGTTGCAAAAATGATTTTTAATGTCATTCTGAATTTTGCAAGCACAGTGTTAAAGTGAATAATTCAGGTAGAATCATACAATTACACAAGGAAAGTTTTATTGACAGAACAATAAGGATAATAATAAGAATTACGAAAATAATAATAATAACATGAATAATTATAATAATTCATTTAATTTATGAAGTGCTTTTCTAGACACGGATGAGAGACAGACATTCACAGCAAAGGCTGCCCATTTAACTGGCCATATATATATATATAAAATCCGCATGTTTTAAAAACATTGCTGTAAAATAATGTTTTAAGCAGCATAACATGCGTTCAAAATCATTATACAGTATGAACAGGAACATAGTTTGTATTTTTCCTGTTAGATTTCTTTTGCAAGTATTTGTAAACTTCAATTTTATTGATAAATCATTCATATTTCAAGTGAACGGCTGTTCTTAAGTGGACGCCCCCTAAAGGCTCAGCATTGAAACTGTCTGTGATTCTGTGTTAAAAAATCCACATTTTAGCAGTTTTGCACAGTGCAGATCTCAATATGTCCACTTTGTGTATGTGTGTGTATGTGTGTATATATTTGTAGCTGTAAGTCGTAAATCTATCTTTCTGTCTATCTAACTAACTATCTGTCTGACTGTGTCTGTCTGTCTATCTGTCTATCTATCTCACTATCTGCCCGTCTGTCTATCTGTCTGTCTGTCTGTCTATCTAACTATCTGTCTGTCTGTCTTTCTATCAAACTATCTGTCTGTCTGTCTATCTATCTAACTGTCTGTCTGTCTGTCTGTCTATCTATCTATCTGTCTGTCTATCTAGCTAACTATCTGTCTGTCTGTCTATCTATCTAACTATCTGTCTGTCTGTCTATCTAACTATCTTTCTGTCTATCTATCTAAATGTCTGTCTGTCTGTCTATCTTTCTGCCTATGTGTCTATTTGTTTCTCTGTCTGTGTTTGTGTGTCTGTCTGTAACTAATGAAGCTTTTAAATAAAGTTTAAACTTTTTACTATCATTATTATTATTATTTCATGATATTTCTTTTACTTGTATGTGAGGAGTATTTTTGAGTCCAGTTAATTGTATCAAAGAAATGTTTCAAAAAATGAAATAAATAAAAAAAACAAATAGCAGAAGGATGTTTTGTTTTTGTGGTATCGAGTCTCCATCTGGTGGTCATTTACAGCAACTTCATATTCTACTCAATAAAGTCCCAAACAGACTGCTATATTTGATTCCTACTGTAAGACTGTTAATAACAAATGAAAGAAATGAACCCAAGTAAATATAGCAAGACCCTTTGCATTTATTTGACTTGTTTGTGAGGAGGATGTTTTGGAGTCCAATTCATTTTATTAAAAAAATGTTTCCAGAAATGAAGTAAATTCAAACAAATTACAGGTGGACTTGTAAACATTTTGTTGTTGTTGTTGTGAGAAAACAAACTGCACCAAATATTGCCCTTATAACTTTATAAAATAAAGTTACCATAGGTTTAAAGTTGTAAGTGGGAAAGTGCAATTCTCCATCAGTCCACTAGGGCTAACCCCAGTCCGCTGGGGTTAGTTGGGGTTAAATCGCTAGATGACCCTAACCCCTAGCCCCGGGGGTTAAAAACTCTGTAGGTAGGTATAGAGGTAATTACGAGTTTCACCCTCATTATCTCCACCCTCATTTGCATATCGAATCTGATTGGCTGGATTGTTTCATTTATATACTTGGTATGCTGTACTTTATGAACATGAGAGTGAACTTGAGACTTTGAATGCACTACAAGAGTCATCTGATACTTTTAAACTATCTTTTAAACAAGAATGGTAAAGTTTCCCCTCTCGGGCTCATTATTTAATTAGTATTATGTCTGTTTCACATAGAAAGGTTTGTGTCAGTTTGTCTAAATGATAGTTGGCAAGTGGATATGGTGAGTGAGGAATATTTTTTGAGTCCAGTTAATTGTATTAAAGAAATGTTTCCAAAAATCAATTAAATGTAAACAAATAACAGGTGGACTTGTAAACATTTTGTTGTTGTTGTTGTGAGAAAACAAACTGCACCAAATATTGCCCTTATAACTTTATAAAATAATGTTACCTTAGGTTTAAAGTTGTAAGTGGGAAAGTGCAATTCTCCATCAGTCCACTAGGGCTAACCCCAGTCCGCTGGGGTTAGTTGGGGTTAAATCGCTAGATGACCCTAACCCCTAGCCCCAGGGGTTAAAAACTCTGTAGGTATAGAGGTAATTACGAGTTTCACCCTCATTATCTCCACCCTCATTTGCATATCGAATCTGATTGGCTGGATTGTTTCACAGATCAATCTTTAGAACGGTCTGTCCGATTTTGCCAAGCTTGGTGTCATCGAACTCAGAATTCCGTCGTTCTTCATGTGACGGGGCGAGATGAACAGAAAAAGAAAGCATTAGAAATGTAGCACTTAAAAAGGAAAACAGTCATTTGCATGTAGGTTTTGAGTGGTGGAAAAAGTCACCTGCACGCCTTTAAGATTTGCATGAATACGACTATAGAGGAGACGTGGTAATGAACGCATTTTTCACAAGAACGACGTTTCTTCTTTCCTGCGCATTTTGGCAGCATGTAGGCCTGCAGCATGTTAGCTTTGGGCAACAATAATAGCATTTAATTTGATTTGTAAACAGCCCTTTGCGGTTTAAATACTGTTTATATTTCAGTTGAGCAACTGAAATCAGTATCATATCCATGTATCACTCCTGAAATGTTTTTGTAGGAATTTTTGGGTGGGATGAACTCAATCCTTTTATTATTATCATCTCATGAAATGTATCGGACCATGCTTGTGAGGAGGAGATCATTCTGTTGCGAGCAGAGCAGACTTGAGTCCAGTAAATATTTAAAGAAATTGTTCCAAAATTGAGCGCACGAAGAGCTACATTTGTAAGGACCCTTCAGATTTTAAAAATGCAACTTAAAGGCTTGAATCCCTCTGCTCCCAACCATCAGCACGTAGGGCTAGGGTTAGGGTTAGGGTTAGGGTAAGGTTTAGGGTAAGGGTTAGGGTTAGGGTTAGGGTTAGGGTTAGGGTTAGTTAGGGTTAGGGTTAGGGTTAGGGTTAGGTATAGAGGTGATTACGAGTTTCACCCTCATTATCTCCACCCTCATTTGCATATCGAATCTGATTGGCTGGATTGTTTCACAGATCAATCTTTAGAACGGTCTGTCCGATTTTGCCAAGCTTGGTGTCATCGAACTCAGAATTCCGTCTGTCTTCATGTGACGGAGCGAGATGAACAGAAAAAGAAAGCATTAGAAATGTAGCACTTAAAAAGGAAAAAAGTCATTTGCATGTAGGTTTTGAGTGGTGGAAAAAGTCACCTGCACGCCTTTAAGATTTGCATGAATACGACTGTAGAGGAGACGTGGTAATGAACGCATTTTTCACAAGAACGACGTTTCTTCTTTCCTGCGCATTTTGGCAGCATGTAGGCCTGCAGCACGTTAGCTTTGGGCAACAATAATAGCGTTTAATTTGATTTGTAAACAGCCCATTGCGGTTTAAATACTGTTTATATTTCAGTTGAGCAACTGAAATCAGTATCATATCCATGTATCACTCCTGAAATGTTTTTGTAGGAATGTTTGGGTGGGATGAACTCAATCCTTTATTATTATCATTTCAATGTATCGGACCATGCTTGTGAGGAGGAGATTATTCTGTTGCGAGCAGAGCAGACTTGAGTCCAGTAAATATTTAAAGAAATTGTTCCAAAATTGAGCGCACGAAGAGCTACATTTGTAAGGACCCTTCAGATTTTAAAAATGCAACTTAAAGGCTTGAATCCCTCTGCTCCCAACCACCAGCACGTGGTAATAGCTTAGCCCCCGCCGCTGGGCGGCAGTCCATACAATGTCAGTCTATGGAAAAATGTTTGTCTGTGGGTGGCTGCTGTTCTGAAGGTGCTGGCGGTGTGGGCCTGCGGGTTTCCGAGAAGACCAGCGTTGGCCCCGTGACTCTGGCAGGTACGTTTGCGGAGATACGGGGCTTGGCCCGCATCCTATGTGGTCCGTGCTGTAGCGGAATTTGACAGCCGTCCGGCGTGGTTGGTTGCCCCGCTGACGTCCCGGGGGACCGTGCTAGGAGCGCATTTGGGGGCGTTTGGAGTCCATTGGTGTAGGTTTGAGTGGAGTGTTTTCGGGGGCCCGTGGCAGCCTTAGGTCAGGTCAGAGCAGGATATAGGATAGAAACTACCGACGGCGAACACGCCATCGTCTTTAACTTTGGTTCCGCTGGTCCGATTTTTACAAAAATGTCATGTTCTATATGTGATCCTCTAGCTATCTGATTGACTTTGTCCTCGATCAGTCTTAAGAGGTTTGATTTAGTCTCAAAAACATACTTCTCTTATGGTCTAACTTGCTCTATAGTGTGTAAATGTTGTGTCTTCTTGATCAGTGTGACTTGTATTTAGTTTGGAAATGTGTTCTGTTCAGAAGTTGGTTATGTTTAGAGTTAAAGTTGAATAAAGTGATACAATCTTAATTTGTGTAAGCCTGGTATCTTTTTGATACTTTTGACTTTTATTAGCTTAGAAGTTGGGTTAGGTTAAGAAGTTAGGTTAGGTTAGAATAAGGTTAGTTAGGGTTAGGTTAGGTTATGGGATATAGGGATGAAAACCACCCATTTTGTGATGCACCGACAGGCAGCCATGCGGTAAGACACAGAATGTGAGGAAGCTCGATCAGGTAAAGTGATCCCTGACATGCTAGCGGCAGCTCTTTCGTGACCGCAGCAGTGCCAAGCAGAAATGCCATGCTTTCCTGGGCAGGACGACAGTAGAAGTCAATGGGTTCTCTTGGTTAATAGAATAAACTGGCTTTCGGCGAACTGTGATAAATTTATAAAGGCCTATGTCAATTTACCGTGTCTTTACTGTAATAAAACGGGTTACTCTGGGGCTAGGCACACAAAACTGCAATATGTTTCTCGTGGAAAGAGCCCGATAGAGTGTGCAAAGTTTGGGAACGATCGCTCGATCGTAGCCAACACAGCGGCCTAAAACGTACTCGTTTCACAGAGGCTTTATGGAAGGCCGACTATATTAAGCATATTTTTAGTGTAATAAAACGTGTTCCCATTGGGCTAGGTACACAAAAGTGTAATATGTTTCTCGTGGAAAGACCCCCATAGTTTGTGCAAAGTTTGGGAACGATCGCTCGTTCGTAGCCAACACGGCGGCCTAAAACTTACTCGTTTCACAGAGGCTTTATAGAAGGCCGACTATATAAAACATGTTATTAGTGTAATAAAACGGGTTACCCTGGGGCTAGGCACACAAAACTGCAATATGTTTCTCGTGGAAAGAGCCCGATAGAGTGTGCAAAGTTTGGGAACGATCGCTCGATCGTAGCCAACACAGCGGCCTAAAACGTACTCGTTTCACAGAGGCTTTATGGAAGGCCGACTATATTAAGCATATTTTTAGTGTAATAAAACGTGTTCCCATTGGGCTAGGTACACAAAAGTGTAATATGTTTCTCGTGGAAAGACCCCCATAGTTTGTGCAAAGTTTGGGAACGATCGCTCGTTCGTAGCCAACACGGCGGCCTAAAACTTACTCGTTTCACAGAGGCTTTATAGAAGGCCGACTATATGAAACATGTTATTAGTGTAATAAAACGGGTTACCCTGGGGCTAGGCACACAAAACTGCAATATGTTTCTCGTGGAAAGAGCCCGATAGAGTGTGCAAAGTTTGGGAACGATCACTCGATCGTAGCCAACACAGCGGCCTAAAACGTACTCGTTTCACAGAGGCTTTATGGAAGGCCGACTATATTAAGCATATTTTTAGTGTAATAAAACGTGTTCCCAGTGGGCTAGGTACACAAAAGTGTAATATGTTTCTCGTGGAAAGACCCCCATAGTTTGTGCAAAGTTTGGGAACGATCGCTCGTTCGTAGCCAACACGGCGGCCTAAAACTTACTCGTTTCACAGAGGCTTTATAGAAGGCCGACTATATAAAACATGTTATTAGTGTAATAAAACGGGTTACCCTGGGGCTAGGCACACAAAACTGCAATATGTTTCTCGTGGAAAGAGCCCGATAGAGTGTGCAAAGTTTGGGAACGATCACTCGATCGTAGCCAACACAGCGGCCTAAAACGTACTCGTTTCACAGAGGCTTTATGGAAGGCCGACTATATTAAGCATATTTTTAGTGTAATAAAACGTGTTCCCATTGGGCTAGGTACACAAAAGTGTAATATGTTTCTCGTGGAAAGACCCCCATAGTTTGTGCAAAGTTTGGGAACGATCGCTCGTTCGTAGCCAACACGGCGGCCTAAAACGTACTCGTTTCACAGAGGCTTTATGGAAGGCTGACTATATTAAGCATATTTTTACTGTAATAAAACGGGTTACCCTGGGGCTAGGCACACAAAACTGCAGTATGTTTCTCGTGGAAAGAGCCCGATAGACTGTACAAAGTTTGGGAACGATCACTCGTTCGTAGCCAACACGGCGGCCTAAAACGTACTCGTTTCACAGAGGCTTTATAGAAGGCCGACTATATTAAGCATATTTTTACTATAATAAAATGGGTTCCCATGGGGCTGGGCACACAAAAGTGTAGTATGTTTCTTGTGGAAACACCCCCCTAGTGTGTGTAAAGTTTGGGAACGATCGCTCGTTCGTAGCCAACACGGCGGCCTAAAACGTACTCGTTTCACAGAGGCTTTATGGAAGGCTGACTATATTAAGCATATTTTTACTGTAATAAAACGGGTTACCCTGGGGCTAGGCACAAAAAACTGCAATATGTTTCTCATGGAAAGAGCCCGATAGACTGTACAAAGTTTGGGAACGATCGCTCGTTCGTAGCCAACACGGCGGCCTAAAACGTACTCGTTTCACAGAGGCGTTATAGAAGGCCGACTATATAAAACATGTTATTAGTGTAATAAAATGGGTTCCCATTGGGCTAGGCACACAAAAGTGTAATATGTTTCTCGTGGAAAGACCCCCATAGTGTGTGCAAAGTTTGGGAACGATCGCTCGTTCGTAGCCAACACGGCGGCCTAAAACGTACTCGTTACACAGAGGCTTTATAGAAGGCAGACTATATTAAGCATATTTTTACTGTTATAAAATGGGTTCTCCTTGCCCTAGGTACACAAATGTGTAATATGTTTCTCGTGGAAAGACCCCCATAGTGTGTGCAAAGTTTGGGAACGATCGCTCGTTCGTAGCCAACACGGCGGCCTAAAACGTACTCCTTTCACAGAGGCTTTATGGAAGGCCGAATATATTAAGCATATTTTTACTGTAATAAAACGGGTTACCCTGGGGCTAGGCACACAAAACTGCAATATGTTTCTCGTGGAAAGAGCCCAATAGACTGTACAAAGTTTGGGAACGATCACTCGTTCGTAGCCAACACGGCGGCCTAAAACGTACTTATTTCACAGAGGCTTTATAGAAGGCCGACTATATTAAGCATATTTTTACTGTAATAAAATGGGTTCCCATGGGGCTGGGCACACAAAAGTGTAGTATGTTTCTTGTGGAAACACCTCCCTAGTGTGTGTAAAGTTTGGGAACGATCGCTCGTTCGTAGCCAACACGGCGGCCTAAAACGTACTCGTTTCACAGAGGCTTTATAGAAGGCCGACTATATAAAACATGTTATTAGTGTAATAAAACGGGTTACCCTGGGGCTAGGCACACAAAACTGCAATATGTTTCTCGTGGAAAGACCCCCATAGTCTGTGCAAAGTTTGGGAACGATCACTCGTTCGTAGCCAACACGGCGGCCTAAAACGTACTCGTTTCACATTGGACCATTATTGTTTAACCCCACTGGGTGGCAGTCTATACAATGTGAGTCTATGGAAAAGTGCTCACAAATGCTAAGAGTTTTTGACATCTGAGGTGTTCTGTTGCAGAAATTATTTTTAATGTCATTCGGAATTTTGCAAGTGTTAAAGTGAATAATTCAGGTGGAATCATACAATTACACAAGGAAAGTTTTATTGACGGAATAATAAGGATAATAACAAGAATTACGAAAATAATAATAATAACATGAGTAATTATAATAATTCATTTAATTTATGAAGTGCTTTTCTAGACACGGATGAGAGACCGACATTCACAGCAAAGGCTGCCAATTTAACTGGCCATATATATATATATATATATATATATAAAATCTGCATGTTTTAAAAACATTGCTGTAATATAAAGGTTTTAAGCAGCATAACTTGCGTTCAAAATCATTGTACAGTATGAACAGGAACATAGTTTGTATTTTTCCTGTTAGATTTCTTTTGCAAGTTTTTGTAAACTTCAATTTTATTGATAAATCATTCATATTTCAAATGAACGGCTGTTCTTAAGTGGACGCCCCCTAAAGGCTCAGCATTGAAACTGTCTGTGATTCTGTGTTAAAAAATCCACATTTTAGCAGTTTTGCACAGTGCAGATCTCAATATGTCCACTTTGTGTATGTGTGTGTATGTGTGTATATATTTGTAGCTGTAAGTCATAAATCTATCTTTCTGTCTATCTAACTAACTATCTGTCTGACTGTCTGTCTGTCTGTCTGTCTATCTGTCTATGTATCTCACTATCTGCCTGTCTGTCTGTCTGTCTATCTATCTTTCTGTCTGTCTATCTAACTATCTGTCTATCTATCTAACTATCTGTCTTTCTGTCTATCTATCTAACTATCTGTCTGTCTGTCTATCTAACTATCTGTCTATCGAACTATCTGTCTGTCAATCTATCTAACTGTCTGTCTGTCTATCTATCTAACTATCTGTCTGTCTGTCTATCTATCTAACTATCTGTCTGTCTGTCTGTCTATCTAACTATCTGTCTGTCTATCTAACTATCTGTCTGTCTATCTATCTAAATGTCTGTCTGTCTGTCTATCTTTCTGCATGTGTGTCTATTTGTTTCTCTGTCTGTGTTTGTGTGTCTGTCTGTAACTAATGAAACTTTTAAATAAAGTTTAAACTTTTTACTATCATTATTATTATTATTATTATTTCATTTGATATTTCTTTTACTTGTATGTGAGGAGTATTTTTGAGTCCAGTTAATTGTATCAAAGAAATGTTTCCAAAAATGAAATAAATAAAAAAACAAATAACAGAAGGATGTTTTGTTTTTGTGGTATCGAGTCTCCATCTGGTGGTCATTTACAGCAACTTCATATTCTACTCAATAAAGTCCCAAACAGACTGCTATATTTGATTCCTACTGTAAGACTGTTAATAACAAATGAAAGAAATGAACCCAAGTAAATATAGCAAGACCCTTTGCATTTATTTGACTTGTTTGTGAGGAGGATGTTTTGGAGTCCAGTTCATTTTATTAAAAAAATGTTTCCAGAAATGAAGTAGATTCAAACAAATTACAGGTGGACTTGTAAACATTTTGTTGTTGTTGTTGTGAGAAAACAAACTGCACCAAATATTGCCCTTATAACTTTATAAAATAAAGTTACCATAGGTTTAAAGTTGTAAGTGGGAAAGTGCAATTCTCCATCAGTCCACTAGGGCTAACCCCAGTCCGCTGGGGTTAGTTGGGGTTAAATCGCTAGATGACCCTAACCCCTAGCCCCGGGGGTTAAAAACTCTGTAGGTAGGTATAGAGGTGATTACGAGTTTCACCCTCATTATCTCCACCCTCATTTGCATATCGAATCTGATTGGCTGGATTGTTTCACAGATCAATCTTTAGAACGGTCTGTCCGATTTTGCCAAGCTTGGTGTCATCGAACTCAGAATTCCGTCTGTCTTCATGTGACGGAGCGAGATGAACAGAAAAAGAAAGCATTAGAAATGTAGCACTTAAAAAGGAAAAAAGTCATTTGCATGTAGGTTTTGAGTGGTGGAAAAAGTCACCTGCACGCCTTTAAGATTTGCATGAATACGACTGTAGAGGAGACGTGGTAATGAACGCATTTTTCACAAGAACGACGTTTCTTCTTTCCTGCGCATTTTGGCAGCATGTAGGCCTGCAGCACGTTAGCTTTGGGCAACAATAATAGCGTTTAATTTGATTTGTAAACAGCCCATTGCGGTTTAAATACTGTTTATATTTCAGTTGAGCAACTGAAATCAGTATCATATCCATGTATCACTCCTGAAATGTTTTTGTAGGAATGTTTGGGTGGGATGAACTCAATCCTTTATTATTATCATTTCAATGTATCGGACCATGCTTGTGAGGAGGAGATTATTCTGTTGCGAGCAGAGCAGACTTGAGTCCAGTAAATATTTAAAGAAATTGTTCCAAAATTGAGCGCACGAAGAGCTACATTTGTAAGGACCCTTCAGATTTTAAAAATGCAACTTAAAGGCTTGAATCCCTCTGCTCCCAACCACCAGCACGTGGTAATAGCTTAGCCCCCGCCGCTGGGCGGCAGTCCATACAATGTCAGTCTATGGAAAAATGTTTGTCTGTGGGTGGCTGCTGTTCTGAAGGTGCTGGCGGTGTGGGCCTGCGGGTTTCCGAGATGACCAGCGTTGGCCCCGTGACTCTGGCAGGTACGTTTGCGGAGATACGGGGCTTGGCCCGCATCCTATGTGGTCCGTGCTGTAGCGGAATTTGACAGCCGTCCGGCGTGGTTGGTTGCCCCGCTGACGTCCCGGGGGACCGTGCTAGGAGCGCATTTGGGGGCGTTTGGAGTCCATTGGTGTAGGTTTGAGTGGAGTGTTTTCGGGGGCCCGTGGCAGCCTTAGGTCAGGTCAGAGCAGGATATAGGATAGAAACTACCGACGGCGAACACGCCATCGTCTTTAACTTTGGTTCCGCTGGTCCGATTTTTACAAAAATGTCATGTTCTATATGTGATCCTCTAGCTATCTGATTGACTTTGTCCTCGATCAGTCTTAAGAGGTTTGATTTAGTCTCAAAAACATACTTCTCTTATGGTCTAACTTGCTCTATAGTGTGTAAATGTTGTGTCTTCTTGATCAGTGTGACTTGTATTTAGTTTGGAAATGTGTTCTGTTCAGAAGTTGGTTATGTTTAGAGTTAAAGTTGAATAAAGTGATACAATCTTAATTTGTGTAAGCCTGGTATCTTTTTGATACTTTTGACTTTTATTAGCTTAGAAGTTGGGTTAGGTTAAGAAGTTAGGTTAGGTTAGAATAAGGTTAGTTAGGGTTAGGTTAGGTTATGGGATATAGGGATGAAAACCACCCATTTTGTGATGCACCGACAGGCAGCCATGCGGTAAGACACAGAATGTGAGGAAGCTCGATCAGGTAAAGTGATCCCTGACATGCTAGCGGCAGCTCTTTCGTGACCGCAGCAGTGCCAAGCAGAAATGCCATGCTTTCCTGGGCAGGACGACAGTAGAAGTCAATGGGTTCTCTTGGTTAATAGAATAAACTGGCTTTCGGCGAACTGTGATAAATTTATAAAGGCCTATGTCAATTTACCGTGTCTTTACTGTAATAAAACGGGTTACCCTGGGGCTAGGCACACAAAACTGCAATATGTTTCTCGTGGAAAGAGCCCGATAGAGTGTGCAAAGTTTGGGAACGATCGCTCGATCGTAGCCAACACAGCGGCCTAAAACGTACTCGTTTCACAGAGGCTTTATGGAAGGCCGACTATATTAAGCATATTTTTAGTGTAATAAAACGTGTTCCCATTGGGCTAGGTACACAAAAGTGTAATATGTTTCTCGTGGAAAGACCCCCATAGTTTGTGCAAAGTTTGGGAACGATCGCTCGTTCGTAGCCAACACGGCGGCCTAAAACTTACTCGTTTCACAGAGGCTTTATAGAAGGCCGACTATATAAAACATGTTATTAGTGTAATAAAACGGGTTACCCTGGGGCTAGGCACACAAAACTGCAATATGTTTCTCGTGGAAAGAGCCCGATAGAGTGTGCAAAGTTTGGGAACGATCGCTCGATCGTAGCCAACACAGCGGCCTAAAACGTACTCGTTTCACAGAGGCTTTATGGAAGGCCGACTATATTAAGCATATTTTTAGTGTAATAAAACGTGTTCCCATTGGGCTAGGTACACAAAAGTGTAATATGTTTCTCGTGGAAAGACCCCCATAGTTTGTGCAAAGTTTGGGAACGATCGCTCGTTCGTAGCCAACACGGCGGCCTAAAACTTACTCGTTTCACAGAGGCTTTATAGAAGGCCGACTATATGAAACATGTTATTAGTGTAATAAAACGGGTTACCCTGGGGCTAGGCACACAAAACTGCAATATGTTTCTCGTGGAAAGAGCCCGATAGAGTGTGCAAAGTTTGGGAACGATCACTCGATCGTAGCCAACACAGCGGCCTAAAACGTACTCGTTTCACAGAGGCTTTATGGAAGGCCGACTATATTAAGCATATTTTTAGTGTAATAAAACGTGTTCCCAGTGGGCTAGGTACACAAAAGTGTAATATGTTTCTCGTGGAAAGACCCCCATAGTTTGTGCAAAGTTTGGGAACGATCGCTCGTTCGTAGCCAACACGGCGGCCTAAAACTTACTCGTTTCACAGAGGCTTTATAGAAGGCCGACTATATAAAACATGTTATTAGTGTAATAAAACGGGTTACCCTGGGGCTAGGCACACAAAACTGCAATATGTTTCTCGTGGAAAGAGCCCGATAGAGTGTGCAAAGTTTGGGAACGATCACTCGATCGTAGCCAACACAGCGGCCTAAAACGTACTCGTTTCACAGAGGCTTTATGGAAGGCCGACTATATTAAGCATATTTTTAGTGTAATAAAACGTGTTCCCATTGGGCTAGGTACACAAAAGTGTAATATGTTTCTCGTGGAAAGACCCCCATAGTTTGTGCAAAGTTTGGGAACGATCGCTCGTTCGTAGCCAACACGGTGGCCTAAAACGTACTCGTTTCACAGAGGCTTTATGGAAGGCTGACTATATTAAGCATATTTTTACTGTAATAAAACGGGTTACCCTGGGGCTAGGCACACAAAACTGCAGTATGTTTCTCGTGGAAAGAGCCCGATAGACTGTACAAAGTTTGGGAACGATCACTCGTTCGTAGCCAACACGGCGGCCTAAAACGTACTCGTTTCACAGAGGCTTTATAGAAGGCCGACTATATTAAGCATATTTTTACTATAATAAAATGGGTTCCCATGGGGCTGGGCACACAAAAGTGTAGTATGTTTCTTGTGGAAACACCCCCCTAGTGTGTGTAAAGTTTGGGAACGATCGCTCGTTCGTAGCCAACACGGCGGCCTAAAACGTACTCGTTTCACAGAGGCTTTATGGAAGGCTGACTATATTAAGCATATTTTTACTGTAATAAAACGGGTTACCCTGGGGCTAGGCACAAAAAACTGCAATATGTTTCTCATGGAAAGAGCCCGATAGACTGTACAAAGTTTGGGAACGATCGCTCGTTCGTAGCCAACACGGCGGCCTAAAACGTACTCGTTTCACAGAGGCGTTATAGAAGGCCGACTATATAAAACATGTTATTAGTGTAATAAAATGGGTTCCCATTGGGCTAGGCACACAAAAGTGTAATATGTTTCTCGTGGAAAGACCCCCATAGTGTGTGCAAAGTTTGGGAACGATCGCTCGTTCGTAGCCAACACGGCGGCCTAAAACGTACTCGTTACACAGAGGCTTTATAGAAGGCAGACTATATTAAGCATATTTTTACTGTTATAAAATGGGTTCTCCTTGCCCTAGGTACACAAATGTGTAATATGTTTCTCGTGGAAAGACCCCCATAGTGTGTGCAAAGTTTGGGAACGATCGCTCGTTCGTAGCCAACACGGCGGCCTAAAACGTACTCCTTTCACAGAGGCTTTATGGAAGGCCGAATATATTAAGCATATTTTTACTGTAATAAAACGGGTTACCCTGGGGCTAGGCACACAAAACTGCAATATGTTTCTCGTGGAAAGAGCCCAATAGACTGTACAAAGTTTGGGAACGATCACTCGTTCGTAGCCAACACGGCGGCCTAAAACGTACTTATTTCACAGAGGCTTTATAGAAGGCCGACTATATTAAGCATATTTTTACTGTAATAAAATGGGTTCCCATGGGGCTGGGCACACAAAAGTGTAGTATGTTTCTTGTGGAAACACCTCCCTAGTGTGTGTAAAGTTTGGGAACGATCGCTCGTTCGTAGCCAACACGGCGGCCTAAAACGTACTCGTTTCACAGAGGCTTTATAGAAGGCCGACTATATAAAACATGTTATTAGTGTAATAAAACGGGTTACCCTGGGGCTAGGCACACAAAACTGCAATATGTTTCTCGTGGAAAGACCCCCATAGTCTGTGCAAAGTTTGGGAACGATCACTCGTTCGTAGCCAACACGGCGGCCTAAAACGTACTCGTTTCACATTGGACCATTATTGTTTAACCCCACTGGGTGGCAGTCTATACAATGTGAGTCTATGGAAAAGTGCTCACAAATGCTAAGAGTTTTTGACATCTGAGGTGTTCTGTTGCAGAAATTATTTTTAATGTCATTCGGAATTTTGCAAGTGTTAAAGTGAATAATTCAGGTGGAATCATACAATTACACAAGGAAAGTTTTATTGACGGAATAATAAGGATAATAACAAGAATTACGAAAATAATAATAATAACATGAGTAATTATAATAATTCATTTAATTTATGAAGTGCTTTTCTAGACACGGATGAGAGACCGACATTCACAGCAAAGGCTGCCAATTTAACTGGCCATATATATATATATATATAAAATCTGCATGTTTTAAAAACATTGCTGTAATATAAAGGTTTTAAGCAGCATAACTTGCGTTCAAAATCATTGTACAGTATGAACAGGAACATAGTTTGTATTTTTCCTGTTAGATTTCTTTTGCAAGTTTTTGTAAACTTCAATTTTATTGATAAATCATTCATATTTCAAATGAACGGCTGTTCTTAAGTGGACGCCCCCTAAAGGCTCAGCATTGAAACTGTCTGTGATTCTGTGTTAAAAAATCCACATTTTAGCAGTTTTGCACAGTGCAGATCTCAATATGTCCACTTTGTGTATGTGTGTGTATGTGTGTATATATTTGTAGCTGTAAGTCATAAATCTATCTTTCTGTCTATCTAACTAACTATCTGTCTGACTGTCTGTCTGTCTGTCTGTCTATCTGTCTATGTATCTCACTATCTGCCTGTCTGTCTGTCTGTCTATCTATCTTTCTGTCTGTCTATCTAACTATCTGTCTATCTATCTAACTATCTGTCTTTCTGTCTATCTATCTAACTATCTGTCTGTCTGTCTATCTAACTATCTGTCTATCGAACTATCTGTCTGTCAATCTATCTAACTGTCTGTCTGTCTATCTATCTAACTATCTGTCTGTCTGTCTATCTATCTAACTATCTGTCTGTCTGTCTGTCTATCTAACTATCTGTCTGTCTATCTAACTATCTGTCTGTCTATCTATCTAAATGTCTGTCTGTCTGTCTATCTTTCTGCATGTGTGTCTATTTGTTTCTCTGTCTGTGTTTGTGTGTCTGTCTGTAACTAATGAAACTTTTAAATAAAGTTTAAACTTTTTACTATCATTATTATTATTATTATTATTTCATTTGATATTTCTTTTACTTGTATGTGAGGAGTATTTTTGAGTCCAGTTAATTGTATCAAAGAAATGTTTCCAAAAATGAAATAAATAAAAAAACAAATAACAGAAGGATGTTTTGTTTTTGTGGTATCGAGTCTCCATCTGGTGGTCATTTACAGCAACTTCATATTCTACTCAATAAAGTCCCAAACAGACTGCTATATTTGATTCCTACTGTAAGACTGTTAATAACAAATGAAAGAAATGAACCCAAGTAAATATAGCAAGACCCTTTGCATTTATTTGACTTGTTTGTGAGGAGGATGTTTTGGAGTCCAGTTCATTTTATTAAAAAAATGTTTCCAGAAATGAAGTAGATTCAAACAAATTACAGGTGGACTTGTAAACATTTTGTTGTTGTTGTTGTGAGAAAACAAACTGCACCAAATATTGCCCTTATAACTTTATAAAATAAAGTTACCATAGGTTTAAAGTTGTAAGTGGGAAAGTGCAATTCTCCATCAGTCCACTAGGGCTAACCCCAGTCAGCTGGGGTTAGTTGGGGTTAAATTGCTAGATGACCCTAACCCCTAGCCCCGGGGGTTAAAAACTCTGTAGGTATAGAGGTGATTACGAGTTTCACCCTCATTATCTCCACCCTCATTTGCATATTGAATCTGATTGGCTGGATTGTTTCACAGATTAATCTTTAGAACGGTCTGTCCGATTTTGCCAAGCTTGGTGTCATCGAACTCAGAATTCCGTCTGTCTTCATGTGACGGGGCGAGATGAACAGAAAAAGAAAGCATTAGAAATGTAGCACTTAAAAAGGAAAACAGTCATTTGCATGTAGGTTTTGAGTGGTGGAAAAAGTCACCTGCACGCCTTTAAGATTTGCATGAATACGACTGTAGAGGAGACGTGGTAATGAACGCATTTTTCACAAGAACGACGTTTCTTCTTTCCTGCGCATTTTGGCAGCATGTAGGCCTGCAGCACGTTAGCTTTGGGCAACAATAATAGCGTTTAATTTAAATACTGTTTATATTTCAGTTGAGCAACTGAAATCAGTATCATATCCATGTATCACTCCTGAAATGTTTTTGTAGGAATGTTTGGGTGGGATGAACTCAATCCTTTATTATTATCATTTCATGAAATGTATCGGACCATGCTTGTGAGGAGGAGATTATTCTGTTGCGAGCAGAGCAGACTTGAGTCCAATAAATATTTAAAGAAATTGTTCCAAAATTGAGCGCACAAAGAGCTACATTTGTAACGACCCTTCAAATTGTAAAAATGCAACTTAAGCATTAGGCACGTAGGGCTAGGGTTAGGGTTAGGGTTAGGGTAAGGTTTAGGGTAAGGGTTAGCGGATAAGGGTTAGGTTAAGGGTTAGGTTTAGGGTAAGGTTTAGTGTAATGATTAGGTTAAGGGTTAGGTTAAGGGTTAGGTTAAGGGTAAGGTTTAGGGTAAGGGTTAGGTTAAGGGTTAGGTTTAGGTTAAGGGTTAGGTTAAGGGTAAGGGTTAGGTTAAGTGTTAGGTTAAGGGTTAGGTTAAGGGTATGGGTTAGTTTAAGTGTTAGGTTAAGGTTTAGGGTAAGGGTTAGTGGTTAAGGTTTAGCTTAAGGGTTAGGTTTTTGGTAAGGTTTAGTGTAAGGGTTAGGTTAAGGGTCAGGTTAAGGGTTAGGTTAAGGGTTAGGTTAAGGGTTAGGGTTAGGTTAAGGGTTAGGTTAAGGGTAAGGTTTAGGGTAAGGTTTAGGTTAAGGGTTAGGTTAAGGGTTAGGTTAAGGGTAAGGTTAAGGGTAAGGTTTAGGGTAAGGGTTAGCATTTAAGGGTTAAGGGTTAGGTTTAGGGTAAGGTTTAGGGTAAGGGTGAGGTTAAAGGGTTAGATTAAGGGTTAGGTTAAGGGTTAGGTTAAGGGTTAGGTTTAGAGTAAGGGTTAGCGGTTAAGGGTTAGGTTAAGGGTTAGGTTAAGGGTTAGGTTAAGGGTTAGGTTTAGGGTAAGGTTAGGGTTAGGGTTAGGTTTAGGGTAAGCGGTTAAGGGTTAGGGTTAGGTTAAGGGTTAGGGTTAGGTTAAGGGTTAGGTTAAGGGTTAGGTTTAGGGTTAGGTTTAGGGTTAGGTTAAGGTTTAGGGTAAGGGTTAGCGGTTAAGGGTTAGCGGTTAAGGGTTAGGTTAAGGGTTAGGTTTAGGTTAAGGGTTAGGTTTAGGGTTAGGTTAAGGGTTAGGTTAAGGGTTAGGTTAAGGGTTAGGTTAAGGGTTAGGTTAAGGGTTAGGTTAAGGGTTAGGTTTAATGTAAGGGTTAGGTTAAGGGTAAGGTTTAGGGTAAAGTTTAGGGTAAGATTTAGGGTAAGGGTTAGGGTAAGGTTAGTGAAGGTGGATAGGCGCTAACCAGTATGCACAGGCCATCAATGTCGCTCACTCGACTGGATTCACTTCTCATTCAGGCCTTGTGGATATATAGTACCTAATTTATTGATCCAAATTCTCTCTGCTCTTTTTCTCTGAGGCACGGACCACTGCGGGTTGGCCTGTAGGACCGTGACCCGGAAGGATTCCCATCCGTGTTGAAGAAAATGTTGGACCAGGTAAGTGTTTTTTTGTTGTCCTTTCAGAATGTTATATTTATGTTGTGTCATTCTGACCAAGATGGTGTTGGCAGTTTCTCCCACATATTGAGCTCCACATTGTTTGCAGGTGATGAGGTAAATGCAGTTTTGACAGTATACTGTTCCTGATTGGTAAGTATTGAAAACCTCTTTTGTAAACTTGTTTTGTACGTATCCTTTTTGTTCCAAATATTGTCCCTGATGTTTGGGTTTCGTATCGTGAAGAGGATGAAGTTTGGCTCTAATTAGATAGTCTTGTAAACTTTTGTTTTTTCTGAATGCTGCAATAACTTTGTGGTTCTTCAATAGTTGTGTCTGTCCCAATATGTTCTGGAAGTTAGACTTTACCTCTTTGGTCAGTTTCAAAGCGGCTGAGGAGTAAGTAAGGACAAAGGGAACAACGGTCCCCTCCGCCTGGGCCCTGCTTGTCAAGTATGATTTAAAAACCTTTCTCAAAAAGGACCTGTTATATCCCCTGGGCCGGAGTGCTTTGAAGAGTATTTGTGTCGCTTCTCTGAAGTCCCGTTCCTGGGTGCATATGCGACGGAACCTCAGAAGTTGCGACTTGACCAGGCCTGAGTAAGTATGTTTGGGGTGAAAACTCCTTTTGTGTAGTAGGGCATGTGTGTCAGTTTCTTTGAAGAAGACTTTAATGTCCAATTTGTGTGACGTGTTGAAATCTGGACCCTTGTAAGTTGTGGTATCCAGAAAGTCTACCGATAGGTGACTGGTGGCGGATTTCAATTTTATAGATGTGTTATGATTATTTAGTGTGGCCACAAATTCCTTGAACTCGTCTTCAGAGTGAGTCCACACTCCCCAGATATCATCTAGGTACCTAAAATAGTGAAGGGGCTGTTTGTGGCATCGAGATAAGGCCGAAGCCTCCCATTCTGCCATAAATATGTTGGCGTAGGCCGGGGCAAACTTCTTGCCCATCGCCGTGCCTTTAATTTGCAGGAAAAATTCCCCATTAAACTCAAAATCGTTTCTGTTTAAATTTATTTCTAATAATTGGATGAGTTCTTTGTCAGGCCTGGAGGTATCTGGGGTTTTTTGAAAGATATTTTTAATGGCCTGAATTCCTTCTTTGATGTCAATGTTTGTATAAAGGGCATCCACGTCCATAGTGAACAGGATGGCCTTTTGGGGAATTTTTAGTCCTTTGACTTTCTGGACAAAATCATAAGTGTCTTTTATATAACTGGGGTGGCCCGTCGAGAGAGGATTTAAGTAAAAATCTAAAAATTCGGCCGTATAGTACGTTTCACTGCCGCAGTCAGATACTATAGGCCTTCCTGGGGGAATTTCGTGCGGTTTGCTCCATTTGGCTGGGTCTTTGTGTATTTTGGGGAGCATGTAGAACCTCCTGCTTCTAGGTTCCGCGTTACCCAACAGGTAGGACTTTTGTTTTGCGTTGATGTGTTTTTTTTGATATAGGGCTTGGGCTATATTTTTTACCATAGGTACAGTGTCTAAATAAATGGGTCCATCCAATTTCTTGTAATATTTTGAGTCATTCAATTGTCTATATCCCTCCCATAAATATTGTTCTCGGTCCCATATGACTATCGCACTGCCCTTGTCTGCAGGTTTGATAACTATCTGTTTAGCGCTTTTTAACTGTTTTAGAGCGTTTGTTTCCTCCAAAGTGAGGTTAGGCTCTTCCTGGGACGGTCTAAAATGTTTTTTAAAGTATTCCAGATCCCTTTTGAATAACGTGCATAGATCTGTGGGCAGTTTGTCTGCGGGTGGGACCCAGTCCGATTTGGGTGTGAACGGAGGGGGATTTGAGTCTGTCTCATTTTGAAAATAGGCTGCCAATTTAAGTCTCCTGTGGTATTGTTGCAGATCGTATCGTGTCTGCATTTCGTGGCGTTTTCTGCTCGTTGTACCCGATGGGATAAAGGTCAATCCCCTGTTGAGCAGGCAACGTTGTGGGGGAGTGATGTGGAATTTTTTTGTAAGAATAACAACGTTTCGATGCCCCTCCTGCGCATGCAGGCTTGTGGGGAGATTTATTTTAAATACCGAAGCCAGTGCTGGAGCATGTTTCTGGCTGTGTCCACCGTCCAGTGTATATGGTCACTGTCGGTGTGAAACTCAGATCTGGACAGGGCCGGAATATGTTTTAGGTTGGCGGTAATATGGGCGTTCAGGATGGTCAACTGTGTCTGCTCCTTTGTTGGGAGCATTCCTGAAAAGTTCACCTCCGGAACCCAAATTTCCGCCAGTGGAAATTTATCTTTTGCCGCTCTTAAAGCCGCCTGCATCTGTTTGATAGCAGTGTCTTTGGCATTCTGTGCCCGGCTGTTGATCCCTAATGACAAAATGACATGTTCCACCTCGGTGGATACTGCGTTTTTGTTGATCACAGCCTCCATGTGTCTAAACGTGGCCCCTGGATAGCTTTCTATTTGGAGGTCGCGATTCTTAAAAGGTGGAATTCTGGACAGATTGGAGTCCCCGATAATAAGCCATTTTTTTCGCACCGTCAGCTTCCATTCTATCATTTTCCTGGACGTGGTTAGGTGTCTATTCGGTCCGTCCTCCTGGGAGTCACGTTGTGCACCAGAAGGTTTGTTGAGGTCGACACTTAAACGAGCCTGTGTGGCTGTCCTGAGGCTGGTGACTTTTTCAGGGCTTAAGGTGACTCTTTGTGAGCCGAGATTATCTCGTTCGCACTCCCCTTGATCCTCAATAAGGATGAGTTCTTGTTCCTGTCTAACACAGGGGTTGGAACGAATGTGAGGAATGCGTTGTTCTTTTGGGGAGGCAGGAATCTTTAAAATAGTTTCCGAGTCGCTGTCCAAGTCCTCCTCTCTAATAGGAGACCAATCGTTCAGTGGGTCTGTCATTGTGCATGCTGTTTTGGTTGGTTTTGTTATTAATGGGGTGGATGTCTCAGATAGAGATCGTGCATCAGTCATGGTGTGCACCAAAGCCTGCACCGTGACGGTATTAGCCGTTGTGTTTTCTGGGAGAGGAGGAACGGGAGAGAGAATTTGGGTCTCCGTTTCCTCCCTCGTTTCTCCCGAATCTAAGGCAGGAACGGAGGTGTGCCATGTCTCCCCTACCAACCTGTGAGCCTCGTGTATTGTTTTGTCTTTTAGTCTTTTTCCAATACCACGTTTAGCCCATAAAGTGGCCGTATTGAAACATTCCTCCCAGCCCTGTGAAGGAATGTGCTGGAGCTTGGCCATTTCTTCCACCAATGCGTCTTCATAGTGATTTTTAAGAATCAGCATAGTGGTATAGGCCCAGTTTTTGGCATTGCCTTCAATGAGGGCTTGTGTTGTGGAGTTTGGTAAAGCTGGTTTGATGACCTCTGACAGGTGTTTTTCAATTTTGTGAATTGCAGGAGGCTGTTCCTGGCTTATATTGTTTTTATGAT
This sequence comes from Moxostoma hubbsi, assembly GCA_032164185.1. NCBI lineage: Eukaryota > Metazoa > Chordata > Actinopteri > Cypriniformes > Catostomidae > Moxostoma > Moxostoma hubbsi. The sequence continues at coordinate 5,771,394 of JAVLUX010000221.1, forward strand.
GCGTCAATTTGATGATTTTAAATAAAGTACGGGTTTTTGTGACAAAGTCAGGGTCATCCGAATGCTTGGGCTTTGTGTTTTGTTTCTGATGTATGTTTTTATTTTGCAGGTGTGAACGAACTCTCTGTGTTTTGTTCTGCACCCATCCCCGTGGATCCTTTGTGAAGGATTTTTGTTGGGGCATAAATGTACCGGGCCCCAAACGGGCCCGGGGTTCAAAAAATTGTGGTCTGCCAGACCACTGATGAGGCTGACTATGGTAAGTCGGGGCTGCCCTCATGTGGCCACCAAATTTCACTGCCCGTGCATGGGAAGGCACTCTCTGTCCCTCTGCATGACGCTGGGTCTGATGGCCACCATATTTTACTGCGTCTGCATAGGAGAATGCTCTTTCTCCTTGTGCATGACGCTGGTTCTGATAGCCACCATATTTAACTGCGTCCGCATAGGAGAATGCTCTTTCTCCCTGTGCGTGATGTTCAATGTCCCGGTAGGAACGGGGCATAGGCCAGACTGTGCCACGCCTGGCAAGCCTGCGTCCACGTGTGACCACCGTCCAACCGTCTCTTTCTGGCCAAACCATGGTTTTAGAAACTATTGTGCTGAATTTGTAAATGTAAAAGGTAAAGATTTTTCTTGACGTAATTTAAATCAGGTAAGTAAATCTAAAAAGTAGTCTTTCTTTTTTTGTATTTTATCTATTAAAATCTAATCAAATAAAAATGTTTTTTTGTTTTTTTGTTTTTTTTGTTCTTATATATAAACAGGTTGTTGCTTTAAATGGGAAAACAAAATCAAAGAATTTAAGGTAAGTCAAAATAAATTGTTTTTTTAGCTGTATTTATGTGCTTTATGCTTTAAAGCTTTTTTTTGTGAATCAATAATAATATATTTTTTGTACACTGAACAAGCCGTTGCAACGTTTCGGTTCTCTTGGAACCTTCTTCAGGCAGGCTTGTTCTAATTTTGAAAAATATAAATCCCAAAATGAATAGAAAAATAAAAAATAAATAAAAAAATGATTCTTAAAATGAATAAAAGAAATTGTCAAATAAAAAAATGAAAAGAAATAAAAGTGTGTTGAGGATCAGAATAGTAAATTTTTGAAATGCAAAGAGCTTTAGAGGCTTTCTCATTAAGAGCTGGAAGCAGTGAATGAGCTTCTGCATCCTGAATTGTCTTTTTATAGAGTGTGGGGGGCGGGACTCAATTTGAAAGAGTCAATAGGAGCCTCTCCCTTACCTCTGGTTTAAAAAGAAACAGCTCTCAGCCAATCAGAAAAGAAGCTGTCTTTTCAAATCAACTGCAGAAGTGCCTTTTTTCAAAAATTTGAATGTAAATAACAGTGATGGAGGTGAGACTCAGATTGAATGAGCCAATAAGAGCCTTTCCCATATTTTTGTTTAAACAATTTCAGCCAGCAGCACATTAGCTGTCTTTTCAAAAAAAATTATATATATATATAATTATAGAAATTCTTTTTTTTATATTAGTAAATATTTGCTTTTAAATTATACTTATATTGATGTGATATATATATATTTAATTTTAAATAATAATTATATTATGTGGTGGATTTAAAAGGATGAAATATCATATATATTATTTAATTGTCTATTGCATAGATGCAGCCTTATCTATATTTATTCATAATCATTATAATTATAGCATTGTATAAATGACCCATTTCTCTATGTTTTCCATGTATTTACTTTTAGTATGATTATTAGCATGAAGTTGTGAACAGTCGAGCAACTTGCAAACATGAGGCACGGGCTGGTAAGGTTTAGGGTAAGGGTTAGCGGTTAAGGGTTAGCGGTTAAGGGTTAGGGTTAGGTTAAGGGTTAGGGTTAGGTTAAGGGTTAGGTTAAGGGTTAGGTTTAGGGTTAGGTTTAGGGTTAGGTTAAGGTTTAGGGTAAGGGTTAGCGGTTAAGGGTTAGCGGTTAAGGGTTAGGGTTAGGGTTAGGGTTAGGGTTAGGGTTAGGTTAGGGTTAGGGTTAGGGTTAGGGTTAGGGTTAGGTTAGGGTTAGGGTTAGGGTTAGGGTTAGGGTTAGGGTTAGGGTTAGGGTTAGGGTTAGGGTTAGGGTTAGGTTAGGGTTAGGGTTAGGGTTAGGGTTAGGGTTAGGGTTAGGGTTAGGGTTAGGTATAGAGGTGATTACGAGTTTCACCCTCATTATCTCCACCCTCATTTGCATATCGAATCTGATTGGCTGGATTGTTTCACAGATCAATCTTTAGAACGGTCTGTCCGATTTTGCCAAGCTTGGTGTCATCGAACTCAGAATTCCGTCTGTCTTCATGTGACGGAGCGAGATGAACAGAAAAAGAAAGCATTAGAAATGTAGCACTTAAAAAGGAAAAAAGTCATTTGCATGTAGGTTTTGAGTGGTGGAAAAAGTCACCTGCACGCCTTTAAGATTTGCATGAATACGACTGTAGAGGAGACGTGGTAATGAACGCATTTTTCACAAGAACGACGTTTCTTCTTTCCTGCGCATTTTGGCAGCATGTAGGCCTGCAGCACGTTAGCTTTGGGCAACAATAATAGCGTTTAATTTGATTTGTAAACAGCCCATTGCGGTTTAAATACTGTTTATATTTCAGTTGAGCAACTGAAATCAGTATCATATCCATGTATCACTCCTGAAATGTTTTTGTAGGAATGTTTGGGTGGGATGAACTCAATCCTTTATTATTATCATTTCAATGTATCGGACCATGCTTGTGAGGAGGAGATTATTCTGTTGCGAGCAGAGCAGACTTGAGTCCAGTAAATATTTAAAGAAATTGTTCCAAAATTGAGCGCACGAAGAGCTACATTTGTAAGGACCCTTCAGATTTTAAAAATGCAACTTAAAGGCTTGAATCCCTCTGCTCCCAACCACCAGCACGTGGTAATAGCTTAGCCCCCGCCGCTGGGCGGCAGTCCATACAATGTCAGTCTATGGAAAAATGTTTGTCTGTGGGTGGCTGCTGTTCTGAAGGTGCTGGCGGTGTGGGCCTGCGGGTTTCCGAGAAGACCAGCGTTGGCCCCGTGACTCTGGCAGGTACGTTTGCGGAGATACGGGGCTTGGCCCGCATCCTATGTGGTCCGTGCTGTAGCGGAATTTGACAGCCGTCCGGCGTGGTTGGTTGCCCCGCTGACGTCCCGGGGGACCGTGCTAGGAGCGCATTTGGGGGCGTTTGGAGTCCATTGGTGTAGGTTTGAGTGGAGTGTTTTCGGGGGCCCGTGGCAGCCTTAGGTCAGGTCAGAGCAGGATATAGGATAGAAACTACCGACGGCGAACACGCCATCGTCTTTAACTTTGGTTCCGCTGGTCCGATTTTTACAAAAATGTCATGTTCTATATGTGATCCTCTAGCTATCTGATTGACTTTGTCCTCGATCAGTCTTAAGAGGTTTGATTTAGTCTCAAAAACATACTTCTCTTATGGTCTAACTTGCTCTATAGTGTGTAAATGTTGTGTCTTCTTGATCAGTGTGACTTGTATTTAGTTTGGAAATGTGTTCTGTTCAGAAGTTGGTTATGTTTAGAGTTAAAGTTGAATAAAGTGATACAATCTTAATTTGTGTAAGCCTGGTATCTTTTTGATACTTTTGACTTTTATTAGCTTAGAAGTTGGGTTAGGTTAAGAAGTTAGGTTAGGTTAGAATAAGGTTAGTTAGGGTTAGGTTAGGTTATGGGATATAGGGATGAAAACCACCCATTTTGTGATGCACCGACAGGCAGCCATGCGGTAAGACACAGAATGTGAGGAAGCTCGATCAGGTAAAGTGATCCCTGACATGCTAGCGGCAGCTCTTTCGTGACCGCAGCAGTGCCAAGCAGAAATGCCATGCTTTCCTGGGCAGGACGACAGTAGAAGTCAATGGGTTCTCTTGGTTAATAGAATAAACTGGCTTTCGGCGAACTGTGATAAATTTATAAAGGCCTATGTCAATTTACCGTGTCTTTACTGTAATAAAACGGGTTACCCTGGGGCTAGGTACACAAAAGTGTAATATGTTTCTCGTGGAAAGACCCCCATAGTTTGTGCAAAGTTTGGGAACGATCGCTCGTTCGTAGCCAACACGGCGGCCTAAAACTTACTCGTTTCACAGAGGCTTTATAGAAGGCCGACTATATAAAACATGTTATTAGTGTAATAAAACGGGTTACCCTGGGGCTAGGCACACAAAACTGCAATATGTTTCTCGTGGAAAGAGCCCGATAGAGTGTGCAAAGTTTGGGAACGATCGCTCGATCGTAGCCAACACAGCGGCCTAAAACGTACTCGTTTCACAGAGGCTTTATGGAAGGCCGACTATATTAAGCATATTTTTAGTGTAATAAAACGTGTTCCCATTGGGCTAGGTACACAAAAGTGTAATATGTTTCTCGTGGAAAGACCCCCATAGTTTGTGCAAAGTTTGGGAACGATCGCTCGTTCGTAGCCAACACGGCGGCCTAAAACTTACTCGTTTCACAGAGGCTTTATAGAAGGCCGACTATATGAAACATGTTATTAGTGTAATAAAACGGGTTACCCTGGGGCTAGGCACACAAAACTGCAATATGTTTCTCGTGGAAAGAGCCCGATAGAGTGTGCAAAGTTTGGGAACGATCACTCGTTCGTAGCCAACACGGCGGCCTAAAACGTACTCGTTTCACATTGGACCATTATTGTTTAACCCCACTGGGTGGCAGTCTATACAATGTGAGTCTATGGAAAAGTGCTCACAAATGCTAAGAGTTTTTGACATCTGAGGTGTTCTGTTGCAGAAATTATTTTTAATGTCATTCGGAATTTTGCAAGTGTTAAAGTGAATAATTCAGGTGGAATCATACAATTACACAAGGAAAGTTTTATTGACGGAATAATAAGGATAATAACAAGAATTACGAAAATAATAATAATAACATGAATAATTATAATAATTCATTTAATTTATGAAGTGCTTTTCTAGACACGGATGAGAGACCGACATTCACAGCAAAGGCTGCCAATTTAACTGGCCATATATATATATATATATAAAATCTGCATGTTTTAAAAACATTGCTGTAATATAAAGGTTTTAAGCAGCATAACTTGCGTTCAAAATCATTGTACAGTATGAACAGGAACATAGTTTGTATTTTTCCTGTTAGATTTCTTTTGCAAGTTTTTGTAAACTTCAATTTTATTGATAAATCATTCATATTTCAAATGAACGGCTGTTCTTAAGTGGACGCCCCCTAAAGGCTCAGCATTGAAACTGTCTGTGATTCTGTGTTAAAAAATCCACATTTTAGCAGTTTTGCACAGTGCAGATCTCAATATGTCCACTTTGTGTATGTGTGTGTATGTGTGTATATATTTGTAGCTGTAAGTCATAAATCTATCTTTCTGTCTATCTAACTAACTATCTGTCTGACTGTCTGTCTGTCTGTCTGTCTATCTGTCTATGTATCTCACTATCTGCCTGTCTGTCTGTCTGTCTATCTATCTTTCTGTCTGTCTATCTAACTATCTGTCTATCTATCTAACTATCTGTCTTTCTGTCTATCTATCTAACTATCTGTCTGTCTGTCTATCTAACTATCTGTCTATCGAACTATCTGTCTGTCAATCTATCTAACTGTCTGTCTGTCTATCTATCTAACTATCTGTCTGTCTGTCTATCTATCTAACTATCTGTCTGTCTGTCTGTCTATCTAACTATCTGTCTGTCTATCTAACTATCTGTCTGTCTATCTATCTAAATGTCTGTCTGTCTGTCTATCTTTCTGCATGTGTGTCTATTTGTTTCTCTGTCTGTGTTTGTGTGTCTGTCTGTAACTAATGAAACTTTTAAATAAAGTTTAAACTTTTTACTATCATTATTATTATTATTATTATTTCATTTGATATTTCTTTTACTTGTATGTGAGGAGTATTTTTGAGTCCAGTTAATTGTATCAAAGAAATGTTTCCAAAAATGAAATAAATAAAAAAACAAATAACAGAAGGATGTTTTGTTTTTGTGGTATCGAGTCTCCATCTGGTGGTCATTTACAGCAACTTCATATTCTACTCAATAAAGTCCCAAACAGACTGCTATATTTGATTCCTACTGTAAGACTGTTAATAACAAATGAAAGAAATGAACCCAAGTAAATATAGCAAGACCCTTTGCATTTATTTGACTTGTTTGTGAGGAGGATGTTTTGGAGTCCAGTTCATTTTATTAAAAAAATGTTTCCAGAAATGAAGTAGATTCAAACAAATTACAGGTGGACTTGTAAACATTTTGTTGTTGTTGTTGTGAGAAAACAAACTGCACCAAATATTGCCCTTATAACTTTATAAAATAAAGTTACCATAGGTTTAAAGTTGTAAGTGGGAAAGTGCAATTCTCCATCAGTCCACTAGGGCTAACCCCAGTCCGCTGGGGTTAGTTGGGGTTAAATCGCTAGATGACCCTAACCCCTAGCCCCGGGGGTTAAAAACTCTGTAGGTATAGAGGTGATTACGAGTTTCACCCTCATTATCTCCACCCTCATTTGCATATCGAATCTGATTGGCTGGATTGTTTCACAGATCAATCTTTAGAACGGTCTGTCCGATTTTGCCAAGCTTGGTGTCATCGAACTCAGAATTCCGTCTGTCTTCATGTGACGGAGCGAGATGAACAGAAAAAGAAAGCATTAGAAATGTAGCACTTAAAAAGGAAAAAAGTCATTTGCATGTAGGTTTTGAGTGGTGGAAAAAGTCACCTGCACGCCTTTAAGATTTGCATGAATACGACTGTAGAGGAGACGTGGTAATGAACGCATTTTTCACAAGAACGACGTTTCTTCTTTCCTGCGCATTTTGGCAGCATGTAGGCCTGCAGCACGTTAGCTTTGGGCAACAATAATAGCGTTTAATTTGATTTGTAAACAGCCCATTGCGGTTTAAATACTGTTTATATTTCAGTTGAGCAACTGAAATCAGTATCATATCCATGTATCACTCCTGAAATGTTTTTGTAGGAATGTTTGGGTGGGATGAACTCAATCCTTTATTATTATCATTTCAATGTATCGGACCATGCTTGTGAGGAGGAGATTATTCTGTTGCGAGCAGAGCAGACTTGAGTCCAGTAAATATTTAAAGAAATTGTTCCAAAATTGAGCGCACGAAGAGCTACATTTGTAAGGACCCTTCAGATTTTAAAAATGCAACTTAAAGGCTTGAATCCCTCTGCTCCCAACCACCAGCACGTGGTAATAGCTTAGCCCCCGCCGCTGGGCGGCAGTCCATACAATGTCAGTCTATGGAAAAATGTTTGTCTGTGGGTGGCTGCTGTTCTGAAGGTGCTGGCGGTGTGGGCCTGCGGGTTTCCGAGAAGACCAGCGTTGGCCCCGTGACTCTGGCAGGTACGTTTGCGGAGATACGGGGCTTGGCCCGCATCCTATGTGGTCCGTGCTGTAGCGGAATTTGACAGCCGTCCGGCGTGGTTGGTTGCCCCGCTGACGTCCCGGGGGACCGTGCTAGGAGCGCATTTGGGGGCGTTTGGAGTCCATTGGTGTAGGTTTGAGTGGAGTGTTTTCGGGGGCCCGTGGCAGCCTTAGGTCAGGTCAGAGCAGGATATAGGATAGAAACTACCGACGGCGAACACGCCATCGTCTTTAACTTTGGTTCCGCTGGTCCGATTTTTACAAAAATGTCATGTTCTATATGTGATCCTCTAGCTATCTGATTGACTTTGTCCTCGATCAGTCTTAAGAGGTTTGATTTAGTCTCAAAAACATACTTCTCTTATGGTCTAACTTGCTCTATAGTGTGTAAATGTTGTGTCTTCTTGATCAGTGTGACTTGTATTTAGTTTGGAAATGTGTTCTGTTCAGAAGTTGGTTATGTTTAGAGTTAAAGTTGAATAAAGTGATACAATCTTAATTTGTGTAAGCCTGGTATCTTTTTGATACTTTTGACTTTTATTAGCTTAGAAGTTGGGTTAGGTTAAGAAGTTAGGTTAGGTTAGAATAAGGTTAGTTAGGGTTAGGTTAGGTTATGGGATATAGGGATGAAAACCACCCATTTTGTGATGCACCGACAGGCAGCCATGCGGTAAGACACAGAATGTGAGGAAGCTCGATCAGGTAAAGTGATCCCTGACATGCTAGCGGCAGCTCTTTCGTGACCGCAGCAGTGCCAAGCAGAAATGCCATGCTTTCCTGGGCAGGACGACAGTAGAAGTCAATGGGTTCTCTTGGTTAATAGAATAAACTGGCTTTCGGCGAACTGTGATAAATTTATAAAGGCCTATGTCAATTTACCGTGTCTTTACTGTAATAAAACGGGTTACCCTGGGGCTAGGTACACAAAAGTGTAATATGTTTCTCGTGGAAAGACCCCCATAGTTTGTGCAAAGTTTGGGAACGATCGCTCGTTCGTAGCCAACACGGCGGCCTAAAACTTACTCGTTTCACAGAGGCTTTATAGAAGGCCGACTATATAAAACATGTTATTAGTGTAATAAAACGGGTTACCCTGGGGCTAGGCACACAAAACTGCAATATGTTTCTCGTGGAAAGAGCCCGATAGAGTGTGCAAAGTTTGGGAACGATCGCTCGATCGTAGCCAACACAGCGGCCTAAAACGTACTCGTTTCACAGAGGCTTTATGGAAGGCCGACTATATTAAGCATATTTTTAGTGTAATAAAACGTGTTCCCATTGGGCTAGGTACACAAAAGTGTAATATGTTTCTCGTGGAAAGACCCCCATAGTTTGTGCAAAGTTTGGGAACGATCGCTCGTTCGTAGCCAACACGGCGGCCTAAAACTTACTCGTTTCACAGAGGCTTTATAGAAGGCCGACTATATGAAACATGTTATTAGTGTAATAAAACGGGTTACCCTGGGGCTAGGCACACAAAACTGCAATATGTTTCTCGTGGAAAGAGCCCGATAGAGTGTGCAAAGTTTGGGAACGATCACTCGTTCGTAGCCAACACGGCGGCCTAAAACGTACTCGTTTCACATTGGACCATTATTGTTTAACCCCACTGGGTGGCAGTCTATACAATGTGAGTCTATGGAAAAGTGCTCACAAATGCTAAGAGTTTTTGACATCTGAGGTGTTCTGTTGCAGAAATTATTTTTAATGTCATTCGGAATTTTGCAAGTGTTAAAGTGAATAATTCAGGTGGAATCATACAATTACACAAGGAAAGTTTTATTGACGGAATAATAAGGATAATAACAAGAATTACGAAAATAATAATAATAACATGAGTAATTATAATAATTCATTTAATTTATGAAGTGCTTTTCTAGACACGGATGAGAGACCGACATTCACAGCAAAGGCTGCCAATTTAACTGGCCATATATATATATATATATAAAATCTGCATGTTTTAAAAACATTGCTGTAATATAAAGGTTTTAAGCAGCATAACTTGCGTTCAAAATCATTGTACAGTATGAACAGGAACATAGTTTGTATTTTTCCTGTTAGATTTCTTTTGCAAGTTTTTGTAAACTTCAATTTTATTGATAAATCATTCATATTTCAAATGAACGGCTGTTCTTAAGTGGACGCCCCCTAAAGGCTCAGCATTGAAACTGTCTGTGATTCTGTGTTAAAAAATCCACATTTTAGCAGTTTTGCACAGTGCAGATCTCAATATGTCCACTTTGTGTATGTGTGTGTATGTGTGTATATATTTGTAGCTGTAAGTCATAAATCTATCTTTCTGTCTATCTAACTAACTATCTGTCTGACTGTCTGTCTGTCTGTCTGTCTATCTGTCTATGTATCTCACTATCTGCCTGTCTGTCTGTCTGTCTATCTATCTTTCTGTCTGTCTATCTAACTATCTGTCTATCTATCTAACTATCTGTCTTTCTGTCTATCTATCTAACTATCTGTCTGTCTGTCTATCTAACTATCTGTCTATCGAACTATCTGTCTGTCAATCTATCTAACTGTCTGTCTGTCTATCTATCTAACTATCTGTCTGTCTGTCTATCTATCTAACTATCTGTCTGTCTGTCTGTCTATCTAACTATCTGTCTGTCTATCTAACTATCTGTCTGTCTATCTATCTAAATGTCTGTCTGTCTGTCTATCTTTCTGCATGTGTGTCTATTTGTTTCTCTGTCTGTGTTTGTGTGTCTGTCTGTAACTAATGAAACTTTTAAATAAAGTTTAAACTTTTTACTATCATTATTATTATTATTATTATTTCATTTGATATTTCTTTTACTTGTATGTGAGGAGTATTTTTGAGTCCAGTTAATTGTATCAAAGAAATGTTTCCAAAAATGAAATAAATAAAAAAACAAATAACAGAAGGATGTTTTGTTTTTGTGGTATCGAGTCTCCATCTGGTGGTCATTTACAGCAACTTCATATTCTACTCAATAAAGTCCCAAACAGACTGCTATATTTGATTCCTACTGTAAGACTGTTAATAACAAATGAAAGAAATGAACCCAAGTAAATATAGCAAGACCCTTTGCATTTATTTGACTTGTTTGTGAGGAGGATGTTTTGGAGTCCAGTTCATTTTATTAAAAAAATGTTTCCAGAAATGAAGTAGATTCAAACAAATTACAGGTGGACTTGTAAACATTTTGTTGTTGTTGTTGTGAGAAAACAAACTGCACCAAATATTGCCCTTATAACTTTATAAAATAAAGTTACCATAGGTTTAAAGTTGTAAGTGGGAAAGTGCAATTCTCCATCAGTCCACTAGGGCTAACCCCAGTCCGCTGGGGTTAGTTGGGGTTAAATCGCTAGATGACCCTAACCCCTAGCCCCGGGGGTTAAAAACTCTGTAGGTATAGAGGTGATTACGAGTTTCACCCTCATTATCTCCACCCTCATTTGCATATCGAATCTGATTGGCTGGATTGTTTCACAGATCAATCTTTAGAACGGTCTGTCCGATTTTGCCAAGCTTGGTGTCATCGAACTCAGAATTCCGTCTGTCTTCATGTGACGGAGCGAGATGAACAGAAAAAGAAAGCATTAGAAATGTAGCACTTAAAAAGGAAAAAAGTCATTTGCATGTAGGTTTTGAGTGGTGGAAAAAGTCACCTGCACGCCTTTAAGATTTGCATGAATACGACTGTAGAGGAGACGTGGTAATGAACGCATTTTTCACAAGAACGACGTTTCTTCTTTCCTGCGCATTTTGGCAGCATGTAGGCCTGCAGCACGTTAGCTTTGGGCAACAATAATAGCGTTTAATTTGATTTGTAAACAGCCCTTTGCGGTTTAAATACTGTTTATATTTCAGTTGAGCAACTGAAATCAGTATCATATCCATGTATCACTCCTGAAATGTTTTTGTAGGAATGTTTGGGTGGGATGAACTCAATCCTTTATTATTATCATTTCAATGTATCGGACCATGCTTGTGAGGAGGAGATTATTCTGTTGCGAGCAGAGCAGACTTGAGTCCAGTAAATATTTAAAGAAATTGTTCCAAAATTGAGCGCACGAAGAGCTACATTTGTAAGGACCCTTCAGATTTTAAAAATGCAACTTAAAGGCTTGAATCCCTCTGCTCCCAACCACCAGCACGTGGTAATAGCTTAGCCCCCGCCGCTGGGCGGCAGTCCATACAATGTCAGTCTATGGAAAAATGTTTGTCTGTGGGTGGCTGCTGTTCTGAAGGTGCTGGCGGTGTGGGCCTGCGGGTTTCCGAGAAGACCAGCGTTGGCCCCGTGACTCTGGCAGGTACGTTTGCGGAGATACGGGGCTTGGCCCGCATCCTATGTGGTCCGTGCTGTAGCGGAATTTGACAGCCGTCCGGCGTGGTTGGTTGCCCCGCTGACGTCCCGGGGGACCGTGCTAGGAGCGCATTTGGGGGCGTTTGGAGTCCATTGGTGTAGGTTTGAGTGGAGTGTTTTCGGGGGCCCGTGGCAGCCTTAGGTCAGGTCAGAGCAGGATATAGGATAGAAACTACCGACGGCGAACACGCCATCGTCTTTAACTTTGGTTCCGCTGGTCCGATTTTTACAAAAATGTCATGTTCTATATGTGATCCTCTAGCTATCTGATTGACTTTGTCCTCGATCAGTCTTAAGAGGTTTGATTTAGTCTCAAAAACATACTTCTCTTATGGTCTAACTTGCTCTATAGTGTGTAAATGTTGTGTCTTCTTGATCAGTGTGACTTGTATTTAGTTTGGAAATGTGTTCTGTTCAGAAGTTGGTTATGTTTAGAGTTAAAGTTGAATAAAGTGATACAATCTTAATTTGTGTAAGCCTGGTATCTTTTTGATACTTTTGACTTTTATTAGCTTAGAAGTTGGGTTAGGTTAAGAAGTTAGGTTAGGTTAGAATAAGGTTAGTTAGGGTTAGGTTAGGTTATGGGATATAGGGATGAAAACCACCCATTTTGTGATGCACCGACAGGCAGCCATGCGGTAAGACACAGAATGTGAGGAAGCTCGATCAGGTAAAGTGATCCCTGACATGCTAGCGGCAGCTCTTTCGTGACCGCAGCAGTGCCAAGCAGAAATGCCATGCTTTCCTGGGCAGGACGACAGTAGAAGTCAATGGGTTCTCTTGGTTAATAGAATAAACTGGCTTTCGGCGAACTGTGATAAATTTATAAAGGCCTATGTCAATTTACCGTGTCTTTACTGTAATAAAACGGGTTACCCTGGGGCTAGGTACACAAAAGTGTAATATGTTTCTCGTGGAAAGACCCCCATAGTTTGTGCAAAGTTTGGGAACGATCGCTCGTTCGTAGCCAACACGGCGGCCTAAAACTTACTCGTTTCACAGAGGCTTTATAGAAGGCCGACTATATAAAACATGTTATTAGTGTAATAAAACGGGTTACCCTGGGGCTAGGCACACAAAACTGCAATATGTTTCTCGTGGAAAGAGCCCGATAGAGTGTGCAAAGTTTGGGAACGATCGCTCGATCGTAGCCAACACAGCGGCCTAAAACGTACTCGTTTCACAGAGGCTTTATGGAAGGCCGACTATATTAAGCATATTTTTAGTGTAATAAAACGTGTTCCCATTGGGCTAGGTACACAAAAGTGTAATATGTTTCTCGTGGAAAGACCCCCATAGTTTGTGCAAAGTTTGGGAACGATCGCTCGTTCGTAGCCAACACGGCGGCCTAAAACTTACTCGTTTCACAGAGGCTTTATAGAAGGCCGACTATATGAAACATGTTATTAGTGTAATAAAACGGGTTACCCTGGGGCTAGGCACACAAAACTGCAATATGTTTCTCGTGGAAAGAGCCCGATAGAGTGTGCAAAGTTTGGGAACGATCACTCGATCGTAGCCAACACAGCGGCCTAAAATGTACTCGTTTCACAGAGGCTTTATGGAAGGCCGACTATATTAAGCATATTTTTAGTGTAATAAAACGTGTTCCCAGTGGGCTAGGTACACAAAAGTGTAATATGTTTCTCGTGGAAAGACCCCCATAGTTTGTGCAAAGTTTGGGAACGATCGCTCGTTCGTAGCCAACACGGCGGCCTAAAACTTACTCGTTTCACAGAGGCTTTATAGAAGGCCGACTATATAAAACATGTTATTAGTGTAATAAAACGGGTTACCCTGGGGCTAGGCACACAAAACTGCAATATGTTTCTCGTGGAAAGAGCCCGATAGAGTGTGCAAAGTTTGGGAACGATCACTCGATCGTAGCCAACACAGCGGCCTAAAACGTACTCGTTTCACAGAGGCTTTATGGAAGGCCGACTATATTAAGCATATTTTTAGTGTAATAAAACGTGTTCCCATTGGGCTAGGTACACAAAAGTGTAATATGTTTCTCGTGGAAAGACCCCCATAGTTTGTGCAAAGTTTGGGAACGATCGCTCGTTCGTAGCCAACACGGCGGCCTAAAACGTACTCGTTTCACAGAGGCTTTATGGAAGGCTGACTATATTAAGCATATTTTTACTGTAATAAAACGGGTTACCCTGGGGCTAGGCACACAAAACTGCAGTATGTTTCTCGTGGAAAGAGCCCGATAGACTGTACAAAGTTTGGGAACGATCACTCGTTCGTAGCCAACACGGCGGCCTAAAACGTACTCGTTTCACAGAGGCTTTATAGAAGGCCGACTATATTAAGCATATTTTTACTATAATAAAATGGGTTCCCATGGGGCTGGGCACAAAAAAGTGTAGTATGTTTCTTGTGGAAACACCCCCCTAGTGTGTGTAAAGTTTGGGAACGATCGCTCGTTCGTAGCCAACACGGCGGCCTAAAACGTACTCGTTTCACAGAGGCTTTATGGAAGGCTGACTATATTAAGCATATTTTTACTGTAATAAAACGGGTTACCCTGGGGCTAGGCACAAAAAACTGCAATATGTTTCTCATGGAAAGAGCCCGATAGACTGTACAAAGTTTGGGAACGATCGCTCGTTCGTAGCCAACACGGCGGCCTAAAACGTACTCGTTTCACAGAGGCGTTATAGAAGGCCGACTATATAAAACATGTTATTAGTGTAATAAAATGGGTTCCCATTGGGCTAGGCACACAAAAGTGTAATACGTTTCTCGTGGAAAGACCCCCATAGTGTGTGCAAAGTTTGGGAACGATCGCTCGTTCGTAGCCAACACGGCGGCCTAAAACGTACTCGTTACACAGAGGCTTTATAGAAGGCAGACTATATTAAGCATATTTTTACTGTTATAAAATGGGTTCTCCTTGCCCTAGGTACACAAATGTGTAATATGTTTCTCGTGGAAAGACCCCCATAGTGTGTGCAAAGTTTGGGAACGATCGCTCGTTCGTAGCCAACACGGCGGCCTAAAACGTACTCCTTTCACAGAGGCTTTATGGAAGGCCGAATATATTAAGCATATTTTTACTGTAATAAAACGGGTTACCCTGGGGCTAGGCACACAAAACTGCAATATGTTTCTCGTGGAAAGAGCCCAATAGACTGTACAAAGTTTGGGAACGATCACTCGTTCGTAGCCAACACGGCGGCCTAAAACGTACTTATTTCACAGAGGCTTTATAGAAGGCCGACTATATTAAGCATATTTTTACTGTAATAAAATGGGTTCCCATGGGGCTGGGCACACAAAAGTGTAGTATGTTTCTTGTGGAAACACCTCCCTAGTGTGTGTAAAGTTTGGGAACGATCGCTCGTTCGTAGCCAACACGGCGGCCTAAAACGTACTCGTTTCACAGAGGCTTTATAGAAGGCCGACTATATAAAACATGTTATTAGTGTAATAAAACGGGTTACCCTGGGGCTAGGCACACAAAACTGCAATATGTTTCTCGTGGAAAGACCCCCATAGTCTGTGCAAAGTTTGGGAACGATCACTCGTTCGTAGCCAACACGGCGGCCTAAAACGTACTCGTTTCACATTGGACCATTATTGTTTAACCCCACTGGGTGGCAGTCTATACAATGTGAGTCTATGGAAAAGTGCTCACAAATGCTAAGAGTTTTTGACATCTGAGGTGTTCTGTTGCAGAAATTATTTTTAATGTCATTCGGAATTTTGCAAGTGTTAAAGTGAATAATTCAGGTGGAATCATACAATTACACAAGGAAAGTTTTATTGACGGAATAATAAGGATAATAACAAGAATTACGAAAATAATAATAATAACATGAGTAATTATAATAATTCATTTAATTTATGAAGTGCTTTTCTAGACACGGATGAGAGACCGACATTCACAGCAAAGGCTGCCAATTTAACTGGCCATATATATATATATATAAAATCTGCATGTTTTAAAAACATTGCTGTAATATAAAGGTTTTAAGCAGCATAACTTGCGTTCAAAATCATTGTACAGTATGAACAGGAACATAGTTTGTATTTTTCCTGTTAGATTTCTTTTGCAAGTTTTTGTAAACTTCAATTTTATTGATAAATCATTCATATTTCAAATGAACGGCTGTTCTTAAGTGGACGCCCCCTAAAGGCTCAGCATTGAAACTGTCTGTGATTCTGTGTTAAAAAATCCACATTTTAGCAGTTTTGCACAGTGCAGATCTCAATATGTCCACTTTGTGTATGTGTGTGTATGTGTGTATATATTTGTAGCTGTAAGTCATAAATCTATCTTTCTGTCTATCTAACTAACTATCTGTCTGACTGTCTGTCTGTCTGTCTGTCTGTCTATCTGTCTATGTATCTCACTATCTGCCTGTCTGTCTATCTAACTATCTGTCTATCGAACTATCTGTCTGTCAATCTATCTAACTGTCTGTCTGTCTATCTATCTAACTATCTGTCTGTCTGTCTATCTAACTATCTGTCTATCGAACTATCTGTCTGTCAATCTATCTAACTATCTGTCTGTCTGTCTATCCATCTAACTATCTGTCTGTCTGTCTGTCTATCTAACTATCTGTCTGTCTGTCTGTCTATCTAACTATCTGTCTGTCTATCTAACTATCTGTCTGTCTATCTATCTAAATGTCTGTCTGTCTGTCTATCTTTCTGCATGTGTGTCTATTTGTTTCTCTGTCTGTGTTTGTGTGTCTGTCTGTAACTAATGAAACTTTTAAATAAAGTTTAAACTTTTTACTATCATTATTATTATTATTATTATTTCATTTGATATTTCTTTTACTTGTATGTGAGGAGTATTTTTGAGTCCAGTTAATTGTATCAAAGAAATGTTTCCAAAAATGAAATAAATAAAAAAACAAATAACAGAAGGATGTTTTGTTTTTGTGGTATCGAGTCTCCATCTGGTGGTCATTTACAGCAACTTCATATTCTACTCAATAAAGTCCCAAACAGACTGCTATATTTGATTCCTACTGTAAGACTGTTAATAACAAATGAAAGAAATGAACCCAAGTAAATATAGCAAGACCCTTTGCATTTATTTGACTTGTTTGTGAGGAGGATGTTTTGGAGTCCAGTTCATTTTATTAAAAAAATGTTTCCAGAAATGAAGTAGATTCAAACAAATTACAGGTGGACTTGTAAACATTTTGTTGTTGTTGTTGTGAGAAAACAAACTGCACCAAATATTGCCCTTATAACTTTATAAAATAAAGTTACCATAGGTTTAAAGTTGTAAGTGGGAAAGTGCAATTCTCCATCAGTCCACTAGGGCTAACCCCAGTCAGCTGGGGTTAGTTGGGGTTAAATCGCTAGATGACCCTAACCCCTAGCCCCGGGGGTTAAAATCTCTGTAGGTATAGAGGTGATTACGAGTTTCACCCTCATTATCTCCACCCTCATTTGCATATTGAATCTGATTGGCTGGATTGTTTCACAGATCAATCTTTAGAACGGTCTGTCCGATTTTGCCAAGCTTGGTGTCATCGAACTCAGAATTCCGTCTGTCTTCATGTGACGGGGCGAGATGAACAGAAAAAGAAAGCATTAGAAATGTAGCACTTAAAAAGGAAAACAGTCATTTGCATGTAGGTTTTGAGTGGTGGAAAAAGTCACCTGCACGCCTTTAAGATTTGCATGAATACGACTGTAGAGGAGACGTGGTAATGAACGCATTTTTCACAAGAACGACGTTTCTTCTTTCCTGCGCATTTTGGCAGCATGTAGGCCTGCAGCACGTTAGCTTTGGGCAACAATAATAGCGTTTAATTTGATTTGTAAACAGCCCTTTGCGGTTTAAATACTGTTTATATTTCAGTTGAGCAACTGAAATCAGTATCATATCCATGTATCACTCCTGAAATGTTTTTGTAGGAATGTTTGGGTGGGATGAACTCAATCCTTTATTATTATCATTTCATGAAATGTATCGGACCATGCTTGTGAGGAGGAGATTATTCTGTTGCGAGCAGAGCAGACTTGAGTCCAATAAATATTTAAAGAAATTGTTCCAAAATTGAGCGCACAAAGAGCTACATTTGTAACGACCCTTCAAATTGTAAAAATGCAACTTAAGCATTAGGCACGTAGGGCTAGGGTTAGGGTTAGGGTTAGGGTAAGGTTTAGGGTAAGGGTTAGCGGATAAGGGTTAGGTTAAGGGTTAGGTTTAGGGTAAGGTTTAGTGTAATGATTAGGTTAAGGGTTAGGTTAAGGGTTAGGTTAAGGGTAAGGTTTAGGGTAAGGGTTAGGTTAAGGGTTAGGTTTAGGTTAAGGGTTAGGTTAAGGGTAAGGGTTAGGTTAAGGGTTAGGTTAAGGGTATGGGTTAGTTTAAGTGTTAGGTTAAGGTTTAGGGTAAGGGTTAGTGGTTAAGGTTTAGCTTAAGGGTTAGGTTTTTGGTAAGGTTTAGTGTAAGGGTTAGGTTAAGGGTCAGGTTAAGGGTTAGGTTAAGGGTTAGGGTTAGGGTTAGGGTTAGGGTTAGGTTAGGGTTAGGGTTAGGGTTAGGTATAGAGGTGATTACGAGTTTCACCCTCATTATCTCCACCCTCATTTGCATATCGAATCTGATTGGCTGGATTGTTTCACAGATCAATCTTTAGAACGGTCTGTCCGATTTTGCCAAGCTTGGTGTCATCGAACTCAGAATTCCGTCTGTCTTCATGTGACGGAGCGAGATGAACAGAAAAAGAAAGCATTAGAAATGTAGCACTTAAAAAGGAAAAAAGTCATTTGCATGTAGGTTTTGAGTGGTGGAAAAAGTCACCTGCACGCCTTTAAGATTTGCATGAATACGACTGTAGAGGAGACGTGGTAATGAACGCATTTTTCACAAGAACGACGTTTTTTCTTTCCTGCGCATTTTGGCAGCATGTAGGCCTGCAGCACGTTAGCTTTGGGCAACAATAATAGCGTTTAATTTGATTTGTAAACAGCCCATTGCGGTTTAAATACTGTTTATATTTCAGTTGAGCAACTGAAATCAGTATCATATCCATGTATCACTCCTGAAATGTTTTTGTAGGAATGTTTGGGTGGGATGAACTCAATCCTTTATTATTATCATTTCAATGTATCGGACCATGCTTGTGAGGAGGAGATCATTCTGTTGCGAGCAGAGCAGACTTGAGTCCAGTAAATATTTAAAGAAATTGTTCCAAAATTGAGCGCACGAAGAGCTACATTTGTAAGGACCCTTCAGATTTTAAAAATGCAACTTAAAGGCTTGAATCCCTCTGCTCCCAACCACCAGCACGTGGTAATAGCTTAGCCCCCGCCGCTGGGCGGCAGTCCATACAATGTCAGTCTATGGAAAAATGTTTGTCTGTGGGTGGCTGCTGTTCTGAAGGTGCTGGCGGTGTGGGCCTGCGGGTTTCCGAGAAGACCAGCGTTGGCCCCGTGACTCTGGCAGGTACGTTTGCGGAGATACGGGGCTTGGCCCGCATCCTATGTGGTCCGTGCTGTAGCGGAATTTGACAGCCGTCCGGCGTGGTTGGTTGCCCCGCTGACGTCCCGGGGGACCGTGCTAGGAGCGCATTTGGGGGCGTTTGGAGTCCATTGGTGTAGGTTTGAGTGGAGTGTTTTCGGGGGCCCGTGGCAGCCTTAGGTCAGGTCAGAGCAGGATATAGGATAGAAACTACCGACGGCGAACACGCCATCGTCTTTAACTTTGGTTCCGCTGGTCCGATTTTTACAAAAATGTCATGTTCTATATGTGATCCTCTAGCTATCTGATTGACTTTGTCCTCGATCAGTCTTAAGAGGTTTGATTTAGTCTCAAAAACATACTTCTCTTATGGTCTAACTTGCTCTATAGTGTGTAAATGTTGTGTCTTCTTGATCAGTGTGACTTGTATTTAGTTTGGAAATGTGTTCTGTTCAGAAGTTGGTTATGTTTAGAGTTAAAGTTGAATAAAGTGATACAATCTTAATTTGTGTAAGCCTGGTATCTTTTTGATACTTTTGACTTTTATTAGCTTAGAAGTTGGGTTAGGTTAAGAAGTTAGGTTAGGTTAGAATAAGGTTAGTTAGGGTTAAGTTAGGTTATGGGATATAGGGATGAAAACCACCCATTTTGTGATGCACCGACAGGCAGCCATGCGGTAAGACACAGAATGTGAGGAAGCTCGATCAGGTAAAGTGATCCCTGACATGCTAGCGGCAGCTCTTTCGTGACCGCAGCAGTGCCAAGCAGAAATGCCATGCTTTCCTGGGCAGGACGACAGTAGAAGTCAATGGGTTCTCTTGGTTAATAGAATAAACTGGCTTTCGGCGAACTGTGATAAATTTATAAAGGCCTATGTCAATTTACCGTGTCTTTACTGTAATAAAACGGGTTACCCTGGGGCTAGGCACACAAAACTGCAATATGTTTCTCGTGGAAAGAGCCCGATAGAGTGTGCAAAGTTTGGGAACGATCGCTCGATCGTAGCCAACACAGCGGCCTAAAACGTACTCGTTTCACATTGGACCATTATTGTTTAACCCCACTGGGTGGCAGTCTATACAATGTGAGTCTATGGAAAAGTGCTCAAAAATGCTAAGAGTTTTTGACATCTGAGGTGTTCTGTTGCAGAAATTATTTTTAATGTCATTCGGAATTTTGCAAGTGTTAAAGTGAATAATTCAGGTGGAATCATACAATTACACAAGGAAAGTTTTATTGACGGAATAATAAGGATAATAACAAGAATTACGAAAATAATAATAATAACATGAGTAATTATAATAATTCATTTAATTTATGAAGTGCTTTTCTAGACACGGATGAGAGACCGACATTCACAGCAAAGGCTGCCCATTTAACTGGCCATATATATATATATATATAAAATCTGCATGTTTTAAAAACATTGCTGTAATATAAAGGTTTTAAGCAGCATAACTTGCGTTCAAAATCATTGTACAGTATGAACAGGAACATAGTTTGTATTTTTCCTGTTAGATTTCTTTTGCAAGTTTTTGTAAACTTCAATTTTATTGATAAATCATTCATATTTCAAATGAACGGCTGTTCTTAAGTGGACGCCCCCTAAAGGCTCAGCATTGAAACTGTCTGTGATTCTGTGTTAAAAAATCCACATTTTAGCAGTTTTGCACAGTGCAGATCTCAATATGTCCACTTTGTGTATGTGTGTGTATGTGTGTATATATTTGTAGCTGTAAGTCATAAATCTATCTTTCTGTCTATCTAACTAACTATCTGTCTGACTGTCTGTCTGTCTGTCTGTCTATCTGTCTATGTATCTCACTATCTGCCTGTCTGTCTGTCTGTCTGTCTGTCTGTCTATCTATCTTTCTGTCTGTCTATCTAACTATCTGTCTATCGAACTATCTGTCTGTCAATCTATCTAACTGTCTGTCTGTCTATCTATCTAACTATCTGTCTGTCTGTCTATCTAACTATCTGTCTGTCTATCTATCTAAATGTCTGTCTGTCTGTCTATCTTTCTGCATGTGTGTCTATTTGTTTCTCTGTCTGTGTTTGTGTGTCTGTCTGTAACTAATGAAACTTTTAAATAAAGTTTAAACTTTTTACTATCATTATTATTATTATTATTATTATTTCATTTGATATTTCTTTTACTTGTATGTGAGGAGTATTTTTGAGTCCAGTTAATTGTATCAAAGAAATGTTTCCAAAAATGAAATAAATAAAAAAACAAATAACAGAAGGATGTTTTGTTTTTGTGGTATCGAGTCTCCATCTGGTGGTCATTTACAGCAACTTCATATTCTACTCAATAAAGTCCCAAACAGACTGCTATATTTGATTCCTACTGTAAGACTGTTAATAACAAATGAAAGAAATGAACCCAAGTAAATATAGCAAGACCCTTTGCATTTATTTGACTTGTTTGTGAGGAGGATGTTTTGGAGTCCAGTTCATTTTATTAAAAAAATGTTTCCAAAAATGAAGTAAATTCAAACAAATTACAGGTGGACTTGTAAACATTTTGTTGTTGTTGTTGTGAGAAAACAAACTGCACCAAATATTGCCCTTATACCTTTATAAAATAAAGTTACCATAGGTTTAAAGTTGTAAGTGGGAAAGTGCAATTCTCCATCAGTCCACTAGGGCTAACCCCAGTCAGCTGGGGTTAGTTGGGGTTAAATCGCTAGATGACCCTAACCCCTAGCCCCGGGGGTTAAAAACTCTGTAGGTATAGAGGTGATTACGAGTTTCACCCTCATTATCTCCACCCTCATTTGCATATCGAATCTGATTGGCTGGATTGTTTCACAGATCAATCTTTAGAACGGTCTGTCCGATTTTGCCAAGCTTGGTGTCATCGAACTCAGAATTCCGTCTGTCTTCATGTGACGGAGCGAGATGAACAGAAAAAGAAAGCATTAGAAATGTAGCACTTAAAAAGGAAAAAAGTCATTTGCATGTAGGTTTTGAGTGGTGGAAAAAGTCACCTGCACGCCTTTAAGATTTGCATGAATACGACTGTAGAGGAGACGTGGTAATGAACGCATTTTTCACAAGAACGACGTTTCTTCTTTCCTGCGCATTTTGGCAGCATGTAGGCCTGCAGCACGTTAGCTTTGGGCAACAATAATAGCGTTTAATTTGATTTGTAAACAGCCCATTGCGGTTTAAATACTGTTTATATTTCAGTTGAGCAACTGAAATCAGTATCATATCCATGTATCACTCCTGAAATGTTTTTGTAGGAATGTTTGGGTGGGATGAACTCAATCCTTTATTATTATCATTTCAATGTATCGGACCATGCTTGTGAGGAGGAGATTATTCTGTTGCGAGCAGAGCAGACTTGAGTCCAGTAAATATTTAAAGAAATTGTTCCAAAATTGAGCGCACGAAGAGCTACATTTGTAAGGACCCTTCAGATTTTAAAAATGCAACTTAAAGGCTTGAATCCCTCTGCTCCCAACCACCAGCACGTGGTAATAGCTTAGCCCCCGCCGCTGGGCGGCAGTCCATACAATGTCAGTCTATGGAAAAATGTTTGTCTGTGGGTGGCTGCTGTTCTGAAGGTGCTGGCGGTGTGGGCCTGCGGGTTTCCGAGAAGACCAGCGTTGGCCCCGTGACTCTGGCAGGTACGTTTGCGGAGATACGGGGCTTGGCCCGCATCCTATGTGGTCCGTGCTGTAGCGGAATTTGACAGCCGTCCGGCGTGGTTGGTTGCCCAGCTGACGTCCCGGGGGACCGTGCTAGGAGCGCATTTGGGGGCGTTTGGAGTCCATTGGTGTAGGTTTGAGTGGAGTGTTTTCGGGGGCCCGTGGCAGCCTTAGGTCAGGTCAGAGCAGGATATAGGATAGAAACTACCGACGGCGAACACGCCATCGTCTTTAACTTTGGTTCCGCTGGTCCGATTTTTACAAAAATGTCATGTTCTATATGTGATCCTCTAGCTATCTGATTGACTTTGTCCTCGATCAGTCTTAAGAGGTTTGATTTAGTCTCAAAAACATACTTCTCTTATGGTCTAACTTGCTCTATAGTGTGTAAATGTTGTGTCTTCTTGATCAGTGTGACTTGTATTTAGTTTGGAAATGTGTTCTGTTCAGAAGTTGGTTATGTTTAGAGTTAAAGTTGAATAAAGTGATACAATCTTAATTTGTGTAAGCCTGGTATCTTTTTGATACTTTTGACTTTTATTAGCTTAGAAGTTGGGTTAGGTTAAGAAGTTAGGTTAGGTTAGAATAAGGTTAGTTAGGGTTAAGTTAGGTTATGGGATATAGGGATGAAAACCACCCATTTTGTGATGCACCGACAGGCAGCCATGCGGTAAGACACAGAATGTGAGGAAGCTCGATCAGGTAAAGTGATCCCTGACATGCTAGCGGCAGCTCTTTCGTGACCGCAGCAGTGCCAAGCAGAAATGCCATGCTTTCCTGGGCAGGACGACAGTAGAAGTCAATGGGTTCTCTTGGTTAATAGAATAAACTGGCTTTCGGCGAACTGTGATAAATTTATAAAGGCCTATGTCAATTTACCGTGTCTTTACTGTAATAAAACGGGTTACCCTGGGGCTAGGCACACAAAACTGCAATATGTTTCTCGTGGAAAGATCCCGATAGAGTGTGCAAAGTTTGGGAACGATCGCTCGATCGTAGCCAACACAGCGGCCTAAAACGTACTCGTTTCACAGAGGCTTTATGGAAGGCCGACTATATTAAGCATATTTTAGTGTAATAAAACGTGTTCCCATTGGGCTAGGTACACAAAAGTGTAATATGTTTCTCGTGGAAAGACCCCCATAGTTTGTGCAAAGTTTGGGAACGATCGCTCGTTCGTAGCCAACACGGCGGCCTAAAACTTACTCGTTTCACAGAGGCTTTATAGAAGGCCGACTATATAAAACATGTTATTAGTGTAATAAAACGGGTTACCCTGGGGCTAGGCACACAAAACTGCAATATGTTTCTCGTGGAAAGAGCCCGATAGAGTGTGCAAAGTTTGGGAACGATCGCTCGATCGTAGCCAACACAGCGGCCTAAAACGTACTCGTTTCACAGAGGCTTTATGGAAGGCCGACTATATTAAGCATATTTTTAGTGTAATAAAACGTGTTCCCATTGGGCTAGGTACACAAAAGTGTAATATGTTTCTCGTGGAAAGACCCCCATAGTTTGTGCAAAGTTTGGGAACGATCGCTCGTTCGTAGCCAACACGGCGGCCTAAAACGTACTCGTTTCACAGAGGCTTTATAGAAGGCCGACTATATGAAACATGTTATTAGTGTAATAAAACGGGTTACCCTGGGGCTAGGCACACAAAACTGCAATATGTTTCTCGTGGAAAGAGCCCGATAGAGTGTGCAAAGTTTGGGAACGATCACTCGATTGTAGCCAAGACAGCGGCCTAAAACGTACTCGTTTCACAGAGGCTTTATGGAAGGCCGACTATATTAAGCATATTTTTAGTGTAATAAAACGTGTTCCCAGTGGGCTAGGTACACAAAAGTGTAATATGTTTCTCGTGGAAAGACCCCCATAGTTTGTGCAAAGTTTGGGAACGATCGCTCGTTCGTAGCCAACACGGCGGCCTAAAACTTACTCGTTTCACAGAGGCTTTATAGAAGGCCGACTATATAAAACATGTTATTAGTGTAATAAAACGGGTTACCCTGGGGCTAGGCACACAAAACTGCAATATGTTTCTCGTGGAAAGAGCCCGATAGAGTGTGCAAAGTTTGGGAACGATCACTCGATCGTAGCCAACACAGCGGCCTAAAACGTACTCGTTTCACAGAGGCTTTATGGAAGGCCGACTATATTAAGCATATTTTTAGTGTAATAAAACGTGTTCCCATTGGGCTAGGTACACAAAAGTGTAATATGTTTCTCGTGGAAAGACCCCCATAGTTTGTGCAAAGTTTGGGAACGATCGCTCGTTCGTAGCCAACACGGCGGCCTAAAACGTACTCGTTTCACAGAGGCTTTATGGAAGGCTGACTATATTAAGCATATTTTTACTGTAATAAAACGGGTTACCCTGGGGCTAGGCACACAAAACTGCAGTATGTTTCTCGTGGAAAGAGCCCGATAGACTGTACAAAGTTTGGGAACGATCACTCGTTCGTAGCCAACACGGCGGCCTAAAACGTACTCGTTTCACAGAGGCTTTATAGAAGGCCGACTATATTAAGCATATTTTTACTATAATAAAATGGGTTCCCATGGGGCTGGGCACACAAAAGTGTAGTATGTTTCTTGTGGAAACACCCCCGTAGTGTGTGTAAAGTTTGGGAACGATCGCTCGTTCGTAGCCAACACGGCGGCCTAAAACGTACTCGTTTCACAGAGGCTTTATGGAAGGCTGACTATATTAAGCATATTTTTACTGTAATAAAACGGGTTACCCTGGGGCTAGGCACAAAAAACTGCAATATGTTTCTCATGGAAAGAGCCCGATAGACTGTACAAAGTTTGGGAACGATCGCTCGTTCGTAGCCAACACGGCGGCCTAAAACGTACTCGTTTCACAGAGGCGTTATAGAAGGCCGACTATATAAAACATGTTATTAGTGTAATAAAATGGGTTCCCATTGGGCTAGGCACACAAAAGTGTAATATGTTTCTCGTGGAAAGACCCCCATAGTGTGTGCAAAGTTTGGGAACGATCGCTCGTTCGTAGCCAACACGGCGGCCTAAAACGTACTCGTTACACAGAGGCTTTATAGAAGGCAGACTATATTAAGCATATTTTTACTGTTATAAAATGTGTTCTCCTTGCCCTAGGTACACAAATGTGTAATATGTTTCTCGTGGAAAGACCCCCATAGTGTGTGCAAAGTTTGGGAACGATCACTCGTTCGTAGCCAACACGGCGGCCTAAAACGTACTCCTTTCACAGAGGCTTTATGGAAGGCCGAATATATTAAGCATATTTTTACTGTAATAAAACGGGTTACCCTGGGGCTAGGCACACAAAACTGCAATATGTTTCTCGTGGAAAGAGCCCAATAGACTGTACAAAGTTTGGGAAGGGTTAGGGTTAGGGTTAGGGTTAGGATGTTAGGGTCAACCGGCCCCCCCCATAACAGTCTCCCCAGACTGCCACAGTTTGATTAGGGGGCTCGGAGAAAGGCACTGGCCGGCGCATGTTTCTGGTGAACCGATCGACCTTTGCCAGATTTACTAGAAAGAGGTAGTCCTATCTGTGCCTATTTGTGCCCACCACATGGCCTTTAGAGACTTTCGGCATCTAGGCTTTAAGAATCTCTTGATTCAACAGCAATCCTAGCTCCATTTTCTCCACTCTATCCCTATTCCAAAAAGGTTCCTTTCCTGCGCCTATTTGTGCCCGCCACATGGCCTTTGGAGACTTTTGGCTATTTGATTTAAAACTCCTTTTTGAGGGACCCTCTCACTATCCTATCCATCAGTCTATCCTTGTTCTGAGAAGAATCTCCCATCTGACTACCCCCCAGAAAGGATTTCTTTAAAGGGGAATATTAGTGACACCTCATCAGTAGTAAGCCCCAGACTCCTCGGGTGTTTCAACCTTTTCTTACTATACACCCTCCTCTGGGGAGGTCCGCCATAGGGGATCAGTCCTAGGCGTGTGTCACAATGCCCAATTGCTACCTCTCTTCTCCAGTACCACAATGTGTTTTTTTGGGTCTGGTTTTAAAGCTATTGCTACATACAACACACCTACCTACCGTCTTACAGTACCTATTTGCCAAAAAAAATTGAACATTTTAAAAGAAACCCCCAGAAAGCCAACCTATCCTGAATAAATACCCAGATCCTTCAGCATATCCCCTCCCAAACCTCATTAGAATTCCTCCTAGAACAATTGTAAAATTAGTTCTTTTTAAATTCTGAACAAACTGCCCTCAAAATAATAGAGCCAAAGTAGGTTTGTGTAATGCTGTGTTGTGCAAAAAAAATGTACTGTTGCAGTGGTGGTGCTATTCACCAGTAAAAAAAGCTGCCCCCCATAAGTGCTTTGTCCTAGTGGACACAAGGGGGCAGTTTACTCACGTGGTTCTCAACCCAGACAAACCTGATCGTTAACACCGCAAGGTATCCACAGGCTGCCCGAGGAGAGATTGAGAAGGGTCTCATCCCGAGGGCTCTGACTGGCGGATGCCACAGCATCAAGCTTCTACCAGAGATAACCCCCCAAAAAAAGTTTACAAAAGTCAAACAGACATCATTCTTACCCAATCAACCGGAGATCACCAACACGTCTGACTAGAACAATGGCTAACTCAACCTCCTATCCTAAAGACATAGCCTACACCATACTGGTGACAGGTTATTACCCACAATGCCCCTCTCATTTCCCCAAAACAAAAAAACAAAACCATCAGTGTGGAGGATACTCCAACACATGAACTACTCTCCACCCTCTCCCTGTTCCTATCTGGAAAGAGGGGAAAAAGGGGGTGTTTCACTCTTTTTTGGTGTCTGGCCCTTGTCCTCTACCGGGGGACCCCCCCCCCAGGTTCCAACTGGACAAGGCCTAAAAAAAGGGGGGTTAGGGTTAGGGTGTTCGGAACCACACTATAGGAATGGCCCCAGGGAAGGGCCGGGGCCAGAGTTACCTTGTAATGTATCAACGGAGATAATTCTACGGGTGGACCCTCCCGCCATTTAATAATAACACTAACCATAGCCCTGACCATAATAAGTATAATCATAGCAACCCACCATCCTTCTTAATTGTCATTATCATTATTATTATTCTTATTAATGTTCGAGCCCCAGTGGACCTTGTGAACCCACAAAGTATCCCACCAGGCTCTTTTGATGATGTGCCCAATCACAAGGGAGATGCACCATCAGATGATCCCTGCTTGCTTATTGGGTTCTTTAGAAAAGAAAACAACTCCACTCTTACCTAAAAAAAGTAAATCGTCCTACTAGTCAACCTCCACCTAAGCATTAGCACGTAAGCCTTAGCACAAAAATCCAGAAAAGATCCTAAGGAAACCAAAGCATCTAAACTTCTACCAAGGACAGTGAAAAGAGAAGGGATGAGCTAGGGGGCACTGCGAGACTGCGCTGGAAACCCCCCGGTGCCATGCTTGGCCTCCACGCTCTCCCACCCAATTCACCACCAGGCCACACTGATAGGAACCAGGTGGGACAGCTGCAAAAAGATCCCTCTACCAACCCTTATTCATCCTGTCTGCCTTCGTAAAGTCCACATTTAAACCTTTAGGAAAAAAGGTTCCCATTTTCCTAATCCACCCCAATTCCTTCCCTAACCTATCCTTCTTTTTCCAACTTGGATCATGTTCTAACCCCCATACCCTCAAGCTACCCTCCCCATGCCTAATAAAATGGTCCACCAAGTGACCCTTCCTTTTTATTTCTTTCCTTATGTTGTATCTATGGGCATTCATCCTTGTCAAAATAGAGTTACCCGTTTCCCCCACATATCTCCTTCCACAGACCCTACAGCCAATGAGATATATACAGTTCCTAGTGTTCAAGGGGATCCCCCTGGGAATCTTAATCACGGTCTGTTCAGTATTAGCCCTGAAGTACAACTTATATTTCCTTCCTCCACTCTTTGGACCACTCCCAATCCTACTATGGACCAGTATGTCCTTCAGATTCTTATTCCTCTTGAATGCAATAATTATCCTACTCTGCTCCCCCAACCATTTACCCAAAGTTCCCCTCTCAAAATTCCTCCTAAAAACTTTTCCCAGCCTGACAGCTTCCTCACTATATGTCATAACTAGTGGTATTACCCTCTTCATATCCAACCCCACATCCCTAGGGCTCTTATTCGAAAACACTTGCTGCTCTGCCCTTCTCAGGAAACCCCTCGAATATCCCCTCTTCCTAAGGGCTTTAAAGAGAACTTTCTTTGCCACTACAAAGTCCTCCTTACGAGTGCAAATTCTGCTGAATCTTAATATTTGAGATTTCACTATCCCCCTAAAAGTATGTGCTGGATGATAGCTCTGCTTGTGTAATAGTGCATGAGTATCTGTTGGCTTAAAGTAAACCTTAATGTCCAATGAATCACTATCTACGATACCTGGGCCCCTATAGACTGTTGTGTCCAGAAAGTTAATTTCCCGTTCCTGGATCTCATACTTAAGCTTAATCGAGTCGTGATGCTCATTAAGAATTCTCACCCAATCCTGAAAGTCTACCTCAGAGAACTCCCAAATCCCCCAAATGTCATCCAAGTACCTAAAATAATGCCTAGGCCATTTACTGCATTTAGGGAAACCGCTCGCCTCCCATTCCGCCATATAAATGTTTGCATAAGCCGGAGCAAATCTCTTGCCCATTGCTGTCCCCTTAATCTGTAGATAAAATTTACCATCAAACTCAAAGTCATTCTTATTAAGACTCAGCTCCAAGAGCTTAAGCAACACTGCATCCGGTCTTTCCCTGTCTGGATATTTCTCAAAAAGTGCTTTTACCGCCTGCATTCCCCTCTCTGTTTCAATATTCGTGTACAAGCTTTCCACATCCAGAGAAAAAAAGAACCATTTTTTCTGCTCCTTCACTCTGATTTGTTTCACTTTTTCTATAAAGTGGTAAGTATCCTTAAGGTAACTCTTGTGTCTAACCGACAAGGGGTTCAAGTAAAAATCTATGTATTCTGCAAACCTATAACTCTCACTCCCACAATCTGAGACTATCGGCCGCCCTGGGGGCATATCCGGGAAAGGCCAGCTCCCCCTAGGCTTATGAATCTTAGGTAGGATGTAAAATCTCCTCCCCCTCGGTTTAACCTCTCCTACAAGATATTCCTTCTGCTCCCTGGTTATGTACCCTCGTTGCTCTAAATCGTCCCCAAGGTGGAGGAATTCCTCTCTTGTAACCTGAAAAATTGGCTTACTCAGTTCTTGATAAAACTCAATATTCTGCAGTTGCCTATTGGCTTCCTTAAGATACTGTACCTTATCCATTATTACCACTACACTCCCTTTATCTGCTGGTTTAATAACTAAACTCTTATTGAATCTCAGCTCTTTTAATGCCCTTTCCTCCCATTTCGAAAGATTAGGTTTACCTACCCTTCCAACCCCCATCAACCCCCCCAAAAATTCCCTATCCCTATCTATCACTCCCTGTATCATGTTAGAAATCTGGTCCCTCCTTGGTTCCCATTCTGATTTGGAACAGAAATGTTTAGGTTCCCCATCCTCCCCCACAAAGAAATCAGCCAGTCTCAATCTTCTATGATATTTATTAACATCAACATAAAGCTGCAATCTATCCATACAAAAATCTTCTGGTCTTATCACAAAACTTAAACCTTTCTCCAAAACTTTGAACTGATCATAGGATAACTGAAAATAATTGGACAAGTTCAAAACCGACTGTCCTGACCCTACTTGGCCTTCATTTAGTTTAAATGGCTCAACCAGTGCTTCAGCATGGCCGAGCCAGTTTCCTCTGTCCAGTGGAGACCATCTCCCCCTACCTTGAAGTAATCTGGATTTAGAGCTGCAATGGCCTTACCCGTATCCATAATGAGTTGGTTTAAAATCGTGATGCCGCCCCCTCCCCCCGGGATCTCACGGGCATAATTTATCACTGGGACTCTAACCTCTGCTTCTGGGAATGTGCCCTCTGCAGACTCGATCATCTTCAATAACAACCCTTTCGTTAAATCCACCGATGTGACTGCCCTATTGTTCAGCCCCACCGATAAAATAACTCTTTTTACCAGGGGATTAGTGAGGGTCCTGTGTTTCAAAACACTGGTGATGTGGGCAAATCTGGCCCCCGGAAAACTGACCACCTGCACTCTTGGATCCCCACAAACAGGGATCCCGCCTACATTGGAGTCCCCCAAAATCAATATCTCCCTTTCTGGATTTAAATCCCAATCTCTGAATTTATCAAGGGTTCTCATTTTACGAACTAGGAGCCCCTGGCTGTGCTCTTCAACCTCTGACCCCACCTGATTTGTCTTCTGTGAGGCTAAAACCCCCTCTACTGACCCTCCTCTCCCCCCAACTTCCCCCATGTCATCAACGTCAAGCTCTAGGACGTCCATATCCTCGACCCCATCCAAGCTGCCTTCTCCAACCACGATCGAAGGAGAGTTCAGAAGAAGTGCATCTTGGACCTGCTGCTCCTGTAACTCCTGTAGCTCTCCCTTAGCCCCCTCCTGTTCTGCTTTGGCTTCCTGCTTCTCTGAGGGGCTTGCCCCCTCATTCTGCCTCTGCTGGTCCCGAAAAAAGCCCCTGATCTCATCACTGGCTCTCTGGACTGTGTGCAACCTGATCCTCCTCAGATTCCTCCTGGCCCATTTAACCGCTACCTCGAGGGCCCTTTCTCTTGCTGGGTGACTAATCCCCCGGATGCCATTCTCGAGCCCCTTCCGACTTCTCTTATAATGTTCCTCCAAAATATCAAGGCTGACATGCAGCCAGTTCCTAGCATTCCCGTAGAGCATCAAATCTGACCCGGGCTCTGGTAATGCAGGACGTACAAAACCCTCCAGGTGCCTCGCCATGTCCCTTAAGGGACCGGGGCCTGGATCATCCATTCTTCTTCTGAGGTTAGTCTCATGATGTCTTATCTTTATATATTTAAAGAGAAGTCTCACAAGCTTCCTAAAATCTTCCTCCCTTTGCTCCATCATTATCTAAAAAAAGAATATGAAATAATCAGCCTCCCAGCACAAAACTACTTCCTCATTCCTCAAAAAACCAAATCTATTTGCCAAAATCCTCGTCTACCCAAACTGACGAAAAAAAAGGAAGAGACCGAGAGACCCCCCCTATCTACCCATAGACCTTCCACTACCCAGGACTAGTATCAAATAGAACCAGCTGGGGTCCTTCACAAATCAGTGCTAGAAACATTAGTCCAAGCCCCACCCCTTACCCTTCTGTCCAACCATCCAGGTCCCACAGGTGGGTACCAGGGGGGATTGAAAAAATACCACCCCCTATTGAAATCTCAACGCCCAAGGTTAGCCCCCCTCCTCATGCCCCCCCTTTTTTTCTTTTATACATACCCTACCCTTTCCCCCTCAGTATACATCCTAATGGGTCTCCATGCTAGCTTTTTCTTTAAAACCTGGCTGGTGGAAACCATTTGAAGCTAACTCTGTTTTTGTCATCCATATCCTACCTACTTTATTTATATATTACACTAGAGCCATTACTGCTAAAATTAGGCGAGATGAGAGAGCGAGGGGAGGGGAGCTGCGAGAATGCGTCAGCCACCCTCCAGAGACCTGATTTTGGCCTCCTCTCCTCACCCACCCACCCCCCCGGGCTTGGTTTATACAAAAGCTACCCCTGGTATGGGCCCTGTGACTCAATAATCGGTCCCCTAGGTCCGATGGCAACTGGCAGGTTAGGATGTTAGGGTCAACCGGCCCCCCCCATAACAGTCTCCCCAGACTGCCACAGTTTGATTAGGGGGCTCGGAGAAAGGCACTGGCCGGCGCATGTTTCTGGTGAACCGATCGACCTTTGCCAGATTTACTAGAAAGAGGTAGTCCTATCTGTGCCTATTTGTGCCCACCACATGGCCTTTAGAGACTTTCGGCATCTAGGCTTTAAGAATCTCTTGATTCAACAGCAATCCTAGCTCCATTTTCTCCACTCTATCCCTATTCCAAAAAGGTTCCTTTCCTGCGCCTATTTGTGCCCGCCACATGGCCTTTGGAGACTTTTGGCTATTTGATTTAAAACTCCTTTTTGAGGGACCCTCTCACTATCCTATCCATCAGTCTATCCTTGTTCTGAGAAGAATCTCCCATCTGACTACCCCCCAGAAAGGATTTCTTTAAAGGGGAATATTAGTGACACCTCATCAGTAGTAAGCCCCAGACTCCTCGGGTGTTTCAACCTTTTCTTACTATACACCCTCCTCTGGGGAGGTCCGCCATAGGGGATCAGTCCTAGGCGTGTGTCACAATGCCCAATTGCTACCTCTCTTCTCCAGTACCACAATGTGTTTTTTTGGGTCTGGTTTTAAAGCTATTGCTACATACAACACACCTACCTACCGTCTTACAGTACCTATTTGCCAAAAAAAATTAAACATTTTAAAAGAAACCCCCAGAAAGCCAACCTATCCTGAATAAATACCCAGATCCTTCAGCATATCCCCTCCCAAACCTCATTAGAATTCCTCCTAGAACAATTGTAAAATTAGTTCTTTTTAAATTCTGAACAAACTGCCCTCAAAATAATAGAGCCAAAGTAGGTTTGTGTAATGCTGTGTTGTGCAAAAAAAATGTACTGTTGCAGTGGTGGTGCTATTCACCAGTAAAAAAAGCTGCCCCCCATAAGTGCTTTGTCCTAGTGGACACAAGGGGGCAATTTACTCACGTGGTTCTCAACCCAGACAAACCTGATCGTTAACACCGCAAGGTATCCACAGGCTGCCCGAGGAGAGATTGAGAAGGGTCTCATCCCGAGGTTAGGGTTAGGGTTAGGGTTAGGTATAGAGGTGATTACGAGTTTCACCCTCATTATCTCCACCCTCATTTGCATATCGA
This sequence comes from Moxostoma hubbsi, assembly GCA_032164185.1. Lineage (NCBI taxonomy): Eukaryota > Metazoa > Chordata > Actinopteri > Cypriniformes > Catostomidae > Moxostoma > Moxostoma hubbsi. Next base: position 5,805,074 of record JAVLUX010000221.1, read on the forward strand.
ATCTGATTGGCTGGATTGTTTCACAGATCAATCTTTAGAACGGTCTGTCCGATTTTGCCAAGCTTGGTGTCATCGAACTCAGAATTCCGTCTGTCTTCATGTGACGGAGCGAGATGAACAGAAAAAGAAAGCATTAGAAATGTAGCACTTAAAAAGGAAAAAAGTCATTTGCATGTAGGTTTTGAGTGGTGGAAAAAGTCACCTGCACGCCTTTAAGATTTGCATGAATACGACTGTAGAGGAGACGTGGTAATGAACGCATTTTTCACAAGAACGACGTTTCTTCTTTCCTGCGCATTTTGGCAGCATGTAGGCCTGCAGCACGTTAGCTTTGGGCAACAATAATAGCGTTTAATTTGATTTGTAAACAGCCCATTGCGGTTTAAATACTGTTTATATTTCAGTTGAGCAACTGAAATCAGTATCATATCCATGTATCACTCCTGAAATGTTTTTGTAGGAATGTTTGGGTGGGATGAACTCAATCCTTTATTATTATCATTTCAATGTATCGGACCATGCTTGTGAGGAGGAGATTATTCTGTTGCGAGCAGAGCAGACTTGAGTCCAGTAAATATTTAAAGAAATTGTTCCAAAATTGAGCGCACGAAGAGCTACATTTGTAAGGACCCTTCAGATTTTAAAAATGCAACTTAAAGGCTTGAATCCCTCTGCTCCCAACCACCAGCACGTGGTAATAGCTTAGCCCCCGCCGCTGGGCGGCAGTCCATACAATGTCAGTCTATGGAAAAATGTTTGTCTGTGGGTGGCTGCTGTTCTGAAGGTGCTGGCGGTGTGGGCCTGCGGGTTTCCGAGAAGACCAGCGTTGGCCCCGTGACTCTGGCAGGTACGTTTGCGGAGATACGGGGCTTGGCCCGCATCCTATGTGGTCCGTGCTGTAGCGGAATTTGACAGCCGTCCGGCGTGGTTGGTTGCCCCGCTGACGTCCCGGGGGACCGTGCTAGGAGCGCATTTGGGGGCGTTTGGAGTCCATTGGTGTAGGTTTGAGTGGAGTGTTTTCGGGGGCCCGTGGCAGCCTTAGGTCAGGTCAGAGCAGGATATAGGATAGAAACTACCGACGGCGAACACGCCATCGTCTTTAACTTTGGTTCCGCTGGTCCGATTTTTACAAAAATGTCATGTTCTATATGTGATCCTCTAGCTATCTGATTGACTTTGTCCTCGATCAGTCTTAAGAGGTTTGATTTAGTCTCAAAAACATACTTCTCTTATGGTCTAACTTGCTCTATAGTGTGTAAATGTTGTGTCTTCTTGATCAGTGTGACTTGTATTTAGTTTGGAAATGTGTTCTGTTCAGAAGTTGGTTATGTTTAGAGTTAAAGTTGAATAAACTGATACAATCTTAATTTGTGTAAGCCTGGTGTCTTTTTGATACTTTTGACTTTTATTAGCTTAGAAGTTGGGTTAGGTTAAGAAGTTAGGTTAGGTTAGAATAAGGTTAGTTAGGGTTAGGTTAGGTTATGGGATATAGGGATGAAAACCACCCATTTTGTGATGCACCGACAGGCAGCCATGCGGTAAGACAGAGAATGTGAGGAAGCTCGATCAGGTAAAGTGATCCCTGACATGCTAGCGGCAGCTCCTTCGTGACCGCAGCAGTGCCAAGCAGAAATGCCATGCTTTCCTGGGCAGGATGACAGTAGAAGTCAATGGGTTCTCTTGGTTAATAGAATAAACTGGCTTTCGGCGCACTGTGATAAATTTATAAAGGCCTATGTCAATTTACCGTGTCTTTACTGTAATAAAACGGGTTACCCTGGGGCTAGGCACACAAAACTGCAATATGTTTCTCGTGGAAAGAGCCCGATAGAGTGTGCAAAGTTTGGGAACGATCGCTCGTTCGTAGCCAACACGGCGGCCTAAAACGTACTCGTTTCACAGACGCTTTATAGAAGGCCGACTTTATTAAGCATATTTTTACTGTAATAAAATGGGTTCCCATGGGGCTGGGCACACAAAAGTGTAATATGTTACTTGTGGAAAGACCCCCCTAGTGTGTGCAAAGTTTGGGAACGATCGCTCGTTCGTAGCCAACACGGCGGCCTAAAACGTACTCGTTTCACAGAGGCTTTATAGAAGGCAGACTTTATTAAGCATATTTTTACTGTAATAAAATGGGTTCCCATGGGGCTGGGCACACAAAAGTGTAATATGTTTCTCGTGGAAAGACCCCCATAGTCTGTGCAAAGTTTGGGAACAATCGCTCGTTCGTAGCCAACACGGCGGCCTAAAACGTACTCGTTTCACAGAGGCTTTATGAAGCATATGAACTATATGAAGCATATTTTTACTGTAATAAAATTGGTTCACATTGGGCTAGGCACACAAAAATGTAATATGTTTCTCGTGGAAAGACCCCCATAGTCTGTGCAAAGTTTGGGAACGATCGCTCGTTCGTAGCCAACACGGCGGCCTAAAACGTACTCGTTTCACAGACGCTTTATAGAAGGCCGACTTTATTAAGCATATTTTTACTGTAATAAAATGGGTTCCCATGGGGCTGGGCACACAAAAGTGTAATATGTTACTTGTGGAAAGACCCCCATAGTCTGTGCAAAGTTTGGGAACGATTGCTCGTTCGTAGCCAACACGGCGGCCTAAAACGTACTCGTTTCACAGAGGCTTTATAGAAGGCAGACTTTATTAAGCATATTTTTACTGTAATAAAATGGGTTCCCATGGGGCTGGGCACACAAAAGTGTAATATGTTTCTTGTGGAAACACCCCCCTAGTGTGTGCAAAGTTTGGGAACGATCGCTCGTTCGTAGCCAACACGGCGGCCTAAAACGTACTCGTTTCACAGACGCTTTATAGAAGGCCGACTTTATTAAGCATATTTTTACTGTAATAAAATGGGTTCCCATGGGGCTGGGCACACAAAAGTGTAATATGTTTCTCGTGGAAAGACCCCCATACTCTCTGCAAAGTTTGGGAACAATCGCTCGTTCGTAGCCAACACGGCGGCCTAAAACGTACTCGTTTCACAGAGGCTTTATAGAAGGCCGACTATATGAAGCATATTTTTACTGTAATAAAATGGGTTCCCATTGGGCTAGGCACACAAAAATGCAATATGTTTCTCGTGGAAAGACCCCCATAGTCTGTGCAAAGTTTGGGAACGATTGCTCGTTCGTAGCCAACACGGCGGCCTAAAACGTACTCGTTTCACAGAGGCTTTATAGAAGGCAGACTTTATTAAGCATATTTTTACTGTAATAAAATGGGTTCCCATGGGGCTGGGCACACAAAAGTGTAATATGTTTCTTGTGGAAACACCCCCCTAGTGTGTGCAAAGTTTGGGAACGATCGCTCGTTCGTAGCCATCACGGCGGCCTAAAACGTACTCGTTTCACAGACGCTTTATAGAAGGCCGACTTTATTAAGCATATTTTTACTGTAATAAAATGGGTTCCCATGGGGCTGGGCACACAAAAGTGTAATATGTTACTTGTGGAAAGACCCCCATAGTCTGTGCAAAGTTTGGGAATGATTGCTCGTTCGTAGCCAACACGGCGGCCTAAAACGTACTCGTTTCACAGAGGCTTTCTAGAAGGCAGACTTTATTAAGCATATTTTTACTGTAATAAAACGGGTTACCCTGGGGCTAGGCACACAAAACTGCAATATGTTTCTCGTGGAAAGAGCCCGATAGAGTGTACAAAGTTTGGGAATGATCACTCGTTCGTAGCCAACACGGCGGCCTAAAACGTACTCGTTTCACAGAGGCTTTATAGAAGGCAGACTTTATTAAGCATATTTTTACTGTAATAAAATGGGTTCCCATGGGGCTGGGCACACAAAAGTGTAATATGTTTCTCGTGGAAAGACCCCCATAGTCTGTGCAAAGTTTGGGAACAATCGCTCGTTCGTAGCCAACACGGCGGCCTAAAACGTACTCGTTTCACAGAGGCTTTATGAAGCATATGAACTATATGAAGCATATTGTTACTGTAATAAAATGGGTTCCCATTGGGCTAGGCACACAAAAATGCAATATGTTTCTCGTGGAAAGACCCCCATAGTCTGTGCAAAGTTTGGGAACGATCGCTCGTTCGTAGCCAACACGGCGGCCTAAAACGTACTCGTTTCACATTGGACCATTATTGTTTAACCCCCACTGGGTGGCAGTCTATACAATGTGAGTCTATGGAAAAGTGCTCACAAATGCTAAGAGTTTTTGACATCTGAGGTGTTCTGTTGCAAAAATGATTTTTAATGTCATTCTGAATTTTGCAAGCACAGTGTTAAAGTGAATAATTCAGGTAGAATCATACAATTACACAAGGAAAGTTTTATTGACAGAACAATAAGGATAATAACAAGAATTACGAAAATAATAATAATAACATGAATAATTATAATAATTCATTTAATTTATGAAGTGCTTTTCTAGACACGGATGAGAGACAGACATTCACAGCAAAGGCTGCCCATTTAACTGGCCATATATATATATATAAAATCCGCATGTTTTAAAAACATTGCTGTAAAATAATGTTTTAAGCAGCATAACATGCGTTCAAAATCATTATACAGTATGAACAGGAACATAGTTTGTATTTTTCCTGTTAGATTTCTTTTGCAAGTATTTGTAAACTTCAATTTTATTGATAAATCATTCATATTTCAAGTGAACGGCTGTTCTTAAGTGGACGCCCCCTAAAGGCTCAGCATTGAAACTGTCTGTGATTCTGTGTTAAAAAATCCACATTTTAGCAGTTTTGCACAGTGCAGATCTCAATATGTCCACTTTGTGTATGTGTGTGTATGTGTGTATATATTTGTAGCTGTAAGTCGTAAATCTATCTTTCTGTCTATCTAACTAACTATCTGTCTGACTGTGTCTGTCTGTCTATCTGTCTATCTATCTCACTATCTGCCCGTCTGTCTGTCTGTCTATCTATCTGTCTGTCTGTCTATCTATCTAACTATGTCTATTTGTCTATCTATCTAACTATCTGTCTTTCTGTCTATCTATGGAACTATCTGTCTGTCTGTCTATCTATCTAACTGTCTGTCTGTCTGTCTGTCTATCTATCTATCTGTCTGTCTGTCTATCTAGCTAACTATCTGTCTGTCTGTCTATCTAGCTAACTATCTGTCTGTCTGTCTGTCTATCTAACTATCTGTCTGTCTGTCTGTCTATCTAACTATCTGTCTGTCTATCTATCTAAATGTCTGTCTGTCTGTCTATCTTTCTGCCTATGTGTCTATTTGTTTCTCTGTCTGTGTTTGTGTGTCTGTCTGTAACTAATGAAGCTTTTAAATAAAGTTTAAACTTTTTACTATCATTATTATTATTATTTCATGATATTTCTTTTACTTGTATGTGAGGAGTATTTTTGAGTCCAGTTAATTGTATCAAAGAAATGTTTCAAAAAATGAAATAAATAAAAAAAACAAATAGCAGAAGGATGTTTTGTTTTTGTGGTATCGAGTCTCCATCTGGTGGTCATTTACAGCAACTTCATATTCTACTCTATAATGTCCTAAACAGACTGCTATATTTGATTCCTACTGTAAGACTGTTAATAACAAATGAAAGAAATGAACCCAAGTAAATATAGCAAGACCCTTTGCATTTATTTGACTTGTTTGTGAGGAGGATGTTTTGGAGTCCAGTTCATTTTATTAAAAAAATGTTTCCAGAAATGAAGTAAATTCAAACAAATTACAGGTGGACTTGTAAACATTTTGTTGTTGTTGTTGTGAGAAAACAAACTGCACCAAATATTGCCCTTATAACTTTATAAAATAAAGTTACCATAGGTTTAAAGTTGTAAGTGGGAAAGTGCAATTCTCCATCAGTCCACTAGGGCTAACCCCAGTCCGCTGGGGTTAGTTGGGGTTAAATCGCTAGATGACCCTAACCCCTAGCCCCGGGGGTTAAAAACTCTGTAGGTAGGTATAGAGGTAATTACGAGTTTCACCCTCATTATCTCCACCCTCATTTGCATATCGAATCTGATTGGCTGGATTGTTTCATTTATATACTTGGTATGCTGTACTTTATGAACATGAGAGTGAACTTGAGACTTTGAATGCACTACAAGAGTCATCTGATACTTTTAAACTATCTTTTAAACAAGAATGGTAAAGTTTCCCCTCTCGGGCTCATTATTTAATTAGTATTATGTCTGTTTCACATAGAAAGGTTTGTGTCAGTTTGTCTAAATGATAGTTGGCAAGTGGATATGGTGAGTGAGGAATATTTTTTGAGTCCAGTTAATTGTATTAAAGAAATGTTTCCAAAAATCAATTAAATGTAAACAAATAACAGGTGGACTTGTAAACATTTTGTTGTTGTTGTGAGAAAACAAACTGCACCAAATATTGCCCTTATAACTTTATAAAATAAAGTTACCATAGGTTTAAAGTTGTAAGTGGGAAAGTGCAATTCTCCATCAGTCCACTAGGGCTAACCCCAGTCCGCTGGGGTTAGTTGGGGTTAAATCGCTAGATGACCCTAACCCCTAGCCCCGGGGGTTAAAAACTCTGTAGGTAGGTATAGAGGTAATTACGAGTTTCACCCTCATTATCTCCACCCTCATTTGCATATCGAATCTGATTGGCTGGATTGTTTCATTTATATACTTGGTATGCTGTACTTTATGAACATGAGAGTGAACTTGAGACTTTGAATGCACTACAAGAGTCATCTGATACTTTTAAACTATCTTTTAAACAAGAATGGTAAAGTTTCCCCTCTCGGGCTCATTATTTAATTAGTATTATGTCTGTTTCACATAGAAAGGTTTGTGTCAGTTTGTCTAAATGATAGTTGGCAAGTGGATATGGTGAGTGAGGAATATTTTTTGAGTCCAGTTAATTGTATTAAAGAAATGTTTCCAAAAATCAATTAAATGTAAACAAATAACAGGTGGACTTGTAAACATTTTGTTGTTGTTGTGAGAAAACAAACTGCACCAAATATTGCCCTTATAACTTTATAAAATAAAGTTACCATAGGTTTAAAGTTGTAAGTGGGAAAGTGCAATTCTCCATCAGTCCACTAGGGCTAACCCCAGTCCGCTGGGGTTAGTTGGGGTTAAATCGCTAGATGACCCTAACCCCTAGCCCCGGGGGTTAAAAACTCTGTAGGTATAGAGGTAATTACGAGTTTCACCCTCATTATCTCCACCCTCATTTGCATATCGAATCTGATTGGCTGGATTGTTTCACAGATCAATCTTTAGAACGGTCTGTCCGATTTTGCCAAGCTTGGTGTCATCGAACTCAGAATTCCGTCGTTCTTCATGTGACGGGGCGAGATGAACAGAAAAAGAAAGCATTAGAAATGTAGCACTTAAAAAGGAAAACAGTCATTTGCATGTAGGTTTTGAGTGGTGGAAAAAGTCACCTGCACGCCTTTAAGATTTGCATGAATACGACTATAGAGGAGACGTGGTAATGAACGCATTTTTCACAAGAACGACGTTTCTTCTTTCCTGCGCATTTTGGCAGCATGTAGGCCTGCAGCACGTTAGCTTTGGGCAACAATAATAGCATTTAATTTGATTTGTAAACAGCCCTTTGCGGTTTAAATACTGTTTATATTTCAGTTGAGCAACTGAAATCAGTATCATATCCATGTATCACTCCTGAAATGTTTTTGTAGGAATTTTTGGGTGGGATGAACTCAATCCTTTTATTATTATCATCTCATGAAATGTATCGGACCATGCTTGTGAGGAGGAGATCATTCTGTTGCGAGCAGAGCAGACTTGAGTCCAGTAAATATTTAAAGAAATTGTTCCAAAATTGAGCGCACGAAGAGCTACATTTGTAAGGACCCTTCAGATTTTAAAAATGCAACTTAAAGGCTTGAATCCCTCTGCTCCCAACCACCAGCACGTGGTAATAGCTTAGCCCCCGCCGCTGGGCGGCAGTCCATACAATGTCAGTCTATGGAAAAATGTTTGTCTGTGGGTGGCTGCTGTTCTGAAGGTGCTGGCGGTGTGGGCCTGCGGGTTTCCGAGAAGACCAGCGTTGGCCCCGTGACTCTGGCAGGTACGTTTGCGGAGATACGGGGCTTGGCCCCCATCCTATGTGGTCCGTGCTGTAGCGGAATTTGACAGCTGTCCGGCGTGGTTGGTAGCCCCACTGGCGTCCCGGGGGACCGTGCTAGGAGCGCATTTGGGGGCGTTTGGAGTCCATTGGTGTAGGTTTGAGTGGAGTGTTTTCGGGGGCCCGTGGCAGCCTTAGGTCAGGTCAGAGCAGGATATAGGATAGAAACTACCGACGGCGAACACGCCATCGTCTTTAACTTTGGTTCCGCTGGTCCGATTTTTACAAAAATGTCATGTTCTATATGTGATCCTCTAGCTATCTGATTGACTTTGTCCTCGATCAGTCTTAAGAGGTTTGATTTAGTCTCAAAAACATACTTCTCTTATGGTCTAACTTGCTCTATAGTGTGTAAATGTTGTGTCTTCTTGATCAGTGTGACTTGTATTTAGTTTGGAAATGTGTTCTGTTCAGAAGTTGGTTATGTTTAGAGTTAAAGTTGAATAAAGTGATACAATCTTAATTTGTGTAAGCCTGGTATCTTTTTGATACTTTTGACTTTTATTAGCTTAGAAGTTGGGTTAGGTTAAGAAGTTAGGTTAGGTTAGAATAAGGTTAGTTAGGGTTAGGTTAGGTTATGGGATATAGGGATGAAAACCACCCATTTTGTGATGCACCGACAGGCAGCCATGCGGTAAGACAGAGAATGTGAGGAAGCTCGATCAGGTAAAGTGATCCCTGACATGCTAGCGGCAGCTCTTTCGTGACCGCAGCAGTGCCAAGCAGAAATGCCATGCTTTCCTGGGCAGGACGACAGTAGAAGTCAATGGGTTCTCTTGGTTAATAGAATAAACTGGCTTTCGGCGAACTGTGATAAATTTATAAAGGCCTATGTCAATTTACCGTGTCTTTACTGTAATAAAACGGGTTACCCTGGGGCTAGGCACACAAAACTGCAATATGTTTCTCGTGGAAAGAGCCCGATAGAGTGTGCAAAGTTTGGGAACGATCGCTCGATCGTAGCCAACACAGCGGCCTAAAACGTACTCGTTTCACAGAGGCTTTATGGAAGGCCGACTATATTAAGCATATTTTTAGTGTAATAAAACGTGTTCCCATTGGGCTAGGTACACAAAAGTGTAATATGTTTCTCGTGGAAAGACCCCCATAGTTTGTGCAAAGTTTGGGAACGATCGCTCGTTCGTAGCCAACACGGCGGCCTAAAACTTACTCGTTTCACAGAGGCTTTATAGAAGGCCGACTATATAAAACATGTTATTAGTGTAATAAAACGGGTTACCCTGGGGCTAGGCACACAAAACTGCAATATGTTTCTCGTGGAAAGAGCCCGATAGAGTGTGCAAAGTTTGGGAACGATCGCTCGATCGTAGCCAACACAGCGGCCTAAAACGTACTCGTTTCACAGAGGCTTTATGGAAGGCCGACTATATTAAGCATATTTTTAGTGTAATAAAACGTGTTCCCATTGGGCTAGGTACACAAAAGTGTAATATGTTTCTCGTGGAAAGACCCCCATAGTTTGTGCAAAGTTTGGGAACGATCGCTCGTTCGTAGCCAACACGGCGGCCTAAAACTTACTCGTTTCACAGAGGCTTTATAGAAGGCCGACTATATGAAACATGTTATTAGTGTAATAAAACGGGTTACCCTGGGGCTAGGCACACAAAACTGCAATATGTTTCTCGTGGAAAGAGCCCGATAGAGTGTGCAAAGTTTGGGAACGATCACTCGATCGTAGCCAACACAGCGGCCTAAAACGTACTCGTTTCACAGAGGCTTTATTGAAGGCCGACTATATTAAGCATATTTTTAGTGTAATAAAACGTGTTCCCAGTGGGCTAGGTACACAAAAGTGTAATATGTTTCTCGTGGAAAGACCCCCATAGTTTGTGCAAAGTTTGGGAACGATCGCTCGTTCGTAGCCAACACGGCGGCCTAAAACTTACTCGTTTCACAGAGGCTTTATAGAAGGCCGACTATATAAAACATGTTATTAGTGTAATAAAACGGGTTACCCTGGGGCTAGGCACACAAAACTGCAATATGTTTCTCATGGAAAGAGCCCGATAGAGTGTGCAAAGTTTGGGAACGATCACTCGATCGTAGCCAACACAGCGGCCTAAAACGTACTCGTTTCACAGAGGCTTTATGGAAGGCTGACTATATTAAGCATATTTTTACTGTAATAAAACGGGTTACCCTGGGGCTAGGCACACAAAACTGCAGTATGTTTCTCGTGGAAAGAGCCCGATAGACTGTACAAAGTTTGGGAACGATCACTCGTTCGTAGCCAACACGGCGGCCTAAAACGTACTCGTTTCACAGAGGCTTTATAGAAGGCCGACTATATTAAGCATATTTTTACTATAATAAAATGGGTTCCCATGGGGCTGGGCACACAAAAGTGTAGTATGTTTCTTGTGGAAACACCCCCCTAGTGTGTGTAAAGTTTGGGAACGATCGCTCGTTCGTAGCCAACACGGCGGCCTAAAACGTACTCGTTTCACAGAGGCTTTATGGAAGGCTGACTATATTAAGCATATTTTTACTGTAATAAAACGGGTTACCCTGGGGCTAGGCACAAAAAACTGCAATATGTTTCTCATGGAAAGAGCCCGATAGACTGTACAAAGTTTGGGAACGATCGCTCGTTCGTAGCCAACACGGCGGCCTAAAACGTACTCGTTTCACAGAGGCGTTATAGAAGGCCGACTATATAAAACATGTTATTAGTGTAATAAAATGGGTTCCCATGGGGCTAGGCACACAAAAGTGTAATATGTTTCTCGTGGAAAGACCCCCATAGTGTGTGCAAAGTTTGGGAACGATCGCTCGTTCGTAGCCAACACGGCGGCCTAAAACGTACTCGTTACACAGAGGCTTTATAGAAGGCAGACTATATTAAGCATATTTTTACTGTTATAAAATGGGTTCTCCTTGCCCTAGGTACACAAATGTGTAATATGTTTCTCGTGGAAAGACCCCCATAGTGTGTGCAAAGTTTGGGAACGATCGCTCGTTCGTAGCCAACACGGCGGCCTAAAACGTACTCCTTTCACAGAGGCTTTATGGAAGGCCGAATATATTAAGCATATTTTTACTGTAATAAAACGGGTTACCCTGGGGCTAGGCACACAAAACTGCAATATGTTTCTCGTGGAAAGAGCCCAATAGACTGTACAAAGTTTGGGAACGATCACTCGTTCGTAGCCAACACGGCGGCCTAAAACGTACTTATTTCACAGAGGCTTTATAGAAGGCCGACTATATTAAGCATATTTTTACTGTAATAAAATGGGTTCCCATGGGGCTGGGCACACAAAAGTGTAGTATGTTTCTTGTGGAAACACCTCCCTAGTGTGTGTAAAGTTTGGGAACGATCGCTCGTTCGTAGCCAACACGGCGGCCTAAAACGTACTCGTTTCACAGAGGCTTTATAGAAGGCCGACTATATAAAACATGTTATTAGTGTAATAAAACGGGTTACCCTGGGGCTAGGCACACAAAACTGCAATATGTTTCTCGTGGAAAGACCCCCATAGTCTGTGCAAAGTTTGGGAACGATCACTCGTTCGTAGCCAACACGGCGGCCTAAAACGTACTCGTTTCACATTGGACCATTATTGTTTAACCCCACTGGGTGGCAGTCTATACAATGTGAGTCTATGGAAAAGTGCTCACAAATGCTAAGAGTTTTTGACATCTGAGGTGTTCTGTTGCAGAAATTATTTTTAATGTCATTCGGAATTTTGCAAGTGTTAAAGTGAATAATTCAGGTGGAATCATACAATTACACAAGGAAAGTTTTATTGACGGAATAATAAGGATAATAACAAGAATTACGAAAATAATAATAATAACATGAGTAATTATAATAATTCATTTAATTTATGAAGTGCTTTTCTAGACACGGATGAGAGACCGACATTCACAGCAAAGGCTGCCAATTTAACTGGCCATATATATATATATATAAAATCTGCATGTTTTAAAAACATTGCTGTAATATAAAGGTTTTAAGCAGCATAACTTGCGTTCAAAATCATTGTACAGTATGAACAGGAACATAGTTTGTATTTTTCCTGTTAGATTTCTTTTGCAAGTTTTTGTAAACTTCAATTTTATTGATAAATCATTCATATTTCAAATGAACGGCTGTTCTTAAGTGGACGCCCCCTAAAGGCTCAGCATTGAAACTGTCTGTGATTCTGTGTTAAAAAATCCACATTTTAGCAGTTTTGCACAGTGCAGATCTCAATATGTCCACTTTGTGTATGTGTGTGTATGTGTGTATATATTTGTAGCTGTAAGTCATAAATCTATCTTTCTGTCTATCTAACTAACTATCTGTCTGACTGTCTGTCTGTCTGTCTGTCTATCTGTCTATGTATCTCACTATCTGCCTGTCTGTCTGTCTGTCTATCTATCTTTCTGTCTGTCTATCTAACTATCTGTCTATCTATCTAACTATCTGTCTATCGAACTATCTGTCTGTCAATCTAACTATCTGTCTGTCTGTCTATCTATCTAACTATCTGTCTGTCTATCTAACTATCTGTCTGTCTATCTAACTATCTGTCTGTCTATCTAACTATCTGTCTGTCTATCTAACTATCTGTCTGTCAATCTAACTATCTGTCTGTCTGTCTATCTATCTAACTATCTGTCTGTCTATCTAACTATCTGTCTGTCTATCTAACTATCTGTCTGTCTATCTAACTATCTGTCTGTCTATCTAACTATCTGTCTGTCTATCTATCTAAATGTCTGTCTGTCTGTCTATCTTTCTGCATGTGTGTCTATTTGTTTCTCTGTCTGTGTTTGTGTGTCTGTCTGTAACTAATGAAACTTTTAAATAAAGTTTAAACTTTTTACTATCATTATTATTATTATTATTATTTCATTTGATATTTCTTTTACTTGTATGTGAGGAGTATTTTTGAGTCCAGTTAATTGTATCAAAGAAATGTTTCCAAAAATGAAATAAATAAAAAAACAAATAACAGAAGGATGTTTTGTTTTTGTGGTATCGAGTCTCCATCTGGTGGTCATTTACAGCAACTTCATATTCTACTCAATAAAGTCCCAAACAGACTGCTATATTTGATTCCTACTGTAAGACTGTTAATAACAAATGAAAGAAATGAACCCAAGTAAATATAGCAAGACCCTTTGCATTTATTTGACTTGTTTGTGAGGAGGATGTTTTGGAGTCCAGTTCATTTTATTAAAAAAATGTTTCCAGAAATGAAGTAGATTCAAACAAATTACAGGTGGACTTGTAAACATTTTGTTGTTGTTGTTGTGAGAAAACAAACTGCACCAAATATTGCCCTTATAACTTTATAAAATAAAGTTACCATAGGTTTAAAGTTGTAAGTGGGAAAGTGCAATTCTCCATCAGTCCACTAGGGCTAACCCCAGTCAGCTGGGGTTAGTTGGGGTTAAATTGCTAGATGACCCTAACCCCTAGCCCCGGGGGTTAAAAACTCTGTAGGTATAGAGGTGATTACGAGTTTCACCCTCATTATCTCCACCCTCATTTGCATATTGAATCTGATTGGCTGGATTGTTTCACAGATCAATCTTTAGAACGGTCTGTCCGATTTTGCCAAGCTTGGTGTCATCGAACTCAGAATTCCGTCTGTCTTCATGTGACGGGGCGAGATGAACAGAAAAAGAAAGCATTAGAAATGTAGCACTTAAAAAGGAAAACAGTCATTTGCATGTAGGTTTTGAGTGGTGGAAAAAGTCACCTGCACGCCTTTAAGATTTGCATGAATACGACTGTAGAGGAGACGTGGTAATGAACGCATTTTTCACAAGAACGACGTTTCTTCTTTCCTGCGCATTTTGGCAGCATGTAGGCCTGCAGCACGTTAGCTTTGGGCAACAATAATAGCGTTTAATTTAAATACTGTTTATATTTCAGTTGAGCAACTGAAATCAGTATCATATCCATGTATCACTCCTGAAATGTTTTTGTAGGAATGTTTGGGTGGGATGAACTCAATCCTTTATTATTATCATTTCATGAAATGTATCGGACCATGCTTGTGAGGAGGAGATTATTCTGTTGCGAGCAGAGCAGACTTGAGTCCAATAAATATTTAAAGAAATTGTTCCAAAATTGAGCGCACAAAGAGCTACATTTGTAACGACCCTTCAAATTGTAAAAATGCAACTTAAGCATTAGGCACGTAGGGCTAGGGTTAGGGTTAGGGTTAGGGTAAGGTTTAGGGTAAGGGTTAGCGGATAAGGGTTAGGTTAAGGGTTAGGTTTAGGGTAAGGTTTAGTGTAATGATTAGGTTAAGGGTTAGGTTAAGGGTTAGGTTAAGGGTAAGGTTTAGGGTAAGGGTTAGGTTAAGGGTTAGGTTAAGGGTAAGGGTTAGGTTAAGGGTAAGGGTTAGGTTAAGTGTTAGGTTAAGGGTTAGGTTAAGGGTATGGGTTAGTTTAAGTGTTAGGTTAAGGTTTAGGGTAAGGGTTAGTGGTTAAGGTTTAGCTTAAGGGTTAGGTTTTTGGTAAGGTTTAGTGTAAGGGTTAGGTTAAGGGTCAGGTTAAGGGTTAGGTTAAGGGTTAGGTTAAGGGTTAGGGTTAGGTTAAGGGTTAGGTTAAGGGTAAGGTTTAGGGTAAGGTTAAGGGTAAGGTTTAGGGTAAGGGTTAGCGTTTAAGGGTTAAGGGTTAGGTTTAGGGTAAGGTTTAGGGTAAGGGTTAGGTTAAAGGGTTAGGTTAAGGGTTAGGGTTAGGGTTAGGGTTAGGTATAGAGGTAATTACGAGTTTCACCCTCATTATCTCCACCCTCATTTGCATATCGAATCTGATTGGCTGGATTGTTTCACAGATCAATCTTTAGAACGGTCTGTCCGATTTTGCCAAGCTTGGTGTCATCGAACTCAGAATTCCGTCTGTCTTCATGTGACGGGGCGAGATGAACAGAAAAAGAAAGCATTAGAAATGTAGCACTTAAAAAGGAAAACAGTCATTTGCATGTAGGTTTTGAGTGGTGGAAAAAGTCACCTGCACGCCTTTAAGATTTGCATGAATACGACTATAGAGGAGACGTGGTAATGAACGCATTTTTCACAAGAACGACGTTTCTTCTTTCCTGCGCATTTTGGCAGCATGTAGGCCTGCAGCACGTTAGCTTTGGGCAACAATAATAGCGTTTAATTTGATTTGTAAACAGCCCTTTGCGGTTTAAATACTGTTTATATTTCAGTTGCGCAACTGAAATCAGTATCATATCCATGTATCACTCCTGAAATGTTTTTGTAGGAATTTTTGGGTGGGATGAACTCAATCCTTTTATTATTATCATCTCATGAAATGTATCGGACCATGCTTGTGAGGAGGAGATCATTCTGTTGCGAGCAGAGCAGACTTGAGTCCAGTAAATATTTAAAGAAATTGTTCCAAAATTGAGCGCACGAAGAGCTACATTTGTAAGGACCCTTCAGATTTTAAAAATGCAACTTAAAGGCTTGAATCCCTCTGCTCCCAACCACCAGCACGTGGTAATAGCTTAGCCCCCGCCGCTGGGCGGCAGTCCATACAATGTCAGTCTATGGAAAAATGTTTGTCTGTGGGTGGCTGCTGTTCTGAAGGTGCTGGCGGTGTGGGCCTGCGGGTTTCCGAGAAGACCAGCGTTGGCCCCGTGACTCTGGCAGGTACGTTTGCGGAGATACGGGGCTTGGCCCGCATCCTATGTGGTCCGTGCTGTAGCGGAATTTGACAGCTGTCCGGCGTGGTTGGTTGCCCTGCTGGCGTCCCGGGGGACCGTGCTAGGAGCGCATTTGGGGGCGTTTGGAGTCCATTGGTGTAGGTTTGAGTGGAGTGTTTTCGGGGGCCCGTGGCAGCCTTAGGTCAGGTCAGAGCAGGATATAGGATAGAAACTACCGACGGCGAACACGCCATCGTCTTTAACTTTGGTTCCGCTGGTCCGATTTTTAAAAAAATGTTATGTTCTATATGTGATCCTCTAGCTATCTGATTGACTTTGTCATCGATCAGTCTTAAGAGTTTTTAGTCTCAAAAACATACTTCTCTTATGGTCTAACTTGCTCTATAGTGTGTAAATGTTGTGTCTTCTTGATCAGTGTGACTTGTATTTAGTTTGGAAATGTGTTCTGTTCAGAAGTTGGTTATGTTTAGAGTTAAAGTTGAATAAACTGATACAATCTTAATTTGTGTAAGCCTGGTGTCTTTTTGATACTTTTGACTTTTATTAGCTTAGAAGTTGGGTTAGGTTAAGAAGTTAGGTTAGGTTAGAATAAGGTTAGTTAGGGTTAGGTTAGGTTATGGGATATAGGGATGAAAACCACCCATTTTGTGATGCACCGACAGGCAGCCATGCGGTAAGACAGAGAATGTGAGGAAGCTCGATCAGGTAAAGTGATCCCTGACATGCTAGCGGCAGCTCCTTCGTGACCGCAGCAGTGCCAAGCAGAAATGCCATGCTTTCCTGGGCAGGATGACAGTAGAAGTCAATGGGTTCTCTTGGTTAATAGAATAAACTGGCTTTCGGCGCACTGTGATAAATTTATAAAGGCCTATGTCAATTTACCGTGTCTTTACTGTAATAAAACGGGTTACCCTGGGGCTAGGCACACAAAACTGCAATATGTTTCTCGTGGAAAGAGCCCGATAGAGTGTGCAAAGTTTGGGAACGATCGCTCGTTCGTAGCCAACACGGCGGCCTAAAACGTACTCGTTTCACAGACGCTTTATAGAAGGCCGACTTTATTAAGCATATTTTTACTGTAATAAAACGGGTTACCCTGGGGCTAGGCACACAAAACTGCAATATGTTTCTCGTGGAAAGAGCCCAATAGACTGTACAAAGTTTGGGAAGGGTTAGGGTTAGGGTTAGGGTTAGGATGTTAGGGTCAACCGGCCCCCCCCATAACAGTCTCCCCAGACTGCCACAGTTTGATTAGGGGGCTCGGAGAAAGGCACTGGCCGGCGCATGTTTCTGGTGAACCGATCGACCTTTGCCAGATTTACTAGAAAGAGGTAGTCCTATCTGTGCCTATTTGTGCCCACCACATGGCCTTTAGAGACTTTCGGCATCTAGGCTTTAAGAATCTCTTGATTCAACAGCAATCCTAGCTCCATTTTCTCCACTCTATCCCTATTCCAAAAAGGTTCCTTTCCTGCGCCTATTTGTGCCCGCCACATGGCCTTTGGAGACTTTTGGCTATTTGATTTAAAACTCCTTTTTGAGGGACCCTCTCACTATCCTATCCATCAGTCTATCCTTGTTCTGAGAAGAATCTCCCATCTGACTACCCCCCAGAAAGGATTTCTTTAAAGGGGAATATTAGTGACACCTCATCAGTAGTAAGCCCCAGACTCCTCGGGTGTTTCAACCTTTTCTTACTATACACCCTCCTCTGGGGAGGTCCGCCATAGGGGATCAGTCCTAGGCGTGTGTCACAATGCCCAATTGCTACCTCTCTTCTCCAGTACCACAATGTGTTTTTTTGGGTCTGGTTTTAAAGCTATTGCTACATACAACACACCTACCTACCGTCTTACAGTACCTATTTGCCAAAAAAAATTGAACATTTTAAAAGAAACCCCCAGAAAGCCAACCTATCCTGAATAAATACCCAGATCCTTCAGCATATCCCCTCCCAAACCTCATTAGAATTCCTCCTAGAACAATTGTAAAATTAGTTCTTTTTAAATTCTGAACAAACTGCCCTCAAAATAATAGAGCCAAAGTAGGTTTGTGTAATGCTGTGTTGTGCAAAAAAAATGTACTGTTGCAGTGGTGGTGCTATTCACCAGTAAAAAAAGCTGCCCCCCATAAGTGCTTTGTCCTAGTGGACACAAGGGGGCAGTTTACTCACGTGGTTCTCAACCCAGACAAACCTGATCGTTAACACCGCAAGGTATCCACAGGCTGCCCGAGGAGAGATTGAGAAGGGTCTCATCCCGAGGGCTCTGACTGGCGGATGCCACAGCATCAAGCTTCTACCAGAGATAACCCCCCAAAAAAAGTTTACAAAAGTCAAACAGACATCATTCTTACCCAATCAACCGGAGATCACCAACACGTCTGACTAGAACAATGGCTAACTCAACCTCCTATCCTAAAGACATAGCCTACACCATACTGGTGACAGGTTATTACCCACAATGCCCCTCTCATTTCCCCAAAACAAAAAAACAAAACCATCAGTGTGGAGGATACTCCAACACATGAACTACTCTCCACCCTCTCCCTGTTCCTATCTGGAAAGAGGGGAAAAAGGGGGTGTTTCACTCTTTTTTGGTGTCTGGCCCTTGTCCTCTACCGGGGGACCCCCCCCCAGGTTCCAACTGGACAAGGCCTAAAAAAAGGGGGGTTAGGGTTAGGGTGTTCGGAACCACACTATAGGAATGGCCCCAGGGAAGGGCCGGGGCCAGAGTTACCTTGTAATGTATCAACGGAGATAATTCTACGGGTGGACCCTCCCGCCATTTAATAATAACACTAACCATAGCCCTGACCATAATAAGTATAATCATAGCAACCCACCATCCTTCTTAATTGTCATTATCATTATTATTATTATTATTAATGTTCGAGCCCCAGTGGACCTTGTGAACCCACAAAGTATCCCACCAGGCTCTTTTGATGATGTGCCCAATCACAAGGGAGATGCACCATCAGATGATCCCTGCTTGCTTATTGGGTTCTTTAGAAAAGAAAACAACTCCACTCTTACCTAAAAAAAGTAAATCGTCCTACTAGTCAACCTCCACCTAAGCATTAGCACGTAAGCCTTAGCACAAAAATCCAGAAAAGATCCTAAGGAAACCAAAGCATCTAAACTTCTACCAAGGACAGTGAAAAGAGAAGGGATGAGCTAGGGGGCACTGCGAGACTGCGCTGGAAACCCCCCGGTGCCATGCTTGGCCTCCACGCTCTCCCACCCAATTCACCACCAGGCCACACTGATAGGAACCAGGTGGGACAGCTGCAAAAAGATCCCTCTACCAACCCTTATTCATCCTGTCTGCCTTCGTAAAGTCCACATTTAAACCTTTAGGAAAAAAGGTTCCCATTTTCCTAATCCACCCCAATTCCTTCCCTAACCTATCCTTCTTTTTCCAACTTGGATCATGTTCTAACCCCCATACCCTCAAGCTACCCTCCCCATGCCTAATAAAATGGTCCACCAAGTGACCCTTCCTTTTTATTTCTTTCCTTATGTTGTATCTATGGGCATTCATCCTTGTCAAAATAGAGTTACCCGTTTCCCCCACATATCTCCTTCCACAGACCCTACAGCCAATGAGATATATACAGTTCCTAGTGTTCAAGGGGATCCCCCTGGGAATCTTAATCACGGTCTGTTCAGTATTAGCCCTGAAGTACAACTTATATTTCCTTCCTCCACTCTTTGGACCACTCCCAATCCTACTATGGACCAGTATGTCCTTCAGATTCTTATTCCTCTTGAATGCAATAATTATCCTACTCTGCTCCCCCAACCATTTACCCAAAGTTCCCCTCTCAAAATTCCTCCTAAAAACTTTTCCCAGCCTGACAGCTTCCTCACTATATGTCATAACTAGTGGTATTACCCTCTTCATATCCAACCCCACATCCCTAGGGCTCTTATTCGAAAACACTTGCTGCTCTGCCCTTCTCAGGAAACCCCTCGAATATCCCCTCTTCCTAAGGGCTTTAAAGAGAACTTTCTTTGCCACTACAAAGTCCTCCTTACGAGTGCAAATTCTGCTGAATCTTAATATTTGAGATTTCACTATCCCCCTAAAAGTATGTGCTGGATGATAGCTCTGCTTGTGTAATAGTGCATGAGTATCTGTTGGCTTAAAGTAAACCTTAATGTCCAATGAATCACTATCTACGATACCTGGGCCCCTATAGACTGTTGTGTCCAGAAAGTTAATTTCCCGTTCCTGGATCTCATACTTAAGCTTAATCGAGTCGTGATGCTCATTAAGAATTCTCACCCAATCCTGAAAGTCTACCTCAGAGAACTCCCAAATCCCCCAAATGTCATCCAAGTACCTAAAATAATGCCTAGGCCATTTACTGCATTTAGGGAAACCGCTCGCCTCCCATTCCGCCATATAAATGTTTGCATAAGCCGGAGCAAATCTCTTGCCCATTGCTGTCCCCTTAATCTGTAGATAAAATTTACCATCAAACTCAAAGTCATTCTTATTAAGACTCAGCTCCAAGAGCTTAAGCAACACTGCATCCGGTCTTTCCCTGTCTGGATATTTCTCAAAAAGTGCTTTTACCGCCTGCATTCCCCTCTCTGTTTCAATATTCGTGTACAAGCTTTCCACATCCAGAGAAAAAAAGAACCATTTTTTCTGCTCCTTCACTCTGATTTGTTTCACTTTTTCTATAAAGTGGTAAGTATCCTTAAGGTAACTCTTGTGTCTAACCGACAAGGGGTTCAAGTAAAAATCTATGTATTCTGCAAACCTATAACTCTCACTCCCACAATCTGAGACTATCGGCCGCCCTGGGGGCATATC
The DNA here is from genome assembly GCA_032164185.1 of Moxostoma hubbsi. NCBI lineage: Eukaryota > Metazoa > Chordata > Actinopteri > Cypriniformes > Catostomidae > Moxostoma > Moxostoma hubbsi. The sequence continues at coordinate 5,825,630 of JAVLUX010000221.1, forward strand.
CGGGAAAGGCCAGCTCCCCCTAGGCTTATGAATCTTAGGTAGGATGTAAAATCTCCTCCCCCTCGGTTTAACCTCTCCTACAAGATATTCCTTCTGCTCCCTGGTTATGTACCCTCGTTGCTCTAAATCGTCCCCAAGGTGGAGGAATTCCTCTCTTGTAACCTGAAAAATTGGCTTACTCAGTTCTTGATAAAACTCAATATTCTGCAGTTGCCTATTGGCTTCCTTAAGATACTGTACCTTATCCATTATTACCACTACACTCCCTTTATCTGCTGGTTTAATAACTAAACTCTTATTGAATCTCAGCTCTTTTAATGCCCTTTCCTCCCATTTCGAAAGATTAGGTTTACCTACCCTTCCAACCCCCATCAACCCCCCCAAAAATTCCCTATCCCTATCTATCACTCCCTGTATCATGTTAGAAATCTGGTCCCTCCTTGGTTCCCATTCTGATTTGGAACAGAAATGTTTAGGTTCCCCATCCTCCCCCACAAAGAAATCAGCCAGTCTCAATCTTCTATGATATTTATTAACATCAACATAAAGCTGCAATCTATCCATACAAAAATCTTCTGGTCTTATCACAAAACTTAAACCTTTCTCCAAAACTTTGAACTGATCATAGGATAACTGAAAATAATTGGACAAGTTCAAAACCGACTGTCCTGACCCTACTTGGCCTTCTTCATTTAGTTTAAATGGCTCAACCAGTGCTTCAGCATGGCCGAGCCAGTTTCCTCTGTCCAGTGGAGACCATCTCCCCCTACCTTGAAGTAATCTGGATTTAGAGCTGCAATGGCCTTACCCGTATCCATAATGAGTTGGTTTAAAATCGTGATGCCGCCCCCTCCCCCCGGGATCTCACGGGCATAATTTATCACTGGGACTCTAACCTCTGCTTCTGGGAATGTGCCCTCTGCAGACTCGATCATCTTCAATAACAACCCTTTCGTTAAATCCACCGATGTGACTGCCCTATTGTTCAGCCCCACCGATAAAATAACTCTTTTTACCAGGGGATTAGTGAGGGTCCTGTGTTTCAAAACACTGGTGATGTGGGCAAATCTGGCCCCCGGAAAACTGACCACCTGCACTCTTGGATCCCCACAAACAGGGATCCCGCCTACATTGGAGTCCCCCAAAATCAATATCTCCCTTTCTGGATTTAAATCCCAATCTCTGAATTTATCAAGGGTTCTCATTTTACGAACTAGGAGCCCCTGGCTGTGCTCTTCAACCTCTGACCCCACCTGATTTGTCTTCTGTGAGGCTAAAACCCCCTCTACTGACCCTCCTCTCCCCCCAACTTCCCCCATGTCATCAACGTCAAGCTCTAGGACGTCCATATCCTCGACCCCATCCAAGCTGCCTTCTCCAACCACGATCGAAGGAGAGTTCAGAAGAAGTGCATCTTGGACCTGCTGCTCCTGTAACTCCTGTAGCTCTCCCTTAGCCCCCTCCTGTTCTGCTTTGGCTTCCTGCTTCTCTGAGGGGCTTGCCCCCTCATTCTGCCTCTGCTGGTCCCGAAAAAAGCCCCTGATCTCATCACTGGCTCTCTGGACTGTGTGCAACCTGATCCTCCTCAGATTCCTCCTGGCCCATTTAACCGCTACCTCGAGGGCCCTTTCTCTTGCTGGGTGACTAATCCCCCGGATGCCATTCTCGAGCCCCTTCCGACTTCTCTTATAATGTTCCTCCAAAATATCAAGGCTGACATGCAGCCAGTTCCTAGCATTCCCGTAGAGCATCAAATCTGACCCGGGCTCTGGTAATGCAGGACGTACAAAACCCTCCAGGTGCCTCGCCATGTCCCTTAAGGGACCGGGGCCTGGATCATCCATTCTTCTTCTGAGGTTAGTCTCATGATGTCTTATCTTTATATATTTAAAGAGAAGTCTCACAAGCTTCCTAAAATCTTCCTCCCTTTGCTCCATCATTATCTAAAAAAAGAATATGAAATAATCAGCCTCCCAGCACAAAACTACTTCCTCATTCCTCAAAAAACCAAATCTATTTGCCAAAATCCTCGTCTACCCAAACTGACGAAAAAAAAGGAAGAGACCGAGAGACCCCCCCTATCTACCCATAGACCTTCCACTACCCAGGACTAGTATCAAATAGAACCAGCTGGGGTCCTTCACAAATCAGTGCTAGAAACATTAGTCCAAGCCCCACCCCTTACCCTTCTGTCCAACCATCCAGGTCCCACAGGTGGGTACCAGGGGGGATTGAAAAAATACCACCCCCTATTGAAATCTCAACGCCCAAGGTTAGCCCCCCTCCTCATGCCCCCCCTTTTTTTCTTTTATACATACCCTACCCTTTCCCCCTCAGTATACATCCTAATGGGTCTCCATGCTAGCTTTTTCTTTAAAACCTGGCTGGTGGAAACCATTTGAAGCTAACTCTATTTGTTTTTGTCATCCATATCCTACCTACTTTATTTATATATTACACTAGAGCCATTACTGCTAAAATTAGGCGAGATGAGAGAGCGAGGGGAGGGGAGCTGCGAGAATGCGTCAGCCACCCTCCAGAGACCTGATTTTGGCCTCCTCTCCTCACCCACCCACCCCCCCGGGCTTGGTTTATACAAAAGCTACCCCTGGTATGGGCCCTGTGACTCAATAATCGGTCCCCTAGGTCCGATGGCAACTGGCAGGTTAGGATGTTAGGGTCAACCGGCCCCCCCCATAACAGTCTCCCCAGACTGCCACAGTTTGATTAGGGGGCTCGGAGAAAGGCACTGGCCGGCGCATGTTTCTGGTGAACCGATCGACCTTTGCCAGATTTACTAGAAAGAGGTAGTCCTATCTGTGCCTATTTGTGCCCACCACATGGCCTTTAGAGACTTTCGGCATCTAGGCTTTAAGAATCTCTTGATTCAACAGCAATCCTAGCTCCATTTTCTCCACTCTATCCCTATTCCAAAAAGGTTCCTTTCCTGCGCCTATTTGTGCCCGCCACATGGCCTTTGGAGACTTTTGGCTATTTGATTTAAAACTCCTTTTTGAGGGACCCTCTCACTATCCTATCCATCAGTCTATCCTTGTTCTGAGAAGAATCTCCCATCTGACTACCCCCCAGAAAGGATTTCTTTAAAGGGGAATATTAGTGACACCTCATCAGTAGTAAGCCCCAGACTCCTCGGGTGTTTCAACCTTTTCTTACTATACACCCTCCTCTGGGGAGGTCCGCCATAGGGGATCAGTCCTAGGCGTGTGTCACAATGCCCAATTGCTACCTCTCTTCTCCAGTACCACAATGTGTTTTTTTGGGTCTGGTTTTAAAGCTATTGCTACATACAACACACCTACCTACCGTCTTACAGTACCTATTTGCCAAAAAAAATTAAACATTTTAAAAGAAACCCCCAGAAAGCCAACCTATCCTGAATAAATACCCAGATCCTTCAGCATATCCCCTCCCAAACCTCATTAGAATTCCTCCTAGAACAATTGTAAAATTAGTTCTTTTTAAATTCTGAACAAACTGCCCTCAAAATAATAGAGCCAAAGTAGGTTTGTGTAATGCTGTGTTGTGCAAAAAAAATGTACTGTTGCAGTGGTGGTGCTATTCACCAGTAAAAAAAGCTGCCCCCCATAAGTGCTTTGTCCTAGTGGACACAAGGGGGCAGTTTACTCACGTGGTTCTCAACCCAGACAAACCTGATCGTTAACACCGCAAGGTATCCACAGGCTGCCCGAGGAGAGATTGAGAAGGGTCTCATCCCGAGGTTAGGGTTAGGGTTAGGGTTAGGGTTAGGTATAGAGGTGATTACGAGTTTCACCCTCATTATCTCCACCCTCATTTGCATATCGAATCTGATTGGCTGGATTGTTTCACAGATCAATCTTTAGAACGGTCTGTCCGATTTTGCCAAGCTTGGTGTCATCGAACTCAGAATTCCGTCTGTCTTCATGTGACGGAGCGAGATGAACAGAAAAAGAAAGCATTAGAAATGTAGCACTTAAAAAGGAAAAAAGTCATTTGCATGTAGGTTTTGAGTGGTGGAAAAAGTCACCTGCACGCCTTTAAGATTTGCATGAATACGACTGTAGAGGAGACGTGGTAATGAACGCATTTTTCACAAGAACGACGTTTCTTCTTTCCTGCGCATTTTGGCAGCATGAAGGCCTGCAGCACGTTAGCTTTGGGCAACAATAATAGCGTTTAATTTGATTTGTAAACAGCCCATTGCGGTTTAAATACTGTTTATATTTCAGTTGAGCAACTGAAATCAGTATCATATCCATGTATCACTCCTGAAATGTTTTTGTAGGAATGTTTGGGTGGGATGAACTCAATCCTTTATTATTATCATTTCAATGTATCGGACCATGCTTGTGAGGAGGAGATTATTCTGTTGCGAGCAGAGCAGACTTGAGTCCAGTAAATATTTAAAGAAATTGTTCCAAAATTGAGCGCACGAAGAGCTACATTTGTAAGGACCCTTCAGATTTTAAAAATGCAACTTAAAGGCTTGAATCCCTCTGCTCCCAACCACCAGCACGTGGTAATAGCTTAGCCCCCGCCGCTGGGCGGCAGTCCATACAATGTCAGTCTATGGAAAAATGTTTGTCTGTGGGTGGCTGCTGTTCTGAAGGTGCTGGCGGTGTGGGCCTGCGGGTTTCCGAGAAGACCAGCGTTGGCCCCGTGACTCTGGCAGGTACGTTTGCGGAGATACGGGGCTTGGCCCGCATCCTATGTGGTCCGTGCTGTAGCGGAATTTGACAGCCGTCCGGCGTGGTTGGTTGCCCCGCTGATGTCCCGGGGGACCGTGCTAGGAGCGCATTTGGGGGCGTTTGGAGTCCATTGGTGTAGGTTTGAGTGGAGTGTTTTCGGGGGCCCGTGGCAGCCTTAGGTCAGGTCAGAGCAGGATATAGGATAGAAACTACCGACGGCGAACACGCCATCGTCTTTAACTTTGGTTCCGCTGGTCCGATTTTTACAAAAATGTCATGTTCTATATGTGATCCTCTAGCTATCTGATTGACTTTGTCCTCGATCAGTCTTAAGAGGTTTGATTTAGTCTCAAAAACATACTTCTCTTATGGTCTAACTTGCTCTATAGTGTGTAAATGTTGTGTCTTCTTGATCAGTGTGACTTGTATTTAGTTTGGAAATGTGTTCTGTTCAGAAGTTGGTTATGTTTAGAGTTAAAGTTGAATAAACTGATACAATCTTAATTTGTGTAAGCCTGGTGTCTTTTTGATACTTTTGACTTTTATTAGCTTAGAAGTTGGGTTAGGTTAAGAAGTTAGGTTAGGTTAGAATAAGGTTAGTTAGGGTTAGGTTAGGTTATGGGATATAGGGATGAAAACCACCCATTTTGTGATGCACCGACAGGCAGCCATGCGGTAAGACAGAGAATGTGAGGAAGCTCGATCAGGTAAAGTGATCCCTGACATGCTAGCGGCAGCTCCTTCGTGACCGCAGCAGTGCCAAGCAGAAATGCCATGCTTTCCTGGGCAGGATGACAGTAGAAGTCAATGGGTTCTCTTGGTTAATAGAATAAACTGGCTTTCGGCGCACTGTGATAAATTTATAAAGGCCTATGTCAATTTACCGTGTCTTTACTGTAATAAAACGGGTTACCCTGGGGCTAGGCACACAAAACTGCAATATGTTTCTCGTGGAAAGAGCCCGATAGAGTGTGCAAAGTTTGGGAACGATCGCTCGTTCGTAGCCAACACGGCGGCCTAAAACGTACTCGTTTCACAGACGCTTTATAGAAGGCCGACTTTATTAAGCATATTTTTACTGTAATAAAATGGGTTCCCATGGGGCTGGGCACACAAAAGTGTAATATGTTACTTGTGGAAAGACCCCCCTAGTGTGTGCAAAGTTTGGGAACGATCGCTCGTTCGTAGCCAACACGGCGGCCTAAAACGTACTCGTTTCACAGAGGCTTTATAGAAGGCAGACTTTATTAAGCATATTTTTACTGTAATAAAATGGGTTCCCATGGGGCTGGGCACACAAAAGTGTAATATGTTACTTGTGGAAAGACCCCCCTAGTGTGTGCAAAGTTTGGGAACGATCGCTCGTTCGTAGCCAACACGGCGGCCTAAAACGTACTCGTTTCACAGAGGCTTTATAGAAGGCAGACTTTATTAAGCATATTTTTACTGTAATAAAATGGGTTCCCATGGGGCTGGGCACACAAAAGTGTAATATGTTTCTCGTGGAAAGACCCCCATAGTCTGTGCAAAGTTTGGGAACAATCGCTCGTTCGTAGCCAACACGGCGGCCTAAAACGTACTCGTTTCACAGACGCTTTATAGAAGGCCGACTTTATTAAGCATATTTTTACTGTAATAAAATGGGTTCCCATGGGGCTGGGCACACAAAAGTGTAATATGTTTCTCGTGGAAAGACCCCCATAGTCTGTGCAAAGTTTGGGAACAATCGCTCGTTCGTAGCCAACACGGCGGCCTAAAACGTACTAGTTTCACAGAGGCTTTATAGAAGGCCGACTATATGAAGCATATTTTTACTGTAATAAAATGGGTTCCCATGGGGCTGGGCACACAAAAGTGTAATCTGTTTCTCGTGGAAAGACCCCCATAGTCTGTGCAAAGTTTGGGAACAATCGCTCGTTCGTAGCCAACACGGCGGCCTAAAACGTACTCGTTTCACAGAGGCTTTATAGAAGGCCGACTTTATTAAGCATATTTTTACTGTAATAAAATGGGTTCCCATTGGGCTAGGCACACAAAAATGCAATATGTTTCTCGTGGAAAGACCCCCATAGTCTGTGCAAAGTTTGGGAACGATTGCTCGTTCGTAGCCAACACGGCGGCCTAAAACGTACTCGTTTCACAGAGGCTTTATAGAAGGCAGACTTTATTAAGCATATTTTTACTGTAATAAAATGGGTTCCCATGGGGCTGGGCACACAAAAGTGTAATATGTTTCTTGTGGAAACACCCCCCTAGTGTGTGCAAAGTTTGGGAACGATCGCTCGTTCGTAGCCATCACGGCGGCCTAAAACGTACTCGTTTCACAGACGCTTTATAGAAGGCCGACTTTATTAAGCATATTTTTACTGTAATAAAATGGGTTCCCATGGGGCTGGGCACACAAAAGTGTAATATGTCACTTGTGGAAAGACCCCCATAGTCTGTGCAAAGTTTGGGAACGATCGCTCGTTCGTAGCCAACACGGCGGCCTAAAACGTACTCGTTTCACAGAGGCTTTATAGAAGGCAGACTTTATTAAGCATATTTTTACTGTAATAAAATGGGTTCCCATGGGGCTGGGCACACAAAAGTGTAATATGTTTCTCGTGGAAAGACCCCCATAGTCTGTGCAAAGTTTGGGAACAATCGCTCGTTCGTAGCCAACACGGCGGCCTAAAACGTACTCGTTTCACAGAGGCTTTATGAAGCATATGAACTATATGAAGCATATTTTTACTGTAGTAAAATGGGTTCCCATTGGGCTAGGCACACAAAAATGCAATATGTTTCTCGTGGAAAGACCCCCATAGTCTGTGCAAAGTTTGGGAATGATCGCTCGTTCGTAGCCAACACGACGGCCTAAAACGTACTCGTTTCACATTGGACCATTATTGTTTAACCCCCACTGGGTGGCAGTCTATACAATGTGAGTCTATGGAAAAGTGCTCACAAATGCTAAGAGTTTTTGACATCTGAGGTGTTCTGTTGCAAAAATGATTTTTAATGTCATTCTGAATTTTGCAAGCACAGTGTTAAAGTGAATAATTCAGGTGGAATCATACAATTACACAAGGAAAGTTTTATTGACAGAACAATAAGGATAATAACAAGAATTACGAAAATAATAATAATAACATGAATAATTATAATAATTCATTTAATTTATGAAGTGCTTTTCTAGACACGGATGAGAGACAGACATTCACAGCAAAGGCTGCCCATTTAACTGGCCATATATATATATATATATATATATATATATATATATATATATATATATATATAAAATCCGCATGTTTTAAAAACATTGCTGTAAAATAATGTTTTAAGCAGCATAACTTGCGTTCAAAATCATTATACAGTATGAACAGGAACATAGTTTGTATTTTTCCTGTTAGATTTCTTTTGCAAGTATTTGTAAACTTCAATTTTATTGATAAATCATTCATATTTCAAGTGAACGGCTGTTCTTAAGTGGACGCCCCCTAAAGGCTCAGCATTGAAACTGTCTGTGATTCTGTGTTAAAAAATCCACATTTTAGCAGTTTTGCACAGTGCAGATCTCAATATGTCCACTTTGTGTATGTGTGTGTATGTGTGTATATATTTGTAGCTGTAAGTCGTAAATCTATCTTTCTGTCTATCTAACTAACTATCTGTCTGACTGTGTCTGTCTGTCTATCTGTCTATCTATCTCACTATCTGCCCGTCTGTCTGTCTGTCTATCTATCTGTCTGTCTGTCTATCTATCTAACTATCTGTCTATTTGTCTATCTATCTAACTATCTGTCTTTCTGTCTATCTATGGAACTATCTGTCTGTCTGTCTATCTATCTAACTGTCTGTCTGTCTGTCTGTCTATCTATCTATCTGTCTGTCTGTCTATCTAGCTAACTATCTGTCTGTCTGTCTATCTAGCTAACTATCTGTCTGTCTGTCTGTCTATCTAACTATCTGTCTGTCTGTCTGTCTATCTAACTATCTGTCTGTCTATCTATCTAAATGTCTGTCTGTCTGTCTATCTTTCTGCCTATGTGTCTATTTGTTTCTCTGTCTGTGTTTGTGTGTCTGTCTGTAACTAATGAAGCTTTTAAATAAAGTTTAAACTTTTTACTATCATTATTATTATTATTTCATGATATTTCTTTTACTTGTATGTGAGGAGTATTTTTGAGTCCAGTTAATTGTATCAAAGAAATGTTTCAAAAAATGAAATAAATAAAAAAAACAAATAGCAGAAGGATGTTTTGTTTTTGTGGTATCGAGTCTCCATCTGGTGGTCATTTACAGCAACTTCATATTCTACTCTATAATGTCCTAAACAGACTGCTATATTTGATTCCTACTGTAAGACTGTTAATAACAAATGAAAGAAATGAACCCAAGTAAATATAGCAAGACCCTTTGCATTTATTTGACTTGTTTGTGAGGAGGATGTTTTGGAGTCCAGTTCATTTTATTAAAAAAATGTTTCCAGAAATGAAGTAGATTCAAACAAATTACAGGTGGACTTGTAAACATTTTGTTGTTGTTGTTGTGAGAAAACAAACTGCACCAAATATTGCCCTTATAACTTTATAAAATAATGTTACCATAGGTTTAAAGTTGTAAGTGGGAAAGTGCAATTCTCCATCAGTCCACTAGGGCTAACCCCAGTCCGCTGGGGTTAGTTGGGGTTAAATCGCTAGATGACCCTAACCCCTAGCCCCGGGGGTTAAAAACTCTGTAGGTAGGTATAGAGGTAATTACGAGTTTCACCCTCATTATCTCCACCCTCATTTGCATATCGAATCTGATTGGCTGGATTGTTTCACAGATCAATCTTTAGAACGGTCTGTCCGATTTTGCCAAGCTTGGTGTCATCGAACTCAGAATTCCGTCGTTCTTCATGTGACGGGGCGAGATGAACAGAAAAAGAAAGCATTAGAAATGTAGCACTTAAAAAGGAAAACAGTCATTTGCATGTAGGTTTTGAGTGGTGGAAAAAGTCACCTGCACGCCTTTAAGATTTGCATGAATACGACTATAGAGGAGACGTGGTAATGAACGCATTTTTCACAAGAACGACGTTTCTTCTTTCCTGCGCATTTTGGCAGCATGTAGGCCTGCAGCACGTTAGCTTTGGGCAACAATAATAGCGTTTAATTTGATTTGTAAACAGCCCTTTGCGGTTTAAATACTGTTTATATTTCAGTTGCGCAACTGAAATCAGTATCATATCCATGTATCACTCCTGAAATGTTTTTGTAGGAATTTTTGGGTGGGATGAACTCAATCCTTTTATTATTATCATCTCATGAAATGTATCGGACCATGCTTGTGAGGAGGAGATCATTCTGTTGCGAGCAGAGCAGACTTGAGTCCAGTAAATATTTAAAGAAATTGTTCCAAAATTGAGCGCACGAAGAGCTACATTTGTAAGGACCCTTCAGATTTTAAAAATGCAACTTAAAGGCTTGAATCCCTCTGCTCCCAACCACCAGCACGTGGTAATAGCTTAGCCCCCGCCGCTGGGCGGCAGTCCATACAATGTCAGTCTATGGAAAAATGTTTGTCTGTGGGTGGCTGCTGTTCTGAAGGTGCTGGCGGTGTGGGCCTGCGGGTTTCCGAGAAGACCAGCGTTGGCCCCGTGACTCTGGCAGGTACGTTTGCGGAGATACGGGGCTTGGCCCGCATCCTATGTGGTCCGTGCTGTAGCGGAATTTGACAGCTGTCCGGCGTGGTTGGTTGCCCTGCTGGCGTCCCGGGGGACCGTGCTAGGAGCGCATTTGGGGGCGTTTGGAGTCCATTGGTGTAGGTTTGAGTGGAGTGTTTTCGGGGGCCCGTGGCAGCCTTAGGTCAGGTCAGAGCAGGATATAGGATAGAAACTACCGACGGCGAACACGCCATCGTCTTTAACTTTGGTTCCGCTGGTCCGATTTTTAAAAAAATGTTATGTTCTATATGTGATCCTCTAGCTATCTGATTGACTTTGTCATCGATCAGTCTTAAGAGTTTTTAGTCTCAAAAACATACTTCTCTTATGGTCTAACTTGCTCTATAGTGTGTAAATGTTGTGTCTTCTTGATCAGTGTGACTTGTATTTAGTTTGGAAATGTGTTCTGTTCAGAAGTTGGTTATGTTTAGAATTAAAGTTGAATAAACTGATACAATCTTAATTTGTGTAAGCCTGGTGTCTTTTTGATACTTTTGACTTTTATTAGCTTAGAAGTTGGGTTAGGTTAAGAAGTTAGGTTAGGTTAGAATAAGGTTAGTTAGGGTTAGGTTAGGTTATGGGATATAGGGATGAAAACCACCCATTTTGTGATGCACCGACAGGCAGCCATGCGGTAAGACAGAGAATGTGAGGAAGCTCGATCAGGTAAAGTGATCCCTGACATGCTAGCGGCAGCTCCTTCGTGACCGCAGCAGTGCCAAGCAGAAATGCCATGCTTTCCTGGGCAGGATGACAGTAGAAGTCAATGGGTTCTCTTGGTTAATAGAATAAACTGGCTTTCGGCGCACTGTGATAAATTTATAAAGGCCTATGTCAATTTACCGTGTCTTTACTGTAATAAAACGGGTTACCCTGGGGCTAGGCACACAAAACTGCAATATGTTTCTCGTGGAAAGAGCCCGATAGAGTGTGCAAAGTTTGGGAACGATCGCTCGTTCGTAGCCAACACGGCGGCCTAAAACGTACTCGTTTCACAGACGCTTTATAGAAGGCCGACTTTATTAAGCATATTTTTACTGTAATAAAATGGGTTCCCATGGGGCTGGGCACACAAAAGTGTAATATGTTACTTGTGGAAAGACCCCCCTAGTGTGTGCAAAGTTTGGGAACGATCGCTCGTTCGTAGCCAACACGGCGGCCTAAAACGTACTCGTTTCACAGAGGCTTTATAGAAGGCAGACTTTATTAAGCATATTTTTACTGTAATAAAATGGGTTCCCATGGGGCTGGGCACACAAAAGTGTAATATGTTTCTCGTGGAAAGACCCCCATAGTCTGTGCAAAGTTTGGGAACAATCGCTCGTTCGTAGCCAACACGGCGGCCTAAAACGTACTCGTTTCACAGAGGCTTTATGAAGCATATGAACTATATGAAGCATATTTTTACTGTAATAAAATTGGTTCCCATTGGGCTAGGCACACAAAAATGTAATATGTTTCTCGTGGAAAGACCCCCATAGTCTGTGCAAAGTTTGGGAACGATCGCTCGTTCGTAGCCAACACGGCGGCCTAAAACGTACTCGTTTCACAGACGCTTTATAGAAGGCCGACTTTATTAAGCATATTTTTACTGTAATAAAATGGGTTCCCATGGGGCTGGGCACACAAAAGTGTAATATGTTACTTGTGGAAAGACCCCCATAGTCTGTGCAAAGTTTGGGAACGATTGCTCGTTCGTAGCCAACACGGCGGCCTAAAACGTACTCGTTTCACAGAGGCTTTATAGAAGGCAGACTTTATTAAGCATATTTTTACTGTAATAAAATGGGTTCCCATGGGGCTGGGCACACAAAAGTGTAATATGTTTCTTGTGGAAACACCCCCCTAGTGTGTGCAAAGTTTGGGAACGATCGCTCGTTCGTAGCCAACACGGCGGCCTAAAACGTACTCGTTTCACAGACGCTTTATAGAAGGCCGACTTTATTAAGCATATTTTTACTGTAATAAAATGGGTTCCCATGGGGCTGGGCACACAAAAGTGTAATATGTTTCTCGTGGAAAGACCCCCATACTCTCTGCAAAGTTTGGGAACAATCGCTCGTTCGTAGCCAACACGGCGGCCTAAAACGTACTCGTTTCACAGAGGCTTTATAGAAGGCCGACTATATGAAGCATATTTTTACTGTAATAAAATGGGTTCCCATTGGGCTAGGCACACAAAAATGCAATATGTTTCTCGTGGAAAGACCCCCATAGTCTGTGCAAAGTTTGGGAACGATTGCTCGTTCGTAGCCAACACGGCGGCCTAAAACGTACTCGTTTCACAGAGGCTTTATAGAAGGCAGACTTTATTAAGCATATTTTTACTGTAATAAAATGGGTTCCCATGGGGCTGGGCACACAAAAGTGTAATATGTTTCTTGTGGAAACACCCCCCTAGTGTGTGCAAAGTTTGGGAACGATCGCTCGTTCGTAGCCATCACGGCGGCCTAAAACGTACTCGTTTCACAGACGCTTTATAGAAGGCCGACTTTATTAAGCATATTTTTACTGTAATAAAATGGGTTCCCATGGGGCTGGGCACACAAAAGTGTAATATGTTACTTGTGGAAAGACCCCCATAGTCTGTGCAAAGTTTGGGAATGATTGCTCGTTCGTAGCCAACACGGCGGCCTAAAACGTACTCGTTTCACAGAGGCTTTATAGAAGGCCGACTTTATTAAGCATATTTTTACTGTAATAAAACGGGTTACCCTGGGGCTAGGCACACAAAACTGCGATATGTTTCTCGTGGAAAGAGCCCGATAGAGTGTACAAAGTTTGGGAATGATCACTCGTTCGTAGCCAACACGGCGGCCTAAAACGTACTCGTTTCACAGAGGCTTTATAGAAGGCAGACTTTATTAAGCATATTTTTACTGTAATAAAATGGGTTCCCATGGGGCTGGGCACACAAAAGTGTAATATGTTTCTTGTGGAAACACCCCCCTAGTGTGTGCAAAGTTTGGGAACGATCGCTCGTTCGTAGCCAACACGGCGGCCTAAAACGTACTCGTTTCACAGACGCTTTATAGAAGGCCGACTTTATTAAGCATATTTTTACTGTAATAAAATGGGTTCCCATGGGGCTGGGCACACAAAAGTGTAATATGTCACTTGTGGAAAGACCCCCATAGTCTGTGCAAAGTTTGGGAACGATTGCTCGTTCGTAGCCAACACGGCGGCCTAAAACGTACTCGTTTCACAGAGGCTTTATGGAAGGCCGACTTTATTAAGCATATTTTTACTGTAATAAAATGGGTTCCCATGGGGCTGGGCACACAAAAGTGTAATATGTTTCTCGTGGAAAGACCCCCATAGTCTGTGCAAAGTTTGGGAACAATCGCTCGTTCGTAGCCAACACGGCGGCCTAAAACGTACTCGTTTCACAGAGGCTTTATGAAGCATATGAACTATATGAAGCATATTGTTACTGTAATAAAATGGGTTCCCATTGGGCTAGGCACACAAAAATGCAATATGTTTCTCGTGGAAAGACCCCCATAGTCTGTGCAAAGTTTGGGAACGATCGCTCGTTCGTAGCCAATGCGGCGGCCTAAAACGTACTCGTTTCACATTGGACCATTATTGTTTAACCCCCACTGGGTGGCAGTCTATACAATGTGAGTCTATGGAAAAGTGCTCACAAATGCTAAGAGTTTTTGACATCTGAGGTGTTCTGTTGCAAAAATGATTTTTAATGTCATTCTGAATTTTGCAAGCACAGTGTTAAAGTGAATAATTCAGGTAGAATCATACAATTACACAAGGAAAGTTTTATTGACAGAACAATAAGGATAATAACAAGAATTACGAAAATAATAATAATAACATGAATAATTATAATAATTCATTTAATTTATGAAGTGCTTTTCTAGACTCGGATGAGAGACAGACATTCACAGCAAAGGCTGCCAATTTAACTGGCCATATATATATATATATATAAAATCCGCATGTTTTAAAAACATTGCTGTAAAATAATGTTTTAAGCAGCATAACATGCGTTCAAAATCATTATACAGTATGAACAGGAACATAGTTTGTATTTTTCCTGTTAGATTTCTTTTGCAAGTATTTGTAAACTTCAATTTTATTGATAAATCATTCATATTTCAAGTGAACGGCTGTTCTTAAGTGGACGCCCCCTAAAGGCTCAGCATTGAAACTGTCTGTGATTCTGTGTTAAAAAATCCACATTTTAGCAGTTTTGCACAGTGCAGATCTCAATATGTCCACTTTGTGTATGTGTGTGTATGTGTGTATATATTTGTAGCTGTAAGTCGTAAATCTATCTTTCTGTCTATCTAACTAACTATCTGTCTGACTGTGTCTGTCTGTCTATCTGTCTATCTATCTCACTATCTGCCCGTCTGTCTATCTGTCTGTCTGTCTGTCTATCTAACTATCTGTCTGTCTGTCTTTCTATCAAACTATCTGTCTGTCTGTCTATCTATCTAACTGTCTGTCTGTCTGTCTGTCTATCTATCTATCTGTCTGTCTATCTAGCTAACTATCTGTCTGTCTGTCTATCTATCTAACTATCTGTCTGTCTGTCTATCTAACTATCTTTCTGTCTGTCTATCTAAATGTCTGTCTGTCTGTCTATCTTTCTGCCTATGTGTCTATTTGTTTCTCTGTCTGTGTTTGTGTGTCTGTCTGTAACTAATGAAGCTTTTAAATAAAGTTTAAACTTTTTACTATCATTATTATTATTATTTCATGATATTTCTTTTACTTGTATGTGAGGAGTATTTTTGAGTCCAGTTAATTGTATCAAAGAAATGTTTCAAAAAATGAAATAAATAAAAAAAACAAATAGCAGAAGGATGTTTTGTTTTTGTGGTATCGAGTCTCCATCTGGTGGTCATTTACAGCAACTTCATATTCTACTCTATAAAGTCCCAAACAGACTGCTATATTTGATTCCTACTGTAAGACTGTTAATAACAAATGAAAGAAATGAACCCAAGTAAATATAGCAAGACCCTTTGCATTTATTTGACTTGTTTGTGAGGAGGATGTTTTGGAGTCCAGTTCATTTTATTAAAAAAATGTTTCCAGAAATGAAGTAAATTCAAACAAATTACAGGTGGACTTGTAAACATTTTGTTGTTGTTGTTGTGAGAAAACAAACTGCACCAAATATTGCCCTTATAACTTTATTAAATAAAGTTACCATAGGTTTAAAGTTGTAAGTGGGAAAGTGCAATTCTCCATCAGTCCACTAGGGCTAACCCCAGTCCGCTGGGGTTAGTTGGGGTTAAATCGCTAGATGACCCTAACCCCTAGCCCCGGGGGTTAAAAACTCTGTAGGTAGGTATAGAGGTAATTACGAGTTTCACCCTCATTATCTCCACCCTCATTTGCATATCGAATCTGATTGGCTGGATTGTTTCATTTATATACTTGGTATGCTGTACTTTATGAACATGAGAGTGAACTTGAGACTTTGAATGCACTACAAGAGTCATCTGATACTTTTAAACTATCTTTTAAACAAGAATGGTAAAGTTTCCCCTCTCGGGCTCATTATTTAATTAGTATTATGTCTGTTTCACATAGAAAGGTTTGTGTCAGTTTGTCTAAATGATAGTTGGCAAGTGGATATGGTGAGTGAGGAATATTTTTTGAGTCCAGTTAATTGTATTAAAGAAATGTTTCCAAAAATCAATTAAATGTAAACAAATAACAGGTGGACTTGTAAACATTTTGTTGTTGTTGTGAGAAAACAAACTGCACCAAATATTGCCCTTATAACTTTATAAAATAAAGTTACCATAGGTTTAAAGTTGTAAGTGGGAAAGTGCAATTCTCCATCAGTCCACTAGGGCTAACCCCAGTCCGCTGGGGTTAGTTGGGGTTAAATCGCTAGATGACCCTAACCCCTAGCCCCGGGGGTTAAAAACTCTGTAGGTAGGTATAGAGGTAATTACGAGTTTCACCCTCATTATCTCCACCCTCATTTGCATATCGAATCTGATTGGCTGGATTGTTTCATTTATATACTTGGTATGCTGTACTTTATGAACATGAGAGTGAACTTGAGACTTTGAATGCACTACAAGAGTCATCTGATACTTTTAAACTATCTTTTAAACAAGAATGGTAAAGTTTCCCCTCTCGGGCTCATTATTTAATTAGTATTATGTCTGTTTCACATAGAAAGGTTTGTGTCAGTTTGTCTAAATGATAGTTGGCAAGTGGATATGGTGAGTGAGGAATATTTTTTGAGTCCAGTTAATTGTATTAAAGAAATGTTTCCAAAAATCAATTAAATGTAAACAAATAACAGGTGGACTTGTAAACATTTTGTTGTTGTTGTGAGAAAACAAACTGCACCAAATATTGCCCTTATAACTTTATAAAATAAAGTTACCATAGGTTTAAAGTTGTAAGTGGGAAAGTGCAATTCTCCATCAGTCCACTAGGGCTAACCCCAGTCCGCTGGGGTTAGTTGGGGTTAAATCGCTAGATGACCCTAACCCCTAGCCCCGGGGGTTAAAAACTCTGTAGGTATAGAGGTAATTACGAGTTTCACCCTCATTATCTCCACCCTCATTTGCATATCGAATCTGATTGGCTGGATTGTTTCACAGATCAATCTTTAGAACGGTCTGTCCGATTTTGCCAAGCTTGGTGTCATCGAACTCAGAATTCCGTCGTTCTTCATGTGACGGGGCGAGATGAACAGAAAAAGAAAGCATTAGAAATGTAGCACTTAAAAAGGAAAACAGTCATTTGCATGTAGGTTTTGAGTGGTGGAAAAAGTCACCTGCACGCCTTTAAGATTTGCATGAATACGACTATAGAGGAGACGTGGTAATGAACGCATTTTTCACAAGAACGACGTTTCTTCTTTCCTGCGCATTTTGGCAGCATGTAGGCCTGCAGCACGTTAGCTTTGGGCAACAATAATAGCATTTAATTTGATTTGTAAACAGCCCTTTGCGGTTTAAATACTGTTTATATTTCAGTTGAGCAACTGAAATCAGTATCATATCCATGTATCACTCCTGAAATGTTTTTGTAGGAATTTTTGGGTGGGATGAACTCAATCCTTTTATTATTATCATCTCATGAAATGTATCGGACCATGCTTGTGAGGAGGAGATCATTCTGTTGCGAGCAGAGCAGACTTGAGTCCAGTAAATATTTAAAGAAATTGTTCCAAAATTGAGCGCACGAAGAGCTACATTTGTAAGGACCCTTCAGATTTTAAAAATGCAACTTAAAGGCTTGAATCCCTCTGCTCCCAACCACCAGCACGTGGTAATAGCTTAGCCCCCGCCGCTGGGCGGCAGTCCATACAATGTCAGTCTATGGAAAAATGTTTGTCTGTGGGTGGCTGCTGTTCTGAAGGTGCTGGCGGTGTGGGCCTGCGGGTTTCCGAGAAGACCAGCGTTGGCCCCGTGACTCTGGCAGGTACGTTTGCGGAGATACGGGGCTTGGCCCCCATCCTATGTGGTCCGTGCTGTAGCGGAATTTGACAGCTGTCCGGCGTGGTTGGTAGCCCCACTGGCGTCCCGGGGGACCGTGCTAGGAGCGCATTTGGGGGCGTTTGGAGTCCATTGGTGTAGGTTTGAGTGGAGTGTTTTCGGGGGCCCGTGGCAGCCTTAGGTCAGGTCAGAGCAGGATATAGGATAGAAACTACCGACGGCGAACACGCCATCGTCTTTAACTTTGGTTCCGCTGGTCCGATTTTTAAAAAAATGTTATGTTCTATATGTGATCCTCTAGCTATCTGATTGACTTTGTCATCGATCAGTCTTAAGAGTTTTTAGTCTCAAAAACATACTTCTCTTATGGTCTAACTTGCTCTATAGTGTGTAAATGTTGTGTCTTCTTGATCAGTGTGACTTGTATTTAGTTTGGAAATGTGTTCTGTTCAGAAGTTGGTTATGTTTAGAGTTAAAGTTGAATAAACTGATACAATCTTAATTTGTGTAAGCCTGGTGTCTTTTTGATACTTTTGACTTTTATTAGCTTAGAAGTTGGGTTAGGTTAAGAAGTTAGGTTAGGTTAGAATAAGGTTAGTTAGGGTTAGGTTAGGTTATGGGATATAGGGATGAAAACCACCCATTTTGTGATGCACCGACAGGCAGCCATGCGGTAAGACAGAGAATGTGAGGAAGCTCGATCAGGTAAAGTGATCCCTGACATGCTAGCGGCAGCTCCTTCGTGACCGCAGCAGTGCCAAGCAGAAATGCCATGCTTTCCTGGGCAGGATGACAGTAGAAGTCAATGGGTTCTCTTGGTTAATAGAATAAACTGGCTTTCGGCGCACTGTGATAAATTTATAAAGGCCTATGTCAATTTACCGTGTCTTTACTGTAATAAAACGGGTTACCCTGGGGCTAGGCACACAAAACTGCAATATGTTTCTCGTGGAAAGAGCCCAATAGAGTGTACAAAGTTTGGTAATGATCACTCGTTCGTAGCCAACACGGCGGCCTAAAACGTACTCGTTTCACAGAGGCTTTTATAGAAGGCAGACTTTATTAAGCATATTTTTACTGTAATAAAACGGGTTACCCTGGGGCTAGGCACACAAAACTGCAATATGTTTCTCGTGGAAAGAGCCCGATAGAGTGTACAAAGTTTGGGAATGATCACTCGTTCGTAGCCAACACGGCGGCCTAAAACGTACTCGTTTCACAGAGGCTTTATAGAAGGCAGACTTTATTAAGCATATTTTTACTGTAATAAAATGGGTTCCCATGGGGCTGGGCACACAAAAGTGTAATATGTTTCTTGTGGAAACACCCCCCTAGTGTGTGCAAAGTTTGGGAACGATCGCTCGTTCGTAGCCAACATGGCGGCCTAAAACGTACTCGTTTCACAGACGCTTTATAGAAGGCCGACTTTATTAAGCATATTTTTACTGTAATAAAATGGGTTCCCATGGGGCTGGGCACACAAAAGTGTAATATGTTTCTCGTGGAAAGACCCCCATACTCTCTGCAAAGTTTGGGAACAATCGCTCGTTCGTAGCCAACACGGCGGCCTAAAACGTACTCGTTTCACAGAGGCTTTATAGAAGGCCGACTATATGAAGCATATTTTTACTGTAATAAAATGGGTTCCCATTGGGCTAGGCACACAAAAATGCAATATGTTTCTCGTGGAAAGACCCCCATAGTCTGTGCAAAGTTTGGGAACGATTGCTCGTTCGTAGCCAACACGGCGGCCTAAAACGTACTCGTTTCACAGAGGCTTTATAGAAGGCAGACTTTATTAAGCATATTTTTACTGTAATAAAATGGGTTCCCATGGGGCTGGGCACACAAAAGTGTAATATGTTTCTTGTGGAAACACCCCCCTAGTGTGTGCAAAGTTTGGGAACGATCGCTCGTTCGTAGCCATCACGGCGGCCTAAAACGTACTCGTTTCACAGACGCTTTATAGAAGGCCGACTTTATTAAGCATATTTTTACTGTAATAAAATGGGTTCCCATGGGGCTGGGCACACAAAAGTGTAATATGTTACTTGTGGAAAGACCCCCATAGTCTGTGCAAAGTTTGGGAATGATTGCTCGTTCGTAGCCAACACGGCGGCCTAAAACGTACTCGTTTCACAGAGGCTTTCTAGAAGGCAGACTTTATTAAGCATATTTTTACTGTAATAAAATGGGTTCCCATGGGGCTGGGCACACAAAAGTGTAATATGTTTCTTGTGGAAACACCCCCCTAGTGTGTGCAAAGTTTGGGAATGATTGCTCGTTCGTAGCCAACACGGCGGCCTAAAACGTACTCGTTTCACAGAGGCTTTCTAGAAGGCAGACTTTATTAAGCATATTTTTACTGTAATAAAATGGGTTCCCATGGGGCTGGGCACACAAAAGTGTAATATGTTTCTTGTGGAAACACCCCCCTAGTGTGTGCAAAGTTTGGGAACGATCGCTCGTTCGTAGCCAACACGGCGGCCTAAAACGTACTCGTTTCACAGAGGCTTTTATAGAAGGCAGACTTTATTAAGCATATTTTTACTGTAATAAAACGGGTTACCCTGGGGCTAGGCACACAAAACTGCAATATGTTTCTCGTGGAAAGAGCCCGATAGAGTGTACAAAGTTTGGGAATGATCACTCGTTCGTAGCCAACACGGCGGCCTAAAACGTACTCGTTTCACAGAGGCTTTATAGAAGGCAGACTTTATTAAGCATATTTTTACTGTAATAAAATGGGTTCCCATGGGGCTGGGCACACAAAAGTGTAATATGTTTCTTGTGGAAACACCCCCCTAGTGTGTGCAAAGTTTGGGAACGATCACTCGTTCGTAGCCAACACGGCGGCCTAAAACGTACTCGTTTCACAGACGCTTTATAGAAGGCCGACTTTATTAAGCATATTTTTACTGTAATAAAATGGGTTCCCATGGGGCTGGGCACACAAAAGTGTAATATGTTTCTTGTGGAAACACCCCCCTAGTGTGTGCAAAGTTTGGGAACGATCGCTCGTTCGTAGCCATCACGGCGGCCTAAAACGTACTCGTTTCACAGAGGCTTTATAGAAGGCCGACTTTATTAAGCATATTTTTACTGTAATAAAATGGGTTCCCATGGGGCTGGGCACACAAAAGTGTAATATGTCACTTGTGGAAAGACCCCCATAGTCTGTGCAAAGTTTGGGAACGATTGCTCGTTCGTAGCCAACACGGCGGCCTAAAACGTACTCGTTTCACAGAGGCTTTATAGAAGGCCGACTTTATTAAGCATATTTTTACTGTAATAAAATGGGTTCCCATGGGGCTGGGCACACAAAAGTGTAATATGTTTCTTGTGGAAACACCCCCCTAGTGTGTGCAAAGTTTGGGAACGATCGCTCTTTCGTAGCCAACACGGCGGCCTAAAACGTACTCGTTTCACAGAGGCTTTATAGAAGGCAGACTTTATTAAGCATATTTTTACTGTAATAAAATGGGTTCCCATGGGGCTGGGCACACAAAAGTGTAATATGTTTCTCGTGGAAAGACCCCCATAGTCTGTGCAAAGTTTGGGAACGATCGCTCGTTCGTAGCCAACACGGCGGCCTAAAACGTACTCGTTTCACAGAGGCTTTATGAAGCATATGAACTATATGAAGCATATTGTTATTGTAATAAAATGGGTTCCCATTGGGCTAGGCACACAAAAATGCAATATGTTTCTCGTGGAAAGACCCCCATAGTCTGTGCAAAGTTTGGGAACGATCGCTCGTTCGTAGCCAACACGGCGGCCTAAAACGTACTCGTTTCACATTGGACCATTATTGTTTAACCCCCACTGGGTGGCAGTCTATACAATGTGAGTCTATGGAAAAGTGCTCACAAATGCTAAGAGTTTTTGACATCTGAGGTGTTCTGTTGCAAAAATGATTTTTAATGTCATTCTGAATTTTGCAAGCACAGTGTTAAAGTGAATAATTCAGGTAGAATCATACAATTACACAAGGAAAGTTTTATTGACAGAACAATAAGGATAATAACAAGAATTACGAAAATAATAATAATAACATGAATAATTATAATAATTCATTTAATTTATGAAGTGCTTTTCTAGACACGGATGAGAGACAGACATTCACAGCAAAGGCTGCCCATTTAACTGGCCATATATATATATATAAAATCCGCATGTTTTAAAAACATTGCTGTAAAATAATGTTTTAAGCAGCATAACATGCGTTCAAAATCATTATACAGTATGAACAGGAACATAGTTTGTATTTTTCCTGTTAGATTTCTTTTGCAAGTATTTGTAAACTTCAATTTTATTGATAAATCATTCATATTTCAAGTGAACGGCTGTTCTTAAGTGGACGCCCCCTAAAGGCTCAGCATTGAAACTGTCTGTGATTCTGTGTTAAAAAATCCACATTTTAGCAGTTTTGCACAGTGCAGATCTCAATATGTCCACTTTGTGTATGTGTGTATATATTTGTAGCTGTAAGTCGTAAATCTATCTTTCTGTCTATCTAACTAACTATCTGTCTGACTGTGTCTGTCTGTCTATCTGTCTATCTATCTCACTATCTGCCCGTCTGTCTATCTGTCTGTCTGTCTGTCTATCTAACTATCTGTCTGTCTGTCTTTCTATCAAACTATCTGTCTGTCTGTCTATCTATCTAACTGTCTGTCTGTCTGTCTGTCTATCTATCTATCTGTCTGTCTATCTAGCTAACTATCTGTCTGTCTGTCTATCTATCTAACTATCTGTCTGTCTGTCTATCTAACTATCTGTCTGTCTATCTATCTAAATGTCTGTCTGTCTGTCTATCTTTCTGCCTATGTGTCTATTTGTTTCTCTGTCTGTGTTTGTGTGTCTGTCTGTAACTAATGAAGCTTTTAAATAAAGTTTAAACTTTTTACTATCATTATTATTATTATTTCATGATATTTTTTTTACTTGTATGTGAGGAGTATTTTTGAGTCCAGTTAATTGTATCAAAGAAATGTTTCAAAAAATGAAATAAATAAAAAAAACAAATAGCAGAAGGATGTTTTGTTTTTGTGGTATCGAGTCTCCATCTGGTGGTCATTTACAGCAACTTCATATTCTACTCTATAAAGTCCCAAACAGACTGCTATATTTGATTCCTACTGTAAGACTGTTAATAACAAATGAAAGAAATGAACCCAAGTAAATATAGCAAGACCCTTTGCATTTATTTGACTTGTTTGTGAGGAGGATGTTTTGGAGTCCAGTTCATTTTATTAAAAAAATGTTTCCAGAAATGAAGTAAATTCAAACAAATTACAGGTGGACTTGTAAACATTTTGTTGTTGTTGTTGTGAGAAAACAAACTGCACCAAATATTGCCCTTATAACTTTATAAAATAAAGTTACCATAGGTTTAAAGTTGTAAGTGGGAAAGTGCAATTCTCCATCAGTCCACTAGGGCTAACCCCAGTCCGCTGGGGTTAGTTGGGGTTAAATCGCTAGATGACCCTAACCCCTAGCCCCGGGGGTTAAAAACTCTGTAGGTAGGTATAGAGGTAATTACGAGTTTCACCCTCATTATCTCCACCCTCATTTGCATATCGAATCTGATTGGCTGGATTGTTTCATTTATATACTTGGTATGCTGTACTTTATGAACATGAGAGTGAACTTGAGACTTTGAATGCACTACAAGAGTCATCTGATACTTTTAAACTATCTTTTAAACAAGAATGGTAAAGTTTCCCCTCTCGGGCTCATTATTTAATTAGTATTATGTCTGTTTCACATAGAAAGGTTTGTGTCAGTTTGTCTAAATGATAGTTGGCAAGTGGATATGGTGAGTGAGGAATATTTTTTGAGTCCAGTTAATTGTATTAAAGAAATGTTTCCAAAAATCAATTAAATGTAAACAAATAACAGGTGGACTTGTAAACATTTTGTTGTTGTTGTGAGAAAACAAACTGCACCAAATATTGCCCTTATAACTTTATAAAATAAAGTTACCATAGGTTTAAAGTTGTAAGTGGGAAAGTGCAATTCTCCATCAGTCCACTAGGGCTAACCCCAGTCCGCTGGGGTTAGTTGGGGTTAAATCGCTAGATGACCCTAACCCCTAGCCCCGGGGGTTAAAAACTCTGTAGGTAGGTATAGAGGTAATTACGAGTTTCACCCTCATTATCTCCACCCTCATTTGCATATCGAATCTGATTGGCTGGATTGTTTCATTTATATACTTGGTATGCTGTACTTTATGAACATGAGAGTGAACTTGAGACTTTGAATGCACTACAAGAGTCATCTGATACTTTTAAACTATCTTTTAAACAAGAATGGTAAAGTTTCCCCTCTCGGGCTCATTATTTAATTAGTATTATGTCTGTTTCACATAGAAAGGTTTGTGTCAGTTTGTCTAAATGATAGTTGGCAAGTGGATATGGTGAGTGAGGAATATTTTTTGAGTCCAGTTAATTGTATTAAAGAAATGTTTCCAAAAATCAATTAAATGTAAACAAATAACAGGTGGACTTGTAAACATTTTGTTGTTGTTGTGAGAAAACAAACTGCACCAAATATTGCCCTTATAACTTTATAAAATAAAGTTACCATAGGTTTAAAGTTGTAAGTGGGAAAGTGCAATTCTCCATCAGTCCACTAGGGCTAACCCCAGTCCGCTGGGGTTAGTTGGGGTTAAATCGCTAGATGACCCTAACCCCTAGCCCCGGGGGTTAAAAACTCTGTAGGTATAGAGGTAATTACGAGTTTCACCCTCATTATCTCCACCCTCATTTGCATATCGAATCTGATTGGCTGGATTGTTTCACAGATCAATCTTTAGAACGGTCTGTCCGATTTTGCCAAGCTTGGTGTCATCGAACTCAGAATTCCGTCGTTCTTCATGTGACGGGGCGAGATGAACAGAAAAAGAAAGCATTAGAAATGTAGCACTTAAAAAGGAAAACAGTCATTTGCATGTAGGTTTTGAGTGGTGGAAAAAGTCACCTGCACGCCTTTAAGATTTGCATGAATACGACTATAGAGGAGACGTGGTAATGAACGCATTTTTCACAAGAACGACGTTTCTTCTTTCCTGCGCATTTTGGCAGCATGTAGGCCTGCAGCATGTTAGCTTTGGGCAACAATAATAGCATTTAATTTGATTTGTAAACAGCCCTTTGCGGTTTAAATACTGTTTATATTTCAGTTGAGCAACTGAAATCAGTATCATATCCATGTATCACTCCTGAAATGTTTTTGTAGGAATTTTTGGGTGGGATGAACTCAATCCTTTTATTATTATCATCTCATGAAATGTATCGGACCATGCTTGTGAGGAGGAGATCATTCTGTTGCGAGCAGAGCAGACTTGAGTCCAGTAAATATTTAAAGAAATTGTTCCAAAATTGAGCGCACGAAGAGCTACATTTGTAAGGACCCTTCAGATTTTAAAAATGCAACTTAAAGGCTTGAATCCCTCTGCTCCCAACCATCAGCACGTAGGGCTAGGGTTAGGGTTAGGGTTAGGGTAAGGTTTAGGGTAAGGGTTAGCGGTTAAGGGTTAGGTTAAGGGTTAGGTTTAGGGTAAGGTTTAGTGTAATGATTAGGTTAAGGGTTAGGTTAAGGGTAAGGGTTAGGTTAAGGGTTAGGTTAAGGGTTAGGTTAAGGGTTAGGTTGAGGGTTAGGTTGAGGTTAAGGGTTAGGTTAAGGGTTAGGTTAAGGGTTAGGTTGAGGGTTAGGTTGAGGTTAAGGGTTAGGTTAAGGGTAAGGGTTAGGTTAAGGTTAAGGGTTAGGTTAAGGGTAAGGTTTAGGGTAAGGGTTAGCGGTTAGGGTTAGGGTTAGGGTTAGGGTTAGGTATAGAGGTAATTACGAGTTTCACCCTCATTATCTCCACCCTCATTTGCATATCGAATCTGATTGGCTGGATTGTTTCACAGATCAATCTTTAGAACGGTCTGTCCGATTTTGCCAAGCTTGGTGTCATCGAACTCAGAATTCCGTCGTTCTTCATGTGACGGGGCGAGATGAACAGAAAAAGAAAGCATTAGAAATGTAGCACTTAAAAAGGAAAACAGTCATTTGCATGTAGGTTTTGAGTGGTGGAAAAAGTCACCTGCACGCCTTTAAGATTTGCATGAATACGACTATAGAGGAGACGTGGTAATGAACGCATTTTTCACAAGAACGACGTTTCTTCTTTCCTGCGCATTTTGGCAGCATGTAGGCCTGCAGCACGTTAGCTTTGGGCAACAATAATAGCATTTAATTTGATTTGTAAACAGCCCTTTGCGGTTTAAATACTGTTTATATTTCAGTTGAGCAACTGAAATCAGTATCATATCCATGTATCACTCCTGAAATGTTTTTGTAGGAATTTTTGGGTGGGATGAACTCAATCCTTTTATTATTATCATCTCATGAAATGTATCGGACCATGCTTGTGAGGAGGAGATCATTCTGTTGCGAGCAGAGCAGACTTGAGTCCAGTAAATATTTAAAGAAATTGTTCCAAAATTGAGCGCACGAAGAGCTACATTTGTAAGGACCCTTCAGATTTTAAAAATGCAACTTAAAGGCTTGAATCCCTCTGCTCCCAACCACCAGCACGTGGTAATAGCTTAGCCCCCGCCGCTGGGCGGCAGTCCATACAATGTCAGTCTATGGAAAAATGTTTGTCTGTGGGTGGCTGCTGTTCTGAAGGTGCTGGCGGTGTGGGCCTGCGGGTTTCCGAGAAGACCAGCGTTGGCCCCGTGACTCTGGCAGGTACGTTTGCGGAGATACGGGGCTTGGCCCCCATCCTATGTGGTCCGTGCTGTAGCGGAATTTGACAGCTGTCCGGCGTGGTTGGTAGCCCCACTGGCGTCCCGGGGGACCGTGCTAGGAGCGCATTTGGGGGCGTTTGGAGTCCATTGGTGTAGGTTTGAGTGGAGTGTTTTCGGGGGCCCGTGGCAGCCTTAGGTCAGGTCAGAGCAGGATATAGGATAGAAACTACCGACGGCGAACACGCCATCGTCTTTAACTTTGGTTCCGCTGGTCCGATTTTTTAAAAAATGTTATGTTCTATATGTGATCCTCTAGCTATCTGATTGACTTTGTCATCGATCAGTCTTAAGAGTTTTTAGTCTCAAAAACATACTTCTCTTATGGTCTAACTTGCTCTATAGTGTGTAAATGTTGTGTCTTCTTGATCAGTGTGACTTGTATTTAGTTTGGAAATGTGTTCTGTTCAGAAGTTGGTTATGTTTAGAGTTAAAGTTGAATAAACTGATACAATCTTAATTTGTGTAAGCCTGGTGTCTTTTTGATACTTTTGACTTTTATTAGCTTAGAAGTTGGGTTAGGTTAAGAAGTTAGGTTAGGTTAGAATAAGGTTAGTTAGGGTTAGGTTAGGTTATGGGATATAGGGATGAAAACCACCCATTTTGTGATGCACCGACAGGCAGCCATGCGGTAAGACAGAGAATGTGAGGAAGCTCGATCAGGTAAAGTGATCCCTGACATGCTAGCGGCAGCTCCTTCGTGACCGCAGCAGTGCCAAGCAGAAATGCCATGCTTTCCTGGGCAGGATGACAGTAGAAGTCAATGGGTTCTCTTGGTTAATAGAATAAACTGGCTTTCGGCGCACTGTGATAAATTTATAAAGGCCTATGTCAATTTACCGTGTCTTTACTGTAATAAAACGGGTTACCCTGGGGCTAGGCACACAAAACTGCAATATGTTTCTCGTGGAAAGAGCCCAATAGAGTGTACAAAGTTTGGTAATGATCACTCGTTCGTAGCCAACACGGCGGCCTAAAACGTACTCGTTTCACAGAGGCTTTTATAGAAGGCAGACTTTATTAAGCATATTTTTACTGTAATAAAACGGGTTACCCTGGGGCTAGGCACACAAAACTGCAATATGTTTCTCGTGGAAAGAGCCCGATAGAGTGTACAAAGTTTGGGAATGATCACTCGTTTGTAGCCAACACGGCGGCCTAAAACGTACTCGTTTCACAGACGCTTTATAGAAGGCAGACTTTATTAAGCATATTTTTACTGTAATAAAATGGGTTCCCATGGGGCTGGGCACACAAAAGTGTAATATGTTACTTGTGGAAAGACCCCCCTAGTGTGTGCAAAGTTTGGGAACGATCGCTCGTTCGTAGCCAACACGGCGGCCTAAAACGTACTCGTTTCACAGAGGCTTTATAGAAGGCAGACTTTATTAAGCATATTTTTACTGTAATAAAATGGGTTCCCATGGGGCTGGGCACACAAAAGTGTAATATGTTTCTCGTGGAAAGACCCCCATAGTCTGTGCAAAGTTTGGGAACAATCGCTCGTTCGTAGCCAACACGGCGGCCTAAAACGTACTCGTTTCACAGACGCTTTATAGAAGGCCGACTTTATTAAGCATATTTTTACTGTAATAAAATGGGTTCCCATGGGGCTGGGCACACAAAAGTGTAATATGTTTCTCGTGGAAAGACCCCCATAGTCTGTGCAAAGTTTGGGAACAATCGCTCGTTCGTAGCCAACACGGCGGCCTAAAACGTACTAGTTTCACAGAGGCTTTATAGAAGGCCGACTATATGAAGCATATTTTTACTGTAATAAAATGGGTTCCCATGGGGCTGGGCACACAAAAGTGTAATCTGTTTCTCGTGGAAAGACCCCCATAGTCTGTGCAAAGTTTGGGAACAATCGCTCGTTCGTAGCCAACACGGCGGCCTAAAACGTACTCGTTTCACAGAGGCTTTTATAGAAGGCAGACTTTATTAAGCATATTTTTACTGTAATAAAACGGGTTACCCTGGGGCTAGGCACACAAAACTGCAATATGTTTCTCGTGGAAAGAGCCCGATAGAGTGTACAAAGTTTGGGAATGATCACTCGTTCGTAGCCAACACGGCGGCCTAAAACGTACTCGTTTCACAGAGGCTTTATAGAAGGCAGACTTTATTAAGCATATTTTTACTGTAATAAAATGGGTTCCCATGGGGCTGGGCACACAAAAGTGTAATATGTTTCTTGTGGAAACACCCCCCTAGTGTGTGCAAAGTTTGGGAACGATCGCTCGTTCGTAGCCAACACGGCGGCCTAAAACGTACTCGTTTCACAGACGCTTTATAGAAGGCCGACTTTATTAAGCATATTTTTACTGTAATAAAATGGGTTCCCATGGGGCTGGGCACACAAAAGTGTAATATGTTTCTTGTGGAAACACCCCCCTAGTGTGTGCAAAGTTTGGGAACGATCGCTCGTTCGTAGCCATCACGGCGGCCTAAAACGTACTCGTTTCACAGAGGCTTTATAGAAGGCCGACTTTATTAAGCATATTTTTACTGTAATAAAATGGGTTCCCATGGGGCTGGGCACACAAAAGTGTAATATGTTTCTCGTGGAAAGACCCCCATAGTCTGTGCAAAGTTTGGGAACAATCGCTCGTTCGTAGCCAACACGGCGGCCTAAAACGTACTCGTTTCACAGAGGCTTTATGAAGCATATGAACTATATGAAGCATATTGTTACTGTAATAAAATGGGTTCCCATTGGGCTAGGCACACAAAAATGCAATATGTTTCTCGTGGAAAGACCCCCATAGTCTGTGCAAAGTTTGGGAAAGATCGCTCGTTCGTAGCCAACACGGCGGCCTAAAACGTACTCGTTTCACATTGGACCATTATTGTTTAACCCCCACTGGGTGGCAGTCTATACAATGTGAGTCTATGGAAAAGTGCTCACAAATGCTAAGAGTTTTTGACATCTGAGGTGTTCTGTTGCAAAAATGATTTTTAATGTCATTCTGAATTTTGCAAGCACAGTGTTAAAGTGAATAATTCAGGTAGAATCATACAATTACACAAGGAAAGTTTTATTGACAGAACAATAAGGATAATAACAAGAATTACGAAAATAATAATAATAACATGAATAATTATAATAATTCATTTAATTTATGAAGTGCTTTTCTAGACACGGATGAGAGACAGACATTCACAGCAAAGGCTGCCCATTTAACTGGCCATATATATATATATAAAATCCGCATGTTTTAAAAACATTGCTGTAAAATAATGTTTTAAGCAGCATAACATGCGTTCAAAATCATTATACAGTATGAACAGGAACATAGTTTGTATTTTTCCTGTTAGATTTCTTTTGCAAGTATTTGTAAACTTCAATTTTATTGATAAATCATTCATATTTCAAGTGAACGGCTGTTCTTAAGTGGACGCCCCCTAAAGGCTCAGCATTGAAACTGTCTGTGATTCTGTGTTAAAAAATCCACATTTTAGCAGTTTTGCACAGTGCAGATCTCAATATGTCCACTTTGTGTATGTGTGTATATATTTGTAGCTGTAAGTCGTAAATCTATCTTTCTGTCTATCTAACTAACTATCTGTCTGACTGTGTCTGTCTGTCTATCTGTCTATCTATCTCACTATCTGCCCGTCTGTCTATCTGTCTGTCTGTCTGTCTATCTAACTATCTGTCTGTCTGTCTTTCTATCAAACTATCTGTCTGTCTGTCTATCTATCTAACTGTCTGTCTGTCTGTCTGTCTATCTATCTATCTGTCTGTCTATCTAGCTAACTATCTGTCTGTCTGTCTATCTATCTAACTATCTGTCTGTCTGTCTATCTAACTATCTGTCTGTCTATCTATCTAAATGTCTGTCTGTCTGTCTATCTTTCTGCCTATGTGTCTATTTGTTTCTCTGTCTGTGTTTGTGTGTCTGTCTGTAACTAATGAAGCTTTTAAATAAAGTTTAAACTTTTTACTATCATTATTATTATTATTTCATGATATTTTTTTTACTTGTATGTGAGGAGTATTTTTGAGTCCAGTTAATTGTATCAAAGAAATGTTTCAAAAAATGAAATAAATAAAAAAAACAAATAGCAGAAGGATGTTTTGTTTTTGTGGTATCGAGTCTCCATCTGGTGGTCATTTACAGCAACTTCATATTCTACTCTATAAAGTCCCAAACAGACTGCTATATTTGATTCCTACTGTAAGACTGTTAATAACAAATGAAAGAAATGAACCCAAGTAAATATAGCAAGACCCTTTGCATTTATTTGACTTGTTTGTGAGGAGGATGTTTTGGAGTCCAGTTCATTTTATTAAAAAAATGTTTCCAGAAATGAAGTAAATTCAAACAAATTACAGGTGGACTTGTAAACATTTTGTTGTTGTTGTTGTGAGAAAACAAACTGCACCAAATATTGCCCTTATAACTTTATAAAATAAAGTTACCATAGGTTTAAAGTTGTAAGTGGGAAAGTGCAATTCTCCATCAGTCCACTAGGGCTAACCCCAGTCCGCTGGGGTTAGTTGGGGTTAAATCGCTAGATGACCCTAACCCCTAGCCCCGGGGGTTAAAAACTCTGTAGGTAGGTATAGAGGTAATTACGAGTTTCACCCTCATTATCTCCACCCTCATTTGCATATCGAATCTGATTGGCTGGATTGTTTCATTTATATACTTGGTATGCTGTACTTTATGAACATGAGAGTGAACTTGAGACTTTGAATGCACTACAAGAGTCATCTGATACTTTTAAACTATCTTTTAAACAAGAATGGTAAAGTTTCCCCTCTCGGGCTCATTATTTAATTAGTATTATGTCTGTTTCACATAGAAAGGTTTGTGTCAGTTTGTCTAAATGATAGTTGGCAAGTGGATATGGTGAGTGAGGAATATTTTTTGAGTCCAGTTAATTGTATTAAAGAAATGTTTCCAAAAATCAATTAAATGTAAACAAATAACAGGTGGACTTGTAAACATTTTGTTGTTGTTGTGAGAAAACAAACTGCACCAAATATTGCCCTTATAACTTTATAAAATAAAGTTACCATAGGTTTAAAGTTGTAAGTGGGAAAGTGCAATTCTCCATCAGTCCACTAGGGCTAACCCCAGTCCGCTGGGGTTAGTTGGGGTTAAATCGCTAGATGACCCTAACCCCTAGCCCCAGGGGTTAAAAACTCTGTAGGTATAGAGGTAATTACGAGTTTCACCCTCATTATCTCCACCCTCATTTGCATATCGAATCTGATTGGCTGGATTGTTTCACAGATCAATCTTTAGAACGGTCTGTCCGATTTTGCCAAGCTTGGTGTCATCGAACTCAGAATTCCGTCGTTCTTCATGTGACGGGGCGAGATGAACAGAAAAAGAAAGCATTAGAAATGTAGCACTTAAAAAGGAAAACAGTCATTTGCATGTAGGTTTTGAGTGGTGGAAAAAGTCACCTGCACGCCTTTAAGATTTGCATGAATACGACTATAGAGGAGACGTGGTAATGAACGCATTTTTCACAAGAACGACGTTTCTTCTTTCCTGCGCATTTTGGCAGCATGTAGGCCTGCAGCATGTTAGCTTTGGGCAACAATAATAGCATTTAATTTGATTTGTAAACAGCCCTTTGCGGTTTAAATACTGTTTATATTTCAGTTGAGCAACTGAAATCAGTATCATATCCATGTATCACTCCTGAAATGTTTTTGTAGGAATTTTTGGGTGGGATGAACTCAATCCTTTTATTATTATCATCTCATGAAATGTATCGGACCATGCTTGTGAGGAGGAGATCATTCTGTTGCGAGCAGAGCAGACTTGAGTCCAGTAAATATTTAAAGAAATTGTTCCAAAATTGAGCGCACGAAGAGCTACATTTGTAAGGACCCTTCAGATTTTAAAAATGCAACTTAAAGGCTTGAATCCCTCTGCTCCCAACCATCAGCACGTAGGGCTAGGGTTAGGGTTAGGGTTAGGGTAAGGTTTAGGGTAAGGGTTAGCGGTTAAGGGTTAGGTTAAGGGTTAGGTTTAGGGTAAGGTTTAGTGTAATGATTAGGTTAAGGGTTAGGTTAAGGGTAAGGGTTAGGTTAAGGGTTAGGTTAAGGGTTAGGTTAAGGGTTAGGTTGAGGGTTAGGTTGAGGTTAAGGGTTAGGTTAAGGGTTAGGTTAAGGGTTAGGTTGAGGGTTAGGTTGAGGTTAAGGGTTAGGTTAAGGGTAAGGGTTAGGTTAAGGTTAAGGGTTAGGTTAAGGGTAAGGTTTAGGGTAAGGGTTAGCGGTTAGGGTTAGGGTTAGGGTTAGGGTTAGGTATAGAGGTAATTACGAGTTTCACCCTCATTATCTCCACCCTCATTTGCATATCGAATCTGATTGGCTGGATTGTTTCACAGATCAATCTTTAGAACGGTCTGTCCGATTTTGCCAAGCTTGGTGTCATCGAACTCAGAATTCCGTCGTTCTTCATGTGACGGGGCGAGATGAACAGAAAAAGAAAGCATTAGAAATGTAGCACTTAAAAAGGAAAACAGTCATTTGCATGTAGGTTTTGAGTGGTGGAAAAAGTCACCTGCACGCCTTTAAGATTTGCATGAATACGACTGTAGAGGAGACGTGGTAATGAACGCATTTTTCACAAGAACGACGTTTCTTCTTTCCTGCGCATTTTGGCAGCATGTAGGCCTGCAGCACGTTAGCTTTGGGCAACAATAATAGCGTTTAATTTGATTTGTAAACAGCCCTTTGCGGTTTAAATACTGTTTATATTTCAGTTGAGCAACTGAAATCAGTATCATATCCATGTATCACTCCTGAAATGTTTTTGTAGGAATTTTTGGGTGGGATGAACTCAATCCTTTTATTATTATCATCTCATGAAATGTATCGGACCATGCTTGTGAGGAGGAGATCATTCTGTTGTGAGCAGAGCAGACTTGAGTCCAGTAAATATTTAAAGAAATTGTTCCAAAATTGAGCGCACGAAGAGCTACATTTGTAAGGACCCTTCAGATTTTAAAAATGCAACTTAAAGGCTTGAATCCCTCTGCTCCCAACCACCAGCACGTGGTAATAGCTTAGCCCCCGCCGCTGGGCGGCAGTCCATACAATGTCAGTCTATGGAAAAATGTTTGTCTGTGGGTGGCTGCCGTTCTGAAGGTGCTGGCGGTGTGGGCCTGCGGGTTTCCGAGAAGACCAGCGTTGGCCCCGTGACTCTGGCAGGTACGTTTGCGGAGATACGGGGCTTGGCCCGCATCCTATGTGGTCCGTGCTGTAGCGGAATTTGACAGCCGTCCGGCGTGGTTGGTTGCCCCGCTGGCGTCCCGGGGGACCGTGCTAGGAGCGCATTTGGGGGCGTTTGGAGTCCATTGGTGTAGGTTTGAGTGGAGTGTTTTCGGGGGCCCGTGGCAGCCTTAGGTCAGGTCAGAGCAGGATATAGGATAGAAACTACCGACGGCGAACACGCCATCGTCTTTAACTTTGGTTCCGCTGGTCCGATTTTTAAAAAAATGTTATGTTCTATATGTGATCCTCTAGCTATCTGATTGACTTTGTCATCGATCAGTCTTAAGAGTTTTTAGTCTCAAAAACATACTTCTCTTATGGTCTAACTTGCTCTATAGTGTGTAAATGTTGTGTCTTCTTGATCAGTGTGACTTGTATTTAGTTTGGAAATGTGTTCTGTTCAGAAGTTGGTTATGTTTAGAGTTAAAGTTGAATAAACTGATACAATCTTAATTTGTGTAAGCCTGGTGTCTTTTTGATACTTTTGACTTTTATTAGCTTAGAAGTTGGGTTAGGTTAAGAAGTTAGGTTAGGTTAGAATAAGGTTAGTTAGGGTTAGGTTAGGTTATGGGATATAGGGATGAAAACCACCCATTTTGTGATGCACCGACAGGCAGCCATGCGGTAAGACAGAGAATGTGAGGAAGCTCGATCAGGTAAAGTGATCCCTGACATGCTAGCGGCAGCTCCTTCGTGACCGCAGCAGTGCCAAGCAGAAATGCCATGCTTTCCTGGGCAGGATGACAGTAGAAGTCAATGGGTTCTCTTGGTTAATAGAATAAACTGGCTTTCGGCGCACTGTGATAAATTTATAAAGGCCTATGTCAATTTACCGTGTCTTTACTGTAATAAAACGGGTTACCCTGGGGCTAGGCACACAAAACTGCAATATGTTTCTCGTGGAAAGAGCCCGATAGAGTGTGCAAAGTTTGGGAACAATCGCTCGTTCGTAGCCAACACGGCGGCCTAAAACGTACTCGTTTCACAGAGGCTTTATGAAGCATATGAACTATATGAAGCATATTTTTACTGTAATAAAATTGGTTCCCATTGGGCTAGGCACACAAAAATGTAATATGTTTCTCGTGGAAAGACCCCCATAGTCTGTGCAAAGTTTGGGAACGATTGCTCGTTCGTAGCCAACACGGCGGCCTAAAACGTACTCGTTTCACAGAGGCTTTATAGAAGGCAGACTTTATTAAGCATATTTTTACTGTAATAAAATGGGTTCCCATGGGGCTGGGCACACAAAAGTGTAATATGTTTCTTGTGGAAACACCCCCCTAGTGTGTGCAAAGTTTGGGAACGATCGCTCGTTCGTAGCCAACACGGCGGCCTAAAACGTACTCGTTTCACAGACGCTTTATAGAAGGCCGACTTTATTAAGCATATTTTTACTGTAATAAAATGGGTTCCCATGGGGCTGGGCACACAAAAGTGTAATATGTTTCTCGTGGAAAGACCCCCATAGTCTGTGCAAAGTTTGGGAACGATTGCTCGTTCGTAGCCAACACGGCGGCCTAAAACGTACTCGTTTCACAGAGGCTTTATAGAAGGCCGACTATATGAAGCATATTTTTACTGTAATAAAATGGGTTGCCATTGGGCTAGGCACACAAAAATGCAATATGTTTCTCGTGGAAAGACCCCCATAGTCTGTGCAAAGTTTGGGAACGATTGCTCGTTCGTAGCCAACACGGCGGCCTAAAACGTACTCGTTTCACAGAGGCTTTATAGAAGGCAGACTTTATTAAGCATATTTTTACTGTAATAAAATGGGTTCCCATGGGGCTGGGCACACAAAAGTGTAATATGTTTCTTGTGGAAACACCCCCCTAGTGTGTGCAAAGTTTGGGAACGATCGCTCGTTCGTAGCCATCACGGCGGCCTAAAACGTACTCGTTTCACAGACGCTTTATAGAAGGCCGACTTTATTAAGCATATTTTTACTGTAATAAAATGGGTTCCCATGGGGCTGGGCACACAAAAGTGTAATATGTTTCTCGTGGAAAGACCCCCATAGTCTGTGCAAAGTTTGGGAACGATTGCTCGTTCGTAGCCAACACGGCGGCCTAAAACGTACTCGTTTCACAGAGGCTTTATAGAAGGCCGACTATATGAAGCATATTTTTACTGTAATAAAATGGGTTGCCATTGGGCTAGGCACACAAAAATGCAATATGTTTCTCGTGGAAAGACCCCCATAGTCTGTGCAAAGTTTGGGAACGATTGCTCGTTCGTAGCCAACACGGCGGCCTAAAACGTACTCGTTTCACAGAGGCTTTATAGAAGGCAGACTTTATTAAGCATATTTTTACTGTAATAAAATGGGTTCCCATGGGGCTGGGCACACAAAAGTGTAATATGTTTCTTGTGGAAACACCCCCCTAGTGTGTGCAAAGTTTGGGAACGATCGCTCGTTCGTAGCCATCACGGCGGCCTAAAACGTACTCGTTTCACAGACGCTTTATAGAAGGCCGACTTTATTAAGCATATTTTTACTGTAATAAAATGGGTTCCCATGGGGCTGGGCACACAAAAGTGTAAAATGTTACTTGTGGAAAGACCCCCATAGTCTGTGCAAAGTTTGGGAATGATTGCTCGTTCGTAGCCAACACGGCGGCCTAAAACGTACTCGTTTCACAGAGGCTTTCTAGAAGGCAGACTTTATTAAGCATATTTTTACTGTAATAAAACGGGTTACCCTGGGGCTAGGCACACAAAACTGCAATATGTTTCTCGTGGAAAGAGCCCGATAGAGTGTACAAAGTTTGGGAATGATCACTCGTTCGTAGCCAACACGGCGGCCTAAAACGTACTCGTTTCACAGAGGCTTTATAGAAGGCCGACTTTATTAAGCATATTTTTACTGTAAAAAAATGGGTTCCCATGGGGCTGGGCACACAATAGTGTAATATGTCACTTGTGGAAAGACCCCCATAGTCTGTGCAAAGTTTGGGAACGATTGCTCGTTCGTAGCCAACACGGCGGCCTAAAACGTACTCGTTTCACAGAGGCTTTATAGAAGGCCGACTTTATTAAGCATATTTTTACTGTAATAAAATGGGTTCCCATGGGGCTGGGCACACAAAAGTGTAATATGTTTCTTGTGGAAACACCCCCCTAGTGTGTGCAAAGTTTGGGAACGATCGCTCGTTCGTAGCCATCACGGCGGCCTAAAACGTACTCGTTTCACAGAGGCTTTATAGAAGGCCGACTTTATTAAGCATATTTTTACTGTAATAAAATGGGTTCCCATGGGGCTGGGCACACAAAAGTGTAATATGTCACTTGTGGAAAGACCCCCATAGTCTGTGCAAAGTTTGGGAACGATTGCTCGTTCGTAGCCAACACGGCGGCCTAAAACGTACTCGTTTCACAGAGGCTTTATAGAAGGCCGACTTTATTAAGCATATTTTTACTGTAATAAAACGGGTTACCCTGGGGCTAGGCACACAAAACTGCAATATGTTTCTCGTGGAAAGAGCCCGATAGAGTGTACAAAGTTTGGGAATGATCACTCGTTCGTAGCCAACACGGCGGCCTAAAACGTACTCGTTTCACAGAGGCTTTATAGAAGGCAGACTTTATTAAGCATATTTTTACTGTAATAAAATGGGTTCCCATGGGGCTGGGCACACAAAAGTGTAATATGTTTCTTGTGGAAACACCCCCCTAGTGTGTGCAAAGTTTGGGAACGATCGCTCGTTCGTAGCCAACATGGCGGCCTAAAACGTACTCGTTTCACAGACGCTTTATAGAAGGCCGACTTTATTAAGCATATTTTTACTGTAATAAAATGGGTTCCCATGGGGCTGGGCACACAAAAGTGTAATATGTTACTTGTGGAAAGACCCCCCTAGTGTGTGCAAAGTTTGGGAACGATCGCTCGTTCGTAGCCAACACGGCGGCCTAAAACGTACTCGTTTCACAGAGGCTTTATAGAAGGCAGACTTTATTAAGCATATTTTTACTGTAATAAAATGGGTTCCCATGGGGCTGGGCACACAAAAGTGTAATATGTTTCTCGTGGAAAGACCCCCATAGTCTGTGCAAAGTTTGGGAACAATCGCTCGTTCGTAGCCAACACGGCGGCCTAAAACGTACTCGTTTCACAGACGCTTTATAGAAGGCCGACTTTATTAAGCATATTTTTACTGTAATAAAATGGGTTCCCATGGGGCTGGGCACACAAAAGTGTAATATGTTTCTCGTGGAAAGACCCCCATAGTCTGTGCAAAGTTTGGGAACAATCGCTCGTTCGTAGCCAACACGGCGGCCTAAAACGTACTAGTTTCACAGAGGCTTTATAGAAGGCCGACTATATGAAGCATATTTTTACTGTAATAAAATGGGTTCCCATGGGGCTGGGCACACAAAAGTGTAATCTGTTTCTCGTGGAAAGACCCCCATAGTCTGTGCAAAGTTTGGGAACAATCGCTCGTTCGTAGCCAACACGGCGGCCTAAAACGTACTCGTTTCACAGAGGCTTTTATAGAAGGCAGACTTTATTAAGCATATTTTTACTGTAATAAAACGGGTTACCCTGGGGCTAGGCACACAAAACTGCAATATGTTTCTCGTGGAAAGAGCCCGATAGAGTGTACAAAGTTTGGGAATGATCACTCGTTCGTAGCCAACACGGCGGCCTAAAACGTACTCGTTTCACAGAGGCTTTATAGAAGGCAGACTTTATTAAGCATATTTTTACTGTAATAAAATGGGTTCCCATGGGGCTGGGCACACAAAAGTGTAATATGTTTCTTGTGGAAACACCCCCCTAGTGTGTGCAAAGTTTGGGAACGATCGCTCGTTCGTAGCCAACACGGCGGCCTAAAACGTACTCGTTTCACAGACGCTTTATAGAAGGCCGACTTTATTAAGCATATTTTTACTGTAATAAAATGGGTTCCCATGGGGCTGGGCACACAAAAGTGTAATATGTTTCTTGTGGAAACACCCCCCTAGTGTGTGCAAAGTTTGGGAACGATCGCTCGTTCGTAGCCATCACGGCGGCCTAAAACGTACTCGTTTCACAGAGGCTTTATAGAAGGCCGACTTTATTAAGCATATTTTTACTGTAATAAAATGGGTTCCCATGGGGCTGGGCACACAAAAGTGTAATATGTTTCTCGTGGAAAGACCCCCATAGTCTGTGCAAAGTTTGGGAACGATTGCTCGTTCGTAGCCAACACGGCGGCCTAAAACGTACTCGTTTCACAGAGGCTTTATAGAAGGCAGACTTTATTAAGCATATTTTTACTGTAATAAAATGGGTTCCCATGGGGCTGGGCACACAAAAGTGTAATATGTTTCTTGTGGAAACACCCCCCTAGTGTGTGCAAAGTTTGGGAACGATCGCTCGTTCGTAGCCATCACGGCGGCCTAAAACGTACTCGTTTCACAGACGCTTTATAGAAGGCCGACTTTATTAAGCATATTTTTACTGTAATAAAATGGGTTCCCATGGGGCTGGGCACACAAAAGTGTAATATGTTACTTGTGGAAAGACCCCCATAGTCTGTGCAAAGTTTGGGAATGATTGCTCGTTCGTAGCCAACACGGCGGCCTAAAACGTACTCGTTTCACAGAGGCTTTCTAGAAGGCAGACTTTATTAAGCATATTTTTACTGTAATAAAACGGGTTACCCTGGGGCTAGGCACACAAAACTGCAATATGTTTCTCGTGGAAAGAGCCCGATAGAGTGTACAAAGTTTGGGAATGATCACTCGTTCGTAGCCAACACGGCGGCCTAAAACGTACTCGTTTCACAGAGGCTTTATAGAAGGCCGACTTTATTAAGCATATTTTTACTGTAATAAAATGGGTTCCCATGGGGCTGGGCACACAAAAGTGTAATATGTCACTTGTGGAAAGACCCCCATAGTCTGTGCAAAGTTTGGGAACGATTGCTCGTTCGTAGCCAACACGGCGGCCTAAAACGTACTCGTTTCACAGAGGCTTTATAGAAGGCCGACTTTATTAAGCATATTTTTACTGTAATAAAATGGGTTCCCATGGGGCTGGGCACACAAAAGTGTAATATGTTTCTTGTGGAAACACCCCCCTAGTGTGTGCAAAGTTTGGGAACGATCGCTCTTTCGTAGCCAACACGGCGGCCTAAAACGTACTCGTTTCACAGAGGCTTTATAGAAGGCAGACTTTATTAAGCATATTTTTACTGTAATAAAATGGGTTCCCATGGGGCTGGGCACACAAAAGTGTAATATGTTTCTCGTGGAAAGACCCCCATAGTCTGTGCAAAGTTTGGGAACAATCGCTCGTTCGTAGCCAACACGGCGGCCTAAAACGTACTCGTTTCACAGAGGCTTTATGAAGCATATGAACTATATGAAGCATATTGTTACTGTAATAAAATGGGTTCCCATTGGGCTAGGCACACAAAAATGCAATATGTTTCTCGTGGAAAGACCCCCATAGTCTGTGCAAAGTTTGGGAACGATCGCTCGTTCGTAGCCAACACGGCGGCCTAAAACGTACTCGTTTCACATTGGACCATTATTGTTTAACCCCCACTGGGTGGCAGTCTATACAATGTGAGTCTATGGAAAAGTGCTCACAAATGCTAAGAGTTTTTGACATCTGAGGTGTTCTGTTGCAAAAATGATTTTTAATGTCATTCTGAATTTTGCAAGCACAGTGTTAAAGTGAATAATTCAGGTAGAATCATACAATTACACAAGGAAAGTTTTATTGACAGAACAATAAGGATAATAACAAGAATTACGAAAATAATAATAATAACATGAATAATTATAATAATTCATTTAATTTATGAAGTGCTTTTCTAGACACGGATGAGAGACAGACATTCACAGCAAAGGCTGCCCATTTAACTGGCCATATATATATATATAAAATCCGCATGTTTTAAAAACATTGCTGTAAAATAATGTTTTAAGCAGCATAACATGCGTTCAAAATCATTATACAGTATGAACAGGAACATAGTTTGTATTTTTCCTGTTAGATTTCTTTTGCAAGTATTTGTAAACTTCAATTTTATTGATAAATCATTCATATTTCAAGTGAACGGCTGTTCTTAAGTGGACGCCCCCTAAAGGCTCAGCATTGAAACTGTCTGTGATTCTGTGTTAAAAAATCCACATTTTAGCAGTTTTGCACAGTGCAGATCTCAATATGTCCACTTTGTGTATGTGTGTATATATTTGTAGCTGTAAGTCGTAAATCTATCTTTCTGTCTATCTAACTAACTATCTGTCTGACTGTGTCTGTCTGTCTATCTGTCTATCTATCTCACTATCTGCCCGTCTGTCTATCTGTCTGTCTGTCTGTCTATCTAACTATCTGTCTGTCTGTCTTTCTATCAAACTATCTGTCTGTCTGTCTATCTATCTAACTGTCTGTCTGTCTGTCTGTCTATCTATCTATCTGTCTGTCTATCTAGCTAACTATCTGTCTGTCTGTCTATCTATCTAACTATCTGTCTGTCTGTCTATCTAACTATCTGTCTGTCTATCTATCTAAATGTCTGTCTGTCTGTCTATCTTTCTGCCTATGTGTCTATTTGTTTCTCTGTCTGTGTTTGTGTGTCTGTCTGTAACTAATGAAGCTTTTAAATAAAGTTTAAACTTTTTACTATCATTATTATTATTATTTCATGATATTTTTTTTACTTGTATGTGAGGAGTATTTTTGAGTCCAGTTAATTGTATCAAAGAAATGTTTCAAAAAATGAAATAAATAAAAAAAACAAATAGCAGAAGGATGTTTTGTTTTTGTGGTATCGAGTCTCCATCTGGTGGTCATTTACAGCAACTTCATATTCTACTCTATAAAGTCCCAAACAGACTGCTATATTTGATTCCTACTGTAAGACTGTTAATAACAAATGAAAGAAATGAACCCAAGTAAATATAGCAAGACCCTTTGCATTTATTTGACTTGTTTGTGAGGAGGATGTTTTGGAGTCCAGTTCATTTTATTAAAAAAATGTTTCCAGAAATGAAGTAAATTCAAACAAATTACAGGTGGACTTGTAAACATTTTGTTGTTGTTGTTGTGAGAAAACAAACTGCACCAAATATTGCCCTTATAACTTTATAAAATAAAGTTACCATAGGTTTAAAGTTGTAAGTGGGAAAGTGCAATTCTCCATCAGTCCACTAGGGCTAACCCCAGTCCGCTGGGGTTAGTTGGGGTTAAATCGCTAGATGACCCTAACCCCTAGCCCCGGGGGTTAAAAACTCTGTAGGTAGGTATAGAGGTAATTACGAGTTTCACCCTCATTATCTCCACCCTCATTTGCATATCGAATCTGATTGGCTGGATTGTTTCATTTATATACTTGGTATGCTGTACTTTATGAACATGAGAGTGAACTTGAGACTTTGAATGCACTACAAGAGTCATCTGATACTTTTAAACTATCTTTTAAACAAGAATGGTAAAGTTTCCCCTCTCGGGCTCATTATTTAATTAGTATTATGTCTGTTTCACATAGAAAGGTTTGTGTCAGTTTGTCTAAATGATAGTTGGCAAGTGGATATGGTGAGTGAGGAATATTTTTTGAGTCCAGTTAATTGTATTAAAGAAATGTTTCCAAAAATCAATTAAATGTAAACAAATAACAGGTGGACTTGTAAACATTTTGTTGTTGTTGTGAGAAAACAAACTGCACCAAATATTGCCCTTATAACTTTATAAAATAAAGTTACCATAGGTTTAAAGTTGTAAGTGGGAAAGTGCAATTCTCCATCAGTCCACTAGGGCTAACCCCAGTCCGCTGGGGTTAGTTGGGGTTAAATCGCTAGATGACCCTAACCCCTAGCCCCGGGGGTTAAAAACTCTGTAGGTAGGTATAGAGGTAATTACGAGTTTCACCCTCATTATCTCCACCCTCATTTGCATATCGAATCTGATTGGCTGGATTGTTTCATTTATATACTTGGTATGCTGTACTTTATGAACATGAGAGTGAACTTGAGACTTTGAATGCACTACAAGAGTCATCTGATACTTTTAAACTATCTTTTAAACAAGAATGGTAAAGTTTCCCCTCTCGGGCTCATTATTTAATTAGTATTATGTCTGTTTCACATAGAAAGGTTTGTGTCAGTTTGTCTAAATGATAGTTGGCAAGTGGATATGGTGAGTGAGGAATATTTTTTGAGTCCAGTTAATTGTATTAAAGAAATGTTTCCAAAAATCAATTAAATGTAAACAAATAACAGGTGGACTTGTAAACATTTTGTTGTTGTTGTGAGAAAACAAACTGCACCAAATATTGCCCTTATAACTTTATAAAATAAAGTTACCATAGGTTTAAAGTTGTAAGTGGGAAAGTGCAATTCTCCAT
Organism: Moxostoma hubbsi; assembly: GCA_032164185.1. Taxonomy (NCBI): domain Eukaryota; kingdom Metazoa; phylum Chordata; class Actinopteri; order Cypriniformes; family Catostomidae; genus Moxostoma; species Moxostoma hubbsi. Next base: position 5,868,834 of record JAVLUX010000221.1, read on the forward strand.
CAGTCCACTAGGGCTAACCCCAGTCCGCTGGGGTTAGTTGGGGTTAAATCGCTAGATGACCCTAACCCCTAGCCCCAGGGGTTAAAAACTCTGTAGGTATAGAGGTAATTACGAGTTTCACCCTCATTATCTCCACCCTCATTTGCATATCGAATCTGATTGGCTGGATTGTTTCACAGATCAATCTTTAGAACGGTCTGTCCGATTTTGCCAAGCTTGGTGTCATCGAACTCAGAATTCCGTCGTTCTTCATGTGACGGGGCGAGATGAACAGAAAAAGAAAGCATTAGAAATGTAGCACTTAAAAAGGAAAACAGTCATTTGCATGTAGGTTTTGAGTGGTGGAAAAAGTCACCTGCACGCCTTTAAGATTTGCATGAATACGACTATAGAGGAGACGTGGTAATGAACGCATTTTTCACAAGAACGACGTTTCTTCTTTCCTGCGCATTTTGGCAGCATGTAGGCCTGCAGCATGTTAGCTTTGGGCAACAATAATAGCATTTAATTTGATTTGTAAACAGCCCTTTGCGGTTTAAATACTGTTTATATTTCAGTTGAGCAACTGAAATCAGTATCATATCCATGTATCACTCCTGAAATGTTTTTGTAGGAATTTTTGGGTGGGATGAACTCAATCCTTTTATTATTATCATCTCATGAAATGTATCGGACCATGCTTGTGAGGAGGAGATCATTCTGTTGCGAGCAGAGCAGACTTGAGTCCAGTAAATATTTAAAGAAATTGTTCCAAAATTGAGCGCACGAAGAGCTACATTTGTAAGGACCCTTCAGATTTTAAAAATGCAACTTAAAGGCTTGAATCCCTCTGCTCCCAACCACCAGCACGTGGTAATAGCTTAGCCCCCGCCGCTGGGCGGCAGTCCATACAATGTCAGTCTATGGAAAAATGTTTGTCTGTGGGTGGCTGCTGTTCTGAAGGTGCTGGCGGTGTGGGCCTGCGGGTTTCCGAGAAGACCAGCGTTGGCCCCGTGACTCTGGCAGGTACGTTTGCGGAGATACGGGGCTTGGCCCCCATCCTATGTGGTCCGTGCTGTAGCGGAATTTGACAGCTGTCCGGCGTGGTTGGTAGCCCCACTGGCGTCCCGGGGGACCGTGCTAGGAGCGCATTTGGGGGCGTTTGGAGTCCATTGGTGTAGGTTTGAGTGGAGTGTTTTCGGGGGCCCGTGGCAGCCTTAGGTCAGGTCAGAGCAGGATATAGGATAGAAACTACCGACGGCGAACACGCCATCGTCTTTAACTTTGGTTCCGCTGGTCCGATTTTTTAAAAAATGTTATGTTCTATATGTGATCCTCTAGCTATCTGATTGACTTTGTCATCGATCAGTCTTAAGAGTTTTTAGTCTCAAAAACATACTTCTCTTATGGTCTAACTTGCTCTATAGTGTGTAAATGTTGTGTCTTCTTGATCAGTGTGACTTGTATTTAGTTTGGAAATGTGTTCTGTTCAGAAGTTGGTTATGTTTAGAGTTAAAGTTGAATAAACTGATACAATCTTAATTTGTGTAAGCCTGGTGTCTTTTTGATACTTTTGACTTTTATTAGCTTAGAAGTTGGGTTAGGTTAAGAAGTTAGGTTAGGTTAGAATAAGGTTAGTTAGGGTTAGGTTAGGTTATGGGATATAGGGATGAAAACCACCCATTTTGTGATGCACCGACAGGCAGCCATGCGGTAAGACAGAGAATGTGAGGAAGCTCGATCAGGTAAAGTGATCCCTGACATGCTAGCGGCAGCTCCTTCGTGACCGCAGCAGTGCCAAGCAGAAATGCCATGCTTTCCTGGGCAGGATGACAGTAGAAGTCAATGGGTTCTCTTGGTTAATAGAATAAACTGGCTTTCGGCGCACTGTGATAAATTTATAAAGGCCTATGTCAATTTACCGTGTCTTTACTGTAATAAAACGGGTTACCCTGGGGCTAGGCACACAAAACTGCAATATGTTTCTCGTGGAAAGAGCCCAATAGAGTGTACAAAGTTTGGTAATGATCACTCGTTCGTAGCCAACACGGCGGCCTAAAACGTACTCGTTTCACAGAGGCTTTTATAGAAGGCAGACTTTATTAAGCATATTTTTACTGTAATAAAACGGGTTACCCTGGGGCTAGGCACACAAAACTGCAATATGTTTCTCGTGGAAAGAGCCCGATAGAGTGTACAAAGTTTGGGAATGATCACTCGTTTGTAGCCAACACGGCGGCCTAAAACGTACTCGTTTCACAGAGGCTTTATAGAAGGCAGACTTTATTAAGCATATTTTTACTGTAATAAAATGGGTTCCCATGGGGCTGGGCACACAAAAGTGTAATATGTTTCTTGTGGAAACACCCCCCTAGTGTGTGCAAAGTTTGGGAACGATCGCTCGTTCGTAGCCAACATGGCGGCCTAAAACGTACTCGTTTCACAGACGCTTTATAGAAGGCCGACTTTATTAAGCATATTTTTACTGTAATAAAATGGGTTCCCATGGGGCTGGGCACACAAAAGTGTAATATGTTACTTGTGGAAAGACCCCCCTAGTGTGTGCAAAGTTTGGGAACGATCGCTCGTTCGTAGCCAACACGGCGGCCTAAAACGTACTCGTTTCACAGAGGCTTTATAGAAGGCAGACTTTATTAAGCATATTTTTACTGTAATAAAATGGGTTCCCATGGGGCTGGGCACACAAAAGTGTAATATGTTTCTCGTGGAAAGACCCCCATAGTCTGTGCAAAGTTTGGGAACAATCGCTCGTTCGTAGCCAACACGGCGGCCTAAAACGTACTCGTTTCACAGACGCTTTATAGAAGGCCGACTTTATTAAGCATATTTTTACTGTAATAAAATGGGTTCCCATGGGGCTGGGCACACAAAAGTGTAATATGTTTCTCGTGGAAAGACCCCCATAGTCTGTGCAAAGTTTGGGAACAATCGCTCGTTCGTAGCCAACACGGCGGCCTAAAACGTACTAGTTTCACAGAGGCTTTATAGAAGGCCGACTATATGAAGCATATTTTTACTGTAATAAAATGGGTTCCCATGGGGCTGGGCACACAAAAGTGTAATCTGTTTCTCGTGGAAAGACCCCCATAGTCTGTGCAAAGTTTGGGAACAATCGCTCGTTCGTAGCCAACACGGCGGCCTAAAACGTACTCGTTTCACAGAGGCTTTTATAGAAGGCAGACTTTATTAAGCATATTTTTACTGTAATAAAACGGGTTACCCTGGGGCTAGGCACACAAAACTGCAATATGTTTCTCGTGGAAAGAGCCCGATAGAGTGTACAAAGTTTGGGAATGATCACTCGTTCGTAGCCAACACGGCGGCCTAAAACGTACTCGTTTCACAGACGCTTTATAGAAGGCCGACTTTATTAAGCATATTTTTACTGTAATAAAATGGGTTTCCATGGGGCTGGGCACACAAAAGTGTAATATGTTTCTTGTGGAAACACCCCCCTAGTGTGTGCAAAGTTTGGGAACGATCGCTCGTTCGTAGCCATCACGGCGGCCTAAAACGTACTCGTTTCACAGAGGCTTTATAGAAGGCCGACTTTATTAAGCATATTTTTACTGTAATAAAATGGGTTCCCATGGGGCTGGGCACACAAAAGTGTAATATGTTTCTCGTGGAAAGACCCCCATAGTCTGTGCAAAGTTTGGGAACGATCGCTCGTTCGTAGCCAACACGGCGGCCTAAAACGTACTCGTTTCACAGAGGCTTTATGAAGCATATGAACTATATGAAGCATATTGTTACTGTAATAAAATGGGTTCCCATTGGGCTAGGCACACAAAAATGCAATATGTTTCTCGTGGAAAGACCCCCATAGTCTGTGCAAAGTTTGGGAAAGATCGCTCGTTCGTAGCCAACACGGCGGCCTAAAACGTACTCGTTTCACATTGGACCATTATTGTTTAACCCCCACTGGGTGGCAGTCTATACAATGTGAGTCTATGGAAAAGTGCTCACAAATGCTAAGAGTTTTTGACATCTGAGGTGTTCTGTTGCAAAAATGATTTTTAATGTCATTCTGAATTTTGCAAGCACAGTGTTAAAGTGAATAATTCAGGTAGAATCATACAATTACACAAGGAAAGTTTTATTGACAGAACAATAAGGATAATAACAAGAATTACGAAAATAATAATAATAACATGAATAATTATAATAATTCATTTAATTTATGAAGTGCTTTTCTAGACACGGATGAGAGACAGACATTCACAGCAAAGGCTGCCCATTTAACTGGCCATATATATATATATAAAATCCGCATGTTTTAAAAACATTGCTGTAAAATAATGTTTTAAGCAGCATAACATGCGTTCAAAATCATTATACAGTATGAACAGGAACATAGTTTGTATTTTTCCTGTTAGATTTCTTTTGCAAGTATTTGTAAACTTCAATTTTATTGATAAATCATTCATATTTCAAGTGAACGGCTGTTCTTAAGTGGACGCCCCCTAAAGGCTCAGCATTGAAACTGTCTGTGATTCTGTGTTAAAAAATCCACATTTTAGCAGTTTTGCACAGTGCAGATCTCAATATGTCCACTTTGTGTATGTGTGTATATATTTGTAGCTGTAAGTCGTAAATCTATCTTTCTGTCTATCTAACTAACTATCTGTCTGACTGTGTCTGTCTGTCTATCTGTCTATCTATCTCACTATCTGCCCGTCTGTCTATCTGTCTGTCTGTCTGTCTATCTAACTATCTGTCTGTCTGTCTTTCTATCAAACTATCTGTCTGTCTGTCTATCTATCTAACTGTCTGTCTGTCTGTCTGTCTATCTATCTATCTGTCTGTCTATCTAGCTAACTATCTGTCTGTCTGTCTATCTATCTAACTATCTGTCTGTCTGTCTATCTAACTATCTGTCTGTCTATCTATCTAAATGTCTGTCTGTCTGTCTATCTTTCTGCCTATGTGTCTATTTGTTTCTCTGTCTGTGTTTGTGTGTCTGTCTGTAACTAATGAAGCTTTTAAATAAAGTTTAAACTTTTTACTATCATTATTATTATTATTTCATGATATTTTTTTTACTTGTATGTGAGGAGTATTTTTGAGTCCAGTTAATTGTATCAAAGAAATGTTTCAAAAAATGAAATAAATAAAAAAAACAAATAGCAGAAGGATGTTTTGTTTTTGTGGTATCGAGTCTCCATCTGGTGGTCATTTACAGCAACTTCATATTCTACTCTATAAAGTCCCAAACAGACTGCTATATTTGATTCCTACTGTAAGACTGTTAATAACAAATGAAAGAAATGAACCCAAGTAAATATAGCAAGACCCTTTGCATTTATTTGACTTGTTTGTGAGGAGGATGTTTTGGAGTCCAGTTCATTTTATTAAAAAAATGTTTCCAGAAATGAAGTAAATTCAAACAAATTACAGGTGGACTTGTAAACATTTTGTTGTTGTTGTTGTGAGAAAACAAACTGCACCAAATATTGCCCTTATAACTTTATAAAATAAAGTTACCATAGGTTTAAAGTTGTAAGTGGGAAAGTGCAATTCTCCATCAGTCCACTAGGGCTAACCCCAGTCCGCTGGGGTTAGTTGGGGTTAAATCGCTAGATGACCCTAACCCCTAGCCCCGGGGGTTAAAAACTCTGTAGGTAGGTATAGAGGTAATTACGAGTTTCACCCTCATTATCTCCACCCTCATTTGCATATCGAATCTGATTGGCTGGATTGTTTCATTTATATACTTGGTATGCTGTACTTTATGAACATGAGAGTGAACTTGAGACTTTGAATGCACTACAAGAGTCATCTGATACTTTTAAACTATCTTTTAAACAAGAATGGTAAAGTTTCCCCTCTCGGGCTCATTATTTAATTAGTATTATGTCTGTTTCACATAGAAAGGTTTGTGTCAGTTTGTCTAAATGATAGTTGGCAAGTGGATATGGTGAGTGAGGAATATTTTTTGAGTCCAGTTAATTGTATTAAAGAAATGTTTCCAAAAATCAATTAAATGTAAACAAATAACAGGTGGACTTGTAAACATTTTGTTGTTGTTGTGAGAAAACAAACTGCACCAAATATTGCCCTTATAACTTTATAAAATAAAGTTACCATAGGTTTAAAGTTGTAAGTGGGAAAGTGCAATTCTCCATCAGTCCACTAGGGCTAACCCCAGTCCGCTGGGGTTAGTTGGGGTTAAATCGCTAGATGACCCTAACCCCTAGCCCCGGGGGTTAAAAACTCTGTAGGTAGGTATAGAGGTAATTACGAGTTTCACCCTCATTATCTCCACCCTCATTTGCATATCGAATCTGATTGGCTGGATTGTTTCATTTATATACTTGGTATGCTGTACTTTATGAACATGAGAGTGAACTTGAGACTTTGAATGCACTACAAGAGTCATCTGATACTTTTAAACTATCTTTTAAACAAGAATGGTAAAGTTTCCCCTCTCGGGCTCATTATTTAATTAGTATTATGTCTGTTTCACATAGAAAGGTTTGTGTCAGTTTGTCTAAATGATAGTTGGCAAGTGGATATGGTGAGTGAGGAATATTTTTTGAGTCCAGTTAATTGTATTAAAGAAATGTTTCCAAAAATCAATTAAATGTAAACAAATAACAGGTGGACTTGTAAACATTTTGTTGTTGTTGTGAGAAAACAAACTGCACCAAATATTGCCCTTATAACTTTATAAAATAAAGTTACCATAGGTTTAAAGTTGTAAGTGGGAAAGTGCAATTCTCCATCAGTCCACTAGGGCTAACCCCAGTCCGCTGGGGTTAGTTGGGGTTAAATCGCTAGATGACCCTAACCCCTAGCCCCAGGGGTTAAAAACTCTGTAGGTATAGAGGTAATTACGAGTTTCACCCTCATTATCTCCACCCTCATTTGCATATCGAATCTGATTGGCTGGATTGTTTCACAGATCAATCTTTAGAACGGTCTGTCCGATTTTGCCAAGCTTGGTGTCATCGAACTCAGAATTCCGTCTGTCTTCATGTGACGGGGCGAGATGAACAGAAAAAGAAAGCATTAGAAATGTAGCACTTAAAAAGGAAAACAGTCATTTGCATGTAGGTTTTGAGTGGTGGAAAAAGTCACCTGCACGCCTTTAAGATTTGCATGAATACGACTATAGAGGAGACGTGGTAATGAACGCATTTTTCACAAGAACGACGTTTCTTCTTTCCTGCGCATTTTGGCAGCATGTAGGCCTGCAGCATGTTAGCTTTGGGCAACAATAATAGCATTTAATTTGATTTGTAAACAGCCCTTTGCGGTTTAAATACTGTTTATATTTCAGTTGAGCAACTGAAATCAGTATCATATCCATGTATCACTCCTGAAATGTTTTTGTAGGAATTTTTGGGTGGGATGAACTCAATCCTTTTATTATTATCATCTCATGAAATGTATCGGACCATGCTTGTGAGGAGGAGATCATTCTGTTGCGAGCAGAGCAGACTTGAGTCCAGTAAATATTTAAAGAAATTGTTCCAAAATTGAGCGCACGAAGAGCTACATTTGTAAGGACCCTTCAGATTTTAAAAATGCAACTTAAAGGCTTGAATCCCTCTGCTCCCAACCATCAGCACGTAGGGCTAGGGTTAGGGTTAGGGTTAGGGTAAGGTTTAGGGTAAGGGTTAGCGGTTAAGGGTTAGGTTAAGGGTTAGGTTTAGGGTAAGGTTTAGTGTAATGATTAGGTTAAGGGTTAGGTTAAGGGTAAGGGTTAGGTTAAGGGTTAGGTTAAGGGTTAGGTTAAGGGTTAGGTTGAGGGTTAGGTTGAGGTTAAGGGTTAGGTTAAGGGTTAGGTTAAGGGTTAGGTTGAGGGTTAGGTTGAGGTTAAGGGTTAGGTTAAGGGTAAGGGTTAGGTTAAGGTTAAGGGTTAGGTTAAGGGTAAGGTTTAGGGTAAGGGTTAGCGGTTAGGGTTAGGGTTAGGGTTAGGGTTAGGTATAGAGGTAATTACGAGTTTCACCCTCATTATCTCCACCCTCATTTGCATATCGAATCTGATTGGCTGGATTGTTTCACAGATCAATCTTTAGAACGGTCTGTCCGATTTTGCCAAGCTTGGTGTCATCGAACTCAGAATTCCGTCGTTCTTCATGTGACGGGGCGAGATGAACAGAAAAAGAAAGCATTAGAAATGTAGCACTTAAAAAGGAAAACAGTCATTTGCATGTAGGTTTTGAGTGGTGGAAAAAGTCACCTGCACGCCTTTAAGATTTGCATGAATACGACTATAGAGGAGACGTGGTAATGAACGCATTTTTCACAAGAACGACGTTTCTTCTTTCCTGCGCATTTTGGCAGCATGTAGGCCTGCAGCACGTTAGCTTTGGGCAACAATAATAGCGTTTAATTTGATTTGTAAACAGCCCTTTGCGGTTTAAATACTGTTTATATTTCAGTTGAGCAACTGAAATCAGTATCATATCCATGTATCACTCCTGAAATGTTTTTGTAGGAATTTTTGGGTGGGATGAACTCAATCCTTTTATTATTATCATCTCATGAAATGTATCGGACCATGCTTGTGAGGAGGAGATCATTCTGTTGCGAGCAGAGCAGACTTGAGTCCAGTAAATATTTAAAGAAATTGTTCCAAAATTGAGCGCACGAAGAGCTACATTTGTAAGGACCCTTCAGATTTTAAAAATGCAACTTAAAGGCTTGAATCCCTCTGCTCCCAACCACCAGCACGTGGTAATAGCTTAGCCCCCGCCGCTGGGCGGCAGTCCATACAATGTCAGTCTATGGAAAAATGTTTGTCTGTGGGTGGCTGCCGTTCTGAAGGTGCTGGCGGTGTGGGCCTGCGGGTTTCCGAGAAGACCAGCGTTGGCCCCGTGACTCTGGCAGGTACGTTTGCGGAGATACGGGGCTTGGCCCGCATCCTATGTGGTCCGTGCTGTAGCGGAATTTGACAGCTGTCCGGCGTGGTTGGTTGCCCTGCTGGCGTCCCGGGGGACCGTGCTAGGAGCGCATTTGGGGGCGTTTGGAGTCCATTGGTGTAGGTTTGAGTGGAGTGTTTTCGGGGGCCCGTGGCAGCCTTAGGTCAGGTCAGAGCAGGATATAGGATAGAAACTACCGACGGCGAACACGCCATCGTCTTTAACTTTGGTTCCGCTGGTCCGATTTTTAAAAAAATGTTATGTTCTATATGTGATCCTCTAGCTATCTGATTGACTTTGTCATCGATCAGTCTTAAGAGTTTTTAGTCTCAAAAACATACTTCTCTTATGGTCTAACTTGCTCTATAGTGTGTAAATGTTGTGTCTTCTTGATCAGTGTGACTTGTATTTAGTTTGGAAATGTGTTCTGTTCAGAAGTTGGTTATGTTTAGAGTTAAAGTTGAATAAACTGATACAATCTTAATTTGTGTAAGCCTGGTGTCTTTTTGATACTTTTGACTTTTATTAGCTTAGAAGTTGGGTTAGGTTAAGAAGTTAGGTTAGGTTAGAATAAGGTTAGTTAGGGTTAGGTTAGGTTATGGGATATAGGGATGAAAACCACCCATTTTGTGATGCACCGACAGGCAGCCATGCGGTAAGACAGAGAATGTGAGGAAGCTCGATCAGGTAAAGTGATCCCTGACATGCTAGCGGCAGCTCCTTCGTGACCGCAGCAGTGCCAAGCAGAAATGCCATGCTTTCCTGGGCAGGATGACAGTAGAAGTCAATGGGTTCTCTTGGTTAATAGAATAAACTGGCTTTCGGCGCACTGTGATAAATTTATAAAGGCCTATGTCAATTTACCGTGTCTTTACTGTAATAAAACGGGTTACCCTGGGGCTAGGCACACAAAACTGCAATATGTTTCTCGTGGAAAGAGCCCGATAGAGTGTGCAAAGTTTGGGAACGATCGCTCGTTCGTAGCCAACACAGCGGCCTAAAACGTACTCGTTTCACAGACGCTTTATAGAAGGCCGACTTTATTAAGCATATTTTTACTGTAATAAAATGGGTTCCCATGGGGCTGGGCACACAAAAGTGTAATATGTTACTTGTGGAAAGACCCCCCTAGTGTGTGCAAAGTTTGGGAACGATCGCTCGTTCGTAGCCAACACGGCGGCCTAAAACGTACTCGTTTCACAGAGGCTTTATAGAAGGCAGACTTTATTAAGCATATTTTTACTGTAATAAAATGGGTTCCCATGGGGCTGGGCACACAAAAGTGTAATATGTTTCTCGTGGAAAGACCCCCATAGTCTGTGCAAAGTTTGGGAACAATCGCTCGTTCGTAGCCAACACGGCGGCCTAAAACGTACTCGTTTCACAGAGGCTTTATGAAGCATATGAACTATATGAAGCATATTTTTACTGTAATAAAATTGGTTCCCATTGGGCTAGGCACACAAAAATGTAATATGTTTCTCGTGGAAAGACCCCCATAGTCTGTGCAAAGTTTGGGAACGATCGCTCGTTCGTAGCCAACACGGCGGCCTAAAACGTACTCGTTTCACAGACGCTTTATAGAAGGCCGACTTTATTAAGCATATTTTTACTGTAATAAAATGGGTTCCCATGGGGCTGGGCACACAAAAGTGTAATATGTTACTTGTGGAAAGACCCCCATAGTCTGTGCAAAGTTTGGGAACGATTGCTCGTTCGTAGCCAACACGGCGGCCTAAAACGTACTCGTTTCACAGAGGCTTTATAGAAGGCAGACTTTATTAAGCATATTTTTACTGTAATAAAATGGGTTCCCATGGGGCTGGGCACACAAAAGTGTAATATGTTTCTTGTGGAAACACCCCCCTAGTGTGTGCAAAGTTTGGGAACGATCGCTCGTTCGTAGCCAACACGGCGGCCTAAAACGTACTCGTTTCACAGACGCTTTATAGAAGGCCGACTTTATTAAGCATATTTTTACTGTAATAAAATGGGTTCCCATGGGGCTGGGCACACAAAAGTGTAATATGTTTCTCGTGGAAAGACCCCCATAGTCTGTGCAAAGTTTGGGAACGATTGCTCGTTCGTAGCCAACACGGCGGCCTAAAACGTACTCGTTTCACAGATGCTTTATAGAAGGCCGACTATATGAAGCATATTTTTACTGTAATAAAATGGGTTCCCATTGGGCTAGGCACACAAAAATGCAATATGTTTCTCGTGGAAAGACCCCCATAGTCTGTGCAAAGTTTGGGAACGATTGCTCGTTCGTAGCCAACACGGCGGCCTAAAACGTACTCGTTTCACAGAGGCTTTATAGAAGGCAGACTTTATTAAGCATATTTTTACTGTAATAAAATGGGTTCCCATGGGGCTGGGCACACAAAAGTGTAATATGTTTCTTGTGGAAACACCCCCCTAGTGTGTGCAAAGTTTGGGAACGATCGCTCGTTCGTAGCCATCACGGCGGCCTAAAACGTACTCGTTTCACAGACGCTTTATAGAAGGCCGACTTTATTAAGCATATTTTTACTGTAATAAAATGGGTTCCCATGGGGCTGGGCACACAAAAGTGTAATATGTTACTTGTGGAAAGACCCCCATAGTCTGTGCAAAGTTTGGGAATGATTGCTCGTTCGTAGCCAACACGGCGGCCTAAAACGTACTCGTTTCACAGAGGCTTTCTAGAAGGCAGACTTTATTAAGCATATTTTTACTGTAATAAAACGGGTTACCCTGGGGCTAGGCACACAAAACTGCAATATGTTTCTCGTGGAAAGAGCCCGATAGAGTGTACAAAGTTTGGGAATGATCACTCGTTCGTAGCCAACACGGCGGCCTAAAACGTACTCGTTTCACAGAGGCTTTATAGAAGGCCGACTTTATTAAGCATATTTTTACTGTAATAAAATGGGTTCCCATGGGGCTGGGCACACAAAAGTGTAATATGTCACTTGTGGAAAGACCCCCATAGTCTGTGCAAAGTTTGGGAACGATTGCTCGTTCGTAGCCAACACGGCGGCCTAAAACGTACTCGTTTCACAGAGGCTTTATAGAAGGCCGACTTTATTAAGCATATTTTTACTGTAATAAAATGGGTTCCCATGGGGCTGGGCACACAAAAGTGTAATATGTTTCTTGTGGAAACACCCCCCTAGTGTGTGCAAAGTTTGGGAACGATCGCTCTTTCGTAGCCAACACGGCGGCCTAAAACGTACTCGTTTCACAGAGGCTTTATAGAAGGCAGACTTTATTAAGCATATTTTTACTGTAATAAAATGGGTTCCCATGGGGCTGGGCACACAAAAGTGTAATATGTTTCTCGTGGAAAGACCCCCATAGTCTGTGCAAAGTTTGGGAACAATCGCTCGTTCGTAGCCAACACGGCGGCCTAAAACGTACTCGTTTCACAGAGGCTTTATGAAGCATATGAACTATATGAAGCATATTGTTACTGTAATAAAATGGGTTCCCATTGGGCTAGGCACACAAAAATGCAATATGTTTCTCGTGGAAAGACCCCCATAGTCTGTGCAAAGTTTGGGAACGATCGCTCGTTCGTAGCCAACACGGCGGCCTAAAACGTACTCGTTTCACATTGGACCATTATTGTTTAACCCCCACTGGGTGGCAGTCTATACAATGTGAGTCTATGGAAAAGTGCTCACAAATGCTAAGAGTTTTTGACATCTGAGGTGTTCTGTTGCAAAAATGATTTTTAATGTCATTCTGAATTTTGCAAGCACAGTGTTAAAGTGAATAATTCAGGTAGAATCATACAATTACACAAGGAAAGTTTTATTGACAGAACAATAAGGATAATAACAAGAATTACGAAAATAATAATAATAACATGAATAATTATAATAATTCATTTAATTTATGAAGTGCTTTTCTAGACACGGATGAGAGACAGACATTCACAGCAAAGGCTGCCCATTTAACTGGCCATATATATATATATAAAATCCGCATGTTTTAAAAACATTGCTGTAAAATAATGTTTTAAGCAGCATAACATGCGTTCAAAATCATTATACAGTATGAACAGGAACATAGTTTGTATTTTTCCTGTTAGATTTCTTTTGCAAGTATTTGTAAACTTCAATTTTATTGATAAATCATTCATATTTCAAGTGAACGGCTGTTCTTAAGTGGACACCCCCTAAAGGCTCAGCATTGAAACTGTCTGTGATTCTGTGTTAAAAAATCCACATTTTAGCAGTTTTGCACAGTGCAGATCTCAATATGTCCACTTTGTGTATGTGTGTATATATTTGTAGCTGTAAGTCGTAAATCTATCTTTCTGTCTATCTAACTAACTATCTGTCTGACTGTGTCTGTCTGTCTATCTGTCTATCTATCTCACTATCTGCCCGTCTGTCTATCTGTCTGTCTGTCTGTCTATCTAACTATCTGTCTGTCTGTCTTTCTATCAAACTATCTGTCTGTCTGTCTATCTATCTAACTGTCTGTCTGTCTGTCTGTCTATCTATCTATCTGTCTGTCTATCTAGCTAACTATCTGTCTGTCTGTCTATCTATCTAACTATCTGTCTGTCTGTCTATCTAACTATCTGTCTGTCTATCTATCTAAATGTCTGTCTGTCTGTCTATCTTTCTGCCTATGTGTCTATTTGTTTCTCTGTCTGTGTTTGTGTGTCTGTCTGTAACTAATGAAGCTTTTAAATAAAGTTTAAACTTTTTACTATCATTATTATTATTATTTCATGATATTTCTTTTACTTGTATGTGAGGAGTATTTTTGAGTCCAGTTAATTGTATCAAAGAAATGTTTCAAAAAATGAAATAAATAAAAAAAACAAATAGCAGAAGGATGTTTTGTTTTTGTGGTATCGAGTCTCCATCTGGTGGTCATTTACAGCAACTTCATATTCTACTCTATAAAGTCCCAAACAGACTGCTATATTTGATTCCTACTGTAAGACTGTTAATAACAAATGAAAGAAATGAACCCAAGTAAATATAGCAAGACCCTTTGCATTTATTTGACTTGTTTGTGAGGAGGATGTTTTGGAGTCCAGTTCATTTTATTAAAAAAATGTTTCCAGAAATGAAGTAAATTCAAACAAATTACAGGTGGACTTGTAAACATTTTGTTGTTGTTGTTGTGAGAAAACAAACTGCACCAAATATTGCCCTTATAACTTTATAAAATAAAGTTACCATAGGTTTAAAGTTGTAAGTGGGAAAGTGCAATTCTCCATCAGTCCACTAGGGCTAACCCCAGTCCGCTGGGGTTAGTTGGGGTTAAATCGCTAGATGACCCTAACCCCTAGCCCCGGGGGTTAAAAACTCTGTAGGTAGGTATAGAGGTAATTACGAGTTTCACCCTCATTATCTCCACCCTCATTTGCATATCGAATCTGATTGGCTGGATTGTTTCATTTATATACTTGGTATGCTGTACTTTATGAACATGAGAGTGAACTTGAGACTTTGAATGCACTACAAGAGTCATCTGATACTTTTAAACTATCTTTTAAACAAGAATGGTAAAGTTTCCCCTCTCGGGCTCATTATTTAATTAGTATTATGTCTGTTTCACATAGAAAGGTTTGTGTCAGTTTGTCTAAATGATAGTTGGCAAGTGGATATGGTGAGTGAGGAATATTTTTTGAGTCCAGTTAATTGTATTAAAGAAATGTTTCCAAAAATCAATTAAATGTAAACAACTAACAGGTGGACTTGTAAACATTTTGTTGTTGTTGTGAGAAAACAAACTGCACCAAATATTGCCCTTATAACTTTATAAAATAAAGTTACCATAGGTTTAAAGTTGTAAGTGGGAAAGTGCAATTCTCCATCAGTCCACTAGGGCTAACCCCAGTCCGCTGGGGTTAGTTGGGGTTAAATCGCTAGATGACCCTAACCCCTAGCCCCGGGGGTTAAAAACTCTGTAGGTATAGAGGTAATTACGAGTTTCACCCTCATTATCTCCACCCTCATTTGCATATCGAATCTGATTGGCTGGATTGTTTCACAGATCAATCTTTAGAACGGTCTGTCCGATTTTGCCAAGCTTGGTGTCATCGAACTCAGAATTCCGTCGTTCTTCATGTGACGGGGCGAGATGAACAGAAAAAGAAAGCATTAGAAATGTAGCACTTAAAAAGGAAAACAGTCATTTGCATGTAGGTTTTGAGTGGTGGAAAAAGTCACCTGCACGCCTTTAAGATTTGCATGAATACGACTATAGAGGAGACGTGGTAATGAACGCATTTTTCACAAGAACGACGTTTCTTCTTTCCTGCGCATTTTGGCAGCATGTAGGCCTGCAGCACGTTAGCTTTGGGCAACAATAATAGCATTTAATTTGATTTGTAAACAGCCCTTTGCGGTTTAAATACTGTTTATATTTCAGTTGAGCAACTGAAATCAGTATCATATCCATGTATCACTCCTGAAATGTTTTTGTAGGAATTTTTGGGTGGGATGAACTCAATCCTTTTATTATTATCATCTCATGAAATGTATCGGACCATGCTTGTGAGGAGGAGATCATTCTGTTGCGAGCAGAGCAGACTTGAGTCCAGTAAATATTTAAAGAAATTGTTCCAAAATTGAGCGCACGAAGAGCTACATTTGTAAGGACCCTTCAGATTTTAAAAATGCAACTTAAAGGCTTGAATCCCTCTGCTCCCAACCACCAGCACGTGGTAATAGCTTAGCCCCCGCCGCTGGGCGGCAGTCCATACAATGTCAGTCTATGGAAAAATGTTTGTCTGTGGGTGGCTGCTGTTCTGAAGGTGCTGGCGGTGTGGGCCTGCGGGTTTCCGAGAAGACCAGCGTTGGCCCCGTGACTCTGGCAGGTACGTTTGCGGAGATACGGGGCTTGGCCCCCATCCTATGTGGTCCGTGCTGTAGCGGAATTTGACAGCTGTCCGGCGTGGTTGGTAGCCCCACTGGCGTCCCGGGGGACCGTGCTAGGAGCGCATTTGGGGGCGTTTGGAGTCCATTGGTGTAGGTTTGAGTGGAGTGTTTTCGGGGGCCCGTGGCAGCCTTAGGTCAGGTCAGAGCAGGATATAGGATAGAAACTACCGACGGCGAACACGCCATCGTCTTTAACTTTGGTTCCGCTGGTCCGATTTTTTAAAAAATGTTATGTTCTATATGTGATCCTCTAGCTATCTGATTGACTTTGTCATCGATCAGTCTTAAGAGTTTTTAGTCTCAAAAACATACTTCTCTTATGGTCTAACTTGCTCTATAGTGTGTAAATGTTGTGTCTTCTTGATCAGTGTGACTTGTATTTAGTTTGGAAATGTGTTCTGTTCAGAAGTTGGTTATGTTTAGAGTTAAAGTTGAATAAACTGATACAATCTTAATTTGTGTAAGCCTGGTGTCTTTTTGATACTTTTGACTTTTATTAGCTTAGAAGTTGGGTTAGGTTAAGAAGTTAGGTTAGGTTAGAATAAGGTTAGTTAGGGTTAGGTTAGGTTATGGGATATAGGGATGAAAACCACCCATTTTGTGATGCACCGACAGGCAGCCATGCGGTAAGACAGAGAATGTGAGGAAGCTCGATCAGGTAAAGTGATCCCTGACATGCTAGCGGCAGCTCCTTCGTGACCGCAGCAGTGCCAAGCAGAAATGCCATGCTTTCCTGGGCAGGATGACAGTAGAAGTCAATGGGTTCTCTTGGTTAATAGAATAAACTGGCTTTCGGCGCACTGTGATAAATTTATAAAGGCCTATGTCAATTTACCGTGTCTTTACTGTAATAAAACGGGTTACCCTGGGGCTAGGCACACAAAACTGCAATATGTTTCTCGTGGAAAGAGCCCAATAGAGTGTACAAAGTTTGGGAATGATCACTCGTTCGTAGCCAACACGGCGGCCTAAAACGTACTCGTTTCACAGAGGCTTTTATAGAAGGCAGACTTTATTAAGCATATTTTTACTGTAATAAAACGGGTTACCCTGGGGCTAGGCACACAAAACTGCAATATGTTTCTCGTGGAAAGAGCCCGATAGAGTGTACAAAGTTTGGGAATGATCACTCGTTCGTAGCCAACACGGCGGCCTAAAACGTACTCGTTTCACAGAGGCTTTATAGAAGGCAGACTTTATTAAGCATATTTTTACTGTAATAAAATGGGTTCCCATGGGGCTGGGCACACAAAAGTGTAATATGTTTCTTGTGGAAACACCCCCCTAGTGTGTGCAAAGTTTGGGAACGATCGCTCGTTCGTAGCCAACATGGCGGCCTAAAACGTACTCGTTTCACAGACGCTTTATAGAAGGCCGACTTTATTAAGCATATTTTTACTGTAATAAAATGGGTTCCCATGGGGCTGGGCACACAAAAGTGTAATATGTTACTTGTGGAAAGACCCCCCTAGTGTGTGCAAAGTTTGGGAACGATCGCTCGTTCGTAGCCAACACGGCGGCCTAAAACGTACTCGTTTCACAGAGGCTTTATAGAAGGCAGACTTTATTAAGCATATTTTTACTGTAATAAAATGGGTTCCCATGGGGCTGGGCACACAAAAGTGTAATATGTTTCTCGTGGAAAGACCCCCATAGTCTGTGCAAAGTTTGGGAACAATCGCTCGTTCGTAGCCAACACGGCGGCCTAAAACGTACTCGTTTCACAGACGCTTTATAGAAGGCCGACTTTATTAAGCATATTTTTACTGTAATAAAATGGGTTCCCATGGGGCTGGGCACACAAAAGTGTAATATGTTTCTCGTGGAAAGACCCCCATAGTCTGTGCAAAGTTTGGGAACAATCGCTCGTTCGTAGCCAACACGGCGGCCTAAAACGTACTAGTTTCACAGAGGCTTTATAGAAGGCCGACTATATGAAGCATATTTTTACTGTAATAAAATGGGTTCCCATGGGGCTGGGCACACAAAAGTGTAATCTGTTTCTCGTGGAAAGACCCCCATAGTCTGTGCAAAGTTTGGGAACAATCGCTCGTTCGTAGCCAACACGGCGGCCTAAAACGTACTCGTTTCACAGAGGCTTTTATAGAAGGCAGACTTTATTAAGCATATTTTTACTGTAATAAAACGGGTTACCCTGGGGCTAGGCACACAAAACTGCAATATGTTTCTCGTGGAAAGAGCCCGATAGAGTGTACAAAGTTTGGGAATGATCACTCGTTCGTAGCCAACACGGCGGCCTAAAACGTACTCGTTTCACAGAGGCTTTATAGAAGGCAGACTTTATTAAGCATATTTTTACTGTAATAAAATGGGTTCCCATGGGGCTGGGCACACAAAAGTGTAATATGTTTCTTGTGGAAACACCCCCCTAGTGTGTGCAAAGTTTGGGAACGATCGCTCGTTCGTAGCCAACACGGCGGCCTAAAACGTACTCGTTTCACAGACGCTTTATAGAAGGCCGACTTTATTAAGCATATTTTTACTGTAATAAAATGGGTTCCCATGGGGCTGGGCACACAAAAGTGTAATATGTTTCTTGTGGAAACACCCCCCTAGCGTGTGCAAAGTTTGGGAACGATCGCTCGTTCGTAGCCATCACGGCGGCCTAAAACGTACTCGTTTCACAGAGGCTTTATAGAAGGCCGACTTTATTAAGCATATTTTTACTGTAATAAAATGGGTTCCCATGGGGCTGGGCACACAAAAGTGTAATATGTTTCTCGTGGAAAGACCCCCATATTCTGTGCAAAGTTTGGGAACAATCGCTCGTTCGTAGCCAACACGGCGGCCTAAAACGTACTCGTTTCACAGAGGCTTTATGAAGCATATGAACTATATGAAGCATATTGTTACTGTAATAAAATGGGTTCCCATTGGGCTAGGCACACAAAAATGCAATATGTTTCTCGTGGAAAGACCCCCATAGTCTGTGCAAAGTTTGGGAAAGATCGCTCGTTCGTAGCCAACACGGCGGCCTAAAACGTACTCGTTTCACATTGGACCATTATTGTTTAACCCCCACTGGGTGGCAGTCTATACAATGTGAGTCTATGGAAAAGTGCTCACAAATGCTAAGAGTTTTTGACATCTGAGGTGTTCTGTTGCAAAAATGATTTTTAATGTCATTCTGAATTTTGCAAGCACAGTGTTAAAGTGAATAATTCAGGTAGAATCATACAATTACACAAGGAAAGTTTTATTGACAGAACAATAAGGATAATAACAAGAATTACGAAAATAATAATAATAACATGAATAATTATAATAATTCATTTAATTTATGAAGTGCTTTTCTAGACACGGATGAGAGACAGACATTCACAGCAAAGGCTGCCCATTTAACTGGCCATATATATATATATAAAATCCGCATGTTTTAAAAACATTGCTGTAAAATAATGTTTTAAGCAGCATAACATGCGTTCAAAATCATTATACAGTATGAACAGGAACATAGTTTGTATTTTTCCTGTTAGATTTCTTTTGCAAGTATTTGTAAACTTCAATTTTATTGATAAATCATTCATATTTCAAGTGAACGGCTGTTCTTAAGTGGACGCCCCCTAAAGGCTCAGCATTGAAACTGTCTGTGATTCTGTGTTAAAAAATCCACATTTTAGCAGTTTTGCACAGTGCAGATCTCAATATGTCCACTTTGTGTATGTGTGTATATATTTGTAGCTGTAAGTCGTAAATCTATCTTTCTGTCTATCTAACTAACTATCTGTCTGACTGTGTCTGTCTGTCTATCTGTCTATCTATCTCACTATCTGCCCGTCTGTCTATCTGTCTGTCTGTCTGTCTATCTAACTATCTGTCTGTCTGTCTTTCTATCAAACTATCTGTCTGTCTGTCTATCTATCTAACTGTCTGTCTGTCTGTCTGTCTATCTATCTATCTGTCTGTCTATCTAGCTAACTATCTGTCTGTCTGTCTATCTATCTAACTATCTGTCTGTCTGTCTATCTAACTATCTGTCTGTCTATCTATCTAAATGTCTGTCTGTCTGTCTATCTTTCTGCCTATGTGTCTATTTGTTTCTCTGTCTGTGTTTGTGTGTCTGTCTGTAACTAATGAAGCTTTTAAATAAAGTTTAAACTTTTTACTATCATTATTATTATTATTTCATGATATTTTTTTTACTTGTATGTGAGGAGTATTTTTGAGTCCAGTTAATTGTATCAAAGAAATGTTTCAAAAAATGAAATAAATAAAAAAAACAAATAGCAGAAGGATGTTTTGTTTTTGTGGTATCGAGTCTCCATCTGGTGGTCATTTACAGCAACTTCATATTCTACTCTATAAAGTCCCAAACAGACTGCTATATTTGATTCCTACTGTAAGACTGTTAATAACAAATGAAAGAAATGAACCCAAGTAAATATAGCAAGACCCTTTGCATTTATTTGACTTGTTTGTGAGGAGGATGTTTTGGAGTCCAGTTCATTTTATTAAAAAAATGTTTCCAGAAATGAAGTAAATTCAAACAAATTACAGGTGGACTTGTAAACATTTTGTTGTTGTTGTTGTGAGAAAACAAACTGCACCAAATATTGCCCTTATAACTTTATAAAATAAAGTTACCATAGGTTTAAAGTTGTAAGTGGGAAAGTGCAATTCTCCATCAGTCCACTAGGGCTAACCCCAGTCCGCTGGGGTTAGTTGGGGTTAAATCGCTAGATGACCCTAACCCCTAGCCCCGGGGGTTAAAAACTCTGTAGGTAGGTATAGAGGTAATTACGAGTTTCACCCTCATTATCTCCACCCTCATTTGCATATCGAATCTGATTGGCTGGATTGTTTCATTTATATACTTGGTATGCTGTACTTTATGAACATGAGAGTGAACTTGAGACTTTGAATGCACTACAAGAGTCATCTGATACTTTTAAACTATCTTTTAAACAAGAATGGTAAAGTTTCCCCTCTCGGGCTCATTATTTAATTAGTATTATGTCTGTTTCACATAGAAAGGTTTGTGTCAGTTTGTCTAAATGATAGTTGGCAAGTGGATATGGTGAGTGAGGAATATTTTTTGAGTCCAGTTAATTGTATTAAAGAAATGTTTCCAAAAATCAATTAAATGTAAACAAATAACAGGTGGACTTGTAAACATTTTGTTGTTGTTGTGAGAAAACAAACTGCACCAAATATTGCCCTTATAACTTTATAAAATAAAGTTACCATAGGTTTAAAGTTGTAAGTGGGAAAGTGCAATTCTCCATCAGTCCACTAGGGCTAACCCCAGTCCGCTGGGGTTAGTTGGGGTTAAATCGCTAGATGACCCTAACCCCTAGCCCCAGGGGTTAAAAACTCTGTAGGTATAGAGGTAATTACGAGTTTCACCCTCATTATCTCCACCCTCATTTGCATATCGAATCTGATTGGCTGGATTGTTTCACAGATCAATCTTTAGAACGGTCTGTCCGATTTTGCCAAGCTTGGTGTCATCGAACTCAGAATTCCGTCGTTCTTCATGTGACGGGGCGAGATGAACAGAAAAAGAAAGCATTAGAAATGTAGCACTTAAAAAGGAAAACAGTCATTTGCATGTAGGTTTTGAGTGGTGGAAAAAGTCACCTGCACGCCTTTAAGATTTGCATGAATACGACTATAGAGGAGACGTGGTAATGAACGCATTTTTCACAAGAACGACGTTTCTTCTTTCCTGCGCATTTTGGCAGCATGTAGGCCTGCAGCATGTTAGCTTTGGGCAACAATAATAGCATTTAATTTGATTTGTAAACAGCCCTTTGCGGTTTAAATACTGTTTATATTTCAGTTGAGCAACTGAAATCAGTATCATATCCATGTATCACTCCTGAAATGTTTTTGTAGGAATTTTTGGGTGGGATGAACTCAATCCTTTTATTATTATCATCTCATGAAATGTATCGGACCATGCTTGTGAGGAGGAGATCATTCTGTTGCGAGCAGAGCAGACTTGAGTCCAGTAAATATTTAAAGAAATTGTTCCAAAATTGAGCGCACGAAGAGCTACATTTGTAAGGACCCTTCAGATTTTAAAAATGCAACTTAAAGGCTTGAATCCCTCTGCTCCCAACCATCAGCACGTAGGGCTAGGGTTAGGGTTAGGGTTAGGGTAAGGTTTAGGGTAAGGGTTAGCGGTTAAGGGTTAGGTTAAGGGTTAGGTTTAGGGTAAGGTTTAGTGTAATGATTAGGTTAAGGGTTAGGTTAAGGGTAAGGGTTAGGTTAAGGGTTAGGTTAAGGGTTAGGTTAAGGGTTAGGTTGAGGGTTAGGTTGAGGTTAAGGGTTAGGTTAAGGGTTAGGTTAGGGTTAGGGTTAGGGTTAGGGTTAGGGTTAGGGTTAGGGTTAGGGTTAGGTTAGGGTTAGGGTTAGGGTTAGGGTTAGGGTTAGGGTTAGGGTAGGGTTAGGGTTAGGGTTAGGGTTAGGGTTAGGGTTAGGTATAGAGGTAATTACGAGTTTCACCCTCATTATCTCCACCCTCATTTGCATATCGAATCTGATTGGCTGGATTGTTTCACAGATCAATCTTTAGAACGGTCTGTCCGATTTTGCCAAGCTTGGTGTCATCGAACTCAGAATTCCGTCGTTCTTCATGTGACGGGGCGAGATGAACAGAAAAAGAAAGCATTAGAAATGTAGCACTTAAAAAGGAAAACAGTCATTTGCATGTAGGTTTTGAGTGGTGGAAAAAGTCACCTGCACGCCTTTAAGATTTGCATGAATACGACTATAGAGGAGACGTGGTAATGAACGCATTTTTCACAAGAACGACGTTTCTTCTTTCCTGCGCATTTTGGCAGCATGTAGGCCTGCAGCACGTTAGCTTTGGGCAACAATAATAGCATTTAATTTGATTTGTAAACAGCCCTTTGCGGTTTAAATACTGTTTATATTTCAGTTGAGCAACTGAAATCAGTATCATATCCATGTATCACTCCTGAAATGTTTTTGTAGGAATTTTTGGGTGGGATGAACTCAATCCTTTTATTATTATCATCTCATGAAATGTATCGGACCATGCTTGTGAGGAGGAGATCATTCTGTTGCGAGCAGAGCAGACTTGAGTCCAGTAAATATTTAAAGAAATTGTTCCAAAATTGAGCGCACGAAGAGCTACATTTGTAAGGACCCTTCAGATTTTAAAAATGCAACTTAAAGGCTTGAATCCCTCTGCTCCCAACCATCAGCACGTAGGGCTAGGGTTAGGGTTAGGGTTAGGGTAAGGTTTATGGTAATGGTTAGCGGTTAAGGGTTAGGTTAAGGGTTAGGTTTAGGGTAAGGTTTAGTGTAATGATTAGGTTAAGGGTTAGGTTAAGGGTAAGGGTTAGGTTAAGGGTTAGGTTAAGGGTTAGGTTAAGGGTTAGGTTGAGGGTTAGGTTGAGGTTAAGGGTTAGGTTAAGGGTTAGGTTAAGGGTTAGGTTGAGGGTTAGGTTGAGGTTAAGGGTTAGGTTAAGGGTAAGGGTTAGGTTAAGGTTAAGGGTTAGGTTAAGGGTAAGGTTTAGGGTAAGGGTTAGCGGTTAAGGGTTAGGTTAAGGGTTAGGTTTAGGGTAAGGTTTAGGGTAAGGGTTAGCGGTTAAGGGTTAGGTTAAGGGTTAGGTTTTGGGTAAGGTTTAGTGTAAGGGTTAGGGTTAGGGTTAGGGTTAGGGTTAGGGTTAGGGTTAGGGTTAGGGTTAGGGTTAGGGTTAGGTATAGAGGTAATTACGAGTTTCACCCTCATTATCTCCACCCTCATTTGCATATCGAATCTGATTGGCTGGATTGTTTCACAGATCAATCTTTAGAACGGTCTGTCCGATTTTGCCAAGCTTGGTGTCATCGAACTCAGAATTCCGTCGTTCTTCATGTGACGGGGCGAGATGAACAGAAAAAGAAAGCATTAGAAATGTAGCACTTAAAAAGGAAAACAGTCATTTGCATGTAGGTTTTGAGTGGTGGAAAAAGTCACCTGCACGCCTTTAAGATTTGCATGAATACGACTATAGAGGAGACGTGGTAATGAACGCATTTTTCACAAGAACGACGTTTCTTCTTTCCTGCGCATTTTGGCAGCATGTAGGCCTGCAGCACGTTAGCTTTGGGCAACAATAATAGCGTTTAATTTGATTTGTAAACAGCCCTTTGCGGTTTAAATACTGTTTATATTTCAGTTGCGCAACTGAAATCAGTATCATATCCATGTATCACTCCTGAAATGTTTTTGTAGGAATTTTTGGGTGGGATGAACTCAATCCTTTTATTATTATCATCTCATGAAATGTATCGGACCATGCTTGTGAGGAGGAGATCATTCTGTTGCGAGCAGAGCAGACTTGAGTCCAGTAAATATTTAAAGAAATTGTTCCAAAATTGAGCGCACGAAGAGCTACATTTGTAAGGACCCTTCAGATTTTAAAAATGCAACTTAAAGGCTTGAATCCCTCTGCTCCCAACCACCAGCACGTGGTAATAGCTTAGCCCCCGCCGCTGGGCGGCAGTCCATACAATGTCAGTCTATGGAAAAATGTTTGTCTGTGGGTGGCTGCTGTTCTGAAGGTGCTGGCGGTGTGGGCCTGCGGGTTTCCGAGAAGACCAGCGTTGGCCCCGTGACTCTGGCAGGTACGTTTGCGGAGATACGGGGCTTGGCCCGCATCCTATGTGGTCCGTGCTGTAGCGGAATTTGACAGCTGTCCGGCGTGGTTGGTTGCCCTGCTGGCGTCCCGGGGGACCGTGCTAGGAGCGCATTTGGGGGCGTTTGGAGTCCATTGGTGTAGGTTTGAGTGGAGTGTTTTCGGGGGCCCGTGGCAGCCTTAGGTCAGGTCAGAGCAGGATATAGGATAGAAACTACCGACGGCGAACACGCCATCGTCTTTAACTTTGGTTCCGCTGGTCCGATTTTTAAAAAAATGTTATGTTCTATATGTGATCCTCTAGCTATCTGATTGACTTTGTCATCGATCAGTCTTAAGAGTTTTTAGTCTCAAAAACATACTTCTCTTATGGTCTAACTTGCTCTATAGTGTGTAAATGTTGTGTCTTCTTGATCAGTGTGACTTGTATTTAGTTTGGAAATGTGTTCTGTTCAGAAGTTGGTTATGTTTAGAATTAAAGTTGAATAAACTGATACAATCTTAATTTGTGTAAGCCTGGTGTCTTTTTGATACTTTTGACTTTTATTAGCTTAGAAGTTGGGTTAGGTTAAGAAGTTAGGTTAGGTTAGAATAAGGTTAGTTAGGGTTAGGTTAGGTTATGGGATATAGGGATGAAAACCACCCATTTTGTGATGCACCGACAGGCAGCCATGCGGTAAGACAGAGAATGTGAGGAAGCTCGATCAGGTAAAGTGATCCCTGACATGCTAGCGGCAGCTCCTTCGTGACCGCAGCAGTGCCAAGCAGAAATGCCATGCTTTCCTGGGCAGGATGACAGTAGAAGTCAATGGGTTCTCTTGGTTAATAGAATAAACTGGCTTTCGGCGCACTGTGATAAATTTATAAAGGCCTATGTCAATTTACCGTGTCTTTACTGTAATAAAACGGGTTACCCTGGGGCTAGGCACACAAAACTGCAATATGTTTCTCGTGGAAAGAGCCCGATAGAGTGTGCAAAGTTTGGGAACGATCGCTCGTTCGTAGCCAACACGGCGGCCTAAAACGTACTCGTTTCACAGACGCTTTATAGAAGGCCGACTTTATTAAGCATATTTTTACTGTAATAAAATGGGTTCCCATGGGGCTGGGCACACAAAAGTGTAATATGTTACTTGTGGAAAGACCCCCCTAGTGTGTGCAAAGTTTGGGAACGATCGCTCGTTCGTAGCCAACACGGCGGCCTAAAACGTACTCGTTTCACAGAGGCTTTATAGAAGGCAGACTTTATTAAGCATATTTTTACTGTAATAAAATGGGTTCCCATGGGGCTGGGCACACAAAAGTGTAATATGTTTCTCGTGGAAAGACCCCCATAGTCTGTGCAAAGTTTGGGAACAATCGCTCGTTCGTAGCCAACACGGCGGCCTAAAACGTACTCGTTTCACAGAGGCTTTATGAAGCATATGAACTATATGAAGCATATTTTTACTGTAATAAAATTGGTTCCCATTGGGCTAGGCACACAAAAATGTAATATGTTTCTCGTGGAAAGACCCCCATAGTCTGTGCAAAGTTTGGGAACGATCGCTCGTTCGTAGCCAACACGGCGGCCTAAAACGTACTCGTTTCACAGACGCTTTATAGAAGGCCGACTTTATTAAGCATATTTTTACTGTAATAAAATGGGTTCCCATGGGGCTGGGCACACAAAAGTGTAATATGTTACTTGTGGAAAGACCCCCATAGTCTGTGCAAAGTTTGGGAACGATTGCTCGTTCGTAGCCAACACGGCGGCCTAAAACGTACTCGTTTCACAGAGGCTTTATAGAAGGCAGACTTTATTAAGCATATTTTTACTGTAATAAAATGGGTTCCCATGGGGCTGGGCACACAAAAGTGTAATATGTTTCTTGTGGAAACACCCCCCTAGTGTGTGCAAAGTTTGGGAACGATCGCTCGTTCGTAGCCAACACGGCGGCCTAAAACGTACTCGTTTCACAGACGCTTTATAGAAGGCCGACTTTATTAAGCATATTTTTACTGTAATAAAATGGGTTCCCATGGGGCTGGGCACACAAAAGTGTAATATGTTTCTCGTGGAAAGACCCCCATACTCTCTGCAAAGTTTGGGAACAATCGCTCGTTCGTAGCCAACACGGCGGCCTAAAACGTACTCGTTTCACAGAGGCTTTATAGAAGGCCGACTATATGAAGCATATTTTTACTGTAATAAAATGGGTTCCCATTGGGCTAGGCACACAAAAATGCAATATGTTTCTCGTGGAAAGACCCCCATAGTCTGTGCAAAGTTTGGGAACGATTGCTCGTTCGTAGCCAACACGGCGGCCTAAAACGTACTCGTTTCACAGAGGCTTTATAGAAGGCAGACTTTATTAAGCATATTTTTACTGTAATAAAATGGGTTCCCATGGGGCTGGGCACACAAAAGTGTAATATGTTTCTTGTGGAAACACCCCCCTAGTGTGTGCAAAGTTTGGGAACGATCGCTCGTTCGTAGCCATCACGGCGGCCTAAAACGTACTCGTTTCACAGACGCTTTATAGAAGGCCGACTTTATTAAGCATATTTTTACTGTAATAAAATGGGTTCCCATGGGGCTGGGCACACAAAAGTGTAATATGTTACTTGTGGAAAGACCCCCATAGTCTGTGCAAAGTTTGGGAATGATTGCTCGTTCGTAGCCAACACGGCGGCCTAAAACGTACTCGTTTCACAGAGGCTTTATAGAAGGCCGACTTTATTAAGCATATTTTTACTGTAATAAAACGGGTTACCCTGGGGCTAGGCACACAAAACTGCGATATGTTTCTCGTGGAAAGAGCCCGATAGAGTGTACAAAGTTTGGGAATGATCACTCGTTCGTAGCCAACACGGCGGCCTAAAACGTACTCGTTTCACAGAGGCTTTATAGAAGGCAGACTTTATTAAGCATATTTTTACTGTAATAAAATGGGTTCCCATGGGGCTGGGCACACAAAAGTGTAATATGTTTCTTGTGGAAACACCCCCCTAGTGTGTGCAAAGTTTGGGAACGATCGCTCGTTCGTAGCCAACACGGCGGCCTAAAACGTACTCGTTTCACAGACGCTTTATAGAAGGCCGACTTTATTAAGCATATTTTTACTGTAATAAAATGGGTTCCCATGGGGCTGGGCACACAAAAGTGTAATATGTCACTTGTGGAAAGACCCCCATAGTCTGTGCAAAGTTTGGGAACGATTGCTCGTTCGTAGCCAACACGGCGGCCTAAAACGTACTCGTTTCACAGAGGCTTTATGGAAGGCCGACTTTATTAAGCATATTTTTACTGTAATAAAATGGGTTCCCATGGGGCTGGGCACACAAAAGTGTAATATGTTTCTCGTGGAAAGACCCCCATAGTCTGTGCAAAGTTTGGGAACAATCGCTCGTTCGTAGCCAACACGGCGGCCTAAAACGTACTCGTTTCACAGAGGCTTTATGAAGCATATGAACTATATGAAGCATATTGTTACTGTAATAAAATGGGTTCCCATTGGGCTAGGCACACAAAAATGCAATATGTTTCTCGTGGAAAGACCCCCATAGTCTGTGCAAAGTTTGGGAACGATCGCTCGTTCGTAGCCAATGCGGCGGCCTAAAACGTACTCGTTTCACATTGGACCATTATTGTTTAACCCCCACTGGGTGGCAGTCTATACAATGTGAGTCTATGGAAAAGTGCTCACAAATGCTAAGAGTTTTTGACATCTGAGGTGTTCTGTTGCAAAAATGATTTTTAATGTCATTCTGAATTTTGCAAGCACAGTGTTAAAGTGAATAATTCAGGTAGAATCATACAATTACACAAGGAAAGTTTTATTGACAGAACAATAAGGATAATAACAAGAATTACGAAAATAATAATAATAACATGAATAATTATAATAATTCATTTAATTTATGAAGTGCTTTTCTAGACTCGGATGAGAGACAGACATTCACAGCAAAGGC
This sequence comes from Moxostoma hubbsi, assembly GCA_032164185.1. Classification (NCBI taxonomy): domain Eukaryota; kingdom Metazoa; phylum Chordata; class Actinopteri; order Cypriniformes; family Catostomidae; genus Moxostoma; species Moxostoma hubbsi. The sequence goes on from JAVLUX010000221.1 coordinate 5,897,169, forward strand.
TGCCAATTTAACTGGCCATATATATATATATATATAAAATCCGCATGTTTTAAAAACATTGCTGTAAAATAATGTTTTAAGCAGCATAACATGCGTTCAAAATCATTATACAGTATGAACAGGAACATAGTTTGTATTTTTCCTGTTAGATTTCTTTTGCAAGTATTTGTAAACTTCAATTTTATTGATAAATCATTCATATTTCAAGTGAACGGCTGTTCTTAAGTGGACGCCCCCTAAAGGCTCAGCATTGAAACTGTCTGTGATTCTGTGTTAAAAAATCCACATTTTAGCAGTTTTGCACAGTGCAGATCTCAATATGTCCACTTTGTGTATGTGTGTGTATGTGTGTATATATTTGTAGCTGTAAGTCGTAAATCTATCTTTCTGTCTATCTAACTAACTATCTGTCTGACTGTGTCTGTCTGTCTATCTGTCTATCTATCTCACTATCTGCCCGTCTGTCTATCTGTCTGTCTGTCTGTCTATCTAACTATCTGTCTGTCTGTCTTTCTATCAAACTATCTGTCTGTCTGTCTATCTATCTAACTGTCTGTCTGTCTGTCTGTCTATCTATCTATCTGTCTGTCTATCTAGCTAACTATCTGTCTGTCTGTCTATCTATCTAACTATCTGTCTGTCTGTCTATCTAACTATCTTTCTGTCTGTCTATCTAAATGTCTGTCTGTCTGTCTATCTTTCTGCCTATGTGTCTATTTGTTTCTCTGTCTGTGTTTGTGTGTCTGTCTGTAACTAATGAAGCTTTTAAATAAAGTTTAAACTTTTTACTATCATTATTATTATTATTTCATGATATTTCTTTTACTTGTATGTGAGGAGTATTTTTGAGTCCAGTTAATTGTATCAAAGAAATGTTTCAAAAAATGAAATAAATAAAAAAAACAAATAGCAGAAGGATGTTTTGTTTTTGTGGTATCGAGTCTCCATCTGGTGGTCATTTACAGCAACTTCATATTCTACTCTATAAAGTCCCAAACAGACTGCTATATTTGATTCCTACTGTAAGACTGTTAATAACAAATGAAAGAAATGAACCCAAGTAAATATAGCAAGACCCTTTGCATTTATTTGACTTGTTTGTGAGGAGGATGTTTTGGAGTCCAGTTCATTTTATTAAAAAAATGTTTCCAGAAATGAAGTAAATTCAAACAAATTACAGGTGGACTTGTAAACATTTTGTTGTTGTTGTTGTGAGAAAACAAACTGCACCAAATATTGCCCTTATAACTTTATTAAATAAAGTTACCATAGGTTTAAAGTTGTAAGTGGGAAAGTGCAATTCTCCATCAGTCCACTAGGGCTAACCCCAGTCCGCTGGGGTTAGTTGGGGTTAAATCGCTAGATGACCCTAACCCCTAGCCCCGGGGGTTAAAAACTCTGTAGGTAGGTATAGAGGTAATTACGAGTTTCACCCTCATTATCTCCACCCTCATTTGCATATCGAATCTGATTGGCTGGATTGTTTCATTTATATACTTGGTATGCTGTACTTTATGAACATGAGAGTGAACTTGAGACTTTGAATGCACTACAAGAGTCATCTGATACTTTTAAACTATCTTTTAAACAAGAATGGTAAAGTTTCCCCTCTCGGGCTCATTATTTAATTAGTATTATGTCTGTTTCACATAGAAAGGTTTGTGTCAGTTTGTCTAAATGATAGTTGGCAAGTGGATATGGTGAGTGAGGAATATTTTTTGAGTCCAGTTAATTGTATTAAAGAAATGTTTCCAAAAATCAATTAAATGTAAACAAATAACAGGTGGACTTGTAAACATTTTGTTGTTGTTGTGAGAAAACAAACTGCACCAAATATTGCCCTTATAACTTTATAAAATAAAGTTACCATAGGTTTAAAGTTGTAAGTGGGAAAGTGCAATTCTCCATCAGTCCACTAGGGCTAACCCCAGTCCGCTGGGGTTAGTTGGGGTTAAATCGCTAGATGACCCTAACCCCTAGCCCCGGGGGTTAAAAACTCTGTAGGTAGGTATAGAGGTAATTACGAGTTTCACCCTCATTATCTCCACCCTCATTTGCATATCGAATCTGATTGGCTGGATTGTTTCATTTATATACTTGGTATGCTGTACTTTATGAACATGAGAGTGAACTTGAGACTTTGAATGCACTACAAGAGTCATCTGATACTTTTAAACTATCTTTTAAACAAGAATGGTAAAGTTTCCCCTCTCGGGCTCATTATTTAATTAGTATTATGTCTGTTTCACATAGAAAGGTTTGTGTCAGTTTGTCTAAATGATAGTTGGCAAGTGGATATGGTGAGTGAGGAATATTTTTTGAGTCCAGTTAATTGTATTAAAGAAATGTTTCCAAAAATCAATTAAATGTAAACAAATAACAGGTGGACTTGTAAACATTTTGTTGTTGTTGTGAGAAAACAAACTGCACCAAATATTGCCCTTATAACTTTATAAAATAAAGTTACCATAGGTTTAAAGTTGTAAGTGGGAAAGTGCAATTCTCCATCAGTCCACTAGGGCTAACCCCAGTCCGCTGGGGTTAGTTGGGGTTAAATCGCTAGATGACCCTAACCCCTAGCCCCGGGGGTTAAAAACTCTGTAGGTATAGAGGTAATTACGAGTTTCACCCTCATTATCTCCACCCTCATTTGCATATCGAATCTGATTGGCTGGATTGTTTCACAGATCAATCTTTAGAACGGTCTGTCCGATTTTGCCAAGCTTGGTGTCATCGAACTCAGAATTCCGTCGTTCTTCATGTGACGGGGCGAGATGAACAGAAAAAGAAAGCATTAGAAATGTAGCACTTAAAAAGGAAAACAGTCATTTGCATGTAGGTTTTGAGTGGTGGAAAAAGTCACCTGCACGCCTTTAAGATTTGCATGAATACGACTATAGAGGAGACGTGGTAATGAACGCATTTTTCACAAGAACGACGTTTCTTCTTTCCTGCGCATTTTGGCAGCATGTAGGCCTGCAGCACGTTAGCTTTGGGCAACAATAATAGCATTTAATTTGATTTGTAAACAGCCCTTTGCGGTTTAAATACTGTTTATATTTCAGTTGAGCAACTGAAATCAGTATCATATCCATGTATCACTCCTGAAATGTTTTTGTAGGAATTTTTGGGTGGGATGAACTCAATCCTTTTATTATTATCATCTCATGAAATGTATCGGACCATGCTTGTGAGGAGGAGATCATTCTGTTGCGAGCAGAGCAGACTTGAGTCCAGTAAATATTTAAAGAAATTGTTCCAAAATTGAGCGCACGAAGAGCTACATTTGTAAGGACCCTTCAGATTTTAAAAATGCAACTTAAAGGCTTGAATCCCTCTGCTCCCAACCACCAGCACGTGGTAATAGCTTAGCCCCCGCCGCTGGGCGGCAGTCCATACAATGTCAGTCTATGGAAAAATGTTTGTCTGTGGGTGGCTGCTGTTCTGAAGGTGCTGGCGGTGTGGGCCTGCGGGTTTCCGAGAAGACCAGCGTTGGCCCCGTGACTCTGGCAGGTACGTTTGCGGAGATACGGGGCTTGGCCCCCATCCTATGTGGTCCGTGCTGTAGCGGAATTTGACAGCTGTCCGGCGTGGTTGGTAGCCCCACTGGCGTCCCGGGGGACCGTGCTAGGAGCGCATTTGGGGGCGTTTGGAGTCCATTGGTGTAGGTTTGAGTGGAGTGTTTTCGGGGGCCCGTGGCAGCCTTAGGTCAGGTCAGAGCAGGATATAGGATAGAAACTACCGACGGCGAACACGCCATCGTCTTTAACTTTGGTTCCGCTGGTCCGATTTTTAAAAAAATGTTATGTTCTATATGTGATCCTCTAGCTATCTGATTGACTTTGTCATCGATCAGTCTTAAGAGTTTTTAGTCTCAAAAACATACTTCTCTTATGGTCTAACTTGCTCTATAGTGTGTAAATGTTGTGTCTTCTTGATCAGTGTGACTTGTATTTAGTTTGGAAATGTGTTCTGTTCAGAAGTTGGTTATGTTTAGAGTTAAAGTTGAATAAACTGATACAATCTTAATTTGTGTAAGCCTGGTGTCTTTTTGATACTTTTGACTTTTATTAGCTTAGAAGTTGGGTTAGGTTAAGAAGTTAGGTTAGGTTAGAATAAGGTTAGTTAGGGTTAGGTTAGGTTATGGGATATAGGGATGAAAACCACCCATTTTGTGATGCACCGACAGGCAGCCATGCGGTAAGACAGAGAATGTGAGGAAGCTCGATCAGGTAAAGTGATCCCTGACATGCTAGCGGCAGCTCCTTCGTGACCGCAGCAGTGCCAAGCAGAAATGCCATGCTTTCCTGGGCAGGATGACAGTAGAAGTCAATGGGTTCTCTTGGTTAATAGAATAAACTGGCTTTCGGCGCACTGTGATAAATTTATAAAGGCCTATGTCAATTTACCGTGTCTTTACTGTAATAAAACGGGTTACCCTGGGGCTAGGCACACAAAACTGCAATATGTTTCTCGTGGAAAGAGCCCAATAGAGTGTACAAAGTTTGGTAATGATCACTCGTTCGTAGCCAACACGGCGGCCTAAAACGTACTCGTTTCACAGAGGCTTTTATAGAAGGCAGACTTTATTAAGCATATTTTTACTGTAATAAAACGGGTTACCCTGGGGCTAGGCACACAAAACTGCAATATGTTTCTCGTGGAAAGAGCCCGATAGAGTGTACAAAGTTTGGGAATGATCACTCGTTCGTAGCCAACACGGCGGCCTAAAACGTACTCGTTTCACAGAGGCTTTATAGAAGGCAGACTTTATTAAGCATATTTTTACTGTAATAAAATGGGTTCCCATGGGGCTGGGCACACAAAAGTGTAATATGTTTCTTGTGGAAACACCCCCCTAGTGTGTGCAAAGTTTGGGAACGATCGCTCGTTCGTAGCCAACATGGCGGCCTAAAACGTACTCGTTTCACAGACGCTTTATAGAAGGCCGACTTTATTAAGCATATTTTTACTGTAATAAAATGGGTTCCCATGGGGCTGGGCACACAAAAGTGTAATATGTTTCTCGTGGAAAGACCCCCATACTCTCTGCAAAGTTTGGGAACAATCGCTCGTTCGTAGCCAACACGGCGGCCTAAAACGTACTCGTTTCACAGAGGCTTTATAGAAGGCCGACTATATGAAGCATATTTTTACTGTAATAAAATGGGTTCCCATTGGGCTAGGCACACAAAAATGCAATATGTTTCTCGTGGAAAGACCCCCATAGTCTGTGCAAAGTTTGGGAACGATTGCTCGTTCGTAGCCAACACGGCGGCCTAAAACGTACTCGTTTCACAGAGGCTTTATAGAAGGCAGACTTTATTAAGCATATTTTTACTGTAATAAAATGGGTTCCCATGGGGCTGGGCACACAAAAGTGTAATATGTTTCTTGTGGAAACACCCCCCTAGTGTGTGCAAAGTTTGGGAACGATCGCTCGTTCGTAGCCATCACGGCGGCCTAAAACGTACTCGTTTCACAGACGCTTTATAGAAGGCCGACTTTATTAAGCATATTTTTACTGTAATAAAATGGGTTCCCATGGGGCTGGGCACACAAAAGTGTAATATGTTACTTGTGGAAAGACCCCCATAGTCTGTGCAAAGTTTGGGAATGATTGCTCGTTCGTAGCCAACACGGCGGCCTAAAACGTACTCGTTTCACAGAGGCTTTCTAGAAGGCAGACTTTATTAAGCATATTTTTACTGTAATAAAATGGGTTCCCATGGGGCTGGGCACACAAAAGTGTAATATGTTTCTTGTGGAAACACCCCCCTAGTGTGTGCAAAGTTTGGGAATGATTGCTCGTTCGTAGCCAACACGGCGGCCTAAAACGTACTCGTTTCACAGAGGCTTTCTAGAAGGCAGACTTTATTAAGCATATTTTTACTGTAATAAAATGGGTTCCCATGGGGCTGGGCACACAAAAGTGTAATATGTTTCTTGTGGAAACACCCCCCTAGTGTGTGCAAAGTTTGGGAACGATCGCTCGTTCGTAGCCAACACGGCGGCCTAAAACGTACTCGTTTCACAGAGGCTTTTATAGAAGGCAGACTTTATTAAGCATATTTTTACTGTAATAAAACGGGTTACCCTGGGGCTAGGCACACAAAACTGCAATATGTTTCTCGTGGAAAGAGCCCGATAGAGTGTACAAAGTTTGGGAATGATCACTCGTTCGTAGCCAACACGGCGGCCTAAAACGTACTCGTTTCACAGAGGCTTTATAGAAGGCAGACTTTATTAAGCATATTTTTACTGTAATAAAATGGGTTCCCATGGGGCTGGGCACACAAAAGTGTAATATGTTTCTTGTGGAAACACCCCCCTAGTGTGTGCAAAGTTTGGGAACGATCACTCGTTCGTAGCCAACACGGCGGCCTAAAACGTACTCGTTTCACAGACGCTTTATAGAAGGCCGACTTTATTAAGCATATTTTTACTGTAATAAAATGGGTTCCCATGGGGCTGGGCACACAAAAGTGTAATATGTTTCTTGTGGAAACACCCCCCTAGTGTGTGCAAAGTTTGGGAACGATCGCTCGTTCGTAGCCATCACGGCGGCCTAAAACGTACTCGTTTCACAGAGGCTTTATAGAAGGCCGACTTTATTAAGCATATTTTTACTGTAATAAAATGGGTTCCCATGGGGCTGGGCACACAAAAGTGTAATATGTCACTTGTGGAAAGACCCCCATAGTCTGTGCAAAGTTTGGGAACGATTGCTCGTTCGTAGCCAACACGGCGGCCTAAAACGTACTCGTTTCACAGAGGCTTTATAGAAGGCCGACTTTATTAAGCATATTTTTACTGTAATAAAATGGGTTCCCATGGGGCTGGGCACACAAAAGTGTAATATGTTTCTTGTGGAAACACCCCCCTAGTGTGTGCAAAGTTTGGGAACGATCGCTCTTTCGTAGCCAACACGGCGGCCTAAAACGTACTCGTTTCACAGAGGCTTTATAGAAGGCAGACTTTATTAAGCATATTTTTACTGTAATAAAATGGGTTCCCATGGGGCTGGGCACACAAAAGTGTAATATGTTTCTCGTGGAAAGACCCCCATAGTCTGTGCAAAGTTTGGGAACGATCGCTCGTTCGTAGCCAACACGGCGGCCTAAAACGTACTCGTTTCACAGAGGCTTTATGAAGCATATGAACTATATGAAGCATATTGTTATTGTAATAAAATGGGTTCCCATTGGGCTAGGCACACAAAAATGCAATATGTTTCTCGTGGAAAGACCCCCATAGTCTGTGCAAAGTTTGGGAACGATCGCTCGTTCGTAGCCAACACGGCGGCCTAAAACGTACTCGTTTCACATTGGACCATTATTGTTTAACCCCCACTGGGTGGCAGTCTATACAATGTGAGTCTATGGAAAAGTGCTCACAAATGCTAAGAGTTTTTGACATCTGAGGTGTTCTGTTGCAAAAATGATTTTTAATGTCATTCTGAATTTTGCAAGCACAGTGTTAAAGTGAATAATTCAGGTAGAATCATACAATTACACAAGGAAAGTTTTATTGACAGAACAATAAGGATAATAACAAGAATTACGAAAATAATAATAATAACATGAATAATTATAATAATTCATTTAATTTATGAAGTGCTTTTCTAGACACGGATGAGAGACAGACATTCACAGCAAAGGCTGCCCATTTAACTGGCCATATATATATATATAAAATCCGCATGTTTTAAAAACATTGCTGTAAAATAATGTTTTAAGCAGCATAACATGCGTTCAAAATCATTATACAGTATGAACAGGAACATAGTTTGTATTTTTCCTGTTAGATTTCTTTTGCAAGTATTTGTAAACTTCAATTTTATTGATAAATCATTCATATTTCAAGTGAACGGCTGTTCTTAAGTGGACGCCCCCTAAAGGCTCAGCATTGAAACTGTCTGTGATTCTGTGTTAAAAAATCCACATTTTAGCAGTTTTGCACAGTGCAGATCTCAATATGTCCACTTTGTGTATGTGTGTATATATTTGTAGCTGTAAGTCGTAAATCTATCTTTCTGTCTATCTAACTAACTATCTGTCTGACTGTGTCTGTCTGTCTATCTGTCTATCTATCTCACTATCTGCCCGTCTGTCTATCTGTCTGTCTGTCTGTCTATCTAACTATCTGTCTGTCTGTCTTTCTATCAAACTATCTGTCTGTCTGTCTATCTATCTAACTGTCTGTCTGTCTGTCTGTCTATCTATCTATCTGTCTGTCTATCTAGCTAACTATCTGTCTGTCTGTCTATCTATCTAACTATCTGTCTGTCTGTCTATCTAACTATCTGTCTGTCTATCTATCTAAATGTCTGTCTGTCTGTCTATCTTTCTGCCTATGTGTCTATTTGTTTCTCTGTCTGTGTTTGTGTGTCTGTCTGTAACTAATGAAGCTTTTAAATAAAGTTTAAACTTTTTACTATCATTATTATTATTATTTCATGATATTTTTTTTACTTGTATGTGAGGAGTATTTTTGAGTCCAGTTAATTGTATCAAAGAAATGTTTCAAAAAATGAAATAAATAAAAAAAACAAATAGCAGAAGGATGTTTTGTTTTTGTGGTATCGAGTCTCCATCTGGTGGTCATTTACAGCAACTTCATATTCTACTCTATAAAGTCCCAAACAGACTGCTATATTTGATTCCTACTGTAAGACTGTTAATAACAAATGAAAGAAATGAACCCAAGTAAATATAGCAAGACCCTTTGCATTTATTTGACTTGTTTGTGAGGAGGATGTTTTGGAGTCCAGTTCATTTTATTAAAAAAATGTTTCCAGAAATGAAGTAAATTCAAACAAATTACAGGTGGACTTGTAAACATTTTGTTGTTGTTGTTGTGAGAAAACAAACTGCACCAAATATTGCCCTTATAACTTTATAAAATAAAGTTACCATAGGTTTAAAGTTGTAAGTGGGAAAGTGCAATTCTCCATCAGTCCACTAGGGCTAACCCCAGTCCGCTGGGGTTAGTTGGGGTTAAATCGCTAGATGACCCTAACCCCTAGCCCCGGGGGTTAAAAACTCTGTAGGTAGGTATAGAGGTAATTACGAGTTTCACCCTCATTATCTCCACCCTCATTTGCATATCGAATCTGATTGGCTGGATTGTTTCATTTATATACTTGGTATGCTGTACTTTATGAACATGAGAGTGAACTTGAGACTTTGAATGCACTACAAGAGTCATCTGATACTTTTAAACTATCTTTTAAACAAGAATGGTAAAGTTTCCCCTCTCGGGCTCATTATTTAATTAGTATTATGTCTGTTTCACATAGAAAGGTTTGTGTCAGTTTGTCTAAATGATAGTTGGCAAGTGGATATGGTGAGTGAGGAATATTTTTTGAGTCCAGTTAATTGTATTAAAGAAATGTTTCCAAAAATCAATTAAATGTAAACAAATAACAGGTGGACTTGTAAACATTTTGTTGTTGTTGTGAGAAAACAAACTGCACCAAATATTGCCCTTATAACTTTATAAAATAAAGTTACCATAGGTTTAAAGTTGTAAGTGGGAAAGTGCAATTCTCCATCAGTCCACTAGGGCTAACCCCAGTCCGCTGGGGTTAGTTGGGGTTAAATCGCTAGATGACCCTAACCCCTAGCCCCGGGGGTTAAAAACTCTGTAGGTAGGTATAGAGGTAATTACGAGTTTCACCCTCATTATCTCCACCCTCATTTGCATATCGAATCTGATTGGCTGGATTGTTTCATTTATATACTTGGTATGCTGTACTTTATGAACATGAGAGTGAACTTGAGACTTTGAATGCACTACAAGAGTCATCTGATACTTTTAAACTATCTTTTAAACAAGAATGGTAAAGTTTCCCCTCTCGGGCTCATTATTTAATTAGTATTATGTCTGTTTCACATAGAAAGGTTTGTGTCAGTTTGTCTAAATGATAGTTGGCAAGTGGATATGGTGAGTGAGGAATATTTTTTGAGTCCAGTTAATTGTATTAAAGAAATGTTTCCAAAAATCAATTAAATGTAAACAAATAACAGGTGGACTTGTAAACATTTTGTTGTTGTTGTGAGAAAACAAACTGCACCAAATATTGCCCTTATAACTTTATAAAATAAAGTTACCATAGGTTTAAAGTTGTAAGTGGGAAAGTGCAATTCTCCATCAGTCCACTAGGGCTAACCCCAGTCCGCTGGGGTTAGTTGGGGTTAAATCGCTAGATGACCCTAACCCCTAGCCCCGGGGGTTAAAAACTCTGTAGGTATAGAGGTAATTACGAGTTTCACCCTCATTATCTCCACCCTCATTTGCATATCGAATCTGATTGGCTGGATTGTTTCACAGATCAATCTTTAGAACGGTCTGTCCGATTTTGCCAAGCTTGGTGTCATCGAACTCAGAATTCCGTCGTTCTTCATGTGACGGGGCGAGATGAACAGAAAAAGAAAGCATTAGAAATGTAGCACTTAAAAAGGAAAACAGTCATTTGCATGTAGGTTTTGAGTGGTGGAAAAAGTCACCTGCACGCCTTTAAGATTTGCATGAATACGACTATAGAGGAGACGTGGTAATGAACGCATTTTTCACAAGAACGACGTTTCTTCTTTCCTGCGCATTTTGGCAGCATGTAGGCCTGCAGCATGTTAGCTTTGGGCAACAATAATAGCATTTAATTTGATTTGTAAACAGCCCTTTGCGGTTTAAATACTGTTTATATTTCAGTTGAGCAACTGAAATCAGTATCATATCCATGTATCACTCCTGAAATGTTTTTGTAGGAATTTTTGGGTGGGATGAACTCAATCCTTTTATTATTATCATCTCATGAAATGTATCGGACCATGCTTGTGAGGAGGAGATCATTCTGTTGCGAGCAGAGCAGACTTGAGTCCAGTAAATATTTAAAGAAATTGTTCCAAAATTGAGCGCACGAAGAGCTACATTTGTAAGGACCCTTCAGATTTTAAAAATGCAACTTAAAGGCTTGAATCCCTCTGCTCCCAACCATCAGCACGTAGGGCTAGGGTTAGGGTTAGGGTTAGGGTAAGGTTTAGGGTAAGGGTTAGCGGTTAAGGGTTAGGTTAAGGGTTAGGTTTAGGGTAAGGTTTAGTGTAATGATTAGGTTAAGGGTTAGGTTAAGGGTAAGGGTTAGGTTAAGGGTTAGGTTAAGGGTTAGGTTAAGGGTTAGGTTGAGGGTTAGGTTGAGGTTAAGGGTTAGGTTAAGGGTTAGGTTAAGGGTTAGGTTGAGGGTTAGGTTGAGGTTAAGGGTTAGGTTAAGGGTAAGGGTTAGGTTAAGGTTAAGGGTTAGGTTAAGGGTAAGGTTTAGGGTAAGGGTTAGCGGTTAGGGTTAGGGTTAGGGTTAGGGTTAGGTATAGAGGTAATTACGAGTTTCACCCTCATTATCTCCACCCTCATTTGCATATCGAATCTGATTGGCTGGATTGTTTCACAGATCAATCTTTAGAACGGTCTGTCCGATTTTGCCAAGCTTGGTGTCATCGAACTCAGAATTCCGTCGTTCTTCATGTGACGGGGCGAGATGAACAGAAAAAGAAAGCATTAGAAATGTAGCACTTAAAAAGGAAAACAGTCATTTGCATGTAGGTTTTGAGTGGTGGAAAAAGTCACCTGCACGCCTTTAAGATTTGCATGAATACGACTATAGAGGAGACGTGGTAATGAACGCATTTTTCACAAGAACGACGTTTCTTCTTTCCTGCGCATTTTGGCAGCATGTAGGCCTGCAGCACGTTAGCTTTGGGCAACAATAATAGCATTTAATTTGATTTGTAAACAGCCCTTTGCGGTTTAAATACTGTTTATATTTCAGTTGAGCAACTGAAATCAGTATCATATCCATGTATCACTCCTGAAATGTTTTTGTAGGAATTTTTGGGTGGGATGAACTCAATCCTTTTATTATTATCATCTCATGAAATGTATCGGACCATGCTTGTGAGGAGGAGATCATTCTGTTGCGAGCAGAGCAGACTTGAGTCCAGTAAATATTTAAAGAAATTGTTCCAAAATTGAGCGCACGAAGAGCTACATTTGTAAGGACCCTTCAGATTTTAAAAATGCAACTTAAAGGCTTGAATCCCTCTGCTCCCAACCACCAGCACGTGGTAATAGCTTAGCCCCCGCCGCTGGGCGGCAGTCCATACAATGTCAGTCTATGGAAAAATGTTTGTCTGTGGGTGGCTGCTGTTCTGAAGGTGCTGGCGGTGTGGGCCTGCGGGTTTCCGAGAAGACCAGCGTTGGCCCCGTGACTCTGGCAGGTACGTTTGCGGAGATACGGGGCTTGGCCCCCATCCTATGTGGTCCGTGCTGTAGCGGAATTTGACAGCTGTCCGGCGTGGTTGGTAGCCCCACTGGCGTCCCGGGGGACCGTGCTAGGAGCGCATTTGGGGGCGTTTGGAGTCCATTGGTGTAGGTTTGAGTGGAGTGTTTTCGGGGGCCCGTGGCAGCCTTAGGTCAGGTCAGAGCAGGATATAGGATAGAAACTACCGACGGCGAACACGCCATCGTCTTTAACTTTGGTTCCGCTGGTCCGATTTTTTAAAAAATGTTATGTTCTATATGTGATCCTCTAGCTATCTGATTGACTTTGTCATCGATCAGTCTTAAGAGTTTTTAGTCTCAAAAACATACTTCTCTTATGGTCTAACTTGCTCTATAGTGTGTAAATGTTGTGTCTTCTTGATCAGTGTGACTTGTATTTAGTTTGGAAATGTGTTCTGTTCAGAAGTTGGTTATGTTTAGAGTTAAAGTTGAATAAACTGATACAATCTTAATTTGTGTAAGCCTGGTGTCTTTTTGATACTTTTGACTTTTATTAGCTTAGAAGTTGGGTTAGGTTAAGAAGTTAGGTTAGGTTAGAATAAGGTTAGTTAGGGTTAGGTTAGGTTATGGGATATAGGGATGAAAACCACCCATTTTGTGATGCACCGACAGGCAGCCATGCGGTAAGACAGAGAATGTGAGGAAGCTCGATCAGGTAAAGTGATCCCTGACATGCTAGCGGCAGCTCCTTCGTGACCGCAGCAGTGCCAAGCAGAAATGCCATGCTTTCCTGGGCAGGATGACAGTAGAAGTCAATGGGTTCTCTTGGTTAATAGAATAAACTGGCTTTCGGCGCACTGTGATAAATTTATAAAGGCCTATGTCAATTTACCGTGTCTTTACTGTAATAAAACGGGTTACCCTGGGGCTAGGCACACAAAACTGCAATATGTTTCTCGTGGAAAGAGCCCAATAGAGTGTACAAAGTTTGGTAATGATCACTCGTTCGTAGCCAACACGGCGGCCTAAAACGTACTCGTTTCACAGAGGCTTTTATAGAAGGCAGACTTTATTAAGCATATTTTTACTGTAATAAAACGGGTTACCCTGGGGCTAGGCACACAAAACTGCAATATGTTTCTCGTGGAAAGAGCCCGATAGAGTGTACAAAGTTTGGGAATGATCACTCGTTTGTAGCCAACACGGCGGCCTAAAACGTACTCGTTTCACAGACGCTTTATAGAAGGCAGACTTTATTAAGCATATTTTTACTGTAATAAAATGGGTTCCCATGGGGCTGGGCACACAAAAGTGTAATATGTTACTTGTGGAAAGACCCCCCTAGTGTGTGCAAAGTTTGGGAACGATCGCTCGTTCGTAGCCAACACGGCGGCCTAAAACGTACTCGTTTCACAGAGGCTTTATAGAAGGCAGACTTTATTAAGCATATTTTTACTGTAATAAAATGGGTTCCCATGGGGCTGGGCACACAAAAGTGTAATATGTTTCTCGTGGAAAGACCCCCATAGTCTGTGCAAAGTTTGGGAACAATCGCTCGTTCGTAGCCAACACGGCGGCCTAAAACGTACTCGTTTCACAGACGCTTTATAGAAGGCCGACTTTATTAAGCATATTTTTACTGTAATAAAATGGGTTCCCATGGGGCTGGGCACACAAAAGTGTAATATGTTTCTCGTGGAAAGACCCCCATAGTCTGTGCAAAGTTTGGGAACAATCGCTCGTTCGTAGCCAACACGGCGGCCTAAAACGTACTAGTTTCACAGAGGCTTTATAGAAGGCCGACTATATGAAGCATATTTTTACTGTAATAAAATGGGTTCCCATGGGGCTGGGCACACAAAAGTGTAATCTGTTTCTCGTGGAAAGACCCCCATAGTCTGTGCAAAGTTTGGGAACAATCGCTCGTTCGTAGCCAACACGGCGGCCTAAAACGTACTCGTTTCACAGAGGCTTTTATAGAAGGCAGACTTTATTAAGCATATTTTTACTGTAATAAAACGGGTTACCCTGGGGCTAGGCACACAAAACTGCAATATGTTTCTCGTGGAAAGAGCCCGATAGAGTGTACAAAGTTTGGGAATGATCACTCGTTCGTAGCCAACACGGCGGCCTAAAACGTACTCGTTTCACAGAGGCTTTATAGAAGGCAGACTTTATTAAGCATATTTTTACTGTAATAAAATGGGTTCCCATGGGGCTGGGCACACAAAAGTGTAATATGTTTCTTGTGGAAACACCCCCCTAGTGTGTGCAAAGTTTGGGAACGATCGCTCGTTCGTAGCCAACACGGCGGCCTAAAACGTACTCGTTTCACAGACGCTTTATAGAAGGCCGACTTTATTAAGCATATTTTTACTGTAATAAAATGGGTTCCCATGGGGCTGGGCACACAAAAGTGTAATATGTTTCTTGTGGAAACACCCCCCTAGTGTGTGCAAAGTTTGGGAACGATCGCTCGTTCGTAGCCATCACGGCGGCCTAAAACGTACTCGTTTCACAGAGGCTTTATAGAAGGCCGACTTTATTAAGCATATTTTTACTGTAATAAAATGGGTTCCCATGGGGCTGGGCACACAAAAGTGTAATATGTTTCTCGTGGAAAGACCCCCATAGTCTGTGCAAAGTTTGGGAACAATCGCTCGTTCGTAGCCAACACGGCGGCCTAAAACGTACTCGTTTCACAGAGGCTTTATGAAGCATATGAACTATATGAAGCATATTGTTACTGTAATAAAATGGGTTCCCATTGGGCTAGGCACACAAAAATGCAATATGTTTCTCGTGGAAAGACCCCCATAGTCTGTGCAAAGTTTGGGAAAGATCGCTCGTTCGTAGCCAACACGGCGGCCTAAAACGTACTCGTTTCACATTGGACCATTATTGTTTAACCCCCACTGGGTGGCAGTCTATACAATGTGAGTCTATGGAAAAGTGCTCACAAATGCTAAGAGTTTTTGACATCTGAGGTGTTCTGTTGCAAAAATGATTTTTAATGTCATTCTGAATTTTGCAAGCACAGTGTTAAAGTGAATAATTCAGGTAGAATCATACAATTACACAAGGAAAGTTTTATTGACAGAACAATAAGGATAATAACAAGAATTACGAAAATAATAATAATAACATGAATAATTATAATAATTCATTTAATTTATGAAGTGCTTTTCTAGACACGGATGAGAGACAGACATTCACAGCAAAGGCTGCCCATTTAACTGGCCATATATATATATATAAAATCCGCATGTTTTAAAAACATTGCTGTAAAATAATGTTTTAAGCAGCATAACATGCGTTCAAAATCATTATACAGTATGAACAGGAACATAGTTTGTATTTTTCCTGTTAGATTTCTTTTGCAAGTATTTGTAAACTTCAATTTTATTGATAAATCATTCATATTTCAAGTGAACGGCTGTTCTTAAGTGGACGCCCCCTAAAGGCTCAGCATTGAAACTGTCTGTGATTCTGTGTTAAAAAATCCACATTTTAGCAGTTTTGCACAGTGCAGATCTCAATATGTCCACTTTGTGTATGTGTGTATATATTTGTAGCTGTAAGTCGTAAATCTATCTTTCTGTCTATCTAACTAACTATCTGTCTGACTGTGTCTGTCTGTCTATCTGTCTATCTATCTCACTATCTGCCCGTCTGTCTATCTGTCTGTCTGTCTGTCTATCTAACTATCTGTCTGTCTGTCTTTCTATCAAACTATCTGTCTGTCTGTCTATCTATCTAACTGTCTGTCTGTCTGTCTGTCTATCTATCTATCTGTCTGTCTATCTAGCTAACTATCTGTCTGTCTGTCTATCTATCTAACTATCTGTCTGTCTGTCTATCTAACTATCTGTCTGTCTATCTATCTAAATGTCTGTCTGTCTGTCTATCTTTCTGCCTATGTGTCTATTTGTTTCTCTGTCTGTGTTTGTGTGTCTGTCTGTAACTAATGAAGCTTTTAAATAAAGTTTAAACTTTTTACTATCATTATTATTATTATTTCATGATATTTTTTTTACTTGTATGTGAGGAGTATTTTTGAGTCCAGTTAATTGTATCAAAGAAATGTTTCAAAAAATGAAATAAATAAAAAAAACAAATAGCAGAAGGATGTTTTGTTTTTGTGGTATCGAGTCTCCATCTGGTGGTCATTTACAGCAACTTCATATTCTACTCTATAAAGTCCCAAACAGACTGCTATATTTGATTCCTACTGTAAGACTGTTAATAACAAATGAAAGAAATGAACCCAAGTAAATATAGCAAGACCCTTTGCATTTATTTGACTTGTTTGTGAGGAGGATGTTTTGGAGTCCAGTTCATTTTATTAAAAAAATGTTTCCAGAAATGAAGTAAATTCAAACAAATTACAGGTGGACTTGTAAACATTTTGTTGTTGTTGTTGTGAGAAAACAAACTGCACCAAATATTGCCCTTATAACTTTATAAAATAAAGTTACCATAGGTTTAAAGTTGTAAGTGGGAAAGTGCAATTCTCCATCAGTCCACTAGGGCTAACCCCAGTCCGCTGGGGTTAGTTGGGGTTAAATCGCTAGATGACCCTAACCCCTAGCCCCGGGGGTTAAAAACTCTGTAGGTAGGTATAGAGGTAATTACGAGTTTCACCCTCATTATCTCCACCCTCATTTGCATATCGAATCTGATTGGCTGGATTGTTTCATTTATATACTTGGTATGCTGTACTTTATGAACATGAGAGTGAACTTGAGACTTTGAATGCACTACAAGAGTCATCTGATACTTTTAAACTATCTTTTAAACAAGAATGGTAAAGTTTCCCCTCTCGGGCTCATTATTTAATTAGTATTATGTCTGTTTCACATAGAAAGGTTTGTGTCAGTTTGTCTAAATGATAGTTGGCAAGTGGATATGGTGAGTGAGGAATATTTTTTGAGTCCAGTTAATTGTATTAAAGAAATGTTTCCAAAAATCAATTAAATGTAAACAAATAACAGGTGGACTTGTAAACATTTTGTTGTTGTTGTGAGAAAACAAACTGCACCAAATATTGCCCTTATAACTTTATAAAATAAAGTTACCATAGGTTTAAAGTTGTAAGTGGGAAAGTGCAATTCTCCATCAGTCCACTAGGGCTAACCCCAGTCCGCTGGGGTTAGTTGGGGTTAAATCGCTAGATGACCCTAACCCCTAGCCCCAGGGGTTAAAAACTCTGTAGGTATAGAGGTAATTACGAGTTTCACCCTCATTATCTCCACCCTCATTTGCATATCGAATCTGATTGGCTGGATTGTTTCACAGATCAATCTTTAGAACGGTCTGTCCGATTTTGCCAAGCTTGGTGTCATCGAACTCAGAATTCCGTCGTTCTTCATGTGACGGGGCGAGATGAACAGAAAAAGAAAGCATTAGAAATGTAGCACTTAAAAAGGAAAACAGTCATTTGCATGTAGGTTTTGAGTGGTGGAAAAAGTCACCTGCACGCCTTTAAGATTTGCATGAATACGACTATAGAGGAGACGTGGTAATGAACGCATTTTTCACAAGAACGACGTTTCTTCT